>OW029936.1:14137168-15343418 GCA_932305915.1 Agriopis marginaria | reverse complement strand
TCGTCGGATTCCTAGGTAGATACGCCAAAGAAAATCTTGTATCCGCGGCTAGATCGCACAAGAATCTGACTGCAGAAGCTTTAGGTTTTACTGGATCTACCGCCAAAATATTTGTAAACGATCATCTTACGCGTGATAATAAGCTTCTTCTCACGAAAACAAAGAAACAGGCTCTCGACTTGAACTATAAGTTTACGTGGGTGCAAAATTGCAAGATTTTGGTTCGGAAAAATGAAACTGCACCCATAATTTGTATTCAGCATGAAGATGACCTTAAAAAACTGAAGTGACTACAAGTGCGCATTTTATCTAAGTTCGTTTACTCGAAAATTTATCTAAGTTTGTTGTCAATATTATCAAATCTCTTGACTATTTATAACTATTTGCCATCTGTCTCACAGCCATATCAACTTTTAAATAATCTACCTCAATCTAATTATCATAACATTTCGATATCGTTCATACCTATTCTCATATTTGTGCCTCCTCATAACTTCAAACAGTCGTTCTTTATTTACTTAAACCTGTGCGAGTATTTAAATTATTGTAAAATCACTTCGTCATACTACTCATTTTATACTAGATGTCTATTTACGCCACCACAACTTACGGCTCAACTCGAAAATTTCTCTGATAAAGTCTTATCTATTTCGGCCGAACACAGTAATGACAAACTTTTAATTTTAGGTGACTTTAATCAGAGCAGTATAACGTGGACGGTGTCTCCCGACCACACTCATTTAATACCCATAATCAATGAAGTGGACTGTGACCATTTTGAAATTTTAGATCTTATGAACCTAAATAATCTAGACCAATTCAACCACGTCCCCAACATGTACGATGGTGGTATCCTCGATTTAGTTCTATCTAACGATGAAGTTACTGTGGTTCGTGCTATAGATCCGTTGTTAAAAGAGGACAAATTTCACCCGGCACTCGTCTGTAGGCCACAATTCATAGTCACATCTACTCTAGCTCCAACTTCTAGACCTAAATTTCTCTATGCGAAGGGTGATTACTTAGCAATTTGTAATGAGCTAGACACTCAGGATTGGCATTCACTTTTGTTGTGTGGTAGTATGGATGAAGCAGTCTGTTTATTTAATAATTTATTATCTGAGCTCAGAGATAAATATGCTCCCTGTAAATGGGTGCGGCCAGCCAAGTATCCAGTCTGGTATTCACCAGCTCTTCTCAAGATCCTAAAAGAAAAACATAAACACCATAGAAAATTTAAAATATACCACAATTTATCTGACAGGAGTTCTTTTAGGATCTTGCGAGAGCGAGTTAAGAAAGTCGAGCGGGAATGTTATCTTAGTTATATAGCAAAGATTGAAAGCTCGATTCGTGATAACCCGAGAACTTTTTGGTCGTATGTCAAGTCTAATAAACAGCATAATTCATATCCTTCATCCATGACTTACAATAAACAATCTGTTGATTCCGGTGATGACATTTGTAATGCTTTTGCTGACTTTTTTAACTCTATTTGGCTGGTTTCCCGCAAGCTCCAGTTACCCTGGTAAACAGTCTAAACAAGGCCAGCTCTGCGGCTGACATTTGCACTATTGAAGTATCTAGCCTGGAATTATTAAAGTTGTTAAAAACCTTAGACTGCAATAAATCAGCCGGACCGGATGGCCTTCACCCACACTTACTAGTGCATTGCGCGGAAAGTCTGACTCATCCCGTTTCTATGTTATTTAACAGATCTATTTCCGAAGGCGTTTTGCCAATCATTTGGAAATCTGGTACAATAACCCCGATCCATAAAAAAGGCCCCAAGCGTGATGTGTCAAACTATACACCGATTTCTAAGCTTTGTGTATTAGCCAAGGTCTTGGAAAAAATAGTGCATAACCAACTATACGCCGCTCTCAAACACACTTTCCTACCACAGCAACATGGTTTTCTTAAAGGAAGGTCTACCACTACTAATCTGGTCTCATTTGTCGATGAGAACACTGATGGCATGGAAGGTGGGGGGCAGGTAGATACTGTATACACAGACTATCGTAAAGCCTTCGATCGCTTAGATCATTCAATCCTTCTCGCCAAGCTGTATGCTGCAGGGATAAGAGGTGATCTTCTAAGGTGGTTCACCTCTTATGTCAACGGTCGTACCCAAACTGTGGCTCTGAATGGTTATATGTCGGCTCCATCGCTCATTCCATCAGGTGTGCCTCAAGGATCCATTCTTGGGCCTCTCTTGTTCATTATTTTTGTGAATGACATTAATCAGTGTTTCAAGCACTCCAATTTTCTACTTTTCGCTGACGATATGAAAATTTTCAAAGTCATTACCAACTATCACGACTTAGAGCTCCTGCAGTTAGACCTAGATAATCTTCATGACTATTGCGTGATGAACAAGTTAGATCTAAACATATCAAAATGCTGCTGTATTACTTTTAGTAGATCTAACCGGACAATCACGTATGGTTACAAGTTCGATGGCCAGCCTTTGATGAGAATGGATTCAGTCATCGATCTTGGAGTGACTCTTGACTCGAAGCTGCTCTTCAATAAGCATATTGAGAACGTCTCGAACAAAGCCATGAGAACTTTGGGCTTTATTCTCCGAATTACTCGAGACTTTAAAATGATCAAGACTTTGAAGATTCTCTATTGTTCATTAGTACGTAGTCAACTGGAATATGCTTCGCAACTTTGGAACCCCTGCTATGAAAAATATATTAACATCCTTGAGAGGCCCCAAAAGAAGTTCCTACGGTATATTAATTTCAAAGCTAAGATTCTGAGCCCTGACTACGAGTATGATGAGGTTTGCTTCCACCATCATATGTTGCCTGTTCGAATCAGAAGAGAGGTTGCGGATCTGACCTTCATGTTCAATATACTATCTAATAGGATCGATTGCCCTTCACTATTGTCTCGGATAGGTGTTGTGACTCCTCTACGCTCAGCTCCTCGTAGACATCATCTTCGGCTGTATACTCCACGATACGAAACTAACTATCGTAAAAATTCATTCTTTATTCGCACATTAATCAATTTCAATAGCAACTATTCAACCAACGTTGACTTATTTATGATGAGGCATAATACTTTCAAAAATACAATTTCTAAAAACTTCTTTGACAAATTAAAAGTGAAATATGATAACACTAAAAATAAAATAGCAAAAAAACGTAAAATTAAATCTAAGTTGAAAATTTAAGTTGTATTATGTTTTATATATTTGAAAATTTGTATGTTATTTATTTATTTTTTCTTTCTGGTAATTAATTTATTGTCTCTTGTGTAAAGACTTCGAATATTTGTTTTCCTATTACTATTTATCTATCCAGGCCCTAGTTGGTGTTGCAACGGGGCATTTACACTACTTCTAGTTTGTATTAGTGAAAACATGTTTTTGGCTTTTGTGTAACTATTTATCTTATATCTACTGTATTAATTGGCAGCTGTATGTTTTCCTTGTAAAATAAAATAAAATAAAAAGTAATATTTAGAGTTTTGTGTCTGAATGAATAAATTAAAAACAACATGTAACAAGATACTTTAATCTCGGTAATAACTAATAAGACTAGACAAAGCCTCAGCGAGGGTCTACCATTCAGGATCAGAGGAAGTGCGCGCCGACTCCGAACTGCAGGCCGGGCGCGCGCACGTCGCCCGCGGCGGCACGCAGCGGCACGCAGTAGTTGAGCTCCAGGCGCGCCACGCGGCCGAGGCGCAGCGCCACGCCGGCGCCGCACGCCACGCGCGCCTCCGAGAGCGCGGCGGAGAGCGGGTCCGCCCCGCTGCCTCCCACGGGCGCCAGGCAGCCCGCGTTCAGGAACGCGTGGCTGCGGAAGAGAGCCGCCAGGGGAGCGCCGCGCGCCGCCGCCGCCGGCCGGAAGGGCAGCGGCGCGTACAGGTGCACGCCGGCCGCCCAGTAGGCGCGCCCGCCGGCCGCCAGTCCGTCCGCGTGCGGGCCCACGCCGCGCTGCCGGAACCCGCGCACGGAGGTGGGTCCGCCCAGGAACAGCCGGTCCGGCAGCTCGGTGCCGAACACGTCGTGCAGCACGCCCGCGGCGCCGGTCAGCTGCAGCACGCACGCGCCGCACGGCACGTTGTGCTGCGCGCGCAGCTCGTTGCGCAGGTGCGCCACGCCGCCGCCGAGGCCGCACACCTCGCTGGAGAACTGCACGAAGGCGCCGCGCGTCGGGAAGATGGGCTCGTCGCGCCGGTCCACGGTGACCGTGTGCCGCAGGACGGACTTCATGGCGGGGCCGCTGCTCTCGCGCACGGAGAAGCTGGTGCTCTTGCTGAGCACGGAGGTGTCGCGCACCAGCCCCTCCCACTGCAGGCTGTGCACCGTCTGCGACACGACACGTGGCGCATTATTATACACTATCATATCACACACTCGTCACGTCTAGATAAATATATAACATGGTGTAGGGCGGCGCACGCTCGACGTAGCGTGGCGTCGCACCACGTGTAGTGTGAGAGTGAGTAGTGTGAGTGAGTAGTGCGAGATTGAGTAGTGCGAGTGAGTAGTGCGAGATTGAGTAGTGCTAGATTGAGTAGTCTGAGTAGTGTGAGAGTGAGTAGTGCGAGAGTGAGTAGTGCGTGAGTGAGTAGTGTGAGAGTGAGTAGTGCGAGAGTGAGTAGTGCGTGAGTGAGTAGTGCGTGAGTGAGTAGAGTGAGTGAGTAGTGCGAGAGTGAGTAGTGTGAGAGTGAGTAGCGCACTGACCGCGGGCGAGGTGCGGAAGGAGAGGTCGAGCAGCAGGCCGCGGTCCAGCAGCCGGTAGCCCGACCACGGGTACTCGTGGTTCTGCTGGTACACGGACGCCGCCAACCTGCAACACGCGCGCGTCACGTCACGTCACGTCACACTGCCGGCACACACACACACACACGTGCAGACACACTCACACGGGCGCCAGCGGCTTGTGCGGGAAGGGCTTGGTGGCTTGCACGCTGAAGTTGGAGGAGCTCCGGTATCCCATGCTGTACTCGGCCTGCACGCGCTCGCCGCGCCCCAGCACGTTCGGCATCTTCACTCCTGCAAACAGCGGCCGCGGTCAGTGGGAGGTGCTCCCGCGGCCCCCGCAGCCCCCGCAGGGCACGCAACACTCACCCAGCACCAGGTTGCCCTCGTTCTCGCTGACGGTGGTATTGACGCCGCCCACGATGCGCGACAGCTCCTTCACCTGGAACGTCACCTGTGGACAAGCAGCGCGCCGTCAGTGCAGCGGGGAGTGCGGGGGGCGCGGGGGAGGAGCGCAGCGGTCACGCCGCGCGCTGGCCACTTTTTGTACGTAATGCTCATGCTAAAGCTTACTTACGTGACTTATAATAGTTCGCAATGGACAACATTTCATTTTTGCAAAGAGTCAAAAATTCGAAAACCATTTAGAGATTATCCATTGAAAACCCCATAAAAAAATAAAAATAAAAAATCTATCCACTATTTTTTAAGTTATTTGAAAAATAAATAAATAATGGAAAAATAGGATTAACGAGCAATAGTTAATATGCCAAAAACTTGAACTAAACAATATGAATCTATCTTGCCATCTATTTCTATTACCCGTATAAAAAAAAACAAATTGATAGATAGTCTTCATGGCATAACATCGTGTTCCATCTACATAATATGAATAAATAATAAGCCTAGGTGATTAAAAGAACTGTCTTCGCCGAGACACTGCGAGTCTTCGTGATTGAAAGAAAACCCGAGATGATGGTGTATACTGCTGTATTTCTTGAATTAATATATTGTTTGCACAGAGGTGTGTCGTGTTGAATACGATCCTCTGAAGTCTGAATGACGTATTATTTTTATACAATATTAACTGATTAGTGGAGGGTAGTTATTGTCGGTAGTCGTACATAAGTATTGTTGTTGAAGCGGCGATTTCGAGCCGCGACAAGAACATTAATTTGTGCAAGGATCATATGATTAAATCGCATAAAATACTTACGCCATTATTACTTTATCGTTATATATTATAAATGAATAAAAGCCGTGGTAGCCCATTTGGGAGACCGCTAGACTTGAAAGCGTGAGGTTGCGGGCCCGGCGGGCCAATACCAATGAGCTCTTTGGAGTTTGAGTACGGATTTTCATACCACTTCACCACATTTTCAGATCTCGACGAGGACTATAATTTTTCAAAGGAACTGCTAGTCCAGGATCGCTAGTTTTCAAGATATCGTCCATAAAAAGTTTGACAGTTAGGAGCTTATGTACGGATTTTCATACCACTAGCTTTTCGGTGAAGGAAAACATCGTGAGGAAACCTGCATACGTACGGAGAAGGAATTCAATGGCGTATGTGAATCCACCAACCCGCACTGGGCCAGCGTGGTGGATATGGCCCAATCACCCTTTCGGAGGTAGGCTAAAAGTCCAGCAGTGGACTGTTAAAAGGCTGATTATGATGATGATGATGAACACTTAAATAAATGGAAAATCTAATTTGCGTCCTGGCATCCCAGTACATGTTGTTTTGCTATTTGATGTTTACAAATTTGACATTGCCCTTGACATAAACTTTTTAGGGTTCCGTACCTCAAAAGGAAAAAACGGAACCCTTATAAGATCACTTCGTTGTCCGTCTGTCCGTCTGTCTGTCCGTCTGTCAAGACCCTTTTTCTCAAGAACGCGTAAAGGTATCAAGTTGAAATTTATACTAAACACTTTGGTCTACAGTTTCTTTAGGCTGTAAAAAAATTAAAGTTGTAAGTCAAAGCAATCAAAAGATATGAACGTTTATGTCGCATATTTTGAGATTTTACAGGGGAATCAAAACCTATAGGGTACTTCCCGTTGACCTAGAATCATTAATTTTGGCAAGAGGCAAGGTCTTACAGCACATATAAAGGAATAAATCTGAAAGTTGTTAATTTGAAGTTATATCATATAAAAATATTGTTTTACAATTACAAACTTACATTTTGTAGTTGTTATGTATGGAAGAACCTTATTGTCAACTACAAAGTTAAGTTTATCTTTCAATATTTCAACTTCAGTTAGTTTTTTTTTTGGACTCGCGCTCTGAAAGTTCCGTCCAGCGGAACCCTCAGAGCACGAGTCCTACTAGTACTTGTCCGGTTTTTTCATATTCGTCTGGCTATGGTATAAATAGCTATAAAACCTATAATTTATAATATTTTTTTAAATTATTTTAAAATTAACTATTAGGTTAAAAATAAAACTGAAAAATACGTGTCCAATATTTTTTCATAATCTATCAATTAAACCAATAAAAATAGGTAGTAAAAAAAATGAAACGTTGTCCATTATCCGCCTTATTACAAAAAAGTCCATCAGTCCAGGTTTAAACCAGGACCAAAAAGTCCGAGTTTGTTACGGTACTAAGGGATTAAAACTTGACCTTATTACAAATCTTCAACTAATCGAGGACCAGCTGATACCAAAGATAGTCCATGGTTTCAATATTAGCCACAGATAAGAAACAAAAATTGAAATCGTTCATTCGTTCCTGCAGGTTTAAAACACACTTCAAAAGCTTAAATAATTATTTATTAATGCAATTTAAGATATTTAGCTATCTTAAATTGCTGTTTGTTTAGGTTTCAATCTATTAAACAAGCATAACTTATTATTTTGAGCACTTTTCAAATTCATGGCATAATACGATCACGTGCGACGCCAAAATCCTAGCGTAGAAAAAAGCTATGCGCCTGTCCCGCGTAATTCGAGGCGTTCAGATAAATATTTGTAATTATCCAAAGACATTAAGTAGTTTAATGAAATATTTGTAATTACGGTGGGAAAATTAGCAATGTTCTTAAATTTTCTCATAGCTTCCTCCTGTTCATTTAATGTAGCTCGCAATTTTATAATTATCTATGAAATGGAACATCCCTTGCCATAATACCCGCTACATTTTTGCAAGTTTTACTGACTGGTTGAGATACACTATGCAAATCGGCTGTAATGTCTTGAATATACAAAGAAAACAATAATTTAATGCATCAGTGTATATTTTTTACTTTTTTGCGTAAGTACCTACCTATAGCTATTATATATTGTAATCTACCAAGGTTATAAACAAACACTTAATTCATGGCGAGCCCAGTTGCATAAAGCGCAAGCCACTTGAACTTCAGGGCTTAATGGGCTTCCTCTAGGATCGTGGACCAGATCCTCACGTAAAACATGCACTATTTTTGGGCCAAAGCGTTTTGTGAACCTATATTTATATCTTAATTCTTCGTCACTCAATTCGAAAGGATTCACACGATGACAAGGTTTATCAGATCGCCGCGATGCCTCCAGCATGTCGAAATCTTCTGAATTCATCATGTCAATCGTGTTTAAATCCATTTTAAACGATATGTAATTAATAAAAACACAAAATAAAATAATTATAACCAAATTCTATTAGTACCGAAGTTAGTCCATAGTTAAACTAGGGGTCTCGGCGGTCTAACTTTAGTACCATAGACAATCCGTGGTTTAGAGAAAAACTTCGTTTTATAATAACGTTTATTTTAGTCCATAGTTTAAACTTGGTACTAATCCCAGTACTAAAGTTAAACCGTGTTTTGTAATAAGACGGTATAAGTTTAAATAACCGTGCGTGCTTGCAAAACAGTATTGAAATCTTTTATGTTAGTGTCGCTCAGATCAATCTACACTGGTGTTCTATTCTTCTGGTAAATAAGGATGTTTTGAAATTAAATAAAAATGTAAACTCGCCTCGAGTCCCTCGGGCGTGGCGCCGGCCCCGGATGACACGTCGATGAAGACGCCGATGTCGCGGAAACAGCCCATCGAGTCGAGCGCGCGCCGCACCTGCACCCGGGGGGTATCAGTGTTGGTGAGTGTAACTACACATATGACGAGGGCAGGTCGGTGAGTACTGTACTGTACTCTCCATCGAGTCGAGCGCGCGCCGCACCTGCACCCGGGGGGTATCAGTGTTGGTGAGTGTAACTACACATATGACGAGGGCAGGTCGGTGAGTACTGTACTGTACTCTCCATCGAGTCGAGCGCGCGCCGCACCTGCACCCGGGGGGTATCAGTGTTGGTGAGTGTAACTACACATATGACGAGGGCAGGTCGGTGAGTACTGTACTGTACTCTCCATCGAGTCGAGCGCGCGCCGCACCTGCACCCGGGGGGTATCAGTGTTGGTGAGTGTAACTACACATATGACGAGGGCAGGTCGGTGAGTACTGTACTGTACTCTCCATCGAGTCGAGCGCGCGCCGCACCTGCACCCGGGGGGTATCAGTGTTGGTGAGTGTAACTACACATATGACGAGGGCAGGTCGGTGAGTACTGTACTGTACTCTCCATCGAGTCGAGCGCGCGCCGCACCTGCACCCGGGGGGTATCAGTGTTGGTGAGTGTAACTACACATATGACGAGGGCAGGTCGGTGAGTACTGTTGTTTAATGACGTCATCCTTGGTGCGTAAGGCCCAGGTATGGAGGGTAGGTCGGGTAGAGCAGGCGGGGTGGGTCGATACCTTGTGCGCGCGGAGAATGACGTCTTCGAAGTCGGTGGCGTGGAAGAGCTCGTCGACGGTGTGCTTGATGACGTCATCCTTGGTGCGGTCCAGCCCGTCTACGTGCACGCGGTCGACGCGCGCCTGCAACATCACCACAAGCCTCGGCTTTACAACAGAAATGTATTGAGTCACAGTCGCGAGTGGCTACCGGTCGTGGGACACGTTCACATCGGTGTCAGGATGTACGTGGACACACCCGCACGCCGTTGAGGCGGATGGTCGGCTTGGAGATGGGCTGCTCCTCCAGCTCCGTGCCATCCTCGAACTCGAAGAGGCCGCCGCCCGCCGCCGCCGCCACGCTGTCCGCCTGCAACAACAACACACGTCAGCACACACCAGGCGCGCCGCCTGCCCGATACCTCGCTCATTCACTATCATTATAAATATTCTACTTGAACAAAGGTTCAATATTATTAAGAAGGTTTTGATTGTTTTACTTTACCGAACCAAACTATCTGAACATTGTGTAACGATGGTGATGTCGCAGGTATTGGCGGTGATAAGAACTTATTATGGAGGTAACTTAAATGCTGAATTAACCTGGTTACCTGTTATACCAGTCGAATAAACCGTAAAACAACTCAGCCGGTATAAATGCGGGAACACTGGATACCCATCACCCATGGAGCAGAGAATACAAAACAGACAGTCACATTTCAAGCAGCATGGTTGGTACGAGGAGCGGGGCCACGTGGACACGACACTGGCAGGAAACACAATACACCCCAAGAACCCAAGTCCACTCGAAGAACCGATAACCGATGAGGAAGAAGGTTCTTGAGTGGAGACCTGGAAACGGAAGACGCTGCGTAGGTAGGCCTCACACTAGATCAGGGGTGGGCAGACTTTCACTAATGGCGATCTATATCAATAAATTGAGACGACAAGCGATCGACTTGCAATAAGACAATATTTTTTTATGTTAAATCGTTTATTGTAGGTATTGCGCACATATTACTATTTAAACATACTTTTATTTACAATTAAAGAAGTACAGTTTCTTATTATACAAGTTAATAACTAATAACTACTAAAAATAAGTATGAAGCCAATCACATGAACTAAGAGTGTTTTTATCAGTTTTCGGGCCTCTCTGGACCGATTTACTTAGAGGTCGATGCATGGCACTGCGTATTTTCTGCTAATTTCTCATAGGAAGGCACGTATTTACTAAGTGCCAAACGTAAACAGGAAGACAAATGTTCGTCGGTAAGTCGATTGCGGTATTTTGATTTAATTATTTTCATTTCAGAAAACGCAGATTCCCACAAATACGTCGACTCAAACAAAGCAGTTTACGCCGTTCAACGAGCCGACACCGGCACACGTGCACAGTACAGCCGCAAATAAATCTGGTGCCTTCTTATTTCATATCGACATTTTCGCAGTGAAAGGTTGTTTGTTGACAAGTATTTTCTTAAAGTTACGCGCGTGTAAAATAAAATGTTTTTTATGAACGCACTTTAAATACTGGTATTTTGACTGGTGAAAAGACCACTGTTATTGGAATTAGCCCAACACGTCAGTACATTTTTAGGAATGCGTGCGATCGACCATAGATTCCCTTGCGATCGACCGGTCGATCGCGATCGACCGTTTGCCCACCCCTGCACTAGATGGACCGGCGACATTGCGAGTCGCTGGCATCCAGTGGATGCAAAATGCAGGCTGTCGTTCAGTGTGGAAGTTAAAGGGGGAGGCCTATGTTCAGCAGTGGACGTCTTCCGGCTGATGATGATGGGACATCGGTGCAGGACTTATTACCCACCCCCCCCTCTACCCCCTAAGTCCTATGTATAAGATAAGGGATAAGGCACGAGCAGAAATAAATTCACGATGGTATCTAAGGGATCCTCCTTAAATTTAATTTTATTATTTCTGAAAACATAGGTAACCATAAAAAATATTCTTGTATGGACTGACCTTAGCATGCACTGTACCCATTTCATAGATTCCTTGCTAGATCTGTAGCACAGGTAAGTAAAGTGATAAAATATTTTAGGTAATAATTTCGTTTCTTTACAATAATTACATAAAAATTAAAAATACTAAAGGAATGTCAGAAACTCTAGAATTCTGACACTGATAGTTATTTAAAAAACATGACGTTGATAGCTTGCTTTTTTTTTCTTTTTCCCTGTATTGGGGCTTTTGGCTTCGCGTGATTAACACAGTTGCCATGTTCAAGTTGTTTAGATTATTTTTAGCTGCAAGATTATATTATTTTTCTAGCTGCGCCCCGCGGTTTCACCCCCGGTACCCGCGTAGTGATGAAAAATGGTGATTATGATGATAACAAGAGTAGCCTATGTCACCCCAGCCCTTAAACTATACTCATGCAAAAAATCATGTCGATCAGTTGCTCTGTTGCTTCGTGAAAGAGGAACAAACAAACCAACAAACTTTTCGCATTAATATTAGTATTCCATTTAAAAAAATCGGGTCGATCCGTTGATCTGATAAATCATACTGAATGACTCTGCACAAGTGCTCATGAATTAGATTTAAAAAAAAACTACAAGTTTGATGTTATGCTGCCACAGATGTGTATATCTGTGTATGCTGCCCAAACCCAAACCAAAAATTCTTGAGTTTTGGCGCCAACGTGGAAAAAAACATGTCCGCTCGTTGAATTATTTTCCTAAACTTGTGTATTTTCGAGTGTTAATGTGTAGTAAATGGTGAATTATTATTTATTAAGTGCTCGTTAATGTGCTTGAGTGTAGACAAGTGATATAACGAGGTGAAACATGTCTTTTCGTGTTGTTTCCAAAACTCCATACGAGCCTCTTGTAAATCTCCACCACTTTACAGGGGCATTAGTTGGACTGGACTGTGACTTACTTTGCTTGACTCTGACTGTGACTATTGCTTGTTTGACGCTTTTAATTCAAAGTTAACTGCATAATATTACGACTAAAGGACATTGAATCAACGGTGATGAAAAGTTTAACAAAAAAAAAAAGTTTAGGCGCCAACGTGGAAAAAAACATGTCGGCTCGTTAGATTATTTCCCTAAACATGTGTATTTTCGAGTATTAATGCGTTCTAAATGGTGAATTATTATTCATTAATAGCTTGTAAACGTGCTCGAGTGTGATAAAGTGATATAACGAGGTGAAACGTGTCTTTTCGTGTTGTTTCCTAAACTCCATAGGAGCCTCTAGTGAAGTCTTCACTACTTTACAGGGGCATGAGTTTGACTTAACCGTGACTTACTTAGCTTGACTCTGACTGTGACTATGACTTGTTTGACACTATTAATACAAAGTAAACTGTTTAATATTACGACTCTTACGTAGTATTTATATTCTCTTTGATTACGACTAAAGGACATTGAATCAACGGTCATGTTTTTTTTTTACAAAAACATCAAAAATTGTTTTGATTTAATATGTTGTGATTGTTTGTGAGGTTATGTTATGGTTTTTATTTTAGTTTGTGAAGGTTATGTTTATGTTAAAAAATATTATGATATAATTACATTACAATTCGAAACATCCAACGTCGTTATTTAATGGTTCTGTTCTGTTATTTTGTAGCATTAAAAATTTAAAATAATGGATCAAAAGGCTATAGTTAAGTCCTGCAAAGAGTTAGGTTGTTGCAATGCTTGCTGTCTTCGGTATTTAGGACTGAAAAATCCCGCTGCTTATGAAAATTCTCAGGAATTTTTACAAAAAGTAAGTAACTTTTCTCCTTCGTTTGATGATCTATCCCAGTGTTTTTCAAACTGTTTAATGACGCGACCCCTTGGTATGAAAAACATTTTGGCGACCCCTTACCCTCCTGTATTTATTATATTTGAAATATCAAATACCAGTGGCTTAAATATATACCAGAGATTATATTTGGCAAACACAAGGTGTTCAAGATCAAAAATATATGTCTCTTTGACAATTATTAAGTACTATTGAACGCAGGATAAGCAATACAGTATAGTATATTTCTCTATGGCAATACAAAGCCAAAACAGATCCCCATCATATTTTTAAACTTATATTTTTATCTTCTTTTACTGAGACTTCGCGACTCCCTCAGAGAGGCTTTGCAACCCATACGTTGAAAAACACTGGTCTATCCCAATACGTAGCATTGGTGAAATTATGGTGGCTCCTCCACAAAAGAAGCCATTAGATAAGTTTTATTCTATGTAATAATATCTGTCTTTAGTTTTTCCTTTTGTTATTTTCTGTTAGTAGAGTCATCAACCAGGATTACCTCGACTTTGACAATCTCACTGTCTACCTACTCCCTCACTATTGATGGCAAAATTGCCCCAAAAACCAATGGGGCTGTAGCAAAGTTAAAAAAAAATGAGTTGAAATTGAAGTTTACACTTTTCTTGACAATCCTGCATGAGCACATTATTATGTTCCCCGGGCTGAGGAGGTAGAGTCTGGCTAATGAAAGTAGACTGAAAAAGCGCGGCAAATTTAAAAATATCAGCATTGAAACCCCAAAAATTAGTATGAAATAATAATAATAAATATCTGGGACATTTTTGCACACACGGTCATCTGACCCCAAACTAAGCAAAGCTTGTAATATGGCTGCCAGAAACTGATATACGTACATATATATTTTTAAATACATACTTAAATAGATATTAACACCCAGACATAGAACAAACACAAATGTTCATCACACAAATGTTTGTCCTAGATGGGAATCGAACCCACGCCCCCAAGCACAGAAGATAGGTTCACTACCAACTGAGCCACCGGGGCAGTCATGAGCCACCGGGGCAGTCTGAATCTGAATGGCGGGAAAGTCAGAAATGCCTGGAATAATATCACTTGATACTTGTAAGCTATTAATTTTTATTGTATCACAGTCAGAACACAGTAATGTTTGCATTTCATATTAATGTTGGGGTTGCAATGCGGTTTTTTTTAAATTTGTCTGGCGTTTTCAGTCTCTACTTTCACTAGCCAGACTCTAGTGAGCTTGTCAGTGTTTATGGTTGTGATGTCATACATAAGCAGATTCCATCCACGGCCGGCGCGTGTGTTTGGCGCAAATTTAAAATAAGTAAAAAAAAACACTTAATTTCTGCAGTTTTTTTTTAAATAGTGTAGATGCAAAAGAACAATGTAAGGAAAGAACAGTTTTAAATTCAATAATGGTACCTATTCTGATTGTGACATTGTGCACGGACTGCACGGGGCAACTCTGTATTGACTTTACACACTTGTTGCAGTTCATAGATTGTGAGAACAATATCCAAGTCCCACAGACGAGAGAAACTGCACAAGGGAGTCCCGGAGCTGCAGCCGACGAATCAGAGAGTGTTCCCGCCAAGAGACAGAAGACGGAGGATGTGTGCGTCAGCTGCATCGGAGTGCTGCAGGAGGACAGCTGGCCGCCCTGCCTCGACATGGTCAAGGAAATGCTGGACAAGAAACAGTGAGGGACTACTTCTCACTGTCTCAGAATGTCTGCAGTAACGATCGTGAAATGTTGTCGCTATGTTGATATCTTCTAATTGTAATTCAAAGTGAGGGTGATAAGACCTGCACTGACATCCCGCTCGGGGTGTATAAATAACGAAGCACGGCATTATTTGCAAAAATTAATTCAATATAATGATCACAATAATTCCAAATGAATGATGATGAATGTCATTTATTTGAAATGAGTGACGTTCGTTTCAGTTACGAGTGTGAGACGTTCGCGTGCGCGCTGTCGGCGCCCGTCGCCACGCTGCTGCGAGAGAAGGCCATCATGCTGCTGCTGGCGGAGAGGCACCACTACGAGGACGGTGAGCGGAGCTCCCCCCGCGCCTCCCCCCGCCCCCGCCCCCGCCACCACTGTAGCTCGCGTCGCGTGTTGCAGGCGCGGTGACGCCGCTCAAAGAGGCGTGGAAGTGGGCCGCGGGCGGCGCCCTGGAGCGCCGCTGCGGCAAGACGCTGGACTCGGGCGCCGTGTCGCCGCTGCTCGTCACGCTGCACCTGGAGCACCCGCACGAGGCGGCCGAGCTGGAGGTGCTGCGGGCGCTGGCGCCGGCGGAGCGCCGGCGCGGCGGCCGGCCCCCGCCCGGCGCAGGCGTGACCCGGCGCGCCGCCGAGCGCGCGCTCGAGGGCGCCACGGCGGAGACACTACGCGCGGCCGGCTGGCTGCCGCCGCCGGCGCCCGGCGCGCGCGTGCGCCCCGTGTCCGTGGTGTGCGCGCACGCGCCCCTGTACCTCGCCGGCAGGTCAGCGCCTGCGAGTGCCGTGTGCTCACTGTCTAAACTATTTGTTACATAAACTATACCTACATGTTTGTAAAATTTACTAAACTTTCTCACTCGCAATTTACGGATTTTCAGTTTTCTTCAGTCCGATAGAGACACTTTAAATTGTTTCTATCTTAACGAATACTGTGAACGAGTGTCGAGAACAGCAGAGTGAGACGGAAGCTCGTTACAGATACGTGAAGCTGAGCCGGGCGCTGCCGCAGACGCCGTGGGTGCTGCGCGGAGAGCGCATCATGGAATCCTCCGTGCAGGAGACCATATTCGAGCCGCTCGCCAGACTGTACGGGTGAGCACTGAGCGTGGCTCGCCACTTCCGTTCACTTGCAATACATTCTACGAGGGTTCCAGATGATGACGTCATCCGTGTACATTTGTCTCCCTCTGAGTTTTAGGGCAGCTAATATAATATTAGTCCTGATTTCGGTGATCACCTATCAGTACTGTTTCACTTCATAAAGTGCATTGGACGGACCGATAATACCTCTTGGGGTCAGTCAATCGATGCTTGTACTAGTTTCCAGAAATGCCAGGTCCAATTCCATAACTAATGAATGATTTTGCACAAATAAATATCAGAGCAAACGCGTACTCTCGGTGTAGGGAAAATAGTAGAAGTTAAGTTTGTTTTGACGGAAATTAGCAGAATTTATATCAAACAAACCAAATATCATTGCTTCTCTTTGGGATAGTTGCTCGAAGAGTACAAGCTACGAGCGGGTGCACACTAGTGCGGGCTGCGGCTAGGGAGACATCTGAGGAGGCAGGTATGGCACACTAGTGCGGGCTGCGGCTAGGGGGACATCTGAGGAGGCAGGTATGGCACACTAGTGCGGGCTGCGGCTAGGGGGACATCTGAGGAGGCAGGTATGGCACACTAGTGCGGGCTGCGGCTAGGGGGACATCTGAGGAGGCAGGTATGGCACACTAGTGCGGGCTGCGGCTAGGGGGACATCTGAGGAGGCAGGGATGGCACACTAGTGCGGGCTGCGGCTAGGGGGACATCTGAGGAGGCAGGTATGGCACACTAGTGCGGGCTGCGGCTAGGGGGACATCTGAGGAGGCAGGTATGGCACACTAGTGCGGGCTGCGGCTAGGGGGACATCTGAGGAGGCAGGTATGGCACACTAGTGCGGGCTGCGGCTAGGGGGACATCTGAGGAGGCAGGTATGGCACACTAGTGCGGGCTGCGGCTAGGGGGACATCTGAGGAGGCAGGGATGGCACACTAGTGCGGGCTGCGGCTAGGGGGACATCTGAGGAGGCAGGTATGGCACACTAGTGCGGGCTGCGGCTAGGGGGACATCTGAGGAGGCAGGGATGGCACACTAGTGCGGGCTGCGGCTAGGGGGACATCTGAGGAGGCAGGGATGGCACACTAGTGCGGGCTGCGGCTAGGGGGACATCTGAGGAGGCAGGTATGGCACACTAGTGCGGGCTGCGGCTAGGGGGACATCTGAGGAGGCAGGGATGGCACACTAGTGCGGGCTGCGGCTAGGGGGACATCTGAGGAGGCAGGGATGGCACACTAGTGCGGGCTGCGGCTAGGGGGACATCTGAGGAGGCAGGGATGGTACACTAGTGCGGGCTGCGGCTAGGGGGACATCTGAGGAGGCAGGTATGGCACACTAGTGCGGGCTGCGGCTAGGGGGACATCTGAGGAGGCAGGTATGGCACACTAGTGCGGGCTGCGGCTAGGGGGACATCTGAGGAGGCAGGGATGGCACACTAGTGCGGGCTGCGGCTAGGGGGACATCTGAGGAGGCAGGGATGGCACACTAGTGCGGGCTGCGGCTAGGGGGACATCTGAGGAGGCAGGGATGGCACACTAGTGCGGGCTGCGGCTAGGGGGACATCTGAGGAGGCAGGGATGGCACACTAGTGCGGGCTGCGGCTAGGGGGACATCTGAGGAGGCAGGGAAGTGACGCGTTCGTTACGCGAGCGCAATATCACTGCGTCAACATATCTAGCCCCGTCTGGTTAATATGGAGTCTATGTATATGTGATGTGACCTGTTGCCGAGCGAGTGGCGTGGCGTGGCGTGGCGTGAGGTGACGTGTGTGTCGTGTCGCAGGATGGAGGGCGCGGAGGCGGAGCACCGGCTCAAGTTCATGTCGGCGGGCCGCGAGGACGTGGACGTGCGCTGTCTCGGCACTGGCCGCCCCTTCGCCGTGGAGGTGAGTCCCGGCCGACCCGGCCCCCGGCCCGGCGCCGCCCCCGCGCCTCTCTCACCCCGCCCCTGTCCCGCCCGCAGGTGGCTGACCCCGGGCGCGCGCCCTCCGCCGCCGAGCTGCAGCGCCTCTGCTCGGAGATCTCCGCCGGCGGGCAGGTCCGCGTGCAGTCCCTGGTCCCGGTGAGCAGGTGAGTGGAGCGCCGGAGAGGAGCGGGTGCGTCTGGTGCGACGGGTGCTCACACAAGGGACTGTCCCCCGCAGGGAGCGACTCGGCGAGCTGAAGCGCGGCGAGGAGACCAAGTGCAAGACGTACGAGGCGCTCTGCATCAAGCTGGCGCACTCGGCGGAGGAGGCGGCGGCGGGCGCGGCCGGCCCCGTGCGCGTCACCGACGCCGACCTGCAGCGCGTGCGCGCGTGCGCCGGCGCACTCGACCAGCGCACGCCGCTGCGCGTGCTGCACCGGCGCGCGCTGGCGGCGCGGCGCCGCTCGCTGCGCGCCGAGGCGGCCGCGCTCGTGCCCGGCCACCCGGCGCTGTTCGCGCTGCGCGTGCGCACCGACGCCGGCACCTACGTGAAGGAGTGGGCGCACGGCGACCTGCGCCGCACGCGGCCCGCGCTCTCGCACGCGCTGCACGCGCCCGCGGACATCCTGGCGCTCGACGTGACGCACGTGCACCTCGACTGGCCCTGACTGCCCCTGCCTACACCTGCCTGCCCCTGCCGGGCTCGGACACGCCGCCTGTTGTTCCACCTGCTTCCTACAGACACCCGACATCGGATGACCGCTTTCTTAATACATGTGACATACTTACAATATTTCAGTTCATTTTTTCAATACACGTATATAATTAAATAAATAAATATAATGATGTGTCCATAATTTGAAGAACCCTTTACGACGAAACTACTTTTGGGCCTCGACATTTATGATTGGCGGTAAACATTCGTCTCCTCTCAAATGTTATAGGCTCACAGGTTACATACACAGGTATGTGCAAACAATCATTTGAATGTGTAAAGAAAGGGGTTTGATTATGTTTTTCCACTAATACAAACAGAGGCGAATGCACTGAGGTTGTTACAAAAGTTATATGATTATTCACGGGATGTTTACCGTACATACCACGGTATATATCCCGTAAATAATTATATAACTTTTGTGAGCAACCATGATAGTTTAAAACAGTGTTATGTTTAAATTTTCAATACAAAAAAAAATGGTGACGTGTGATTGGTTCTTAGTACAATCCATCTCCATCTGGAAATGTTTTTTTATCGGAATTGCTAGGCAACATTTTAATGAAATTTAAAAGTATGTAAATATATTTTTATGTGAATTTAAGGCAATGTTTCATAAAAAACGTAAAAATAAAAAGAATAACTGAATTTTTATGAGTTTTTTTTTAAAGATTATTATTATTTAGATGTCATTCATTCCTATTTATTTCTGGTAATCAACTTATTATCTCGCGATGGGCTCTCGTATAGCTCCAGTATGTGGACGACGTGTTTGCTATTATACGCAGAGATAAGGTAGATCCGCTAATGGAACACTTGAATACCATCCACCCGAGAATCGCTTTAACTGTGGAACGTGAAAGGGATAGAGCTCTACCTTTCCTAGGTGTGTTGGTGAAACGTGACTCTAATGGCCGACTGTCTCACGCGGTATACCGTAAACAAACGCACCACAAACGCACAAAAAAAAAAAAAAAAAAAACAACAGCGTATTTGCCGTATGTTAAAGGAGTGACTGACAGTATCGGAAACTTGTTACGCCGGAGGTACAGCATCAAGACGATCTTCCGTCCTGTAGGGCAACTGAGACAGCTGCTCCGCTCTCCAAAAGATAGAGACCCTTTGGGGGTTCCCGGTGTGTATATGATCCCCTGCGATTGCGATAAATGTTACGTCGGCAAAACGAAGAGGAACGTGTCCACGAGGCTCACGGAGCATATACGTTCCTTAAAGAGAAGCTCGACACCAACGGGTCCGCGGTGGCAGAACATTCTCTGGGCTCCGGCGCACAGCATTACATCAGGTTCAACAGAGCGAAAGTGCCAGCACTGGAGACATTCTTTGTGCCCCGGAAAGTCAGAGAAGCCATCGAGATCAGTCGAGTCCAACCAACAAAGGGGATGGAACCTGCCACAGACTTGGAGACCGTGTCTTCATGGAGTTCGTGGGAGTGACCGTGGGACTGGTGGCGACGTGGTGAAGTCCGCGTGCTGGAGTATTCCCGACACACAGGAGGATTCGAGTGGGGAAGAGTTCCAGTGTTTTTTTATTTTTTTATTATAGATAGGCTTGCGCTTGGCCGCCAACTCGCCTGATGTTAAGCGATGATACGGCCTACGATGGAGCACGCTTGCCTAGAATAAACCTATTCACTCTCTACTTGAAGACACCCAGATTGTAACTATCGGGGAACACCCACTCAGGCAGCGAATTCCACAGACTAGCAGTTCGCATAATAAATGTGGAATCAAAGCGCTTCGTGCGGGTTCTCGGAATATCAACCATAAAGCGGTGTCGATTCTTCGTCCCCCACTCTGGCAGTCCGATAGAAAAATGGGCAGGAGGGAATCAAATCATGCAGATCTGTAGCACACTCTCCGAAATGTATCCGATAAAAAACCGATAGACTAGCAACCTTGCGCCGAAGCTTAGTCTGAACCAGGGATTCGTTGCTGATGAGCCTCTTGGCACGTTTCTCAATAGACTCCAACGCCCCAAGCTGGTACTTAGCTGATCCATCCCAAAGGTGAGAGCTCCATGCACGACCGAACTTGTGCTTGGTAGAGTGACAGCAACTGTTCCGACGTGAAGTACCGTCGCACCTTCGATAGGATACCCAACTTTTTGGCAGCAATGGCAGCCAATTGAGCCTTGTTTTCAATATATAGGAGATTATATGTTTTATATATATTTTCAATATATAATAGGAGCCAAAGTTGAGGGTAGGAGACAGACCAACGCCCAAAAGCTCAAGCTGGTCAGTTATCGGAATGAATACATCCCGGAAAGTAGGAGCCATTTGGAACGGCGTCCTTTTTGCGGAGAACAGACACTCCTGTTTTTTTTTAAGTATGTATCAGCGAAAACTTATTGGCTTGTGTGCGCATTAGCCGAGAGAGCGAGACAGTCCCTGAAGGAAGACGAGACGCAGTTGGAGTAGAGAGTCGGAGAAAGGACACTTACTTCACAACAACAAGTGATTCAATAATAAATTAACAAAGTATTATTTATTTCTCTAAAATATGTACAACGGAAACTGAGGTAAATGCTGCACGACGGCTCCATGTCGTGTCACGTGACCGCTTCACTCGTCCTCGAGAGAACAGCTTGGCCACCTCGAACAAGTCTTCGAACTCTCCGCGCGCCAGCACCTGCCGACACAGAGACTCGTGAGCGAGTGGCGGCCCGCGCGGGGCACGCGGGGTCGGGGCGGGGAGGGGTGCTCACCTGGCGCGCCACGTGCATGCGGTTGAACAGGTTCCACAGCAGGATGCCCACGACGCGCTCCTCGCGCGTGTAGAACACCACGCCGCGCTCGTAGCGCCGCGCGTCAGCCGCCGGGGCGGAGCCAGGGGCGGGGGCTGGGGGCGCCGCGCCCGCCGCCAGGGCCGCGCCCTCCTCCTTCACGTCCTCCGCGGAGAAGACGCCCACCGTGTGCAGGCGCGAGTCTACCACGCCAATGGCCTGCGACAGAGAGCGCGCGATGAGCGGCCGGCCCGGAGCGCCGCGTGCACGGCGGAGTGCGGCTTACCTCGTAGCCGAGCTCGGGGCCGAGGTCGCTCCAGAACATGGGCTGGTGGTCGTAGGCGCGCTGCGGGCCCCCGGCCGCGGCCATGTTCTCGCCGGCGCGGCGGCCGGACGCCACCGCGTGGTCGTGGTGTTCCATGCGGCGGCGGCCCAGCGCCGGGTCGTGCCAGCTGGCCGCGTCCCCGGCCGCCCACACGTCGTGCCGCGCCTGCAGCTCCGCGTTCACCGCCAGCGCGCCGTCCGCCACCTCCAGCCCGGAGGCGCGCGCCAGCGCCGCGTCCAGCTCGCCTCCCACGCACTCCACCACGGCGGCGGCGCGCAGCGTGCGCTCGGCGCCGTCCGCGCCGCGCAGCGTCACCTGCACCTCGTCACCCGACCCGGACACCGCCGAGCGCACCACCTCCGTGCCGGGCTCCAGGCGCACGCCGGCCGCGCGCAGGCGCCGCGCCGCCTCCTCCGCCAGGTACGGCGGCAGCACCGCCTCCAGCGGCCGCGCCTCGCGGAACACCTGCGTCACCAGCTTGCCGTCCGCGGACACTGCAACACGCACGAGCGGCGCGCGGTCAGTCGCGCGCGGGCTCTGGCCGCGCCTGACCGCGCGCCGCTCCGAGCTACGTCTCCACTCACGTCTGTCGGCGAGCGCGGCGCTCAGCTCCGTGGCGAGGAACCCGCCGCCGACGAGCAGCACGTGCCGCGCGTCGGGCGCGTCCACCAGCCGCGCCAGCCGCGCCGCGTCGCGTGCGTCTCGCACGGCCACCGCGCGCCCCGCCTCGCGCGCCGCACGCAGCGCCTCCAGCCGCCGCGGCCGCAGCCCTGCAACAGGCGCCGGTGAGCCGGGGGACGGCGGCTGAGGGAGGGGACGCTCGGCCGCCACTCACCGGTCGCGACGAGACACTTGTCGTACGTGAGCGTGACGGGGTCCCGGCCGGGCGCGCGCAGCTCGGCCTCGTGGCGCGCCACGTCGAGCCGGCACACGCGCCAGCCGCGCGCCGCGCCCGCGCCGCCGCCGCATTCCGCCAGCCGCTCCACCGGCGTGTAGAAGGCCAGCGGCTCGTAGAGCAGCGGCCGCCGCTTGCCGTTCCACTGGCGGAAGGAGAGCCGGTCGTCGGCGGCGGGCGGCTCGGGCTCGCGCCACAGCTCCTTGCTGAGCGGCGGCCGCATGTAGGGCGGCAGCGACTCCTCGCCCACGAGCAGCACGGCCGCGTCGGGGCGCGCGGCGCGGATGGCGCGCATCGCAGCGAACGAGGCCGTGCCGCCGCCCACCAGCAGGAACTGCACGTGCCGCGGGAACACCTCGCCCGAGGCGGGGTACGCGGCCGGCGGCGGCGGCTCGGGCGCCGCGTCCGCAGGGCCCGCTGCGGACGGACAGAGAGGGGTCAGGTCGGACGGTCAGCGCGCGGGGGCAGGGGCGGGTGCGAGACACTCACCGACCGTCGCTTCCTTCTGTTCGTCATCGTCGCTGAGCTTCCTGTAGAAGTAGACGCCGCCGAGAGAGGCGGCGGCCGCGAGCGCGGCGGCGGCCAGCGTCCAGGCGCGGCGGGGGGCGCCGGGGGGCGCGCGCTCCGGGCCGGGAGGGGCGCGCTCCGGGCCGGGCGGCACGCCGCATGCCGCCGGCGCAGCGTCCGCTCGCCTCTCCGATGTTAATACGGTCTGACATACAAATTGTATTAGATAATGAGTTAAATTAAAAGTCACAGTTTGGAGTTATATAACATCAGGGTCTATGCATTTTTTTAATTTTTTTTTTCTTGTATAAAGTTCTAAATTGTTACATGAACACTGCTGATATTCTTAATCCAATTAAATGTATAGTTCCTTGTCCTGACCATCGAATATAGATATGAGTTTGTCTCAGTCCACAATGGTAGAGCTGAGATGGGTGAACACAGCCCACTGACTAGAATGATGATATTTGCTAACTAGTTGTGGTCAGAACACGGAATTGATTTTGTCAAGGAGTCCCTTCCTTCAGTAAAGAAAAAGGATACTCAAGCCCTTCTATGAATTGTTTGTTATATCTAAAAGTATAATAATTTTCCCCATTCTTTGTTCTCATTTTTAATTAGTAACAAGCTGCGTCTCGCGGTCCCTATCCTACACGAAGTTGCTACAGAAAGAAGTAGCCTATGTCCTGTCCATCCAGAGTATGAGCTACCTCCACACCGAAGTTCATCTAAATCCATTACGCCATTGCAGATATGAGTGGGAAAACACACACAAAGTTTTGTATGTATGAGTGTGCAGTGGAAGTAATGGTAAGGTAACGTCGGTGTCACGTGGACGTCAGGAGGTACATACATACCGTACGGTATCTTCTCGGTTTCCTTGCATGCTTGAAAAATAAATGTTTCCAAGATTAAACAAATAAATCTACTAAAAACTAGCCATTATAATGACTATGCTATAGAAAATGAAGGAGAATGGAGTGTGGTTTATATAATATGTGTATATCTAGACAACGGACATTCATATTCAAGGTCTGCGAAGATAATGTAATCCGCCGCATGCTTAGTTTGGGGCTCACTGACCAACACATGCTGTCTTACATACAATTATAGTCTAGGTTTAAGACATTTGTTTTACTAATTAGATGTTCATTCTTTGTAAGTTTCCTCTTTTTGTGAATAAATTTATCTTATCTAATCTTCAATGTAAACAACTTTTAACTTGGGACCAACTCTGATATTGTGGGGAAAAAAGCAGTTGTATGTCGAGTGATAATGACAGAAATATGTCATTAACACCCAAAGAAATGTAAAAGTGGGCTTTAACAAGGCTCGCTTGCCTCACTATCACAGTGAGAGCAGCTCGCACTACTCCAGTCAAGTAGGAATCACTAGGTACCTATTATATACTGTCGAAGAATACAGACACATCGGTTGACACCTTCTGAAGCACGTACCTGGCTGTTTGGAGCAGAAGACGAGTATTTCTTAATGCCTGAAACAAAAACCAGATTTGGGCAACAAAATGATCAGATTCTAGAACTATACAGGGTCAAGGGTGCAAGTAGGAACCACTCAATATAGCCTCATTTGTACAGAGAACAGACATGCTGCTGTTAGCAAGTAGGAACCACTCAATATAGCCTCATTTGTACAGAGAACAGACATGCTGCTGTTAGCAAGTAGGAACCACTCAATATAGCCTCATTTGTACAGAGAACAGACATGCTGCTGTTAGCAAGTAGGAACCACTCAATATAGCCTCATTTGTACAGAGAACAGACATGCTGCTGTTAGCAAGTAGGAACCACTCAATATAGCCTCATTTGTACAGAGAACAGACATGCTGCTGTTAGCAAGTAGGAACCACTCAATATAGCCTCATTTGTACAGAGAACAGACATGCTGCTGTTAGCAAGTAGGAACCACTCAATATAGCCTCATTTGTACAGATAACAGACATGCTGGTAGCTGCAATCACGTTGGCGACTTATAGGAGACTGCCTCGAGAGACAAGTTCGTGCATTCAATCACAGCCTCTCTCAGACTGGGTGTGAAGTCCACTGGTCCGGACATTTGCAGCCCTGTACTGTACAGTTGTGCTGTTATCTTTATACCTGACGGTACCAGGCTTTAGCAGATCATTCATGTGGAGCTGAAATACTCCCAGAAAACCAGAAAAATAGCCATATCATCCAAAAACATATAGCTAGATGTGAAAAAAAAAACATTGACTATGATTTATCAAGTACCTACCTATATTTTGTTGCACTTAAGTTTAAAAACAATATGAATTATGAATTCATATACCTATGAATTCATATACCTATGAATTCATCAACATTTCACCCTATCACATAATAAGATACACTCCCACTGCTGAAACACAGGCCTCTCAAAGAGAGGATGGGCCTAACCAGTGCATGATAATGAATGTCATGTCTTTGAACTTTTGAGGTTTTCGGACATACTGTAGAGTAAATTCCTGGCCGTCAGATTATAAAGCGCACATGCTACCGCTCTGCCAACATCGTTATAACTATGTATTGTGTTAATATAAATGGTTGCACAACAAACGTTCATTGTTTCATAATGGAGCTCTTAGCTATCTATCATCTGAACACCCTACCTATGTACCTATTAGTACATCTATCTACACAGGTGAATAGTGTTGTTTTAAAATACGGAAGCATATATAAACGTACGAATAAGTTTGCTGAAATCTCGTCTCGCCGCGGCTGAGGCAAGCAGTTCAAGCGCTGGACTTTCCAGGGAAATCGCTGATACCGCTCTCAACATACTGATAAATCTGTTTTATGCCTGACAATTTTCACACCAAATCTTTTCTTTAATAGCAACTATTTCCATTTCGACACATACTAAAACATTTTCTAAAAATTAATCAATAAAATTCAATTTAGTTTCTTTTAGAGGTTAGTTTTTTTTTTTCTTTATTTATATTGGGGCTCTTGGCATCGCGCGATTAGCGCATTTGCCATTTTCAAGGTCAAATGCGTGGAAAAGGGAAGAAGGAGATGATAAAATCAGATAGCGAGTGATATCGGAATATTATTATAATTATTATCTAGATAAACTCTTCATGGTGCATACAAACAGTAAAATACGGAAGACGAAGCGGTATGGCTTTAATGGCTTTAGCTTGCACAGTAATGAAAAAAAATTGTCAGCTGTCGCTGTCAACTTGTTGCTGTCACTGTATTGTATTCCGTTTTAGTTTTTCTTTATTTTTCTACTCTGCTCTGTCTGCAAATTAATCTCCTGAATTTTTATTCTGATTTTATGCGACTGAGTTTTCAATAATTTCATTCCAATTTGAGATTAATAGTAGTTTTTTCCGGTCAGATATACAGCTTTGTAAGTATATTAATACTTCACGTCACGGTTGAAGTCCGACTGGAACAAAAAACTATCCAAAATTCCTCCTGCGTCGATACCTGAAGACTTCTCTCCGATCTGCTCATCGGTACGTAGTCTAAGAATCTATTTGTTGTCTATTTTCATATGTATTTATTAAAATATTTAGCACTATATGTACCTACAACTATTTTGATCCACATTTTGGCTTATCTCAGTCGGTATAACAGCAAGAAGTGGGACATCACAATTTGCTTATTGTCTTTTGTGTAAAACATCGAAGGCTATTTATTTAATAATTCTGCAAAACATTGGAGTACCTATTGGAGAATGAAAGGTTTTCGCTCCGTCAGTAGCTATGATCAGTTGTAGATGTGTGTCATTTGTTCATTCTTGTCAACAACACCTTGCCAATCAGTTGAGCCTCAGGCAGGCTTCATTTACTTCAGTATACTAAGAATATAATAACATATGCCAATACCGAAACCATTGCGGTTGTATACCCGGGGGCTTGAGTTACAATAGAAGGGAGAGAGTGTTGGGATACCTAAACATATGATTTCAACACTAGGGAATCGGGCTGCAGCTTCCTCGTAGGGTACACTTTCTTGGGCAAACACTTTTGTGATGGTTTTCATTACTAGTTCTGTGTTGATTTTGCTACTAGCAAAATGACTACCCAAGCAGTGCAGGCAAGAGGCTTCATTTTCCGAAATGTTACAACTATCTCCAAGACCTATATTCAATTAGTGAACCGAATAAAAAAAAAATAAAAAAAAAAAAAGACGGTCGTTAGTGCAGTGGAAGCAAAAAAAAAAACTTGGTTTGGATCTGCACTGAGCTTTGGTGTGCCCAAATATGCATCGTAGGATATTGGTACAACTCCACCGGTAGGGAGGTATAAAACGAATATACAGTAGAATTCATATATAACGACTTCGCTTATAACGCCTAACCTATTTTAGCGACGATATTGTTTACTCAAATTAGGTTTCATAATAAATGTACTCAAGAAATAATGCTGCCGTTTTGTGCGTCATCCGGTTAGTACGGCATAGTATCGCCGGTCCCCTGAAGGTCGTTATATCCAGATTCTACTGTACTTTTGTTGGAAGCAACTGGCCTTGGAATGTTATTGCTACTGTTTGAGTTGGAATCCAAGTACTTAGATGTTCCTTCAGTGGTATTCTTTCTGTTAAATCTTTGCACTCTTAACACTTTTCCACATCCAATGGGAATGGGAAGCAGGATGGGGGTTATTAGACGAGAACCGACAGACATGACCATAACAGAATTCTATCGAGTCCTAGGCCCATCACTGTTTTTTGATGGTCAATACAAGCAAGAATATCGGCAACTTTGGTTTTGTTTCTTACTACTGTGTTTTTTATTTTTTATGTTTCAATGTTACTCCCAACATACTTCTCACCATTGCTCTTTGGAAGTTTCATTCAGTGGTGTTCTTAAGGGACCAGGTCTCGCAACCATATGTTATGCAGGGACAGGGAAGAATGCTAGTGTTGAAAGTCTTCTTTTTAATATGAATATTTAGTTCTTTACTCTTCATGATTTCTTTAAGAGACCAATATTTTTTCCAGCCACTAGCTATTTCTTTTATTTATTTCTTGGACATCGGATCGCTGGGAGAAATAATTTGCCCTATAATAATTTCAATATTCTTACTGTGACACTTGTAATATGGATTCCAAATGCTAGGAGAATATTCTAAATGGCTTCAGACTAGAGACTTGAACAGGGTAGTTTTGACAACAGGGTTTTTTATTTTCCACTATTACGCCAAATAAAACCGAGGGCTGTGCTAGCTTTTTTTACTATTAAACTGTAATGAGGTTTAAAGGAAAAGTATTTATCATAGATGACACTCAAATCCCAAATTTCAACTACTTCCTCTAAAACAGTTCCATCCAACAAATACTTACTAGGTGTAATTAAAAGTTTCTTTGTTATTATTTTTATATGCTTACACTTATCGGTGTTAAGCAGCAGCATGTTCAACCGGCACCATCAGTTAAACAGCAGCAGATCGTGTCGCACCGATTTCGAGATTCATCTATTAAGTTGGCCATATTCCGACATATCAGCTGAAGATTGCAGTCTCATCTCAGTCCGGTCTTTCATTAGCTTAATGGTTTCGTCTGAGAGCTTCTGAGGTCTTTTTCGGGGTGGGGTCTTAAAGAACTTGGACCCCACTGCTTGGACAGTTTCCACCAGCCCATTGTTTATTTTGTCCACAGTTCCGCTTTCCGCTAGGCCCTGGAAGCGATTATGCAGTTCGAGTTGGAAGTCATTGGGGTTTTGGATTTGGGCATGACCAGGACGGAGCGTGGACTTCACCAGACGCGACCTCTCCAGCTTGATGTTGATATTCAATGTGCCTCTGACAATACGGTGATCGCTACCGGTTTTCACCTTCCGTCATGATGAAGTCGATCTCATTTTTGGTCGCACCATCTGGGCTCATCCAAGTCCACTTTCTGGATGGTCGCTTCTGAATGAATTAATTGCATCTTTATAAATCTTTACATCGTTACAAGCTAATCCATGTATTCTTCGAAATCTTTTTCATAAGCAAAAAGTGATTTATCAAATTAAACGCTTTACTGAAGTCTGTGTATATAGCATGCACTTCATCCACATTGTCAATGGCGTAGTAGAATGTTCGGAATACCGCGTTGTAGTGTAGATGAGTTAGATGTAGGTATGTGCAGGTGGGCGGAGATGCAGGCGGCGTGCGAGGCGGGCGGCGTGCTGGCGCTGCTGGAGGGCGGCGCGGAGGGAGCGCGCGCCGCCGCCGAGCAGGTCGCCGCGCTGTACGGTGCCGTGCGCGAGCCGTGGGTGACGCGCGCGCTGCTCGCGTACCATGCGCGCACCGGCTCCGCGCGCGCGCTGGAGCTGCTGGCGCGCGCGCCCGAGCCGCACGCGCGCCACCTGCTGGACGCGCTGCACGAGCAGCTGCGGGCGGAGCGCGCGGCGCGGCGGCACGCTCTGGCCGCGCTGGCGCCGCTGGTGGCGCGCCGGCCCGCCTGGCTGCGGCTACTGCCGGCTCACCCGCTGGCGCGCGAGCTGCTGCGCGCTGCGCGCTCGGAGCGCGAGCCGCTGCCGCTGCTGCACGCGCTGCTGGCGCTGGCGGCGCTGGTGCCCGCCGCGCCCGCGCTGGCCGCCGCGCACGCGCCCGACCTGGCGGAGGCGCTGGTGCGCGCGGCCGCGGGCGACGCGCATGTGGCGCTGGCGGCGCGCGCCCTGTTCCGCGCCGTGTACGCGACGCACCCGTGCACGGCGGTGGAGGCTCTGCGTGCCGCCTGCGCCGCCTCCTCGGGTGCCGAGTGCGAGCGCGGCGTGGCGGCGCTGGCGGCCGGCGTGCGCCTGCACCCCGCGCTGGTGACGGGGTCGCGCGCGCGCGAGGCGGAGGCGACGCGCTGGGCACGCGTGGAGCCGCACGACGTGCTGGCGGAGTGCCGCCGCCTGTCGCTGCCGGCGCGCGACTCGCCGGCGCCGGAGCCGCCCGAGCCGGCGCCGGAGCCCGCGCCGCTGCTCTGGCGCCACTCGCCCGCGCCGCCGCCCGGTTCCACCGCACAGGTACATACACATCACACATACATTTGCCTACATTTAACTTAATAACGCAACGAGTCCTATCCATAAAATTTTGGAGTTCCAAAGGTGAAAAAAAAAAAAAAAAAAAAAAAAAATAATAATATATTATTTAGTAACATAAACAGAGGCCTCTGTTTGTTAATTAGCATCAAAAAGTTTCAGATTTTGATTCTTTATTACAATGGGGAATGTTTTATTTTATTGCAGTGTAAATTGCACACTGTGCAATTTACACTATCTTTCTTGCCTCATCACACCTGCAAAATGTGGAATATGAGCTACCTTCCGTTTTTTTTATTTTTTTTTATTAGTTCGTAAACAGCCTTGTGCAACACGCTTACATAATTTTTTACAACACAATAATAAAATTTTTTTTTTATTTTTTTTTTTTTTTTTATTTATATATGGATAGCCAACAGCCTTCTTACACAAAAATATAGAAAAAATAAAAACACGTAGGCCAACATAGGTTATCACTTATAGCAACACATGTCATGGTGCTAGTACACAAAAGTATAAAACTAAATATTACAAATTAAACAACTGGAAATATATAAATACGAGACTAAGAACCAACATTAAACAGAGAAATTGAGAAGAAAACATAGTATTAATAGTATTAAAGATAGTACTAATAGAAAGATGACAGAGCCGTACGAATTACTCTTATATTAAGAGTTTGTTGAAAAAAACTGGTTGTTAATTAACATTTTAAAAATATTGTGCCTCGATGTAAATAAGTCAACAAGCTGAGAAAAGTTAGAGTTAAAGTTATTAAATGTACGCAAAAAGAAAGAGTTTCCACGATAATTCGTACTATGGCGGGGGATATATAGACGAAGGTAGTTTTTGCGAGACGAGATAGATGGTGAGACAAGCTTGACCTCAGCCAGCAGGGATGAGCAGTCAACTCTATTCAACACAATACTGTGCAGAAAGGAGAGGTCCGCAGCCTCCCTTCTCCTTCGAAGAGGCAACAGATGATGGTGCCTGCAACTCCCTTCGTAATCAAAATTAGAGTTGGAAATTTTCGCCTTAAAATTAATGAAACGCAGGAATTTCCTTTGTGGTTTTTCGAGAAGGGTTATGTATTTATCATAGCAGGGATTCCAGACCTGGGAGGCATACTCAAGTTGACTTCGGACCAAGGAACAATACAAAATTTTTAGTGTTTTAATAATCTTGAAATCTTTGGTAACCCTAAGAATGAAACCCAGTGTTTTCATAGCTTTGGCTGATATACTTTCAACGTGCTTGTCAAAGAGAAGCTTAGAGTCGAGAGTGACACCAAGGTCAACAACAGAGTCAGTTCTATTAAGAGCCTGACCATTAATTCTGTAGTCATAGGTATGAGTCTTGGTGGATCTACTGAAGGTGATGCAACAGCATTTGAGTACATTTAGGTCAAGCTTATTCAACATGCAGTAATTATGGAGGCTATCAAGATCCCTTTGAAGTAACTTCGAGTCTTGCTCATCTCTGACTATTCTATAAATTTTCATGTCGTCAGCAAATAATTGAAAATGCGAATGTTTAAAGCATTGACCAATATCGTTAATAAAGATGATAAACAGCAGAGGACCGAGGATTGATCCCTGGGGCACACCGGAATGGATGGGTGACGGGGCAGACGCGAACCCATTCAAGACTACAGTCTGGCAGCGTTCATTAACATAAGAGGTGAACCACCTCAGCAGATCACCTCTTATTCCAGCCGCATTAAGCTTCGCAAGAAGAATGGAATGATCGATGCGATCGAAAGCCTTGCTATAGTCCGTGTAAACTGCGTCCACCTGTCCCCCACCCTCCATGCCGGCAGTCACCGTATCAGTGAACGAGATCAGGTTGGATGCCGTGGACCTCCCCTTAATGAAACCGTGTTGCTGCGGCGTGAAGTAGTGCTTCAGAGCAGAGTACATCTGATCGTGGACTAACTTTTCAAAAATCTTAGCCAATACACAAAGTTTGGAGATCGGCCTATAGTTAGTGATATCCCGCTTAGAACCTTTTTTGTGAATAGGCGTTACCGTTGCAGTTTTCCAGATTTTAGGTACTATGCCAGTGTTAATTGACTTACTGAACAGGAGACTAACGGGATGAACCAAACTCTCAGCACAGTACTTAAGAATGTAAGGATGCAAACCATCGGGCCCAGCTGATTTGTTGCAGTCAAGGGTCTTTAGCAATTTCAGGATGGCAGGAGAAGTCACTGTGATTGAGCATATGTCAGCCATAGAACTACTAATAGCGGGATCGGAAATAGCTGAACCTGGAGCACGTGACGAAGATGGCAAATAGTTCGAATTGAAAAAGTCGGCGAAAGCGTTACAAATATCAGCGCCCGATTCCACAGATTGATCCTTAAATGACATAGATGATGGGTAAGCGTTATGTTGTTTATTGGATTGAATGTATGACCAAAAAGCTTTAGGGTTGTCTCTAATTGAGCCTTCAATTTTTTGTATATAGCTTATATAACATTCACGCTCAACTCTCTTCACTCGCTCACGCAAGACCCTAAAAGAATTTTGATCAGAAACGTTCATATATATTTTGAATTTACGGTGATATTTATTTTTTTCTTTTAGGATCTTGATTAAAGCGGGCGAAAACCATACCGGATATTGAGCTGGGCGCACCCATTTACACGGAATATATTTATCCCGTAGCTCAGAAAGTATCTTAATAAATAAATCGACTGACTCATCTATAGTACCGCACGCAAGCAAAGACAGCCAGTCATGATTATCTAAGTCGCCGCATATTGCCAAATAATCACCTCTGCTATAGAAAAACTTAGGTTTAGAAGAAGGAGCAAGGGTACTCAATTGAATAAACTGTGGTCTGCAGACAAGTGCTGGGTGGAACTTGTCTTCCTTCAAAAGAGGATCCAAACAGCGAAACACCGATACTTCATCGTTCGAAAGCACTAAGTCTAGAATGTTCCCATCATACATGTTGGGAACATGGTTGAATTGCTCAAAATTATTTAAATTCATGAGATCTAGAATTTCTAAATGATCGCAGTCCGTAATCTTGACCACGGGTAGCAAGTGAGTATGATCCGGGGAAATTGACCAAGTTATGCCCCTTTGGTTAAAGTCACCCATAATTAAAAATTTGTCATTGGGATTATCAGTGGCAATCGAAAGAACCTTATCACTGAAATTTACTAACTGAGCCGAAAGTGACAAGCCCAAATTCTGTTCAATAAGATAAATACAGCAAATATGCAAGTTAATAGGCGGACTCTTATCCGTCGCTTTAAACACAATCGAGACCCATATATCCTCCGCCGTTGAATGCCAGTGGGGGCGCGCGCGCACAGCCAGCTCCCGGCGCGCGGCGATAAGCACCCCTCCACCACGAGACTGCCCGCGCGCCATACAGTCTCGATCGCGTCGTAGTACGGTGAAAGCGCCAGTAAACAGTTCCTCATTCCGTATACCGTCCCAGAGCCACGTCTCGGTCAACACGATCACATCATAATTACACAACAGTAAACTGTGCTTAAAATCCTGCACCTTTGTTCGCAAACCCCTAACATTTTGATAATAAACGTTAAACACCATAAACACAATCCAGCCGAGTTGCAAATCGGCCGGAAAGTGCACTGATAAACAATTTAAAGGTGTAGCGTTTATTAGTCATGTTAGTTGTTTGCGAACAAAGTATCATATTATAAAGAGTGTTGTGATAAAGATCATAGTGCAGTAATGTAAACAAAATGTTAAGTGAACGTGCAAACCGACCGCAATGCTCTGTGATTCGAAAATGGGTGAAACAGTTGAGTTTGTTGATAGTATGTAAATTAGAGTAAAAAAGTAAGACAAATAGTTCACCCATTTCACGTAACAAGTCGGAACCGAGTAAATGTTTAGTTTCAGCACACCGGCGGCGACGCCGTGACAGCACGAGATAATGATTAGCGAAATATGATGTGAAAACAATTAGGTTATTATGTATAGTACATATAGATCGATGGTTATTTGGATTTGAGTGTAAGTATACGTTCAACATATCAACATGTAGTTTACGACGAGGCAAGGTTGTAAGTCTAGCATAGAACAATATAATACTGAGGAGCAGTGAGATTGATAAAAATATTAAATAGTTGAATAGGTAATTAATTGATTCATAAGGCTTTAAGACAGTATTTATTTGTGTAAAATACACATAAAATACGACAGTGACAAATAAAAATGTAGTATAATTGGTTACGAGATCAAAAATAATGGAAAAAATTAGGTAGGTACTTAGTCATTTTAACTTATTAAGTTGCTCATCACTATGAATGTGGATTATCGGCGAGGTGTCATTCCTTCTTACGAGAATCCTGCAATTCTGGACCCAGACGTACTTGTAATGTATTTCTTGAGCTAGTTTCTTCATCTTGGTTAAAAGCTGCTTATTCTCACGCGTTAAATGGTCATTAACAAAGACCTTGGTGGCGACTCCGGCGAAGCCCAGGGTTTCCGCCGTCAGGTGCTTGAGTGAACGAGCTGCCGCTGTGAAGTTCTCCTTCGTGTATCTCCCGACGAACCCGACGATGATAGGCTTGAGGTCCGCGGTGGAGCGCGCCCTCATCACGAAATTGATGTCGGAGGGTAGGATGGATTGCCCAAGTGTCTCGCCAAGTTTACACACCATAGCAACAAGATTCTCATTCTTTTTACACGGTACTCCCTTAATTTCGATGTTATTGATACGCTCACGTTGCTCCTGGAAGGCGAGATCGGCTTCCAGTTGAGTTATTTTATTCTGCAGTTGAGGGTAGTTATCATCGACGCCGTTACCGAGAGCCTCCAAGGCGGTGACGCGGGACTCCAACGCCGTCGTTTTAGAATTCATAGCATCCTCGAAGTGGTGGAACTTTTCCTTCATATCTTTCACCTCTTGCACCAGAGCAGGCAGTTGCTCAAGGCGAACATTGATGCCGCTTATGCCATCACGAAGCTCACGGAGCACCTGGTCCAGGGTGGCGGGCGTGGCAGCCACCGGCGCCTGTTGCGGCAGGGGAGATCCCACCGGAGATGAAATGGCAGCCCCGGGCAGGCACTTGCAGGCAGGGCACAGAAGGGTGGCCTTCCTGCTCTTGCCGAGCTTACGGTAGCTACTTTCCGATATGTTCGCACAGGAAAAACAATAATTAACTGCACAATTTGCGCAGCTAACGCCATCCGAATGATCAAGGCTACAGGCGGGGCAGTTAAACATGATTTCGAATTTGAATCCGCAAACTATTTGCACAGCTAACAACACAACCTTCACTTAAAAACGCAGGGAGGGTACTTTAGGATGCACAATTCCTTAAACTACGAACCTAACTTACTAAATTAAATTATGCAAATAGTTATGTAACTAACTATGCCTGTAAATTACTAAAACTAAAAATTAGCGTTAGGATAATAACAATTTAGATTGAAAACAACAGAAATTTACCGAAAAACATGAACAAAACACCTAAAAAAAAATACATTGTGGGGAAACTAATAGGAACTAATTTATGTTACGTACATATTATTATCTATATTAACAACCTTTTTAATTTAAATTTGAATGAGGGAAGCGAACCAATTTTGAATATATCAATATTTTTCCGAATAGACTCATTATCATAACTGTCGCACATACCAACTAATGGAGAATGCAACAACATATTAGTACGACATCTGGACACTTTAAATGACTTCATCCATAGTAGCCTCCTAGGAGGCATAGGGACTCTAATGTTTACTTTCTCCAGGATATCTGGACAGTCCACCATCCCATTTAGTAATTTGTACAACATTACAATATCAGCCATCTCGCGACCGTTGTTTCCGAGAAGCTACAGCATAGGGTTCTTCAAAAGGATTTTTTTTTTTTTTTTTAAAAAGGCAAATCAATAGAGGCATAAGGGTCGGCAACGATTTGTGATGCCTCTGGTGTTACAAGTAGGCGACCTTCCATAGGCGACGGTGACTGCTTACCATCAGGCGGCCCGCCTGCTTGTTTGCCACCACGGCATTGAATATAAACCACGATCGGCGAAACAGTATTGTAAGTGTAAACACGAGGTGTGTGTGTACAGGTGACCCTGGGCGTGGGCGCGCTGCGGCCGGGCGGCGAGGGGTGGTGGGCGCTGGGTGAGCGCTCCGGCGCGGAGACGGCGCCGCACACGCCGCTGCCGGCCGACGCGGACCCCGAGCCGGAGCCCGAGCCGGCCGTGGAGGCCACGCCGGAGAACACGCCGCGCCTCGCCTTCCGCTTCCCGGCGGAGGGCGGCGCCGCGCGCGCCATCGGGCGACGCGCCTCCTCGCCGCCCGCGCCTGCGCCCTCCGCGGCCGCGGCGCGGCTGGCGCGCGTGGCGGCCGAGCGGCGCGCCGCCGACTCGCCCGTGCCGTTCGGGGGCGCGCCGCCCGCCGCGGCCGCGCGCCCGGAGCCCCGCGCGCCCGCGCCTCCCGCCGACGCAGAGCCCGAGGACAGCGAGGTGCGCGAGCTGACCGCGCGCGCCGCGCCGCCGCCCGACTGGGCGGACGCGGAGCCGGCGGCGGTGCGCGCACCTGACCCGCGCGCCGCCGCACCGTTCCCACGCCGGCGCCGCACCGCTCCCGCGCCGTCGCCGCGCCGCGCCGCCTCCGCCGGCCCGACCGTGGGGGGGCGCCGCTCCGACGCCGCCGTGCAGACTGTGGACGCGTGGCCGGAGCCCTACGAGTTCCTCATCGCCGACTTCTACCGCACGCCGCCAGACGACCACAACGATCAGGTTTGTAACAAATATAATAAACTGTAGTGAACGTGAACGGGTTCACGTCCACTTCATCACCCTTCCCTTCCTTGGTACACAAATCATTAACGAAAATGAGGAAAAATATAAGCCCGAGGTGTGAACCCTGTGCCACTCCTGAGGGCACCTGTCTTAGAAGAGATTTAAATCCTTTAACCATCACGTTCTGAGAGCGGTTTGCAGATAGGACTCGCACCACCGTAACAATGAGCCACAGATTCCAGCATGGCCGAGCTTTTGAATCTGCAAACCATGGTCAACAACATCGAACGCCCTTGAGAAGTCCAGTGTATTCAGTTATTGATAGGATCACAAAACTGTACATACACATTAAGACTTACATAATAAATGGGCTTAAATTGAAGACCAGTACATTGTGTATAAGCCTTTCTTGTTGTAAACACAGCATGCTTAACAAAATTACTGTACCTAATATAAACTAATGAATTTGGCGTAAACTTTATTTTACATGGAAACCACATGGTGTTGTGTGATTGTTACATTACTTGTTTGGACAGTCGACAGAGTCCAGGGAACCGTGCGAGCGACTGGACGCGTACCTCGCCGAGCTGTACTCGGGGCGCGGGGGCGCGGCGGGCGGGGGCGGGGGCGCCGCGCAGGGCGAGCTCGCCGAGCAGCTGGCGCTCGCGCACGCGCAGCTCATGTACGAGCGGTGGCGGCGCGAGGCGCACGCGGAGCGCAACCGGCGTCTGCTGGGGCGGTGCCGCCAGGTGCGCGCGCTCGAGCTGCACAACGCGGCGCTGCAGGAGCGCGTGCGCGCGCTCACCCGCGAGCGGGACGCACTGCGGGCGGCGCCTGCGCCCGTCCTCCCCGCGCCGCCTTCCCCGCCGGCCGACCTGCAGGCGGCGCTGCGGGCGGAGCGCGCCGCGCGCCTGCGGGCCGACGCCGCGCGACACGAGGCGGAGGCGGCGCGCGCGCGCGACCGCGCCGAGCTGCAGCGCACGCGCGGCGAGACGTTCGAGGCGGCGCGCCACGTGGAGGCGCTGGCGCGCGCCGCGCTGGCGGCCGAGCGGCGCGCCGAGCACGTGCGCCGGCTGCGGCGCGAGCTGCTCGTGCTGGCGGAGCGCGAGGCGCGGCTTGCGGCGGCGTGCGAGGTGTCAGCCGCGCGCGCGCCCGCGGTGCCGCCCACCGACCCCGGCGCGGAGCGGGCGCTGCGCGCGGCCGCGGCGCGCGCCGAGGCGGACGCGGCGGCGGCCGGCGCGCGCGCGGACGCGGCCGCCGTGCGCCTGGCGGAGCTGGAGGCTGCGCTGGCGGCGCGGGACGCGGCCGTGGCGGAGCTGAAGCGTGCCACGCGACACGCGGCGGAGGAGGGCGCGGCGCGCACGAGGGCGCTGCGCGACAAGTACGCGGCGCTGCTGTGCGTGGTGCGCGCGCGGGAGGCCTGCACGCTGGAGCGCCTGGCGGCGCCGCCCGCACACAACTGCGGCTGAGTCGCGGGCGGAGCGCCGCCTGAACTCGTACGCCGCCCCGGGAGCGCTCGGGCTCCCGGGGCCACCACTCTACCTGACGCTCGATACTGTTATAACTGTCTAACCCGGCATTCAAATCACAACTTCATGTGTAAACTCTCGCGGGGAAAAAACTTTTGCGCTTTGGAACTTTTTCTATTACGTTCTGGAGTCAACATAAGTTTAGATATTTAGTTGTATGTAAGAACGAGACGGCAAGTGTTGATGCACTTGTTGTAACAGTGACTCTCGCGCACGCGCACTGCTCATATTGTTATATTATATTGTGTCAGCTGCCAGTGGAGGTGTAGGAGCATGTGTCCGGTGTGAGCGCACAGTGCACAGTGCACAGTGCAGCGCCGGGAGTCGTGTCGGGTCGCACGCGAGCCCGGTACATCGTGTTTCTCCGTCAACTCCGCGTGCTTGTAGTATTTGTCTCCGCAGTGTCAGTGTTGAGTGCGGGACAGGTGCGGGATAGTGCGGGACAGGTGCGGCCGACGTGCTCGTCCGGTGCTCGTGTGAGCTATGTGAATGTATGTAACATGACAGGAGGTGTAGGAGGCCCGTAGTTACGCTTTGTTCATTGTTCATCTCTGCGAGCTAACTAACTGTTGATATAATAAAATGTGAATATAATATTAATCATTGTATTAATTACCTGAACAAGCTCCATTAAAAAAAAACCCTGCGCGAGTATTTGACGCAAATAAAATATCGTCTAAAGTGATGTAAAGTCGTGGTTTCCGTGGTTCTTATAGTACATAGTACGAATAGACGTATGGACATGGTTGACGGACCGACGTCCAACCAACGGGAGGGAAAGAGAATGTTCTCTTTCTCTCCCGTTTGTTACCTAGACCCTCTTTTGAGGACAATTGGAGGCAATTTGGAGCATTTCCGCATACTCCTACCTATTGCTCTTGCTTTTGTGTTACTAGGAAAATACAATGCGCAAAAAGCTCGCCCAATAAAGATCTGCTTCAAATCACAAGACATAGCCAAATCCATATTGCGCAATAAATCTAACTCAGAACTACATATTAAAATATATTTTGACCAGACACCTCAACAGCAGAAGTTTTTGAAAAATCTAAAGGACGAACTTCAGCGTCGAATGCAGAATCAAAATGAAAATCTAACCATAAAATATGTCAGAGGCATACCCAGAATAATAGGAATACCGCCAGAAAACGACAAATAATAGTTCCCAGCAGTAACATGCATCTTAACTACGCAGCAAGATAAAATACCAATATAACTTACCATTTAGCCGATAGTTTCAATAACATCCAGAGAAGTAAAAAATCGTTAAAATTTCTCTATACCAATATTCGCAGCGTCGTAAAACGTGGGAAGTTTGATAGCCTTAAGTGTGTGATTAAAGCTTTTAAGGCTGGTATACATGTAGCTGTCCTAACAGAAACTTGGATAAAATCTGAACAAGAAGCAAAAAGATTTCAAATATCAAATTACACACATTACTAAAATTTTAGAAATAAATCAAGAGGTGTTTCGATGTTTGTTAGCTTGAAACATAACTTTGTTGAAGACACACCAAAATTTTAACCACTATTTACGGATACAAAAAAGTTGCAAAGTACGCTCAGCCACTTCCAGGTACGCTCGATCCACAGCATGTTTACGTTTAGCGAGCCCGGAGTCACCTGCCGCCGCCGGCCGTATTGAGTGAACAGACCGCCCGATATTGATAACATTGTTTTACCTACCCTCTAATGTACGACGAAAACAAAATTTTTTATTTTAAGTTATATTCTCATGTAAGTGAAATGTATTTCTTTATGAGAATAATAAATATCTTTAACCACACTTTACTGCCAGTAGTACTATTTGGAACAAAATTTGCGTGTCCAATCTGTCCGACTGGCCAGTCGGACAGATTGGAATATTTTTGTCCAAACAGTCCGATCATCGGACAAATAGTCGGACAGAATGGAATAAACGCTATTTATCGCGTATCTACCGTGTTTGTTAGCAGCTGTTTGTTTTCCATGTCATCATCATCATAATCAGCCTTTTAACAGTCCACTGCTGCGCCCACAAGGGGGCGTTATCGCCCACTTTGGGAAAGGCTGTATAGAGAACCACAATAACTGATAAAACCCGTTCTTGTGTTCAGAATAAAAATAACAATTTTAAGGTGTTCAAATGCATTTTTATAATTATTATTTTATTTTAATTTATGAAACTTATTAAAAATTATTTAATTCTTTATTAGAAGTACTTCATGTAGATTAGATAAAGTTTGCCGTTTACAGTTTGTGGTTTAGTCGCACAGTTCATGAGAATGTTAAATTAAAATAACGCGACCAGACTCCGCGCAGCGCCTTCATACTGCACGTAATAAGTAGGTAATAATAATAAAATAACTCTTATCGCTATGTGCGACCTTTTCCAGACTACCTTCAACAGTGATGTGCTGCGGTGGAGCGGTGTCACAGGTATTTATAACCGACTTCAAAAAAGAATTAAATTTTCACAGAAAATTTAATGTTACGGTGGATTAACTAAGAAACAATTAGAAAGCCAAAAAGTAAAAATAAAAGGAATGTATAATACAACAAACGTATGTTTTAAACATATTCTTGTATTAGGTCTAAAGTAAAACGATAGGTAATACGTACACGCGTCAAACTTGGCATGATTGTAGTACACACTACACACTCTAAACTATAACAACAAAATATAATAAATAATGGCCAAGTGCGAGTCACAAATTTCGGTTGATTACTAAGTTATAACTGGTAATCTCTGTTGATTACTAAGTTATAACTGGTAATTTCTGTTGATTACTAAGTTGTAACTGGTAATTTCTGTTGATTACTAAGTTATAACTGGTAATTTCTGTTGATTACTAAGTTATAACTGGTAATTTCTGTTGATTACTAAGTTGTAACTGGTAATTTCTGTTGATTACTAAGTTATAACTGGTAATTTCTGTTGATTACTAAGTTGTAACTGGTAATTTCTGTTGATTACTAAGTTATAACTGGTAATTTCTGTTGATTACTAAGTTAGTTCTGGTAATTTTTTTTTTTTTTTTTTTTTTTTTTTATTAGTTCGTAAACAGCCTTGTGCAACACGCTTACATAATTTTTTACAATACAATGATAAATTTAGGATGCACAATTCCTTAAACTACGAACCTAACTTACAAAATTAAATTATGCAAATAGTGTGTAACCTATGCCTGTAAATTACTAAAACTAAAAATTAGCGTTAGGATAATAACAATTTAGATTGAAAACAACAGAAATTTACCGAAAAACATGAACAAAACACTTAAAAAAAAAAAAAAAATACATTGTGGGGAAACTAATAGGCACTAATTTATGTTACGTACATATTATTATCTATATTAACAACCTTTTTAATTTAAATTTGAATGAGGGAAGCGAACCAATTTTGAATATATCAATATTTTTCCGAATAGACTCATTATCATAACTGTCGCACATACCAACTAATGGAGAATGCAACAACATATTAGTACGACATCTGGACACTTTAAATGACTTCATCCATAGTAGCCTCCTAGGAGGCATAGGGACTCTAATGTTTACTTTCTCCAGGATATCTGGACAGTCCACCATCCCATTTAGTAATTTGTACAACATTACAATATCAGCCATCTCGCGACGCTTTTGTAGAGACATAACGTTATAATGCTTAAGTCTCGACTCATAAGAACGCAACACTTTACACTTATTTTGCATGAAAGATAGATGGTACATGAAACGTTGTTGCACCCGCTCCAACCTATCGGCGTGCACTTGATATCCAGGGTTCCATACCACCGAACAGTATTCAAGAATACTTCTTACGAGACTGTTGTATAGAAGTAAAGAAAGCTCTTTATTCCGAAATGTCTTGGCCTGCCTAGAGACAAATCCACACATTCTACTACTTCGTTACACGGAAGACCTTATTCGCCTCACCGGATCGAAATGCCACCATATTTTACTAATTTTGAAGTCGGTTTTTGAAATTGGTAATTATTGTGTTTTGTGGTGGTACGGAACCCTCAGTGCGCGAGCCTGACTCGCACTTGGCCCGTTGATTCTTTAATTTTTGCTTCCTCAAAACTCCGTCGTTTATAAAACGATTTGTATGGAAAACTTTTTTATTTGAAACTAGCGACCCGCCCGCACGGGTGTAATTTACGTGCGAAGCCGGGGCGGGTCGCTAGTTATATATATAAACCTTCCATGAAAACGTATCTAACTTATAGTTAAAACCGCATCAAAATCCGTTGCGTAGGAGGAGTTAGCGGCCATACAGACATACAGACAGACAGACAGACGCGGAAAGCGACTTTAATTTTATTTATACTACTATGTAGATAGATAGATAGACAGAAACTCTTTATTGTGTACACCAGAAATAAAAATTACAACACGATAGAAAACACTTACGAGCTAGTGCCACAAGTGGCGGCCTTATCGCTAAAAGCGATCTCTTCCAGGCAACCATTGGATGAAAAGAATGAAGAGAGTATGTAGAGATAGAGAAGATATACTTGCAGATTGATCTCATTGAAACTTTATCAAAATCTGTTCAGTAGTTTGGCTTCTCTAGCGAGTCCCTTATTAGCATCATTTAGCATAAATATAAAATACTATTTCTCGAACTGTTAAATAACATTTTTTATTACTGTTATTTTTAAATCTTTTGATGTTTTCTTTCACTCCATTGCAGCGCCCTCACAAGGTGTTTTTTTATTTTTTTTATTAGTTCGTAAATAGCCTTGTAGTAGGTAGTTAGTAGTTAATAACTACCCATATGTACCGTTCATTGTGCAATAAATAAATATAGTTTTGCCTTCCAACAAATGTATACATTTTGCCTATAGTCTTAATCCACAGGTTACCATAATAATGTGGTTTGAGTGTAGTTTTGATTTAGAAATTGTAGAGTGCAGACCCAACATGTGTAGTTGTCAGTCACCAACACGTACAGAGATATGTAGATGTCGGTGAGTTCAACATGCAGCACACGGCCGCGGGTGCGGGACTGCGCGGGCGCGGGACTGCGCGGGCGCGGGACTGCGGGCCGCACTACATACAGCCGGCAGGGAACAATAAAACAATGAATGTAGTTTCGATTAGTCTTTATCGCGAGAGTCCCTCGACGGGCGTCTCGTACAATACGGCGAGTATATTTGGTAAAAAACGTCACAACAAAGTATAATATAAATAGTTAAAATATCAACAAACTCTTATTTACAACGTACAAAATATACAAATAGATACAAAAGAATCAACAAGGTAACGCTATGTGATATGGCGGCGGCGGCGGCTAGGGCAGCGGCTCCACGTAGTTCTCGGGCACGAGCCCCTGCTTGCCGTTGAGCGAGCCCCGCAGCCAGCCCGGCTCGCCCGACGGAGACACGTTCGTGATGATCTGGTTCGGCTCGAACGACAACTCTCCGGCACTCTCTCCGAGACACGCGTACAGCGTGCGCACGCGCGACCAGCGTGCGGGCCGTGCGCCCGCGCCCCCCGCAGCCCCCGCCGGCGGGGGCGACGCGCTCTGTGACGACACCGACTCCGCCGAGCTGCTGCTGGAGCGCGCCGCGCCTGCAACACACCGACACGTCACACACACGCACACACACAGGAGACAGGACAGTCGGGAGACACGCACCTCGCAGCGCGACCGGCGGCGCGAAGTGCTGCAGCAGCTGGTGGTGGTGCGGCGAGTAGCGCGCGCCCGCGGCCCCGCCCGCGCCCGCCGGCACGCCCACGGACACGCGCTCCAACATGCTCTGCAACAAACATTACAACGGTATCTTCAACTAACCACTGCACGAGGGATCCATGTACACAACTATCTAATTACACACACACGCACCTCGCTTCACTAACTAAACCAGACGAGTTGCGGATGAGAGGAAGTTCCGTGTCGAGTTTGAATGAAGGGGTGAATAAGTTTGCAATGTCGAGAGTGAACTGTCTGGAGTCGACAGATGCGCGCGAGTCGTGTCGCGCGACATGATGCGAGTCGTGTCGCGCGACATGACGCGAGTCGGTGTATCTCTACACGACGGACACGTGCAGCGTGTCGGTCTACTCATCATCAGCCATCGACCAAACCAGACCTGTGGGCTTACTCTTGACACTCGATTTCAATCGTGATTTGGGATTGGGATCGAAAACATGCCATTTGGTACTCTTCAATCGCGTCAAGAGTACCGAAAGCGTCGAGTTGAGTCGATTTTATTTAGTTCCATAAAATTCCACCATTATCGGTTCCAATCGTGCGCTAGTTTAGAATTCAAGAGTACCAAAATTGCATGTTTTCGATCCCAATCCCAAATTACGATTGAAATCGAGTGTCAAGATTAAGCCCACTGGCCTAAATAAACGTGTGCGGGCGAACTGTCGCTATTACATTCCATACAATACACAGTCATGTTGAATGTGGAGCTATGTACAGTTGGAGCGAGTGGTGGTTGGTAGGTAGGTATACAGGAGGCAGCACTGACCAGGTCCGCGCGCGCCGCCGCCGCCGCTGTCGCCGGCAGCCCCGTCGGCGAGCTCCTGCAACAACACACGCACGTTCACGTCACACTGCTACTGCACTGTACACACTGCACCGCGACCGGCCGCGGCGAGCTACCTACCCGGCGATCACGAACCCGGACAGGCAGATGATCATGTCGCCGTGCTGACCGTCACACGCAGTCACGTGCGTCGCGCACGAGCGTGTCGCCGCGAGTGCCGCACGAGAGCCGCGCGCTCTGTATGTATAGCGGCGGCAGCTGCGCGGCGCACGTGTGGCGCGCACCTGCCGCCGGCGCACACTGCCGCGCCGCGCGCGACCGACCCGGCTCTTTGTTCGGTTCAGGCCCAGCATGTGAAACAAGTGACTGGTCGCGGCGCGAGTGTGCAACACACAGTATGCGCATCAACAGGTCTCAGATCAACAAACCGCGACCTTCGTTTCAGAAACTACTTATTTATTTACGGGAAACAAACTTTAAAAACGTAAAATAGCAAAAAAAAATATTTTTTTTGTATATCTCATATTTTCGCATTATTTTGCGAATTTTTAGGGTATTTTCCGTACTTATACCTAGAATCATGAAATTTGGCGATAAACAAGGTCTTATAGCACACAAAGGGCCAATCCGAAAATTGTTAATTTAAAGTTATTTCATATTTAAAAAAAAAACAGTTTTGTGATATTTAATGGAACTTAAAAAACAAAAAATTAATGAAAACTTAAAATATAAACTAATATATATTTTTGTATATCAAAAGGTAATCCTTAAAATTGTTCACTAATTAAAAGAAGGATACAGTCCAGAAAAAAAAAATTATTTAAAAATATGTTATTATTATGTAACGGTGTTATTTTTTTTTAAATCCATTTTATTCCTGCGATTATATTATATCTATATACTAAAGAATAGGTACCTCTTCTATGTGCTTCATCTTGTGCTAGTTGGTGATAAAACGCGGACTTATTCGCGATAAAAAAAAATATAAAAAATTATTTTCTCAGATGGTAAGTATCTCTGTCGTCCCCACGATGCACTCTGAGAGAGCTCCTTCCTTCTCATATGTATTTATATCGATTTACTCAAAATAACTAGCAATAATATAATTGTCAACAGAGAATGCCGAATATGACGTCATAAAACGACGACGTCGACGTCGTGTTTTTTTCTACATTACTATTATAAACCTCGGTGGGCTGATGTGGCTTCTTTTCATATAGTATATCATTATAATTGTGTATATAGTAATTACTGTTTGGCTGTTATTTTTTATATCTGTCTTTAGATCTGGATCGTAATCATCTTTCGATTTTATAAGTGAAAACTTTTTATGGCTTCCTTCTACTATCTACCTACTATAATTAGTTAGTTTCAGCTGTTTGTTTTCTGAATAGTGTAAAATTAAATAATAAATGATGAACCCAACGTTCGTCCAAGTTGTCCGACGCGACGGATCAAAACAATCAGTATAATCTTTTTTTTTTTTTTTTTTAATCACTTAATCGATTACAACTTTTATTATATTATGCAGTTACTGGGCAAGCGCCTTTATTAACTAAACAAAATACAAGCTAAAACTAAAACTACAAATACAGTTAGACTGCCCATAGACCGTTGAAGGTCTAAAGACAATCCAAATGCTCAAGTCCACTACCAGTTGGCAGCGTACCCAGCATGCTGGCGGCATTACCACGCTGAATGGCAATGCTTATGCGTTGAGCCAGAAACACGCCAGCATTTTGGTCACGCGTTTGCAGTTACTTGGAGGCAAAGTGCAGAATGGATTAGATACTAAACTTGCAAATGAGGTAGTTATGTAGGTACGTACAACGTATGAAGGCAATGTGCGGTGGCAGATGCGATGATGCTGCGCGGGCGCAGGCGGGCGGCGCGCGGTGCGCCCGCGCCCGACAGGTGCGCATTCCTGGAGCCGCAGCTGCCGCGCGCACATTCTACATGTGTACCTTGGTTCACGAGTTATCATTGGAACGGTGCGATCTCTCTCCTGACCGTTATATTGTCGCGAGAATTATTTTAACCTCAATTTATAAAAAATATATTTTTTGTCAGCTTATTTTTGTAAAATTTTGAAATGGTTTACTTCTAAGTCAGTTTTTTTAACTTTCATTTCACTACACAGGTCATATAATTATATGAGTACTATAAATATATAAAAAAACTGCCTTCGGAATCTTACCTTTATACTGCATGTTTTGTGAGTAATAGAATAAAGGCTTTTTTAATTAAAAATCAGTGGGCAGATTAGACTTTAAATTAATTACAAAAAGACATGTTTTTGATAAACAAGTGAAAATAAATATTTGCCGAATTCCTTTTAATTAATTAAATAATTAAATTTAACTTAAAATTAAACTAATATATTAATAATATACTAATTTTATCATTGTAATTAATTTTTAAACAAAAAAAATTAAATATAAAAGTTTGTTTCCATTGAATAGGCTCCGAAACTACTGAACCAATTTGAAAAATTATTTCACTGACGGGAAGCTACAATATCCCCGGGTGACAGGCTATAATCTATACCCGTGCGAAGCAGGGGCGGACCGCTAGTCTTATATAAAAGTTTTACAACGAAGTGTTCCCGAGTATCCCGAGTGAAGACAATATGTCGTGTACGATACCTCGGTAAAGTGCGAGTGGGGGTTCCGCACGTCACAGGTGAGCGCGGGGCGGGGGCGGGGAGGGGCAGAGAGGCAGGATGGCGGTGTCGGTGAGGAGCAGCTGGCAGCTATCTGTGCACAGAGCGGCGCGGGGACTGCGGGGCGGGGCGGGGCGGGGTGCTCATTGTGAACCTCCTCAGGTATATAGTAGTAGGGTAGCGTTCCTTTCAATGGACCAGATTAAGGAGCCACAATAGAATATTTTTTCTTGTGAAATCTTCTATACTACAGAATACGTTGCATAACTGTCCAGAACATTCCGTAACATTTATATTTTGTTACAAGTAAAAAAATATATATAATGAATTTAAAAAATAAAATTGAAACAATTACAATTTAAAATCAATTTGTTTAGTAGAATCGGGGCCCAGAAGTGTCGTTCCGGGGCCGGTCCGGGGCCGGTCCGGGGCCGGTCCGGGGCCGGTCCGGGAGGATAACTCAGTGAATGGATATGTGATGATTCTGTGTAAATGTTCTCACATCTTGTTATAATTACCTATGTATATATCATTTTTAGGGTTCTGTACCCAAAGAGTATAAACGGGACCCTATTACTAAGCCTACGATGTCTGTCTGTCTGTCCGTCGCTATGTCTTTCTATATCTTATATTCGAACCGTAATAGATAGCTAGTTGAAATGTTCACAGAATATGTAATGTTACGGCGGATTATAATATAAATAATTAATGGCCAAGTTACGAGTCGGTGATAACTTTCTGTTCATTAGCAAGTTATTACACTCGAGCGCCCGCTGCAAACTGCGTACAAAATACTATTTAGGAAGGTTTTATAATAACTAGTAATTCGGTTACTCGGACAACCTTATTGTATTTTGTGGTGGCACGGAACCCTCAGTGCGCGAGCCCGACTCTCACTTGGCCGGTTTATTTATTTACGTTATAATTATATACCGATGCATAATTTAAGGCAAAAACCGTACATGCCTAAGTAGATTCTCGTTTCATGTTCACAAGTTATAGACTTTATTGAAACAGTCAAAACACACAGGCACATGGCGATAGTTTCCTTACATTGTACAACACTGATTATTTATATATCTACGTTCATGTCACATCAGTGATCAGTACCTGCGTGTCCGCAGGAGAGAGGGCGGCGGCAGGTGCGCCTGCGCGGCGCGACAGATGCGCGCGAACACAAAAACATAATGACGCGCACCCCCCCGCCCCCCGCCCCTGCACATCTGCTGCAGCACTCCTTTCATCATCTTATCCTCGTAGATATAGGAACCTACTTCTCGACAACATACTCGTATTATTACGGAACTGTGTTTGTTTGTTCCTCTTTCACCAGTCTTTCACGCAGCAACATAGCAACGGATTTTTTTTAAATTTATTTAACAAAATCCACAACCCTTTAAAAACAACAATAAACTTGATTGGATCGATGTGATTTTTTGCATAGAGATAGTTAGAGGGCCGGCCAGTGGCATAGGATACTGTACGTTAAAAAAAAAAGGTCCCTAAAGATAATATGTTGCCGCGGGTGACGCCTGGCGGTGGCGCACAGCGCACAGCTGGTAGCAAACATAATATAACCACTCGATCGCGCATCTAGTAAATTCGTTTTTGCAAAATGATGTCACGTCGGTCGCGGGGGGCAGCTTGTGATTGGAGAAAGTAATTCATTCTTCTTCTTCTTCTTCTTTCGAGTCGATGTTCCGCAAAATACAATTCTATTGTCAAATCAAGTTTCTAGACCAGAACTTTGCCACCCCAATGGCACTCTCCGTGGCTTCATTCAGGTCGTCTTGTGTGCAAGTTGTAGGACACGCTGCACAGTCCATCAAGTGTGTCATTGTTTGAGGGTTCACACCACAAAGACATTCGGTGTCTGAGCCTTTTATATAATTTCTTTATATAATTTATATAAATTCATTCAATGCGTGCCTAGGTTTGGCCCCGCTCCAAATAGTTTAGGTTGACATGTTAGAACCTTTGCCTCGTGCGGGGTAAACGGTGAGCAGTCAAGTGGTTATACTGTCATTGGCTGGTCGCTACAATGATCACATCTGCCTGGTGTTGTGACTCGGTGAACTCATGAAGTACTCACTGTTACCAAACTGTTGGAACAAGCTTCTATAAAATGTAATGTTACAAAAACAACTCTCTATACGAGCGGTGGGAGAACCCTCTCCAACTCTGTCTGTCTGTTAGCTTGTCTTGTACGTGTCTCGTGTATGTAACAAGGTACCTACTTGTTTACATACCAGCAGACCGACAGACCTGCCTCCGGTCAACATTTACATACATTTGTTTCAGTTGCAGTAGGAGATCAACGTCCACTGCTGGACACAGGCCTCCCCCATCGATCTCCAAAAGGGCCGATTGGAAGCGGCCTACATCCAGCGTTTCCCTGCGGTCTCTTTTAGGTCGCCTGTCCATTTTGCGGGTGCACGGCGTATGCTGCGCTTACCATTCTGTGGTCTCTATTCCAGAACCTTTCCGCCCCATCGGCCATCTGTTCTGCGTGATATGTGCCCTGCCCACTGCCACTTCAACTTGCTAATCCGGTGGGCTATGTCGGTGAGTTTCGTTCGTCTACGGATCTCATTTCGGATTCGATACAGTAGAAGATACGGTAATAGAAATATATACCCTCATCTGTTTATTTGATGATCATTGTTTGTTCATGTATGTGCTAAACATTTGTGTTTGTTCTATATTTGGGTTTATTTATTATAGTATGTATTTAAAATATATAATATGTATGTATATCAGTTTCTGGCAGCCATATCACAAGCTTTGCTTAGTTTGGGGTCAGATGACCGTGTCTGCAAAAATGTCTCGAATATTTATTTATATGTTAGATAATAATTATGTTCAATATTCATTAACGGGAGGTTATCCGAGGCGCGTAGGCAACAAAACGCTCCCTCAGCCCCCGCCAAGTTATAGCGACGATGTATTTTACAATGCTAGAGTCAGGACGCCCGCGGGGGGAGTGCAACGACAAAAACGAGCATAGGTCCGACCTCGATGACGCCTGGCGCGGCACTGAACGCGGCGCGCCAAAATTCTCGCGTCCTTTTTACGCTTTTAATTTCACTAAAAAACGACACTATTCACTATCAAAAATCTATCCAAATAAAAAAATGCTGAATAATATTGCCTTTCAGTACATGCAATTTTCAAGTTGTTACGAGTTTTCATAAGAGCATAAAATGAAAAAAATAAACTAAGTCGACATTGTTTCAGATTTTTTTTTGATCGAGGAAAGTTTATTCTATCGTGTTTTGAACCAAATCATAAACTCTAACACAGATATATCTGTGACATTTATTTTTTTCCAGCTCAAATATTGTAATTTAACTGAATAAAATTGATTTAAAACCGTCAAATTTGGTATAAGAGGCTCATATCGCACTACTAGGCCGCCCCTGCTTCGCACGGGCGAAGCCGGGATATATAGCCTATGTCAACCGGGGATAGTGCAGCATCCCAACAGTGAAAGAATTTTTCAAATCGGTTCAGTAGTTTCGGAGCCTATTCAATGCAAACAAACAAACAATCAAATCTTTCCTCTTTATAATATTAGTATAGATTAGGGACAATAAGGGTTGCTGTATGGTCCGATAGCTCAGTGAATAAAACACATGAGGCACTCTCCGGACAAAGTTACGATCTAGCGAGTAGCGACACCTCCAAAGCCTCCACCGATTCACAAAACCAAACGATACCGCGATGCAGGCGTAGCGACATCTAGCGGTATGCTTACGAACTAATTTACCAAGTAGCTAACTATTATTGATGGTTCATATCTTAGCAGTTGCTTAGCAAAATCCTTGCCCTATATTCATCATCATCATTATTTCAGCCGTAAGACGTCCATATATATATAAATATATTTCTATTACCGTACCTTAGACTAAATTATACTTCATACAAAAATCTCGTAGAAAAAATGACGTTTAGTTTTGCCGAATTTGAATTTTTACGGGAATCTTTAAAAAAAATCTTTCCATTATAAGCTAATTTGTACTATTACGACATTTGAATACAATAATTATCAATTTAAAGAAACCGTGTTCAAAATAAGTAAATACACAATTTTGTTTACTTGGATGACATAGTTTTTGCAGTTGTTTTGATTTACAAAACTAAACTACTGAAATTGTGATGAAATGTCTACGGGACCAATCAGAAAGTATTAGGTGGGTATATCCTTTCAAATAATAATAATAATTGCCAAATCAGTATACAAATAACAATTTTTACTACGGGACCTACTCTGAAAACGCCAAAACCTTTTTTTTTTATATCAGCCATTCCATTGAAAAATGTCATTCAAATGTATAGAACAGCAGATATGTTATTGCTAAAAAAAAAAAAAAAAAAAAATTGCTATTTGAGCGGTATGTCCCCGCAGAAGAAGTTATTCTAAATGATGAGACCTCCTTTCGGTTCAGCACACGTATACACTATTCTTAGTTTATTTCTATAGCTTCTTACTCTGTTATACTTTTTTAAAATATAGAATTGGTCTACCATCTATGTTTGTTAATATCTACAGAAAACTATGACAGAGCAAATGCTCCACATCGTGCTAGTCCTAGTTTACACAATGATAACGGGTTGACAACTCTCCACCAACTCGCCAACCAACCGTTTGACCACCAACTCGCCTGTTGGTAAGCGACGATGTGGTCGAAGATGAAGCACGCAGACTCAGAAGATACTTATTCACTCTGGCCTTGAAAAGGCCCAGATTATATCTCTCAGGAAACAAGGAAGCGGGCAGGTTGTTCAAATTTTTGGCTGTACGGATTAGAAACGTAGAATCGAAGGTAGTGGACAGACTTCCTACTTGTCCAGCTGGCCTAGCACGGGCCGTGGACAAGTTGTCTCACCATCGACAAAGACGCGAGAGACGCGACAAAGCTACAATATGGATAAGTTTGTATCTTTCTCGCTGGAAAGAGAATGCCGGGCGACTCACCCGGGTAGGCCGTTGTGCGGCGCGGAGTGCGCGGACTGCGCGGGCGGGGGCGCCGCGCCCTCGTATATCTCCGTGTAGTGGTCCAGCAACGTCTCCACGATCACGTTGTAGAACTTGAGGTCCAGGATGGAGGCGACGGTCTCGCGCTCGGCTCGCAGCAGCGTGGGTCCGAAGCACACCGACAGGTTCGACGCGGACATCAGGTTGCGGTCGCTCTTCGCGCACACGCTGCGTGCAAGCGGGGAACAATCACTACCAGTCTCACTCACCAGTACACTACAGTACAGTACACCGGCAAAATACCTCAACAATACTGCGCGCGAGAACTTTATTTGCTCTATCTTCAGATCAGACAAAGGAGATTTGGTACGATGGTGCGGCGGGTGCGGGTGCGAACGCATCTAGCCTAAATCAGGCTTAATGCTTTTAGTGGAATTCACCCAGCAGAAGACGTTACTGACCTTTTTCTCTTTGTATGTAAACTATATTATTGGTTGATTGGTGTCGCTGCAAGTGTGCCGTACTTAGTTTTTGGGTTAAGCAGTTAAGAAAAAAACGTATGAAAAATTGAGACATTAGAACGTGAAAGATAATTTGTACTTAGACATATCTCTCTTGTTTGTCTGACTCTGATCTGAAGCTGTAACAGTTTTATAATAGGTGTTTCCGTTGGCACCAGTTATGTGAGACGCAGGCGCGGCGGGGGTCAGAGCCCGTGGAGGGGAGCGAGGTGTGGGGGTAGGAGGGGGGGGGGGGGGTAGGAGGGGGCGGTGTGAGGAGGAGTAGTGTACGTACTTGCGCAGGTGCAGCAGCACCAGCTGCAGCATGTCCCTGTGCGGCGGGGAGCGAGGTGTGGTGGAGGGGGGCGGTGTGAGGAGGAGTAGTGTACGTACTTGCGCAGGTGCAGCAGCACCAGCTGCAGCATGTCCCTGTGCGGCGGCGGCAGGCGCGCCACCAGCGCCGCCACGCCGGCCACGCGCTCCCCGCGCCGCTCGCACTCTGCACATACAACCAGCTCGTCAGCAAGTGCTACGTCACATCAGGTCGTGTTACGTCACATCAGGTCATGCTACGTCACATCAGGTCATGCTACGTCACATCAGGTCGTGTTACGTCACATCAGGTCGTGCTACGTCACATCAGGTCGTGTTACGTCACATCAGGTCGTGCTACGTCACATCAGATACGTCACATCAGGTCGTGTTACGTCACATCAGGTCGTGTTACGTCACATCAGATCGTGTTACGTCACATCAGGTCGTGTTACGTCACATCAGGTCGTGCTACATCACATCAGGTACGTCACATCAGGTCGTGTTACGTCACATCAGGTCGTGCTACGTCACATCAGGTCGTGTTACGACACATCAGGTCGTGTTACGACACATCAGGTCGTGTTACGTCACATCAGGTCGTGCTACGTCACATCAGGTCGTGTTACGTCACATCAGGTACGTCACATCAGGTCGTGTTACGTCACATCAGGTCGTGTTACGTCACATCAGGTACGTCACATCAGGTCGTGTTACGACACATCAGGTCGTGTTACGACACATCAGGTCGTGTTACGTCACATCAGGTCGTGCTACGTCACATCAGGTCGTGTTACGTCACATCAGGTACGTCACATCAGGTCGTGTTACGTCACATCAGGTCGTGCTACGTCACGTCTGTCGTTAATGATGCAAGACAAAATGATTATCTAGTTATGAGATGTGATAAAAGACTGAGTGGAGACGTACTGGCGAGCGCGATGAACTGGTTGTGGAACCGATACGTGAGCAGCGGGTCGGGCAGCGCGCGCAGGAACGCCTTCAGCGCCGACGTCAGGGTCTTGGTCTCCCACTGCAGGGGGTCGTGCAGGGGGGGCGGGGGGCGCGACCGCACCAGCGCCGCCACCTGCCAACCGAGGAGAGTCATCTACAGCCCGCTCGTCTGCGAGACCACACGGATCCACGCACGCGTATTCATTCAGTACACACTTTGTGAATGCACGTAGCAGGCCATGGTGATAGAACAGTCTGACTAGGTCCCTGGCCGGCGCGGGGCGGGGCGGGCGTACCTTGCTAGCGACTCCTGCGACGCGGTAGAGGCCCTGCTCCTCCAGGCCGCGCGCCTCGATCGCGGCGATGAGGCGGCGCACGAACGAGAAGCCGGGCTCGTCGAGCGCGCACGCGGGCTCCCCGGGCGGCGGCGCGGCGGGCGCGGGCGCCGGCCGGGGCGCGGGCGGTGCCGCGTCCACGGCGCGCAGCCAGGCGCCGCGGTCTGCCTCCGACAGCGCCTGCAGCGTGAGCGGCGCTCGCTCGCGCTCCACCGGAACCGCCTCCCAGCAGAAGCGGCGCTCCGGCGGCTCGGAGCAGGCGCGCGCGCCGCACACGCACACCGACTCGCACCCGCCGCCCTGTACACACACACTGTGCTGACCGACGTTACACTCGGGACACTGAGCAGAACGCCGGCCGTGTAGGGAGACAACATGTCTGCGCTGATACAACGATAGCCGAGCTGTGGGGCTCCAGTCCGACCCCGCCTTGGGGTGCCGGTAAGGGGTCCACGTTCAGGTTTCTCTATAATACACCTGGGACGTAACTGGGAACGTAGGTAACCAGAAATATTGTAACGTTCCATGATCGTTACCTACTCCCAAATTCATGGCAAAAGGCACATACGCTAGAAGCCAAACTTAACGAATAAAAAAGGTCACTACTATGACATAAACATTGTTGACAGAATGAAGGTGACTGACGTAATGTCAGTCAGTTTCATTCCGCTATGCAAAAAACAATTTTGTTCTAAGACAAAGGAATTATAAACTCAGTTTTAAAAGATTCGGGTATATAAATATCGAATTCTTTCTAGAAGGAATAGGCTATATATAGGACTCGAAATAAAAACTGGGTCATACGCGCAGTTGACTCCAGTGAAAAAGTCGCTCAGAACTTAACCTTATATCTTACAATCAACTGGTTAGCCCGTCTTCAATCGGGTAAGTTTACGTGAGATGCCTTTTAAATGTGTTAATTGTGAAATCTGTCTCGACAAATAATGCTAATCGTTATTTGTCAATTGAATTATCATCAGGCCACCTGTGTTCTAAAACGCAGTGCAAGTGCGTTTCATATCCGTACTATCTGCGGATGTGGACGCGCGCCGTACTTACATTCTAATATAATTGTGTTCTAAGCTCTTAAAGCATTCTGTAATCTTGGATCCTTCCGATCAAAAACTGTGTTTTAACGCCGGTACCACGTCATGTGAGGCGGGGCCTACTCCGATCTGCCGTTATCTTCGGGATCTCACACGACGTGGCCGTGCGGCTCTTGAGTACTGATCCTCATGCGTAGTTTCTTCGACGCATTTCAGGCTCCTACCCTCTACGCCAATTCTCCGACCACGTACGAGTCGCCACGCTGTCGTGACGCTACGTCTACTTCCCTTCTACTACGTCGGTCGTACTCCGGCCACGCACAAACTTCTGGAACTACTACGCGCAGACCGCACTCCGGTCACGCCTGAAAAGCTCACGAAGCCTCTCGTCGCTGCGCTGCCTGCTGACATCCTACGTGCCACGAGCCGCGTCGAGCCACGCGGCGATCGGCGCCCCAGCTCTTCAAGCTAAGTCTCAAAACAAGGGACCAACACGTTTTTTTATCGCCATCACCTTCCGAGTTCACACGACCCTCAGTCTCCTGTAAATTCATTCTTGCTTGATTAAATCTTAACTTATACTATCTTAAACTCTTTCTTTTGAAACTCCTACCCACTGCTAGGTAGAACTTCACCAAGCTTCACTTGGTGAACGTTTCAGTGGCGCCCAGGTATTAAGCAGGAAGGTGGATAAAAAAGTGTTGATCTCTCTGGCGTGGTATATTCACGGCTCTTTCTCTGTAACCTTGTGTCCGTCTGTAGGTTGTATGGTAAAAACCGCCCTGTGCTGGTGCGGGAGCTTATTTGTTAGAATACCCAGCTGTAGTCTCCATGCATGTCGTAAGAGGCGACTAAGGAAGACAAAGGTTACACCTACAGAAGTAACGCCTTCTGTCCGCGTCTTAAACGCACTATAATATTTTTTTACTCGAATTTTTTTATTATAGTAGAATTAAAATCTTTCAGTACTTTTATACTCGCACTATCTTAAAATCTTGTTCTTTAAACTCAAACTTATTTACAAAACTTACCAACCAACCTACACTCGGAACATATAACTTGTATATGTAAAACTTGCTCTCACGGAAACTCACCCGATATCTCTCTAAAAATCCAGATCAAAACTCTCTTTGACGGATATCTCTCTAAAAACTAAAATCTAAACTCTTCTTGGCGTAGGAATATAAAATGGCTTACCCCATTTATAATTTTTATCGCATACTTAGTTAGCATACTTAAAATTTACTCGTACCTGACAATATCACTCGTTAAAATGACTCGCAGAACCATCTTTCACTATAAAACTTTTAAAAGAAAAATAAATACCTTCAACTTTACTAAAAACTAAAAAATATTTTACCACTATAGCTTCCCTCTGAAGAAAATCTAATTAATCTTGCATCTAAAACTTGATATTAACATCTAAAAATTAAAAAAATACCTGACTTGAAAAAAAAAAAAACTTAGAAATATTTTTATTTACATATATCGTATAATATCTATTTATGTATGTCTATTAAACATCAGAAATAGGGCGGTTAGTGTACTCTAAAACTGAAAGCCTTCACACTAAGAGCGGTTATTGCAAACTCTTTAAAAAAAAGCCTCTAAATTGCTAGGAGCGGTACTCGTGAACTCCATAAAAAAGCCCAAAACACGAATATTAATTAAAATAACCTTTTGTATACTAGGTAATTCAAGTCAGTCGTCAATATAGCTATAGCAAACTAAACAATTAAAGTTTACTTATAGTTAACTCTATCGATACCTTAATAACTTCACTAGTCACCTAGACTACAATCGCTACCTACAATCTCTTGGTCCTAAACTTGAATACCACTACTTACTCTCTTTGACGTACTAACTAGCAAAATAGTTCCTTATTTTGTTAGCTTTTCTTTTATTTTGCTGCTTTTAAGTATAGTATCTAACATTCTTAACAGCAAAATGGAGAACCCACCGGTATTCTTGCCGTCTGTATAGGTGCCACTAAAGCATTTATACAGCGATACCGGACTCTTCACAGTACGCCACAAGTCTTATTGGGAACTTCAGACCATAGCATCCTGATTAAATTAATTTTACACTCGAGCCTACTTAATGTTAACATATTAGACTCAACCCTGGACGGGGAAGGTGTAAATTATAACTAGGATGCTAGAGAGGTCAGCGAATTTTCTTGAGCAAAAATTCTTAACTGAAAAAGGGGGTATGTAACGTTCCATGATCGTTACCTACTCCCAAATTCATGGCAAAAGGCACATACGCTAGAAGCCAAACTTAACGAATAAAAAAGGTCACTACTATGACATAAACATTGTTGACAGAATGAAGGTGACTGACGTAATGTCAGTCAGTTTCATTCCGCTATGCAAAAAACAATTTTGTTCTAAGACAAAGGAATTATAAACTCAGTTTTAAAAGATTCGGGTATATAAATATCGAATTCTTTCTAGAAGGAATAGGCTATATATAGGACTCGAAATAAAAACTGGGTCATACGCGCAGTTGACTCCAGTGAAAAAGTCGCTCAGAACTTAACCTTATATCTTACAATCAACTGGTTAGCCCGTCTTCAATCGGGTAAGTTTACGTGAGATGCCTTTTAAATGTGTTAATTGTGAAATCTGTCTCGACAAATAATGCTAATCGTTATTTGTCAATTGAATTATCATCAGGCCACCTGTGTTCTAAAACGCAGTGCAAGTGCGTTTCATATCCGTACTATCTGCGGATGTGGACGCGCGCCGTACTTACATTATAATATAATTGTGTTCTAAGCTCTTAAAGCATTCTGTAATCTTGGATCCTTCCGATCAAAAACTGTGTTTTAACGCCGGTACCACGTCATGTGAGGCGGGGCCTACTCCGATCTGCCGTTATCTTCGGGATCTCACACGACGTGGCCGTGCGGCTCTTGAGTACTGATCCTCATGCGTAGTTTCTTCGACGCATTTCAGGCTCCTACCCTCTACGCCAATTCTCCGACCACGTACGAGTCGCCACGCTGTCGTGACGCTACGTCTACTTCCCTTCTACTACGTCGGTCGTACTCCGGCCACGCACAAACTTCTGGAACTACTACGCGCAGACCGCACTCCGGTCACGCCTGAAAAGCTCACGAAGCCTCTCGTCGCTGCGCTGCCTGCTGACATCCTACGTGCCACGAGCCGCGTCGAGCCACGCGGCGATCGGCGCCCCAGCTCTTCAAGCTAAGTCTCAAAACAAGGGACCAACACGTTTTTTTATCGCCATCACCTTCCGAGTTCACACGACCCTCAGTCTCCTGTAAATTCATTCTTGCTTGATTAAATCTTAACTTATACTATCTTAAACTCTTTCTTTTGAAACTCCTACCCACTGCTAGGTAGAACTTCACCAAGCTTCACTTGGTGAACGTTTCAATATTATCGACGAAACAAACAACATCAGTGTAGAGAAAGTAACCGGCCAGGTCGGGCGTCACGACCCACGTTCCTGGTGGTTCCTGGTTGTCGTTCGAAGACATACTTAAATAAATATTTCGGGACATTTCTTGCACACACGGTCATCTGACCCCAAACTAAGCAAACCTTGTGGTATAGCTGCCAGGGACTGATATACATACATATATAGTTTTTTAATACAACAGATATTAGCAACGAGATATAGAACAAACACAAATGTTCATCACATGGATGTTTGTCCTAGGTGGGAATCGAACCCACGCTCCCAAGCTCAGAAGGTAGGTTAACTACCAACTGGACCAACGGCCAATCAAACATCTAGTATGAGGCTAGTCATGTGAACATAGTTCAACGGCGGGACCTTTCACAACTGTACAGTCAGTCAGGTTCCGACTAGATATAGCTACTTTTGTCTTTTTCCTTCGACTCTAAGGCTTAGCTTAAAGAAACAGTGTTCTAATGCAAGGACGGAGCGCGCTCCGATCAACTCTGACCTCGTATCACGCAGCGCATGGACCGTACATAGTCACAAAAAACGTGTTGCCAAACTGACTTTATTCATATCTGCCGTTAAAATCTGCACTACGTAAGGGCAAGTGGGAACATTTCCTTCAATCCACGTGTAAAGCAACGATGTAGGCAGAGTCTCTTGCGCCTCTCGAATGAGTAGTGAGGTCGACAGAGGGAAATCGTCCCACCTGTCCGGTAGCGCAGGGTTGTGTTGTGTTTGAATTACCCCGAAAGGCGTGACGAGTCCCTGCGGTATTACCGTCTTGACATTGATCTGGTTGTAGGGGGTGAGCGCCAGCGAGCGGGACGCCTTCTCGTAGGAGCAGTACTGCTTGCTCCACGTGGTGGTGCCGAACGCCTCTGCAACATGAGACACGTGTGCTGTGCGGCGGGACAGGACGGGCCCGCGGGACTGCAGGGCGGACACAACACCAGCTGTTCCATACATCCTGTGTGTCTCTGTCAGATGTAGTGGTGTGATTGTCCTGTAGTCGAGGAGTGTAGATGACTCTTGTGTATGGAACGGCTGATATTGTGCCGCGGTGTCACGTGCGCTCCCGCAGTACATGTTGTTTATAATCTATACTAATATTATAAAGTGTAAAGATTTGATTGTTTGTTTTTTGTTTGTTTGTTTGCATTGAATAGGCTCCGAAACTACTGAACCGATTTGAAAAATTCTTTCACTGAGGGGAAGGTACACTATCCCCGGGTGACATAGGCTATAATCTATACCCGTGCGAAGCTGGGGCGGACCGCTAGTTTTTTATAATCTACACTTGCGACTGTACGTAAAAAAAGCTCAAATGAGTTGAGCCCCACAGTAAAGCAGAGAGTCCGAAACACTCCTGACTCCTTGTTAGATAGTTATAAGTGAGTGCATTGTTTGAAGGAGTGAGTGGAGGCAGGTGGTGCTGGTCGGGCGAGTTGCACTCACTCTTCTCCATGAGGAACAGGTAGCCGGCGCGCGACACTCCCCCCGCGCCCTCCTCGCCCGTCTCCTCCTCCTTGTGCTGCAACACACACACACACACGTGTCTCAGGTAGCTCTATCTCACTTACCTACATTATAAATACATCAGTTAGTGTGTACGTTTGTTTCACTCAACTCCGTCACGGCTGAGCAGGTTTGAACAACATTTTTATGTTATTGATTTTATTTCGTTATTTCAGGGTTGGTGCCGACGGCCAGATGTTCCGATCAGTCCCCGGACGGGTGACCGCGAGTGGTATTTACAACAGAGTGCTACTGGACTGGTAGCCAATTAAATATGTCTGATAACATAGTTCAGAGGTCAAGTTACGGTGGTCATTAGTAATACCAAGTAAGTAAGAACCAGTGTCAGCTTGAGCTCAAGTGCGTAAAAAATATTACTTCACTATCATTTTAGAGTCAGTTTGTGACGTCACCTTCGACACACGAGTCATGACCGACTACCACAATGACAAATTTCCAGTTTATGGGATGATTAATTAGGTTAGAATATTGATAAGTGAGTGAGAAATTTGTGGATTACCATGTGACGATATCTCGAACGATACGTACTGCAATCTCCAAGCCGCCTGCCAAGCGTGGGGATTATGGCAACACCCCTCTCTAAGTGGGAGGCCTTGTTCAGCAGTGGACATTTAATGGCTGATGGTGTGTGGTGTGATATCTCGAGAACCATTCTAGTTTGACAAATGTAATGTGTGATTGTAGACGACAGCCGGGACCTCGCGGCACACGAGTAGATATATACCTAGATCAACTACAGGTGGAGTTATAGGGGACGCGGGCACGTCAGCCTGTCCACTGGACGGACACTCTGCCGCGTGTGCAGTATGTATATACTTTATCAAAGTCGTTCGCTTTGTAACATATAGAGCGGAGATGAGATAAAGTAGTCGGGAGGGAGATGCGCTCACCATCTGCCGCATGTCCATAATCTTCTTCATGAGCGACTCGGTCTGCTTGCTGGTCTCGTCGAAGTTGGTCCGCGTCTGCAAGGCACGCACACACACACGGTTATTCACCACACACACGCGCATGCACACACACATGCTCACACGGCAGGCGAGTTCACACACAGACATCACGGTGGAGCCTGCTCCGTGTGGGTTCTGTCGCGTATTGTCGTGCGACATCGCGACAGAGCCACCGGTTGTTGTCGTTACCTTCCAGCGTGCTGCGTGTGAACCGCCGCCGCGTGTTCTTATTAAAACCCACTCTTCAAGTAAACCATGCTGAACACTGTCAGTCGGATGATCGTATGATGTGAAGGTTGTAACTACTCCGAGGATGCGCGCGCAGCAGCACGCTGTGCAGCGTGCAGCGTGCTGCGTGCCGCTGGAGCACTGTCGACGGACGAGGGACTGGCGCCCGAGACAAGGCCGCGACCACACTACATTGGACTTTATTCATTTAACATATTACAATTAGATGGTTAACAGTACGCAGTAGGACTTAATTGTACTGTAAATGACAGCAAATATATGATTGATTTAAAAAATTACAACAAATCTTTATTCTGGCTGCACATCGCGACAAAACTTCAACTATACTCTTTTACTCTAATCTAATACTCTTTTTGTCGAGCAAGGAATACACATCATGTATATGTCGGTCTCGGATTCCCCGACTAAACTAGCCAGGACACTAGGACGGGACGCGCGCGCCCTCCTGCGGACGGATTCATTATATATTTCTGAAAACATTATTGTCATTTGAATAGACAGAGTGCGAGTGGTATTGTATGACGGGCGAGCGTTAGAGCACACGTTAGGAAGCGTCACCACACGGCACCGCTACAAGCTGTATTTACTGGAGTGTGCAGCGTGTCTCGCGTCAGTCCGTGCCGGGAGCCGGCGCGCCACCTGCACACGTATAACAGAGTCAGTTAACCCGCTGTATGCGCAGCTGCAGGTCGCGCACGCGCGGTAGAAGCTCCACCAGCCGACGTGACAGAGACAGTATGTTACCCGCTGTATGCGCAGCTGCAGGTCGCGCACGCGCGGTAGAAGCTCCACCAGCCGACGTGACAGAGACAGTATGTTACCCGCTGTATGCGCAGCTGCAGGTCGCGCACGCGCGGTAGAAGCTCCACCAGCCGACGTGACAGAGACAGTATGTTACCCGCTGTATGCGCAGCTGCAGGTCGCGCACGCGCGGTAGAAGCTCCACCAGCCGACGTGACAGAGACAGTATGTTACCCGCTGTATGCGCAGCTGCAGGTCGCGCACGCGCGGCTCCGCGTCCGCGTGCACGTCGTGCGCCGTGTGGTAGAAGGTCCACCAGCCGAACACGAACCCCAGCAGCGTCTCCACCAGCTCGAACTTCTTGCGCTCCTGCACGCCCTGCAGCTGGAACACGTACTCCAGCGACGCCTGGCAGAAGTCGCGCTCCGCCATGTCGAGCGCCGCGTCCGCCTGCACACAACACACGTGACTCGGAGCCGCGGCTCTCCACCGTCACCGCCAGTGTGTGGGACAGAGCACTGGCCCGCGCCCGACACACTGCGGGTCACTGAGGACTCGCTGCACGCGCCCTCACTACGATACTTTCTCGACAGTTACGACATTGTTTTCATATTCCACACACACATACCACGAACTGTCCCCATATTATTATTGAGTACATTTTGATGCCACTAAAAACTAAGCTGTTTATGTGTATCAGTGTTTAATCTACCCTTCCTGTAGCGAGCTGAACAATAATCATTTATGGAGGAACGTGAAAATGAAGGCCGAGGCCAGCATTAATGACTCCATTAAAGCTCTGTTCTCGCCAAGATCTGTTAGTACTTTTCTGAAACATTGCATTGATATTTACTTTAATAATTAAGTTTTTGAAAAAAAAAACAAATCCAACAAGACTATACCTGCATAGTTAAAACAGAGATATAAAGTCCTCATCAAAACTTTTGAACCACAAACCAAACGCTCTTTGTGTATGTTTTTTTTTTTTTTACTTATTATAAAACGCTGAATTAATTTTCCTAAAAATCATATGGGACCACCTCTGGAGTATGACCTACCAAACAAAAAAGAATCATCATAATCAATTCATAATTAGCGGAGAAATCGCGTAACAAACATACAAAAAAAACATAGTCGAATAAATATCCCCCTTTTCGTCGGTTAAAAATTGCAATAATATTTTGGGATAGCTTTTACATTTCATGAAACAGGTTGTCCAGCATCCAACTACGAAAAGATAAACATTTCCAGATGGCTATGTATGTATGGCTCGTACTATCAACTAGCTAATCACAGAACACCATGTGGAAATGATAATTATTTTTTTATTTATATTACACGGGAATTAGTCGGAGTAACCGGCTTAATCTTACGTGAGTAATTCCCGTGTAATATAAATAAAATGTGTGAAAACCACGTCAGTTTCATAATAAAATTATTTTTTTGTTCAAAAGAATCGGTTACAACAAATCAATAGGTTTCTTCTTCTTGACAAACGTGCTCCATCGTAAACCGCATCATCGTTTTACATCAAGCGAGGTGGCGATCAAGCACAAGTCCATATATTCTAAATAATAATAAAAAGGAAGGACTGCACGAGTATACCGACGATGATGATGATGATGATTACACGTACCTCTTGGAACACATTATCTGGTTTCTTGGTGGAGAGGGAGAGCGTGCGCTCCTGGCTCTGGCAGAACTTGGCTGTCTTCTTGTCGAACTTCTTCTTGCCTTCCTGGAACACCAACACAACACTTCACTTCACCTCGCCTCACCTCATCACACCACGGCATCCTAGACCTTCTTATACACCTAGTCTCAAACTCTCTACTTATATTAAAAGTACTGGCTGCGCCCCGCAGTATCACCCGCGTAAATTACTCCGTATAACATCAGCTATCTGCCAGTGAAAGTCCCGTCCAAATCGGTCCAGCCGTTTTGAAGTCCAACATACATGAATATGTACATACAAACATTGTCTTTTTTATATAAGATTTTTAAGAAAAAATGTTTTTTGAGGTTCGTCAATTTTATTCGTGATAAAGTAATAATGAGAGAGAGAGAGAGAGAGACAGAGAGAGAGAGCAGAAGTGTGATTAGTATAGAACAGAACAGATCCACTAGTCGAGCAGTGCAGGGCTCATTACAACTCTGGTGTGGTGTGGAGTGGTGTGGTGTGGAGTGGTGTCGTGTGGAGTAGTGTTGGTCGTACCTTGACGGCGCCGATGTGGTCCTTGCGGAACCGCTCCAGCGGCTGGATGATCTGCTCGTGCGCGCGTCCCAGCTGCAACAGTCACTATACATTACTGCATGTCCACACGACGGACAACTGAACCGGGCGACACCACTACACCAGTGCAGCTCGCCGCGGAGGACTGAACCACACGGAGTGTCTACAAGTGTTACTGTACCGGGACACGAGCAGTGCGCCCACCGGCCACCACACAGACCGCCCCCCGCCCCCCACACCACGCGAGCCTCGTGATGACCATCGCCACTGGGACAGTTATATCTAGCAGAGGACTGGAGTAATCGCATACAAGTCAACTTGTGGTGGGGCGACTATATCATCTCCTTTCTTTATATATTTGTTAAGATATGAACCATCAATAATAGTTAGCTACTTTGTTAATTAGTTCGTAAGCATACCGCTGGATGTCGCTACGGTCGGCAGAACAATTCCTGCATCGCGGTATCGTTTGGTTTTGCAAATCAGTGGACGTTCTGCAAGATCGTAACTTTGTCGAACAATAAATCCGGTGTAAAGTGCCTTGTGTGTTTTATTCACTGAGCTATCGAATTGTACAATATTCTTAGCATGATAAAGCTAAATTGTTCCTCTGTTCGTATTCGGTTTAATCCCCTTATCAATGTTTCTTAAATAAATACAAATTATAGGCAAAATTGTTACTCGTGTCGAGTGAGCAATACATTTAACTCCACTGATAGCGAATAGGCTAGTTCTGTATCTACTACAGCATTACATCGGCAGGCGGTTGTAGAGCAGTCAATTCTTTAGCTAATTTGTTTTATATTAACAGTTTTCTTTTTAATTTAATTCTGTTTTCTTTTCATTATGTATTAATTGTATCCTCAGTGTTCATTGTTAGATATTATTATTCCTATATTTGTATCCGTGATGATCTGTAACTGGCTTTGTGTATCTATTTAAGTTTATATATAAGACATTTGAAACCAAGCTGTTGGTCGTCCTTTCAAGCAAAAAATAAAATAGAATATGTTCAAAACCAGTATGTTTTTTATTATTGCATAATAGGCTTGCGCTTGACCGCCACCTCGTCTGCTGATGCGGCCTATGGTGGAGCACGCTTGCCTGGAAGACACCTGTTCACTCGCGACCTGAACACGCCCAGATTGACCGAGCTGGAGACAAGTCGCTCGGTGAGGACGAGCCCGGGTGAGCGAGTAGGTACACTAGGTACGTCCCGTTTGGTATCCCTACCTTGGTAAGATACCTACTAAAAACTAGTGTTTCGTAAACCATTTTATTTTTCATACATTTAATCCCGTTTGGCAAACCATTACTTTTGTACGATACAGTCAGGTCCAAAAATCAAACGATTTCATATTTTTTTTTCTATAAGTATCGAAAATAATGCAGTAAATTAAAACTTAATGCTATTATAATATAGCAGCAAAAATAGCGCCGCGGACGTGTTCAGTAGGAACGACGCGGACAGGAAGCGGACCGGTTACCTAGCACCCTCGGAGGACACTCCGCACCAGTTTCACTTTCAACACCGACGTGACTACGTCGGACAGGGTCGATTGGTTCGTTCGAGTGGACATGTCAACTCCGATGGAAGCGGGCGGCGCGGGCGCGGCCTCGTCCCGGCGCATGCGCGGAAAGTGAAAGCTCTCGATGCGCCAACTTGTTAGAGCTTCGCGTCAACAACCAGATTTTAATTGTAACAGTTTTATCTCGGATCTTATCTACACGAGGTGCCGTGAGAATCATCACGTGTATGCAAATTAGAAACGGGTTCATTAGTGACACTAAGATAGTCGGTCTGAAAACGAGTTCCAATGTAACGGGACGCACGCTCGCTCGTGTGTTTCCATTGTGAGGCTTAGAGACACTTCTCTGTCGTAGGTATATAGTAGGTATATCGGCGAGCGGCCGACTGTCGGGAGCGAGTGATTAGTTAACGAGGCACAGTTGTATCCAGTGCCTGGTATCGGCGAGTTCTGTTTACTAATGGACGGCATCGGCTCAGTGCCGCGCCGGTCGCGCTACTCGTGCAGCGCGTGCCGTATCAGGCGGCAGGCGACGCTATCGGCACGGACGCGCTTAGTGATGTGAATCACGACACTCACAGACCTCCCCCTCTCACCGCGTGCCTCGTGTGGCCGCCCCGGCAGCTAGCCCACTCACCGCCCGCTTTGTTTGTTGTCTTTTCTTCTGTTAGTCGACACACACATTCGTCAAAAAGTCTCGCGGATGTCGCGGAACACTTCTCATTCAAATTCTATTGTGGAGAGAAAGTAAGCGTCTCCACAGAGGATGACGACACAACTGTGCGACTGGGCTTCTGTTCGAGTGTACTGTAGTTTAGCTGTTCGTTTAACGGCTAATATAATTGCAGGACACTTATTAATAAACCTTATTAAGAAGAACAGGATCAAATATAGCCTCTTATATAATTATATTTTTAATTATTATTCAAATTTTATGGGTATTTTTTATATTTTTAACCAAGTTAATTGTATTATAATTTATTTTTTAAATTTTTTTAATATGGATTTTTATTTATTATATACTAGAATAATTTTGATGACGAAACAACTGTGCGACTGGGCTTCTGTTCGAGTGTACTGTAGTTGAAGTACAGGAAGTGACCTGCCCCAGTGTGCGGGCCGAGACAAGCGACGCCGTGTGATTGTCGAGAGGGTTATTGTAATTGGCGGCAGGTAGTGTAGTGACGCGCCGCGCTGCTGGTGCGGAATAGAAAGTGTTCGTGAAGGTCACGCGCGTGTTTACAAACACGCGCCCCCCGCCCCGCCGCCCGGGACACGTGACCCGCGCCCGGCTCACAGTAACACCCACCGGTCGGTGCTCCGACTCATCGGGAGCCTCCAATATAACGGGAAGTGTTGAAGCCAGAGGTCGCGGCGGCGGGAGCGCGGGGCGTGCGGTCAGGTGCCCGGTCCCGGTGGAATGCGCGAGTTCCCTTGACATTGGCTCGCTATCGACAGTAGGAGGCGCGTCGTCGCACGAGGTGCCGCGGGCCGCACGTGCGCGCGCGCACTGCTCCGGCGTGGCTACAGTAGACTAGCATCACATCAGTTCAAGTTGCATCACTGCACTGCACGCATGGTTCAGAAGACAATGAGGTCACGATCGACGTCACTTGTATATTGTTTTTCTTCCTTTACATAGATATGTTACATCACAAGCGGCATGCTTGTGATTCACTTTCACACTTGACGTCATTCTACTGCAGAGGTTTTGGATAGTTCTAATTACTTTGTCCCCCAGAAGCGGTGCTGGGGTATATTTCACAAAACTACAAAAAAAATTGTCCCCAAATAGTTGATTGAATCAGGTGTTACTTTGCGGAAGTCCATTTTTAATTTGTATATGAAATTAAATTTATTTATTTTATTTTTGAAATTTTATTATTATGAAAATTAGAATCACAAATAAGTATCTATAGAGAAAATAGTTTAGCCTAAATCCTTATTGTACTCGAAACAACGTAGAAGCGTAATTACACTAGAAATTCGACATAATACTATATACATAGCTGTATGTTTTCCTTGTAAACTAAAATAAAATAATATTATACAAATTAATTGTCCCCAAAACAGATGCGAGAGTAGTAAGGGGTTTGTATCCACGGATCCCGGGATCGGATTGAATTATATAGCCACGGATCCCGGACAGTTGTATCCACAGCCAGCGTTGCCAAACGTCCCGATTTTTTAATCAAAATTAAAAGTCTCGCTTTTCGGGGATAACTCGACCGTGCGTGCAGCGTGCTGAGGAAGCGCGGCCGGGTGTCTCAGACAAGGTGTGGACAGACCGCCCGCCCGGCGCGTATTGAAGATAGGCGCTAAGACTCAACTATTTAACGATAGGGTTTAACGATAGGGTAAATCTGATTTAAAATATCATATTTTTATTAAAATACATTTTCTATGGTTATTTTTGCTATCTATTGTGACGTAAAAATTATTTGAACTAAAAAAAAGTTAAAACTTCTGATTATGTATATACGTTTTTTCACTATGACCCGCTTTCGACGACAGAATCCCACTTTTTTCACACAAAAAATTCCAAAATCCCGACTTGGCAAAAAAAAACTGACAACGCTGATCAACACATACCGGGATCCGTTTCCTTCAAACCAATATTCGCACATTTACCGTATTTATTGGCAGCTGTTGGTTTTCCATGTAAAATAAAATGAATGAACATTTCCCCCGCTGATCCCGGTATCCGTGGCTACTGGGCGAGTGAAGCGAGGTAAGTGTACAGTTACCATGCGGTCCCGCTCGTCCTCGATGGTGCGGATGAGGTGTGCGAAGTGGTGCAGCGAGCGGCTGATGACGCGCTCGTCCTCCGTCATGGAGGCGCCGATGCACGCGAACTCGAACTGCTCCATGCTGGCCGCCAGCGCCAGCTGCGCCGCGCCCAGACCTGCGCGTGCCATCAACTACTCATTAAACACCGCAACAGTATCTGCTAGAAGGAAGGGGCACAACACGAATACTCGTCGTCATTTCACAAGTACCAGAGCCAATCCTAAAACGCAAATGTATTTTTTGTATTATTAAAAATATGTATCTTACTGTATTTTTTTTTTTTCAAAGTTCATGCATTTATCTTAATGACTATAGAAGTTAGAAAGTTGTAAAGAATTAAGACAGACGGATAAAACGAACTTATAAGATAAGGGTTCCTTGTAGTACTACAGAACCCAATTGTTTTTTTTTCTGTATTTTCCCAAGGGCTCCGTTGTAATATGTGAATGGGGATGGTTTGTATATGTAGATAAAATGATATATGGGTAAACACCCATATATCATTTTTATCTCATATTTTTATATTTTTGTCTAACCACTTTTAATTGTGAACGTTGTAAACACCTGTTAAAGGTGCACATATCAGAACTGTATCAATTATAAATGAGTGTTATTTGTATTATTTAATATGTGTACTGTTGGTGTTTCTGTATGAATTAAATAAAATAAATAGATAGGAATGTGAGAGGCGTCGTGCACGACACGCGCAGACCGCAGCAGAGCCGCACGCTGCAGCAACATCGGAGCTGATCGGTATCCTGTCTGCCTGCCGCAGAGGATCCCGTCATCCGAACCCACTCGCGAATCTGTTGAGTCTCCAATCACAAGCCGCCATTCGATACCCCCCCCCCCCGCATACTTTTGAAAAAGGTAATTTTGCCTACATGCACGATCAAGTGTATTATCTATGGCGGAGACACGCTAGCGCGGTCTGCTGGAGACTCCCGGAGACTCCCGAGCCGTGCAGCTTGCACTCCGCATGTCACATTCTCCATCAGCTGCGTGTTGTATCAGTGTGTAGTGTCACTCGCGGTAATAAATAAATATTCGGGACATTTTTTGCACACACGGTCACCTGACCCCAAACTAAGCAAAGCTTGTGATATGGCTGCCAGAGACTGATATACATACTTATATAGGTTTTAAATACATACTTAAATATATATTAACAACCAGATATAGAACAAACACAAATGTTCATCACATATTACACATAAAATTGAGTGATTCTATAAAAGGTAACAGAATAATATTCACACAGGGATCACTAACAGACTAGGCTTGGTTACACCACATACCTACTATACTAGTTAAACTTAAACTTTATGACAAAGACAATAACATTAACGCTGACTTTAACAGTTACTGCGAAATTCGTTGCACCAGCGTATTCACTAGCATAGGTAAAGTTACCAGAGTTGCAATTCAAATATTTACTCCAGATGCATAGCTGGAGTTATACGTATTTTATGCATCTGACAGATCTTTAAAATAAACAACTGATGGTGCAATTAATTTTTTGACTAATCATACCACAACTGATATTTTAAAGCTAAAGTAAGGTGGTGCAACCCACCTCAGTACATAAGTAACATGAACAAATGAATTTAGAAATAATGTTATACTGAAGTGTTTCTACGCTTGTTTCTTTTTATTGTCTAACATTTTAAAATCAAAATAAATATAACTATATGCGTAATGGTAAATATGAGTGCAAATGAGCAAATCGTCGCATTAGGGAAGTGACGAGGAATGCGCGGGCGCACGATAAGGAGCGCCGCGCCGCCGCCTGCGCCCCGCACCCCGCGCCCCGCGCCGCGCAGTTACGTATATTATAATAACCATTCGTAAAGGATCTTCTGTCCGATAACAACGCAACAGAGGTTTGTAACATAGGATTGATTTACTAGGTATGGAGAGTGAGCGTGCGTTGACCCGCTACAGTAGATAACAGCTCCTCTCCTCATGGAACAAGGACACACCACTCAGGAATGTTTAGTTGGAACATTTGTGTGAGTCATTCGTTTACACTCGACACGTCCGCGGCGGGTGTCCAGCCTGGGGGCGGCGGCGACGTGACGCGCGACCTCTCGGTCAACTCGCTCCAGGGGACGACAATACTCGCCCGTCCCTGGACCTGCTCGTGATATACGGAGCATTATATTAAAGAAGAGCCGTTTTATTTTTTGACCTCTCCCTCCTTGTTGAGATTTAATGGGACCCTGCCGTCCCCACACGTGAGAATAGGGCACAAAAAATATAAAAAAGTTTTATATTTTTTCTTCTTTGATGTCTAATCTAATCATGTATATTCTTTAAAAGTTGACAAGATTTTAAATTAAATCCCCCTCAGTTCAAATTATATTTTACTGCCCCTTCACCACGTTTTCAGGTCACATAGTTAATGGATGCCCCCTAACAAACCCCTCCGCCTTTTTTTTTTTTTTTTTTTTTTTTTTTTTTTATTGATAGGTTCACAAAACTGGTCATACACATGAAGAACTAACTCAATAAATGGGCTTAAATTGAAGACAAGTACATTATGTATATGCCCTTCTTGTTGTAAACACAGCATGCTTAACTAAATTATTGTACATAAATATTATAAACTAATGAATTTAAACTAGAGTTGAGAGTAGGAGTCTCTTAAAAGCAGAGACAGAGCAGTTGAAAATATCAATCTCATTACAAACACTATTGTATGCAGAACACAAGCGATATAAAGACGAGTGCTGGCCATCATTTGTACGAGCGTAGGGAAGTTTAAACGTTTTCCTATTTTCGAGTCGGCTGGAAGGACGAGGGACAACAAATTTAATTTTTTCAAGCAGTTGAGGACTATCTATATGTCCTTGTATGAGTTTATGCAAAAATAAGATGTCGGCTGTATTCCTCCTACGTTCAAGAGAAGACAGCTTAAAATATGAAAGTCTAGATTCATAAGAGTCTAACTGACGACAAAGGTTGTTAGAATACGTATTTGCGCCAACAATATGCATGTAAACACTCACTGACCACTTGTACATAAGGATAAATAAATACCTACAGGGAGTGACAGGAGGAAACTGAGAGTGATATCATTTGTTTGTTTTTGTTTCACACTACAAGTAATGAAATAGATAAACTTGCAATACCTATTCCTATTAGGTAATAATAATATTAATAAATACCGTACCTCATACCATAGACCTGTTTTCCCATCTACAAGTTGTTCACCTCAATAGCCCAGACTTTTTATATCCTATACTGTACAATAGTTTAATATTCCATTTTATACACATCACATAATTCTATTTTTATATTCAACGGGGCCTCTTGGTGTTGGCTTCGGCCCCACCAATGCCTACCAAATGTCCGGGCTAGACCCGTGTTTATATTGAAATAAAATATTAATAAATACGCAGGAGCAACTTTATGGCGAGTCGTCGGTGAGTGGCGACGCTGCGCCGTATACCCCGTTTCCATGGGGCTATATGAGACCCCTGACCCCTGGCTTGCCTTAACGGGCCATCTGGGGGTGGAAACCGCAAGAGCTAAGAACCTAAGTTCCAGGATGAAAAGAGCTATTTCACAGAAATCGATAATTCTCCAGGATAAAAAACACTCTAAGCCACCCATGCCAATGTTGCCCCTCCGGTGCCAATATGCGATAGCTTTTATGGGGCCCATTTAATGGGTGGCAAGTCATTATCTGCCTAAATGTATTTTGAGATGAAACAGGATAATGCAGGTGCCGTTTCTCATCCTATAGATCTGTTTTCCTGCCCACAAGTTGTTCACCTCATTAGCCCAGATTTTTAAGTCATATACTGTACAATAGTTTTATATTAAAGTTATATGATTATTTACGGGATATTTACCGTGGTAAGGTTAATATCCCGTAAATAATCATATAACTTTAGTGAACAACCATGATAGTGAACCTATCAAAGATCCGGCTCCGGGCTAGACCCGTGTCAAAATTTAAATAAAGAGTAATAATAACAATTCATATATTCTCTGGCAGCCATATTACAAGTTTTGCTTAGTTTGGGGTCAGATGACAGTGTGAGCAAAAATGTCGCGTATATTTATTTATTTCAAGTATCATAAACTCATATGTACATACTAGCGACCCGCCCGCCCGGCTTCGCACGGGTGTAATTTACGTGCGAAGCCGGGGCGGGTCGCTAGTTATATAATTATTTAAACTATCCTATCTCTCAAGTTGGATCGAACTGCACATGGTGTGCGAATTTTATTATAATCGGTTAAGTAGTTTAGGAGTCCATTGAGGACAAACATTGTGACACGAGATTTATATATATTAAGATAAGATAAGTGGTTTAGGAGTCCATTGAGGACAAACATTGTGACACGAGATTTATATATATTAAGATAAGATAAGTGGTTTAGGAGTCCATTGAGGACAAACATTGTGACACGAGATTTATATATATTAAGATTAAGATTATAAACTATGCAGTCACATTTAAATAATTACAACTACTTACATACAACTTAAACACTTACACTACTTTTAATTTAAGGTAAAGGCACAAAAGACATTACTACAAGGTAATGGCGCCCCAGATGGAAACGGCGGAATTTTTTTGATACAGTGAGTTTACCATTAAGCATAATAATTATTATGATTGTAGGAAAAGTAATGATGCAGTGTTCCAGTAACCAGCAGCGTGCAGTGACGCGCCGAGGTATGCGGAGACACTCCTCAACAACTCTTTACATAGAGTCGGTGCAAAAAGAGAAGCGTCGTAGGTATTGAGGTCACGCGTGGATAATTTACTGTTTTTGTGTTGACAACACTGCTGTCATTGCCAACACGACTAAAATGTTTGATACTTGGTAGGTTCCTACCTACTCACTCCTCACTACTACTAGTGCTAGTAATAATGTATTCATTATTATATTAGTTGCACGGACTACACGTAGCTCGGTGACGCGACTTCACAGTCGCGCGATCTGACCATCCACTGCACTTCTGGCACAGATTTCTTCACTTTACTTATTATCTAACTTGACTTTTTAAATCATATTAACATTTTTATAAAATTTACAATGGTGTCGATTCTGTTGTACCATTATCTAAACTAAACTAAATTTGGTAGCTCTAAAACGATTGCTAAACTTGCTTCTCACGTATTGAAATGAAAAGAGACGTAGATAGTTTTAATCCTGTCAGATTGGTTTAGTTTAGTTAGTGGTATGACTTAATCGACGCCATTGTTTTTTATTTTTGAGTAATTTATTTTGTTCTATATAATGTGTGTATTATCTTTAATAATGTGTAATTAGTGTAACTGATGTTGAGCCAAACATGCTAATGAAATAAATAAATACAAACAACTTCATTATTACCGGGATATTTACTGAGATATGATTGTGGATGGAGCTCTTAAATCCCAATATTTTTGAATAGTTATAAACAGTTTTTTTCTTCAGTCTATATTTATTTTTGAGATATTTGAGATAGACGAGGTGTTTGACCTGACTGTGGTTAGAACACATGCATGTCTCAACACAGACTTCGACAGTTTTATTTATTTATTCTAACTCTATGTCTCTCACTAATATTCTGATTGCCAGTTTCCGTGCAAGTGTGTATGCTCTACTCTGTAACAGATGAAGGAATTTGGATTAAACTTGAAATGGACATAGCTTATACCCCCTGAGACTAACACACGGGCTATTTATCCAAAAAAAGTGATGTTTCCTGTAGGATAGAGGGTGACACCACTTGAGAGCTGCTTGTTGTCATCATTTGATGATCGGCACACATACAGTAGCAATGAACAGTTACTTGTAACAGATGTCTCGGTGTATCATGTTAGTGCCATTATGTTCTACAAGGACCGGACACCGCGGGGAGGTCTCCACACACATATCACCACACCTACCTACTGGTTCCACAATGTTCATTTGAAATAAGAAATGCTACATATAATTAGAAGCTAAACTTTAAATGAAACAACGTCACAGATACATAACTCAGTATGAAGATTAGTGAGAGATTACAAGAGATAACAACTTGTGTTTATCAGTGCTGTGCCATGATATATCATTTGTACCTTTCTACACAATACATACAATGCAAACAATGTTACTTAAAATCTCTGACACCAAGGCTAGCCACTCGCCCTGTACAAACATAGGTACTTACTCTGAACAATGTTATTTCTAAATGTTCAGACTCTTGTATATATATTTTTGATGAGCAGGCTATATTAAAGGGGATTAACTAATACATAAAATATAATTTCCTGCAGTTCTGAGATACTTAGACCCTAATAAAGATAGGTATTTGTTGATGAGTTTTATGTAGGTCACTATTGTTTGTTTGTTATGTGAGCAGTGTTATCAGTCCATTGTCGCAGTTGGTGCCTGTCTCACGGCTCGAGGCTGGAGTCGAGGACAGGCTAGTGTGTGTTGTCTGATAGGATGTGCCCATTACGTCGTGCAGCTACCTATATGGCCTTTGCAACGCATGAGTAATGGCGCGACCTTGAACACGCGCGCGCCTCGACCCGAGCAGCACTACGCGACACAGCCGCGCCACAACAGAGGGCTCAGGATACTCACGTTTTGCAGCTTGCACCACATCCTTGACTTCCTTGATGAGACGCTTGATCTGCTGGCTGGTGCGCTCTAGCTCCTTCTCATGTCGCTGGAGGTTGTCGCGGAAGTGCGGGCTGTCCGCCAGGCACTCTGTGAACTCGAGGGGCTGCAGGCCCACGCCCATGGCGGCCGAGGGCTGCCCTCAGCTCGGCGCTATGCCACCGTCCGTGGCCACTTTCACTGTGCGCCCACACCCGGGCCCATCGCGCGCGCACACAACCACCACACTCGACAAACAGACGGAATACGTATACAAGCGGTCGGGACGAATTCAACACACTTCACTAAGTCTAGATCTATGCTTCGCGATAAAACTACAAAAAAATCGTATTTTCACAGCTCGCAGGCAAAAACGCAACTTATGCGCAGCTGTCAAATAATTGACTGACATTTCAATCATTTTAATGAAAAATGTTGCTATGCTTCGTTACAAAATCACTCCCGCTCAAGTTTTAATTCTACCATTTTCTTATTTTTCATGAAAACGTGGCAAAAAAAAACCTCATACTAAGTCACAGAACCAGTAACCGTTGATGGTGACATGACCGAGAGTAGATGAAGTGATGATTATACATAAAGCAGATGGCAGTGGCTGAATGCGAATAAGCAAAGATCGGACAGAGGCGCGTCTTGGTCCAGCTGTGGACTAAGGTGAGGCTGATTATGATGATGATAATAAGTAAGTCAAACCTTAAATATCGGCAATTAAGACGACCCATTAGAGTGGACTCCCGGAATTTATCCCCTGCATATAGTGCAAACACTTACTCGCGCACAGGACTTGGTTTTGTGTCTGGTACCCTACTATCTCGCACAGATCTTCCCCGCTAGGGAACTGATGCCTGCTGGCCCTGCTACATTGTGAGAACCTAACTCGCTGTTGGGACATCCTCTAATTTTGTGGTATTTTATTAAATATCCAATTTCGTCTTTAAATAGTTAATTCGTGTTTTGCCGTTTTTATAGAGTACTAAGGATAATATGAACAAACTACAATGCTACGTTTATTAAAACAGAGGTTAGATATGTTACTACAATGGCACTTTCGTAATGATTTGGCAACATTCAACACGCAAACGTCAACACGTTTCATAGACCAAAAACCTGTGTGTCACATGACCATAAACAAAATTTAGAGGCGGAAATCGGCGGAATTATGAAATTAAATAATTTATTTTTATAGTTATCAAAAGATACTTTAATATTTTATTGCGTTTATACATTGTTAACAATGCATTATAGAAGATAACATAAAACTGATGTAGTAAGCTATTTGGAAGCGGGCGGCGCGGGCGCGGCGTCCGCAGCGCCGACGGCAGGTTTGTCGTCTTCCTCAGACGCCTCCTCTTCATCGGAAGATTCGTCCTCGTCGTCGGACTCGGAGTACGAGTAGTCCCCGCCCTCCGCGCCTCCCTCCTCTCCTGCGGACAGTATAGTAAGATCGTCAGTTTCGCAACAGACAGTATTTGATTGGCAGAGCAGGGTCGAGTGAGACAGAACGGCACGCACCTGCGTCTCCGTACGTGTAGCCGGAGTAGCCGTCGCCGTCCTCGTCGTCGGCGGCGTGCGCGGCGCCCTGCCGCCCGTACCGGTGCGAGCGCGCTGCAAACACCACGGTCACTTTACAATATAATCTCTACATAGTATTAATTAAAATCAATTTCCGCGTCTGTCTGTCTGTATGTCTGTATGGCCGCTAAATCCTCCTAAACTACGTAACGGATTTTGATGCGGTTTTCACCATCAGTTAGATCATTTTTCACGGAAGGTATATTCACGGCCTATACCTTCCCTTCCCCATTCGTGTGCATTCAATGGGTGATACCTATAAATTTTTTTCTTCTGACTTGCCCATTACTAGCGTGTCCCAATGGAGCAGCTAATTTGGTTAAATTTGATGATGTGTTTTGACGAGGCCACAGCCAGACTTCGGCCACGGCGACTGCTTTGACCGAATGAGGTTACCTGGTGGGGTCCTCACATGGCTGATGTAATCAATGTTAGACAGTTGGGGAGCAGAACCGAGGTTCCCAAAATTATTTCGTCTACTGGGCTTTGAGAATAAATTATTTATTAGCGCCCCCATATTTTCAAAATGGGGGCTAAAAAGAGAGAAATATCGAACCGAGTTTGAGCAATCTCTTAACTAATATTAGTTGATGTTCACAAGTTGTAGTTGAAGAGTCGAGAGCTCATGCAGTCGGTGTCTAAGAGGCCTCCTCATCATCATCATCATCAGCCAGAAGACGTCCACTGCTGACCATAGGCCTCCCCCTTTAACCTCCACACTGAACGACAGCCTGCCTTTTGCATCCACTGGATGCCCGCGACTCTCACAATGTCGTCGGTCCATCTAGTGGGAGGCCTCCTAGCTAAATGAAATTACAAATCACATTTTTTTTCTGGGTCTCTTACCGCCCCCCTTTAGGCCTGCAGCGCCCACAAGGGGGCGTTATCGCTCACTTTGGGCACCCCTGATCTAGAATATCTAGAGATCTATCTATTCATTATTTGTCATCGTGTTTTTGTCATTTTTATAACTCAGAAACTGGCCTCCACTGTCTGCTTACCTTGAAGTTCTCAGTAAAAGATGATCTAGGCTAATCGGGCATTCAGGCCCCCGAAGAAAATTTGCCTATGTGCCCACTACTGCCCACCTAAGTTACACATGTATTCCTGACACAATCAGACCACTCAATGTTAAGGATGTCTCGCAGACATTCAAGGTGAAACTAATCAAGGGTACGAACGTAGCGGCAGTGTGAGTAATATAGGATGCTAGTGTATTGTGTTGGGTTGGTACTGACTGGACATGCTGAGGTCGTTGGTAATGGCGGTGGGGTAGCCGCACTTGGGACAGGGCGGCGCCTGGCGGCGGTCGAGGCGCACGCCGCGCCGCCGCACGTGCTCCTCACAGAAGCAGGTCTTGCAGCGCAGGCACGAGTACTGGCCGAGCCGGTTGCAAGACTGGCACTTGTACGTCTCCGACTCCAGCACCTGGCACGAGGCCTGGTGCTCGAACTGGTCGTCCTCGCACAGGAACCCCTCACAGAAGCAGCACCGGAACACGCGCCCGCCGTGCTCCCACACGCCTGCAACATAGTATCGTGTTCTCTACTCGCTCCTTGTGGCTCCACAAAACTATAATAAAACCTACATAAAATTCAAAATCCCTGTTGACTGACTGACCTACCAACGCACAACCTGACACGCTGCTCCTAGAGACGTGACATTTGTGCTAAATAGAGAGGTGTAAATGTAAACGCACACTGAGAAAAGATTTTGGAAAATTCGGATCCCAAGAGGTTCAAATATGGACTAAAAGTGTTAACAGAATAACTATCTTGGCATTAAAATTAGCTTAATTTTGAATGAATACACGTTACCTATTCAAAATTGAAAGGCCTTTTTGCACTTTTTCATCGAAAATTGTAATATTCTCCTGATAGTAGCTATAAACAGTAGTGGTTTCAAGTCGCACACTACATTAGTAGACCCTGGTGTACAGTTCCTGTGTATAAACAGTAGTGGTTTCAAGTCGCACACTACATTAGTAGACCCTGGTGTACAGTTCCTGTGTGATAAGTATAATCATTTAGCTCTGTAATTACTTAATAGATATGAATAAGTGTAGAATCAGTTTATACCCAGGATCAGCACAGTACGTGGGCTAGTTTTTTATCCCGAAAAATTATCGATTCCTGTAAAATAGCTCTTTTGCTGAGCACAGAGCACAGAAGACATAAGCGCCCGTGGCACACCCACGCCTCACAGTAGTCGCAGATTGTAAACTGTAGCGTGTATGAGTGTGATGTGGAGTGTAGCAACATACCTCGTTCACACTCCAGACAGACAGCGTCCATGAGCGGGCAGGTGCAGGCGTGCGAGTTGAGGCACTTGCGCCCGTGGCACACCCACGCCTCACAGTAGTCGCAGATTGCTCCCTGAGAGATGAACAATACTTACATTATAGATCTAGACCTAGAGCAAGGTTTCCCAACCTATCTTTTGTCGAGCCGCCCCGGATTATTAATAATATTTTCATACCCTCCTTTAGTTTATTCATTACAAATAAACCAGCCAAATCGGCGGTTCAAATGTCTCCATTTTTCATAATTATTTCACTATACCACTGTTAGTATGGCACCAATGAACTACTAATGGCAAGGCAAGGTCGTCTGCTGTGTGAGTTCAACTAAAGGCATCAAGCCTGATTTAGGCCAGATACATTCGCCGCGCCACCTTGACCTTACCATATCTCCCTGTTTGTCTAATCTGAGGTCATTTATCTTGTTTCTGAGCACACATGTCTTTCAGCGGTCACTGACTCTCTCTCTCTCTCTTCCCGACTATGAGTCCATCATGGTGGTGGGGTCAGCCTTCCTTACTTTATTCCTCCACTTCCTCTATTCTCAACATCGTCTTCGGGAACCTTACAGCTCACTGACTCAAACAAAATTATAATTTGTAGAAATGAATAAAAGTGCAACTATGATGCTGGTCTCTTGACACACAGCAGCAGCAGGTACATACAGGTTGGTACAATGCATAAGAACAGAAGGCGTGCAGACAGAAGTCTCGGCGCAGTACTCACCACCATGGCGAGGCCGGTGGTGTAGACGCCGGGGTGGCGCACCACGCAGTCTCCTGACTTCAGCATGCACTTCACCTTGCCGCAGTGCGCGCACGTTGGCAGCCGCTGCACCGCAGAGCAGAAGTAGCAGAACGCGCGGCTCTTCTGTTTCCTGCACACATTATACACACACTCTCAAGCATTTATTTGTTCTGACAGCTACAATAGCATTGTAAAGAGCGTGTGTTAAAAGAAAGTATGTGGTTAGATGGGGGTGCTATTCTGGAGATCCTTCCTGTGCCAGAACCAAGGTTAGGGGTTATTTTTTATGACAAACAGGATAGCTTTCGTTTGATTTATTACCTTAGTTTATTTTTATATGTATTGATGATCTATTTAATGAATTGTATGGGTTGTTTTGTTGCTTGAAATAATTAATTTGAATTTGAATTTGACCAAACCAAGTCGTAAAACCTGAAAGTATCTTTTTTTGTTGAAATTATCCGTGCGTATTTTTCATAGCGGCCCGTTTCCTATCATATGACAAGGCTCGTCTAAGGAGCAGAAAGACAACGTGGCAGCACGCCAGCGATGCCCGCCGAAGGGTGATAATATGGGTGAGTACTTCTGGCACTTGTCGCATTCCATGGGCACGTTGCAGGGATGTTGCGCGAGGTCAACGTGCTCGCGCGCCGTGCGGATCTCCTTCTGTCGAAGCTTCTGCTTCTCCGCCTTCTTGCGCTGGCCGGTCTTCTTTTTAGGCATTATAGAACACTAATTAAACTCTTTTTTCTGTGATGCACTAATTGAATTTTTGTTCAAAGAAGTGATTTTGAAAGAAAAAAAAACTCAATAAAGGAAACTAACTATCTTTTTCATGAAAATTAGAAAATTACAATACAAATTCGACATGAATTCCAACGAAATGACACTGCCAAATTTGACATTGACACTGATCAGCTGTTCTGTTATCACTGTCACTGACAGTTTGACACTGACGTTTTTTTTCTCCCGAGAGGATTTCAACTTCAACGCACGTCTTGTGCATTCGGCAGTATCAAATAAGGCGTTAACAGGGTATTAAATTAATATTGCTACCGACTGCTACAAGCAACGTACGTCCATGTCGTCCATGGCTACAAGTGTAAAGCCTGTTTTGCCTCACTCATTTACATTCAACCGTTGCTCCTGCTACTCGCGCTGCCGGAAATATTCCCCAAAGCACTTCTGTGGTAGCATCGCAGGCAGTGGGTGTTTACTTAAAAAAGAAAATACTTCTTATCTTAGAATAATTATAAAATTGATAGAGTCTGGCTAATGAAAGTAGAGACTGAAAAAGCGTGGCATATTTAAAAATATCAGCATTGTAACCCCAAAAATAAGTATGAAATGCCTGGAATAATCTGACTTGATACTTGTAAGCTATTATTTTTTATTGTAACACAGTTAAAATACAGTAATGTTTGCATTTCATATTAATTTTGGGGTTACAATGCGGTTTTTTTTAATTTGCCGGGCGATTTTAGTCTCTACTTTCATTAGCCAGACTCTTAGGTATTAGATCTGTGCAGACTCTAGAACACATGTGAGAACACAGCTCTAGAACAGTAGTTGGCATAAACAGGTAGCCCCGTTTTGACGTTTGGATTTGGACCCGTTTGCCCGTTTGGTAATTTTTTTTTCTATAGGGAGTCCTTTTGATGGTACCTATATTACGTAGTATAATTATATTCTCTTTAGTTTGGTAATTATAATATAGTAAAAGAATATAATAATGGAGAGTCCCGTGTCGTCTCTTCCGTTGATTGTATTATCTTTATCTTTGCTAAAGACTAGAAAGACTTGTTTAATATTACTACTAAAGGACTTTGTATCCACGGTCATAAAAATAAAAATAATACTATATTTAAATATTTGCCTTGCTGCTATGCTGCTGCTGTTAAGTGGCTGTGTTAACTATTGATAATGATAACAAAATAAGAATCATCAAAACAAACAAACTATTTATTTGTGACATTATCTAGTAAGTCTACTAATCTGTGTAGTAAGTGGTGTGGTGATTTACTTTACGCATAGACTTTACGAGTAGCGTCGCGTCGTGCGCAGGAGTAATAGTCCGAGTACCTTTTTATAAACTGAAATATATAATTTAATGTTCCGTGGTAATAGTGTTCATCTCATTGGTTCCGTGGTTCTGTGGCGCAAAGCGCAAACATCTCGTCCTTGTTTTTTTGTTATTGTCCGGTCGTAGTGCGCAGTTATCCAAGTATTCCCATTTTAATTGTAACACAAAGAATTCAATGTACATATAGATCGTTGTTGTAACATGATTTCTCCCTCGTCTTGGGTAAGTGGTCATACCTACAAATTAAATTATCTTCTATCTTGTTTATATTATAAAAGGCGATGTGTGAATGTATATGTCCTTTAAGGACTCCGAGACTTTCACTAGCAGATACCTAGCTGATGTTATAAGGAGTAATCCCGCGGGTGAAACTGAGGAGCGCTTTTAGTATTATTGGTAGCTTTGACTAATGTACTGGTATATGTACCTTGTATAAGTGTTGGTTGTTTATTCAGATCCCTGCAGCACTGAGCATACTCTCTAGTGATATTAGTGAATGAAGCACACAGTAATAATGCTTAGCGATATTGCTCCTAGCCCTTATATACTTAATGCTTTGATATAATGGTATTCCAACTAACTACTTGTTGATCTCTTCATTCACACTCCCTCCGGCGTAGGGGCCATGACGAGGTAGGAAGATGTAGTGCTAAATAACATGAGGGAAGGCCTGTCAGCTATATAGCTAAGTGGAGCAGTAGAAATAGCAGAGGTTGGCTGAAGCACCATGAGAGATGCGTTACATAGAAAGAAAAGAAAAATTTAGGGTACATTCACCAAATATACGAATATGATTTAATAATTTATGGATCTGCGAGTAGCACAGGCTGTTGTCTTTATCCCAGTCTTGAAATGTAGTGTTTGTCTGTTAAGATAATCTCCCATCTTATCAATCTTTTCAGTTTGTTTTGAGATGTATTTATCGATTTTGAAGAGACATCCTCTGGATACCTGGTTTAATAAAAGCCCTAACAGATGTGACTCGGCTGACAGACCACTGTCTGACTGATGGGATATTTTCTTTCTCTCCCATTGGTTTTTCGGCGGTCTGTCAAACAAAACCGTCATGTCTGTTATTAAAAAATGCTAAAAAAACATCATGTGATTAATGGACGGCCCCTAATGTAAAATTATCTTAAACTTTGTTTCCCAAGTCGTTTTTTCTTTGGCTAAACCCATAAAAAGTATATTATGTTATGTTGAGATGATCCAACTCTGGAATTTGGCAAGTCCACATAGCTTAGTTAATTTTAATTTTTCCATATCCACCATTTTCTTAATAATGAATGCGACCACTAATTATGTTGCTTTGGTTACTAAACTCTACCATACGCGTGTCTCGACAACCGACATGCTATTGGGTAGTTATTTTAATGCTGTAGGTGTAGTGGACAGATACTACCAGGAGAACATTATTTGTCTAGGTATTTAAACACTGTTTATGAATGGTGCTAATAGTGGTAGTTGAGATGAGGAACGAGTAGGAAGGAAGGCAGGCAGTACAGGGAGCGGTGGTTGCAGATGAAGCGGCTGGGGGTGGGCGGGCAGCTGGCGCCGTTCTTCAAATGCGTGTGCGTGTACTTCGTGGCGCTGGGCGTGGCGGGCGAGGGCGCGCCGTCGCTGGGCGCCGCGGCCTGCAAGTGTGCGCCCGTGCTCTGCCTGCTGGCCGCGTTGCTGTACCGCGCCGCCACGCTGCCGCCCCACAGGTTGGTGCACACCACACACACCACACCACACACACCACACCGCACACACCACACCGCACACACCACACCGCACACACCACACCGCACACAACACACCACACACACCACACCACACACACCACACCGCACACAACACACCACACACACCACACCGCACACGCAACACCACACCACACACACACACACACCACCACCACACACACACACCACCACCACACACACACCTAGTATAGCTTATTCTGTTTCTAGGCGTGTCAGAATGCCCCCAAGTGATTTTGAAAAACCCCCACACTACACTAAACTTGTAATATTTAGCTTGTTGTAGTTAGTGTGGAGAGTGTAAGTGCTAGATGAAGGCCTCGCCTTAACTTTCCAGTATGTTATTTCTGACCATTTATTTTTACAAGATTTTCCTCCATTGTTGTTTTTTTAAAGTATGTAGGTACTTTGAATGTACAATATTTTTGTAGGTATGTGTCATTCAAGAGATCTTGTACTTATTATCCAAGGACGTTGTGTTGTATACCCTACTACAGGTATAACATCCTTGTTATTATCTGAGTATTATAATTTAGCATTGTCAGTTACTGCATGGTGTGTTCACTAGTGATAGGAATTACACTGCTTTTTTGGTGGTGACTTTAGAATAAGATATGAGTGTGTGGCTATTCCAAGTTGTGAACCAAATAAAAAAATAGACAGTTTTGGCGGCCTGGCCTCCACGTTTTTGTTAAAGGCATCAAGTGTAAACCTTAAAGATGTAGTCCAAAACAATGATGACCTGCGGCCTTATTATGGAAGTTTGATCGTGATCGAGATTGCATGCCGTCCCGTTCGCATCTATTTACTCTCACCACGTGCGTGAGTGAGATAGCACGCAATCGCGATCACGATCCGAATCATCCATAATAAGGCATCTGTTTGCAAATATCAATGTTATCATGTACAGTGTAAAAGTAACAAGGCGATAAAGTAAGCTCATACGCCTCGGAAGTGCCCCTTGTTCTGCAATCACAGCCGTGACAAAGTACATTGACGGCAGGTACTGCACAACAGATGTTGCTATTGTATCTAATCTATTCACATCCAGCATTATCAGTGGTCTGTTCCACTGGAAGGTCAGTGCCACCACATTGATAAGATAAAGGAAGAGTTATCGATCAGCTTCTATACTCGGTCTGAGCTTTAGCTCTGACAGCTGCAATAATATTTTAAAAAGGTTGAATGAATAGCATTTCTTCCAATATATTACAGTAAAGTGTTGTTGTGTTAACAAAGTCAAGACAAAAGACACATATAATAGATATAGTTCAGTAGATATGTTACCAAGTGAGATGTGAGGCGTGGATGGAGCGATGGAGATGGAGCCTCGCCTAGAGGAAACAGATTCCACATTCCATAGGATAGCTGTTCCACAGTGAAAGTGGAATCAAAGCTCTTTGTTGGGATTGTTGGAATATGAATTTGATCATGCCAATCCAGCGCTCTCCCGAGACTGAAATCGAAATGTATTTCATAAAAATCCAATTGACGCAAAGTTTCAAGATGTAAAGAAAAAGAAAAAAAATTTGCGTCGCGATTTAAGCGATTTATTCCAGGCAAACTTGGATGGTTCATTACTGAAGGAGGAGTAAGGGTTGGCGGTGTAGATAATACTTATAGTATTTACATAGAACGTACATACTGAATATACAAATAAATGTGTGAGAATGTTAATGTGTTGTCAGAGAACGCATTATACTTATTAATGACGTCACTTGTGTGTACGCCATACAAACTCCATACTGACATTCACGTTTCGGGAGAGGGACAGAGCATCCTCTCTTAATCTGAACATAAACTTTAAAGCTTATATCTCAGAATATCATTGGCTGATTTAAATATTTTTTACAGTATATAATATAGTATACTATTTTTACAGTATATATTTTCCACTAAGCCTGTCATTTGTCTTCATTCTGTCTGTGATGAGAACACAAGGCCACGTGAGCTCGTTGTGTGACGAGACCCGCTGCAGGTTGGCACCGCACTCCGCGGTATAGTGTCAGTGAACAGTGTCTCCGTGTGTCAGACGCAGGTACTGCGTGCTGGTGAGCGCGGGGCTGGCGCTGTCGGCGCTGGGGGACGCGCTGCTGGTGTGGCCGGCGCGGCTGGTGGCCGGCATGGCTGCGTTCGGCGGCGCGCACCTCGCCTACACCGCGGCGTTCGGGTGGCGGCCGCTGCGCGCGCGCCTGGCGCCCCCGCTGCTGGCGGCCGTGGGCGCGTACCTGGCGCGCGTGCGACCGCCGCCCGCGCTGCGCGTGCTGGTGCCGCTGTACGCGCTGCTGCTGGCGCTGATGACGTGGCGCGGCGCCGCGTGCGGGGGGCCCGCCGCCGCCGGCGCTGCGCTCTTCCTGCTGTCGGACGCCGTGCTGGGGTACAGCCTGTTCGTGGGCCCGGTGCCGCACACACAGGTACACAGCTCCACGGACGATCGACTCCTCCGCAACTCTGCGCTCATAGCCGTCTCTTCACCACGTTTTTTATATTTTTGAAGATAAAAATCCACCAAGTTAGAATTTATAAAAACGATTGTGTATTATGTATGCACTGAGGGTTCCGTACCACTACAACATACAATCATTATCAATTTAAAAAACCGACTTCAAAATGAGTAAAATATGGTGCCAATTGAATTCGGTGAGACGAGTGACGAGGTCATTAAAGTAGCAAAATACGTTGCTTAACTTGGTAATTAATGTTCAGAAATTGTTCACCGACTCGCACTTGGCCATTATTTATTATTTGTTGTTATACTTTAGAGTGTTTATTATAATCATGCCAAGTTTGACGCTTGTACGTATTATCGTTTTTACATTAGAGCTAATACAAAAATACGTTTGTTGTATGGGGACCCCCTTTTCGTTTTCCCGTTTTGACTTTTTTTTATTATTTGTTAGTTAATCCGCCGTAACAATACATATTCTGTGAAAATTTCAACTGGCTATCTATTACGGTTCGAAAGATACAGCCGTTAATAGGTAGGACGGACAGACAGACATCGTAGGCTTAGCAAAAGACGGGACTCTATTGCTAAGCCTACGATGTCTGTCTGCTCTACGATGTTTGTCTGCTCTACGATGTTTGTCTGCTCTACGATGTCTGTCTGCTCTACGATGTCTGTCTGCTCTACGATGTCTGTCTGCTCTACGATGTTTGTCTGCTCTACGATATCTGTCTGCTCTACGATGTTTGTCTGCTCTACGATGTTTGTCTGCTCTACGATGTCTGTCTGCTCTACGATGTTTGTCTGCTCTACGATGTTTGTCTGCTCTACGATGTTTGTCTGCTCTACGATGTTTGTCTGCTCTACGATGTCTGTCTGCTCTACGATGTTTGTCTGCTCTACGATGTTTGTCTGCTCTACGATGTCTGTCTGCTCTACGATGTTTGTCTGCTCTACGATGTTTGTCTGCTCTACGATGTTTGTCTGCTCTACGATGTTTGTCTGCTCTACGATGTCTGTCTGCTCTACGATGTTTTTGCTCTTAAGTAGTATAAATGTAAGACGCGACGTGACGTTGTCGGCAGGTGATCGTGATGTCCACGTACTACACGGCGCAGCTCGGCATCGCGTACAGCGCCCTGCGCGACCCGCCCCCCGCACCCCCCGCGCCCGCCTGAGCGCCGGCGCCTCACACTCTTCCGACGAGTGTTCCATTCCATTCACTTCCACTTCCACCGCGCCGGGATATCTGCCGCTGGACGAGACGACGGCATTCAATATCACTGCACGGATCTTCCAAGATAAATGTAGTTGCGCTCTCCACTCGGTAATGGAATGGATGTAGACAGTACGGAGGGGAGGCGCGCGCGCCTGCTTATACATCGGATGAACTGCATTCCATTGCAATAATTCCAAACACAACTTTACTGATACGAGCACATTATTATTAGTGACACAAAACGAGTAGAAACCCTACTGTATAGAGATGTGCCGGCGCCGGCCGCCGACGCAGGCGTGCCGCGACGTCACGCAGCGACGCGTCGTTTGATGATTCCATACGTTTAATATAATATTACGTAGACAGGTATAGTGTAAGCGAACGTTTTGTAACTCTTCCTTGTAGATGGTAAGCTATCTGTGTTATTATCATGTCACCGAGTAGTATTATGATAAGGGTTTTGGAATAGTATATTTAATAGAGTTTAGAGTAGATCTGTACTTTTGAATAGTATATATTTTATATAGTTGTTTATAATGATCCCTTGCTCGCAGCACTCGCCGCGCTCGCCGGAGGGGCGCGGGCGGGGCGCGCGGGGGCGGGACGCACAGACGTTCAGTCGAGTTGAATGTAACTACACTGTGATATGATTGGATACTGGCTCTTCTGTTCCATGTTTTTATTTACTTATATTAAATCGAGCGACATTATTTTTAGTTAAGGAGTAACTTGGAGTAACGGATCTGTTTTTTTTTTACGTTTTTGCTTAACAGGATATGCTTTGTTGTACCTATTTGTGCCAAAGTATCCATTTACTTGTTTTTCATAATTGGATGCGTACGGTGATGGGTTATATACGTCACGAGCGTGCGGCGCGGCGCTGACCCGAGCGTGCAGTGCGAATGTATTTCGCGAAGCGATGCCAAAATAAATTCCGAAGCCCGTTGTTTATATTTTAGGTTTGATTCACATTACAGTTCTAACGTTGGAATGTGAGCTTTTTATTGTAATGGGACGTACATTATGTAATGCATTCGAGACGTCACGCGGACCACGTGACCTGTTTCATACAGCGCTGTAAATAGTTACGTGAGACGATGTAATGTCTACATGTCGACGTTAGGCCCGACGTAATGTGAATTGAGATTTATTCCTTTAGGTATTCGAGTGCCGCCGCGGTTCGGCGCGGGACACGCCGAATTGTTTTATTTTTTTTACATCTCGTGATCTTATAAAACTAATATTTTTTATGATCAACATGATGTCATGATTTTATTGTATTACAGCGTCCACCTCTGTTGTAATACTTGTTTATTTTACATATATTGTAAGCTCGGTAGGACACTGCTGTATGTATTCATCTGAGTACATGGAGTCCATACAAGTGTTTGACAACCGATATGTTCGGTCACTGCGCCGGTAACACTGAAACCGCTGTCATTTCTGAAATGTATTTAAACGTATTTATGATTTTAATTAGGATATATACTAAGATCTAATTAAAATCACTTCTGGAAAAATGTATTCTTTCCATATATTTTTACAAATAGTTTCGTCTGTCTCCAGAATACGTGTGAACTGTTTCCAGCAGAGTTGATTGACGAATTCGAAAGGTTGAATTTTTTACGGCATTTTTTGAATGGTAAATTTTAAGAGGCAACTTAAGTGTGATTATCACACTTGCGCTCTAAAATTAATAAAAAAAATCGTTAATCGTGTCGTTGTTAATAACAATATACTTGTTTAGTACTAACAAGTATAAATTGTTTTTTTAAACCCTCGATTAAAGAGCTGATAATCTTTAAACGGTTGAACAAATATTCTTAAATCATAGCTAAGAACAAAATCGATAAAGTCGCCTATAAAACAGCCGTTACCGGTTCAACCGTTTGGGCGCTACGATGCCACAGACACACAGGCGTTAAACTCATAACACCGTTCTTTTTGCGTCGGGGGTTAAAAACGAAGATACCTAGATGCGAAGATCTGATAGCGAATGTATGTAGTAGAATATAAACAAGTAGGTATAGAAGCGACATTAACTTGCAAGCGTGTCAGTGGTTGACCCGGGTATGTCCTAAAACTGCGACCAGAACCACCGAAGGATGGGCAGCAGCGTCCTATTAGTACACGGTGAACGTACTGCGACCCCCATGCCGCCTGCCAAGCGTGGGGATTATGGCAACACCCCTCTCTAAGAGGGAGGCCTTTTAAATGTTTATCGGGACTTATCACGTATTATTTAATATAGGTAAAAAACATGTGTTCAAATCGCGAAAGTTTAAAAATTACTAGGGAGGCCTTTGTTCAACAGTGGACTTTTACAGGCTGAAGTGTAAGTGTGTGTGTCAGTGGAGGTCAGCTGGAACCAGTTCCACATACCGTGTTGTAGTTCTATAGTCGTCGCACCAGTGTTCACTCACCTTCACTGTAGCGCGGACCAGATGCTTTATTATACATGTCTTATCGTGATTCGGATCGTGATCGTGATCGCGTGCCATCTCACTCACGCACGTGGTGCGAGTGAGTAGATGCGAACGGGACGGCATGCAATCTCGATCACAATCAAACTTCTATAATAAGGCCGCAGGTCCGACTGGAGGTCAATTGGTATAAGTGCACTGCATTAGAATCTCTTACAAGTAGTGCTTGGTAAGTGCAGTTTAAATGTGAAAGCGATTTTGATTTCTACCATGAAATAAACTAAAGATACACATATCTATACGTAACTAATATATGTAGGTAATGTTTTAAGGGTTATTAATCAGAACCAATTAGTGTAACAGTGGGCTACCAGTCACTGAGTCAGCGCCGGTCACCGAGCTCTACGTACGGTGGCCTGTCGTACCAGTCACTGAGTCAGCGCCGGTCACCGAGCTCTACGTACGGTGGCCTGTCGTACCAGTCACTGAGTCGGGCGCCGGTCACCGAGCTCTACGTACGGTGGCCTGTCGTACCAGTCACTGAGTCGGGCGCCGGTCACCGAGCTCTACGTACGGTGGCCTGTCGTACCAGTCACTGAGTCAGCGCCGGTCACCGAGCTCTACGTACGGTGGCCTGTCGTACCAGTCACTGAGTCAGCGCCGGTCACCGTGCTCTACGTACGGTGGCCTGTCGTACCAGTCACTGAGTCGGGCGCCGGTCACCGAGCTTTACGTACGGTGGCCTGTCGGGAATCATCTCAATATCTATGTAAAACTAGCTGACCGGACAGAAATGGCCTATGCAAATTTCTTCAAAGTCTGCGTGCTTTATCTTCGACCACATCGTCGCTTACCATCAGGCGAGTTGGCGGCCTAACGTGGATTTATGATATAAAAAAAACCTTGAATTCATACAATAAACACTATTTTTTCCGAACGTCCCGAGCGACTTTTGCAATTTTTCTTTCCCTTTAAACCGTGTATATTCGTAATAGTCCGATATTACGAATATAAAATATGAATAAATGTGTAATCAGTCCAGCCATTCTCAAGTGGTGCACTTACAAACTGACAGCATTTCATTATAAGTGTAATCAGTCCAGCCATTCTCAAGTGATGCACTTACAAACTGACAGCATTTCATTATAAGTGTAATCAGTCCAGCCATTCTCAAGTGGTGCACTTACAAACTGACAGCATTTCATTATAAGTGTAATCAGTCCAGCCATTCTCAAGTGATGCACTTACAAACTGACAGCATTTCATTATAAGTGTAATCAGTCCAACCATTTTCAAGTGAAGCACTTACAAACTGACAGCATTTCATTATAAGTGTAATCAGTCCAACCATTCTCAAGTGATGCACTTACAAACTGACAGCATTTCATTATAAGTGTAATCAGTCCAACCATTCTCAAGTGATGCACTTACAAACTGACAGCATTTCATTATAAGTGTAATCAGTCCAACCATTCTCAAGTGATGCACTTACAAACTGACAGCATTTCATTATAAGTGTAATCAGTCCAACCATTCTCAAGTGATGCACTTACAAACTGACAGCATTTCATTATAAGTGTAATCAGTCCAGCCATTCTCAAGTGATGCACTTACAAACTGACAGCATTTCATTATAAGTGTAATCAGTCCAGCCATTCTCAAGTGGTGCACTTACAAACTGACAGCATTTCATTATAAGTGTAATCAGTCCAGCCATTCTCAAGTGATGCACTTACAAACTGACAGCATTTCATTATAAGTGTAATCAGTCCAGCCATTATCAAGTGATGCACTTACAAACTGACAGCATTTCATTATAAGTGTAATCAGTCCAACCATTCTCAAGTGATGCACTTACAAACTGACAGCATTTCATTATAAGTGTAATCAGTCCAGCCATTCTCAAGTGATGCACTTACAAACTGACAGCATTTCATTATAAGTGTAATCAGTCCAGCCATTCTCAAGTGGTGCACTTACAAACTGACAGCATTTCATTTTTTTGTTGTTATAGTTCATTGATAAAACTGTGGACTATTACTGATAATTGTACTAATGGGAATAGACGCTTTATTGAGCTGTTTGGTATTTTCTATGGTTTTTTTCTACGATTTTACATATACATTGAGATTTTCCAGCGCGTTGCTTGTAGAGGTCACACTGTACCCATTCAACAATATAAGTTAAATGTAGGTGACTGTCCATTAGTAACACGAAAATATACCTATCCATATAGTCCTATCGGTAGGAGCATAAGAACATATTAGATCACTTGCTCCCACCAGTAGAACCTAGTAGGAGCACACGGAAACGATCTTTTATTTCTAGTATTTTTGTTTGTATGGGTGTATGTAGGTAGTGGTGGTAGAAGGAAGGCTTGTACCTTTAAATGTGATTATATTAATTGTTACTGCGTTTATTCGTATTTTATTAAATGTTATACCGCTGTATTGTAAGTTATACAATAAAATATCTGAGAATATATCGTTCGTTTCCTTTCACTTCACGAGACCAAAACAGAAAACGATAGCCATCGCAAACTTCAACAACAAAAACAGTTTTTGTAAAAATAATTTTATTAAAATATACTTACATAAACTTAATTATTGTTAAAATAACAACTTATACATGCACGCAGTGGAGGAACTGGACTTACTCCAGAACCGGAACGCATTTCCCTCAAGCCTTGCGAACTTTTAACCGACAGTCCAAGGAGGGTAATCTTTTAGAGTTGTATGTATGTTTCTGGGTTCCTGTAGTACTTCCTGTAGCCTAAACGGCTTGACCGATTTTGACGAGTGAGGTGTCGTTGGATTCCTTTACGAAACGGAACGGTGATTTCACGAACCGGAACGGCGTTCCGGTGCATTTCGAGCACTGCATGTATGTATGTATGTATGTACAACACAACAGAGCGTGGCACGGACGCACGCAAGTCGCATGTTTCCTGTTTATTACAAATGCTAGTTACATTGAGTGAGTATCGTGCGACCGGAGCCTGCGAGCAGCTGGACACTGCTCCGACACTAGGGCCGGCTACTGTAACCACTTCTCTATCACACCGTGAGTTGTGCGACTTCGTGTACAAGCGATTCATAACAATCCTCAGTTGAGGGTATTTACAAATTTACAATTGTTCACTCGTTGCTATCTGTTTAAATAAAGAATGTGTTTATTATCTCTAGCGTTACAATGTATAAGCCACTTTAACACTCCGTACTACTACAAGTGGAGACTCGTTTTCGACTCAGCCGCAGTACATCAAACGTATAATGGACGACCAGTATGTTAAACACTTTTAAACTATCACGGTTGTTCACTTCAGTTATATGATTATTAACGGGATATTTACCGTGGTAAGGTTGTGAAAGCAGCTCCCGATATTTCGGTGCAGTTACATGCACCGTGTTCACGGGAAGACTGAAGAATGCGGGTGGTTCCTCGAACGTTCAAAGTTAGGTGCAGGCATAACGATCTACCCTCTTGCTTGCTACGGTTATCACTGGAACTCTAACCTAAGTCCCGACAGAACACACTCACTGTATCACAGCATATAAACACGGTAAATATCCCGTAAATAATCATATAACTGAAACAGCATGTAGTGTTTAGTAACAACATAGAGCACCCAGTGTGTGGTAATGTGTGACGTGAGGTGCTACTCGCGGCGCAGGTTGTCGAGGCGCGCCTGCAGGTCCGCGTCGGCGTCGCTGAGCGGCGCTCCGCCCCCGCCCGAGCCGCCCGCCACCGCGGCCGCCGCCGCCGGCGTCTTGCCTGCAACACACACACACTATACTACTGCTGTCTCGCCATTCCTTGTTGTACTACGGACGGAACCCTTAAACAGTGTACTTCAAAATGTTGGCTGATCCTAGTTGGATACAAATGAAGTGCTAGGAGGCAGGACAGAAGCTCAGCGTATCTTTATACTTCTACGTCCGGTTTTGCCGGAATTAAAATACAGTTACAGTAAGAGTACAATATCGGTTTTAGCACTACCTGGGCTGGGCGGAAATTTCTACGCCCCCTCCCCCTGTCTGCCATTCAAATCGAAAAAAGGCAAAGAATAGATTAAATAGATCTATAGATTTTTATAAACCTGCGGCGCCCCTTTATAGGCGCCTCTTTATATCTGGCGCCCTGGGCGGTCGCTCTACCCTAACGCCGGTACTGAATACACTCGACAAGTTTCATTATAATCGGTCAAGAAAAATATAATTATAGTATGTTTGGATGAAAAGGAGGCGATCTCTAAACTCATCTTAAAGATGTCCGCGCGGCGGAGGGGTGAGGGGGGAGGACGCCCGCGGAACTCCATCTCGTTCCGTGTTAGAGTCGGGCTCCGCTAGCAGGGACACATGACTGTGACGCGCCGTAACACCACTATGTATTTAGGAAGCACCACAGAAGGTGTCTTGGCGAGGCTCCTTTGACAGAGTACGCGCTAGACAAGCGAGGCGGAGGCTCACCCGCCACAGAGAGGGAGCCCGTGGCCTGCGGCAGGCCGGCGAGCTGGTCATTCATCTGCAGCCCGAGCTCGTCCAGGATTTGTGACACCACCACGTCGCTGCAACATAAGGAATTCAATATTCAATTATAGTTTACGGCAAAATATTCAACTTTATGCTTAACTGACATCTGATACTGATGCCCGAGAGTCAAACCTCATTTCATTGAGGCCTCGGTGGGGGTGTCAAGCGATTTTATAGAATAGGCTACAAAGTCCTCCTGCACCAGTTATTCAACCGCTAAGCAGTGGTGCGCAAACATTAATATGATCCAGCTTGAAGGGAAATGTTTCCAGTAAAATTACTGCCTTTTAGTTCCCGTAGACTGGGAGGGCCTTTGCTTTGGTCGGAAAATGGTGGCCGCTCACCCCGGAAGAGTTATATGACGCGCAGAATTACCTTTCCTCCTCGTCGTCGTCTCCCTCCATAGCCTCGTCGATGGAGTCGTTCATCATCTCCTCCTTCATGTCCATTATCTCCGACTGCTTCTCAAACTCCTGCAACATCATTAGGACAGGGGATTACAAAAATATGTTAAAAAATACATTAGTTGTATGGGGTTTCGTTTTTAATTTTTGATTATTTGTTAGTTAATATAAAATAAACAATGGCCAAGTGCAAGTCGGTGACAAATTTCTGTTCATTACAAAGTTATAATTGTGTTATACTGCCTGTAGCAAACTGCGTAGCAATGAATCCGACAAATTTTGGAAGGCGTTATAATAACTGGTAATTCGGTTACTTGGACAACCTTATTGTATTTTGTGGTGGTACGGAACCCTCAGTGCGCGAGCCCGACTCGCACTTGGCCGGTTTATTAGCATTTGCATTAAGCGATGTAGTGAACAAGATGTATAAAAAAATTTGATATTTGAACAAACAATAATAATTGTACTAAGCTAAGTCATACCTCCCTTGTTTAATATGGAGTGTGAACAGTGTGATTAGTACAAGGTGTAAGTGAGAGAGGGAAGGTGTTGAGGAGTAGGTAGTGCTGACCTGCAGTATCTTCTGTATCTGCGGCATGTTGAGCTGCCGGTTCATGGTGGCCATGGCCTGCGTGACGCCCTTCATGGCCTGCGCCATGGTGCTCTGCGACTTGAGCGTCTGGATCTTGAGGGAGACGGCCTGGATGTTGGCCTTCATCAGCATGAACTTGCGCACGTAGCGCCGCGTGCGCACCAGGTCCTTCGCCATTATCTTCACCGCGTCCTGGACATGGCAACTGTCAGGTACCTAGCTGTGCCTCGGCCGCACTATCCGCAGTAAAACGTATTCAGTATCCACCCGCAAGCCGTCACAGCCAGCCGAGTGCCGGCGGAGATTCAATATTTGGGTATTGTATTTGAGTATTGAGTTTCCTTGAAGCTGATTTTCTAACATTATACGCTGAACTTGGAATGAAATGACAAATCTGAAGTAAACAGTAAACAAAGCTGGTAAAGTAAGTAATTTTTAGGGAGTTTGTTGTTTAATCGAGTTTTGCTATATAGAGTTTACACTGTATAATTATGTAATAATTATTCAAATTGTATAGCCAGCAAGCAAAACAACATTTGATCATAGTACAGTAGCGATGACAGTAGTTACATTCAGCTCACAGAGGCAAACATATATAATAAGGGATTCTAAAAGCTTTGCCAAATTATGAGTAAATTTTAAATTTATTTCATAATTTCTATGATAAATTACTGTGAAATCTTCTATGTGGGTATGCTCTTTTTATAAATTTGTTTACTGCAGCATCTTTATGCTATGTTATATGTATATGTTCCTGGCCCCTGTGTAGATCGAACACGATATCCAGAACACCCTGTATATTCACTTGCCTGTTTGTGCATTTACGCCATTGCGGCTACATAATTCGGTAATTCCCAGGAGGGGTTACAAAATTACTCAAAACTCCACAATGGAAAGGGTTAAACGAGTCATTTGTGCATTGTTGTGTAAATATTGAGGTGCTCTAAAAGGTTATGTTCAGGTTTATTTACATTTATCTGAAAAAGTAAATAAAGAAATATTGCTGGAGTAATCACCATCCAGACTCACCTCCCCCCCACTCGGCCACCAAGTCATCAAAACCCCCACCCCCCCTTTGGTGCTTACTCGAATAGACCCTAATAAATTAAAAGCATCTTCAACTTGTATCCACCACATCTCTAAAATTTGCCACACTTTGTGCAGATTGAGCACTGGATTATGGAGAATAGGCTTCAGTACAGAGTTGGACTGACCATTTGTCCTTCCTTGGCAAGTTTCTTGATGTCGTTGATGACTTTCTTCTCCTGCTGCTCCATCTTCATCCGCTCGCGGTCGAGGTCGCGCATGGCCTTGTTGAGCGCTCGCTGGTTCTTGCGTAGCATCTCATCCGGCGTCATGCGGTGCCCGAATAGCCACTCCATCCTGACTGCTTCTTGATCACCTTGCCTACACAGATATCAGCTCAATGTAAATTAAATTAAATTCTTACAGCAGTGTCAAGTGGTGGGTCGCCCTCTCGAATATGGTTAAGCACAGTGATTGTTTGGTACAGCTACTCGTGAACAGGTCCTGGTTGTGGGAGCTGGACGGCTCGGTGTATACACGCAACATAGTAATAAGCTATGCATTTTGTATGTATCTCTTGTAATGTTACTTATTTTGCTATATTAATAATAGTTAACAAATGGCATAGACCCCAGTCCGTGGAGCTGCTTTACAAATATTTAAAAAACTCAATATAAACAATAAGTTCAATTTCTCTGCACAGCAAATTTTCTGCGGGGTTTTTTTAATACTAGGCTTGCGTTTGACCCCCATCTTGCCTGATGTTAAGCGATGATGCGGTCTACATTGGAGCACGCTTGCCTAGAAGAAGTTGATTCGGAGTTTTACTACGAAGTAATGGATGTTTTAACCGATTATAATATTATTTTTGTATCGTTAAATATAACCCTACAGCGTCCCACTGAAGACCTAGGGCCTCCTGATTTCGTCTTTATAATCCTGTTTTGAGCAATTTGGCGCCAGTCCTACATGTAGGAGTCTAATTTGTTCCCCCATCTTCGTCTGACTCTGGTTTATCATTTAAGTTACCTTATCTATGGATAATTACAGCAAGTTTACAAATCTCACTAATTTGGATGATGATTCACCACTAGCGTCTGACTGAGGTCAAACAAGTCTATAACAAAAACTAGAGTTCGTGAATTTATTAGCAACACAAATTGTGAACTAATCAGACTCTAAAAAAAACATATGATGTGAATTAATTTATTAAAATTTGAATGTAATGAATAGCAGAGGAAAATAGAAAATATTCCTCGAGTCCTTGTTTTGATTTTGTTTTGACTTTAGATAGAAGTTTTGACATGTAGCAACTGACAAATCTAAAGAAAAAACTAGAAGTCATTGTCAGTTTTTTTAATTCTTTCCTCCCGAGCTCGTTTTTTTGGAAGGAATTTGGCGTCGCACGATTGGGCATTTGTCTGTCAAGTATTATTAATTAATATTTTCTAGTTTTATTGGATTTTGTGTAACAAGTCCTAATCACAGTCAAAGTCAAGCAAAGTAAATAGCGTTAAAGTCAAAGTCATCCCCTAGTAATGTGGTGGAGGCTTTACAAGATGCTTCTATGGAGTTTTGGAAACAGCATGAAAGAATGTTACGTCTCGTTATATCACCTGCGTAGACTCAAGCACGTTCATGAACATTTAGTTAATAATAATCCACTATATTACACATGAACACTCGAAAATACACAACATTGGTAAAATATAATAAAATAAATAAATAAATAAATATCTGGGACATTTTTGCACACACGGTCATCTGACCCCAAACTAAGCAAAGCTTGTAATATGGCTGCCAGAAACTGATATACGTACATATATATTTTTAAATACATACTTAAATAGATATTAACACCCAGACATAGAACAAACACAAATGTTCATCACACAAATGTTTGTCCTAGATGGGAATCGAACCCACGCCCCCAAGCACAGAAGATAGGTTCACTACCAACTGAGCCACCGGGGCAGTCAATACAATGAGGCGACTGTTTTTTTCATGTTGGCGCCAAAACTTATTGTTATTTCAAGTTTATGTAATTTACATCAATGTCATTGAATATATCACTGTCAGTGTCAAATAAGTAATATTTACCAATATTATTTTTACGCGCTAAATATTATAAAATTACAATTAATTACATTTAAATAGAAGAAGAATTAACCGTTAAATATTATTTCACACTTCTTTGTTACATAGAATAATTACTATATTGTGTTAGAAAATGAGTGACGATGACGTTACTATTATGGAAGTGGACGAACCAGAACCTAAACCATCAAAACCTACCGCCAGTGCTCCGATTAAATCTACTATCCATTTACCATGGATCGAGAAATACCGACCGCAAACATTCGACGACATCGTGGGCAACGAGGATACGGTGTCGCGGCTGGCGGTATTCGCGCGCACCGGGAATGCGCCCAACATCATAATCGCGGGCCCGCCCGGCGTCGGCAAGACCACCACCATCCTGTGCCTAGCGCGCGCGCTGCTCGGGGCTGCCTTCAAGGACGCCGTGCTCGAGCTCAACGCTTCCAACGACCGCGGTATCGACGTCGTCAGGAACAAGATTAAAATGTTCGCACAACAGAAAGTAATTATACTTCATATTAGTCTATAACCTATCCTACGGAAGAGACAATATATTTGTGCCAGATCACTAGGTAAAGTATTGGCTGGGTTACATTACAGGTGACGTTGCCGCCGGGGCGTCACAAGATAGTGATCCTGGACGAGGCGGACAGCATGACAGAGGGCGCACAGCAGGCGCTGCGGCGCACCATGGAGCTGTACTCGAGCACAACGCGGTTCGCGCTCGCCGCTAACAACAGCGAGAAGATCATCGAGCCCATCCAGTCCCGCTGCGCCGTGCTGCGCTACTCACGCCTCACGGATGCTCAGATTCTTGCCAAGGTACCTTATATCTAACCATACTTACTACAAACACAGGTTAGCTAGCATGGTTTATATGATGGTCAAACTGTGCCAATACTCTGAATGCAGAATTTATTTCATTTTGTTGGTATTTTTAGGGCAGTCAAATTGTATTTTAGTTTGGACTACAATCGTAAAATTTGTTCCAAGTTTACCTTTAGTTTTAGTATAACACATAATGTTACACCATAAACCGCTAAACTTGGTACCGGGAATGTATAAACCTAATATAGTGGTGGCTGGTGAGTGGAGAAAATTGCAAATATTGTAAATCACACTGGCATTGGATGATAATAGGTTAAGTTAAAATTTTGAAATTGGAAATCCAGGAATGCTTCTCGTGATAATATCATCATCATCAGTCAATTTTAGTCCACTCTTGGACGAGGCAAGACACACCCTTCATCTGGAGACCAATGTAATGAGTTAAGTAGAATTTGATAGGTACCCATGTAGGTCCTTGGACCAGCTGGGTGAGATCTAATGTTAGCTCTCGCGCCCCAGTAACACTAATTAGGAACAGAGAAGTTATCTCTACGTAGTATAAAGTAGCTTTCCGCCTGTCTGTATATCCGCTAACTCCTCCTAAACCACACAATGGATTTTGATGCAGTTTTCACTATCAGTTAGATAATTTTTCACAGATGATTTATACCTATATATAATGAAACTTACACCCGTACGAAGCCTGGTCGGGTCGCTAGTGCGTGTATATTTGTTATATTTTTTTTCCAAAGTTCACGCAACTATCTTCCAGGGTAGTAAGCTGCAGAGCTTTTAATCTTTCTTCATATAATTTGTGACTTAGAGAATAGTAACAAAGAGTAGTAGCATTTTAAAATATTTGGACTAAAAGTATATTGCTTGTATTATCCAGATAATAGAGGTGTGCAAGAAGGAAGACCTTTCATACACGGAGGAAGGAGTGAGTGCAGTGGTGTTCACAGCACAGGGAGACCTGCGCTCGGCACTCAACAACCTGCAGTCCACCGCTCAGGGCTTCGGCCACGTCAGCCCCGACCATGTGTTCAAGGTGTGCGATGAACCGCATCCTCTGATGGTCAAGAGCATGTTAGAGGCTTGTATCAGACAAGACATCCACGAAGCATATAAGGTAATATACTCTTCTAACTTACTTACTTCTAACAGATTACCCTTGTTTTGGTCTTGTTTTTTTAGGGTTCTGTACCCAAAAAGTATAAATGGTACCCTTATTACTAAGCCTACAATGTCTATTATGTATTTTAGCAAACATAAGTATTATTTTTTTATTCAAATATTGTTTGAGATTAGAATTTGTATCATTTACATAAATAATAACTAAAGTAAACGCCATTCACTAGTAATATACAACAATAACTAGCAGCAACATTATTTGTACAAGTATTATTTATCGTTAATATTTGCATTGTCATGAGTGCAAACATTGTGATGATTGCAGGTGATAGCCAAGCTGTGCAAGTTGGGTTATGCATCGGAGGACATCGTGAGCAACATATTCCGAGTGTGCAAGACGCTGGACGCCCCGGAGGAGACTCGACTGGCGCTGATCAGAGAGATCGGGCTGACACACATGCGCGTGGCGGACGGGCTCGCCTCGCCGCTGCAGCTGGCGGGGCTGCTGGCGCGCATGTGCCGGGCGGCGCGCGGGGAGCAGCCTGACTGGTGACGCCACCGGCTGGGGGAGACGGTCGCTGCTCCTGGCATCCTCTACAACTGACTGTAACTGAGCGGCGACAAACTCAGACATTCGGTGTACATGTTGCCTACATTGTCGTTTAAGGCGCTTGGAAACGATGCGTAGTATTAGTAGCTACTACGCATCGCCTGCATCGTTTTGCTTAGTGCAAGTGGCAGTGGAAGTGCTACTAACCACTACCATCGCCACTTGGACTGAGCAAAACGATGCAGACGATGCGGAGTAGCTACTTGCTACTCTACTCTACTACCGCCATTTGATCAAATTGCGCGAGTATAATTGTTTGCGCTAGTTGCATGTCCGCGCCGCTATCAGAGTGCTTAGTACGAGGTTTTACAATTGCGTTTATCTACTCTATCGCGTTTAGATTAAGCCCGTCGCAGACGATGCGCACGTACTTGCGCGAGTACTCGCGCCAGCGTTTAAACGTAAATAGCCACTCGCGTCGCGCGTCCGAGATGGACTTGCAATTAGTTTCACGAATGTTATTTTAAGCGTTATAGTTAAGTGTGATATTTCAATTTATTACTCGTGTTGAGAGATATTCGGCGCCGCCAGCGCAAAATCAACCTGGCACATGAAATGGTGCAAGTACCTAACACACGCGCGCGTCAGGCGGGGTGGGGGTGTGCGGATGGTTTAGCGCGGGGAAACGAAGCTTAACTTGCGCAGAACGAGTACTAAGCAACTTCCACTGGCACTAAGCAGTGTTGTAGCTCGTTGCAGGCGCTGCGCAGTTTTCGCGCGAGTTTACTGCGCATCGTCTAGATGACTTTGATCTTCATCATCATGAGCCCCGAGTGACCCACTGCTGGGTATAGGTCTCCTTTTGTTTATACCACTCTCGCCAGTCGCATCCCCTCGTTTCCAACAGTTCTCTTGATGCCGTCGGTTCACCTCGTCCTCGGGCCGGTGTCCGCTGACCTAGTCTCGGCCATCACACGGTTACTGTTGTATACCACTTCACCCTTTTGTCGATGTCTGCAGCTTTGGTGCTGTATTTACTTCATACAGTGTTAACGCGATCCAGTAGGTAAACGCACATGGAAAAACTCCTACCCAAGTTGAGAGAGTCATGCAACGCGTATGTCTATAAATTATTCAAGAATATGTAGAGGCAGTGTCTCTTGTAAACAATATGACCACGCAACGGCCGGGAGTACAAGCAGAGCCGCGTGCGAGAGCCAGTTTGTTTTTAAAACAACTATTTTGAACTTTGACAATTATGATGTGAATCATGTGAAAATAGTGTGAATAAAGATGAGGTGTTAATAATAAATGTAGTATTAAAAGTAGTTTATTATGCAATTACTGAATAAAGGACGGCTTTAAAGTGAGGGCCGTAGATGAATCACGAGCAAGTGAAGGATTCTTACAACTGATTCATGATGATTGAAAGTCCTGAGTGATTCATGGCCCTCAATATAAATCCGTGTAATTTAAGAGCATACTTTATGCCGTGACTATGAGAAAAAAATATCAGGTAGAGCAAAGACCACAAAACAGTTTTTATTCTAATGCTAAACTCCTTGTAGAAAATTAAATCTCGAAGAGTTATTTCCTTAGAGAGTTTGTATGTCGAGTATTCTTTGCACAAGGATTTTGTATCGAGTATTTTTTGTGCAAGGAGGTTGTATAGCATTGAGATGGAGGTCAAATATATTGGTGTGTTCTAAATTCAAACAACAAACCGTCTTCTAGAGTAGTGAGCCGCTGAGCTTTTAACTTTTCTTCATAGTGCTCGTGACGAAGAGCATAAATAATTATGGTATGTTGGTGGATCTACTTTGACCACCTTCCAGCAGGTCAATATCCTTTTAGAATATATAATTGCTAACGCCTGAGCAACATACTAGTAATGCACTTAGATTTGACTCGAGCATCAGTAAAGGTACGTGTAGGAAGACCTGATGCCTTATTATAGATGATTCGGATCGTGATCGCGATCGCGTGCCATCTCACTTACGCACGTAGTGCGAGTAAATAGATGCGAACGGGACGGCATGCAATCTCGATCACGATCAAACTTCTATAATAAGGCCGCTGGACTGACATCAGCTTGGAGTGTATTGTACATTTACCCGCCAGCCGACACAAACCAGCCGAGCTCCTTAGGTAGGATGTATAAATCAATCAAAATATCTATTTATATATTATTTAATTTTATATTCGATTATATCCACAACAAATAAACATATAAAAATAAAAAATCACATACAATCAAATTGTACATTAGTTTATCTATATAATATATGGAATGTTTCATTCATCGCTTGTCTTCTATCAACTTGTTGTGTTCCACCATCAGACTCTGGAATTCAGTACAATTTACCAAAATAAACATTTTATAACAACTAACATAACAACCATGCTCAGTGGAGATAAATATCACGGATTAGATAACATTTTTTTTATTCTAACAATTGTTTCACTCAATTTGAGCAACATATACATATAATAAAAACGAACAGTCTTCGATAGAGCTAATGTTAGAGATGTGACGTCCTCCACGGCACGGGGCAGGGCGCAGAGCCGCCGGCAGCGCGGCCGCGGGTGCCGCTAGTGTATGACGCGCTGCTCCTCCACGGAGCAGTCCTGGATCAGCTTCTGGTGCTCCTCGCTCAGCGCCTGCCACACACGCACACACACTAGTACACTCAGGCTATCTACATTCACAACATCAGCTTTGTATGTTCACACTCTGGGACTAGTTACAAGAAAAAACGCGAGATCGGATAGCAAGCCTAAACATTATTATGTACAAAATAAATGAAAGCCTGAGTGTACCCCATGCACATGCATGCCCCATCCAAATCACGCACCCTCACACCAGGTCTACCATAAACTAGGTATCATCATCATTTCAGCCATAGGACGTCCACTGCTTCCATCGATCTCCAAAAGGGCAGATTGGAAGCGGCCTGCATCCAGCGTAAAGTAGGTATAGTTAGCATAAAACCAACAAAACCTAACGGCTGTGTACTATAATTAAAATTAATACTCAGGATTTTTGATGATCTAAATTCTAACGGGATTTAAACTATTTACTTGGTCAAAAACCATACAGCTCGTCGTTTCGAGCGTGTTGTAATAACCGTTTATTAGGTCATTCAAAACACGATTTGTTCAAATCGCGAAATTTTAAGTTACAATGAGGCCTATTCTGTCATACCACTCACTAAACTAAACCAATCTGACAGGACTAAAATTATCTGCATCTCTTTTCATTTTAATACGTGAGAGAAGGATGACAACAGCTTTAGAGCTGTCAAATTTAGTTTAGTTTAGAGTGCATCAGAATCGATGCCAATGTCACAGAATATTTTATAGTCTTGTTATCTTCACATGTTTTGTGAGTATGGTGCATGCAACCGCTACAATACATACAGAATGTAATTAGTTAGAAGGTAAACATCCCGTGAGGAGTGTGTAATGAATACGGAGGGAAGTGTGCGCGTGCAGGGATCACCTCACCTTGAAGTACTTGACAGTCTTGACGCGCAGCTCGAGCGTGGCGTCCTCGTCGCACACGAACAGCGCCTGCGCGTGCTGCTGGAACGCGGACACGGTCCACATGTGGTTGACGCCCTCCTCCACCGCCTTGGAGAGCGCCAGCGCCTTGTGCGCCCCCGTTATCAGGATCATCACCTGCCGACACACGTCTCTGCACTACACACTGGAGCTCGTGGCGTACCCCCCCGCGCACTCACACTCGACTAGCTGCTTCTAACCTGTATGTAGGTCCTATCTTTGGACTGGTGTCCATCGAAGTTGATTCAAGCAGAGCAACAAGATAACCACTTACCATGTGACGTCAAATCAATTTTGTAGAATTCTATTTTTGGTCTTTCGAGTAGTTTAAAAGCTGACATTACTGAGTACTCCACTCGTGCTCTACACATAAAGGGTTTGTAATAGCGAAGGAAATTATAAATTGATTTATACAAATTTTCCTATAAATTTAATGTTTGGTTCAGAGTTCGATGAGCTCCTTTCGGCATAGTACATTCATTCCGTGTGACCCTATGTTATTGTTACTGTCTGGTGACATCATCGCGCCGTCTGCTCAGCTGCGGCGGACAGCGGGACAGAGTAGATCTGAGTGATGGTTCCAAAGATATGTTGTAGATATCGAAGCAGCAGTCGTAAGGACATGAAGCTCAGCTTATATGACAACTAACTTGGGTAGAGATGTATCATTGTAAATGCGCACGCGTCTCCACCACACTATGCATACTAAATACTACAAAAATATTGAGGGGGGGCACATTTACAATGAAAGATCTCTACCTGAACCAATGACAGTAAGTCGTAATCGCCACTGAGTATAGATGTACCCTCTTATTCATCCTCATCATCATCATTTCAGCCATAGGACGTCCACTGCTGGACATAGGCCTCCCCCATCGATCTCCAAAAGGGCCGGTTGGAAGCGGCCTGCATCCAGCGTTTCCCTGCGGTCTCTTTTGTCCATCTTGTGGGTGGACGTCCTACGCCACTCTTATTCATAAGCACTCAATAAGCTCATCTATGCTGTCTGTACAATATTGTCATTATTTCGCAGACGAGGAGTGTCACGCGTGAAAGAGAGGCAATGTTTGTTTGTTAATAATAAGAGATGAGGTTATCGTATTGATGGTTGAGGGATAGTAATTACCTCGTTAGCGTCCATGACGGTCCCGACGCCGACGGTGAGCGCCTGTCGCGGCACCTTGGAGATGTCGTTGCCGAAGAAGCGCTTGTTGGCCTCCAGCGTGTCGTAGGCGAGCGTCTTGACGCGCGTGCGGGACACCAGCGAGGAGCCCGGCTCGTTGAACGCGATGTGTCCGTCCGGCCCGATACCTGCGGACACACTCTGCTCTAGTCGGGGCGGAGCGCCACACACCCCGGCGTGCCCCGTGTCGGTATCAGCATGTCAGCCTATCATGTTCCCACTGCTGGGACTGAAGTCTTCTCTCAGAGACTACTAGAGTGGATGGGCTAATCCACCATCCTGGTCCAATGCATGTTAGTGAATGTCATACGTCTTTGAAATTTTGTGGTTCTTGGGACATCCGGTTGCAGTTTCCTCACGATAGTTTCCTTCACCGTTTTTTTAATGATGGCACATAGTTAAAGCACTAAATAAGTACTGTTTCGGTACTAATAATATCTAATGTTTTAATTATAGATTTGGGAGTCTTTTGAAATGTGAGTGTTGAATGAGTCCCGCGAAGTTATACCTCCCTCATGCGTTGTCTTTTTACCTTCTCAAACTCGAGGCAACTTGTCACTATGTAGGACCCTTCTCACATAGTGGTGCACATAATAGTGGGTACGTAGGTATACCTCCGACGAAGAGATGCACGCCGCCCGCGTCTCGGATGAGGCCCTCGAAGCGCGTGCACTCGGCCACGAGGTCCGGCGCGTTCCCGTCCAGCACGTGCGCGTTGCTCGGCTCGATGTCCACGTGCTTGAAGAACTCGTTCCACATGTAGTAGTGGTACGACTCCGGGTGGTCGCGCGGCAGCCCTGCGTCACGTCACACCAGCTCGGGTTACAATCTGTTCGTATCTGAGTAACTATCACACTGGCTGTACAGTGTGATGGTTACCAGGATGTTGCCTGAGACCGTGAGAGCTAACTGGCAAGAGAGCAAGAACCTACGAGAGCATCTATAGCTCTTGCTAGCATCTCGCTCTCTGGGGGGGTTCCCGACAGGAATGCATGCAGCTGAGGTCACATTGTATCGCCAAGCATGTAGAGTACCAGTATTGCTGTTATTGTTCAAAGGACAAAAGTTAGTATTAGCCGAATTTTAATATTACGTGAGTTGAGTTGGCTATCATTATCACCACTACCAGGTCCTGGGTACTTAGTCATGAGCAGCCAATTTAACTTCTCACCCTTCCTAGGATGTGACTTCAGAACTTCACGGCTGTGCCGTGAGTTGCAGATTGTATTCTGTTTACAGACCTCGGCTATACCTACATCAAGTTTGTTTCAGCAAGTGTTGGTCGTGTTGATGTCGTGATGCTCACCGACATACTCGTCCATGTTGAACGTGGTGACGTGTTTGAAGGAGAGGCGTCCTTCCTTGTAGAACTGTATGAGCTTCTTGTACATGCCGAGCGGCGTGCCGCCGGTGGGCAGGCCCAGCACGAAGTGCCGCCCCGGGCCGGGCTTGAACTGCGTGATGCGCTGCAGCACGAAGCGCGCCGCCCACTCCGCCACCACGCTCGCGTCGTCCAGGATCATCAGCCGCATCCTTACTGACTGCACAATTTGAGGCCATTGAGTTAATAATGGACCTGGGTAGGTCCTAAAACTGCGACCAGATCCACCGGAGGATGGGCATCAGCGTCCTATTAATACACGGTGAACTTACTGCGATCCCCAAGCCGCCTGCCAAGCGTGGGGATTATGGCAACACCCCTCTTTAAGGCCTTGTCCAGCAGTGGACGTTTGATGGCTGCTGATGTGTGTGTGTGTGTGTGTGTGTGTGTGAGTTAATAATATCCTAGCACGAACGGTTATCGAAGTAGTGTTTGGTTCGGTACCGGTAGACGACTGTGATTGTGAAAAGGCATTGAGCAGTCCTAGAATTAGAAACCTGAGAGGTTCTGGTTTTTGAATGAGAAGCAAAAAGTCAAAAGGTCTCGCTAGCAGGGCATTCGCTAATTATAATTATTTGCTACCTAAGTTTCTAATCAGAAGTAAAAAAAAAACGAAAGTGCCTGCTGGCAGAACAATGGTTTTGAATTGAGTGACGTATCTCTGAAACTATAGAGCAAGCAAAGATAATATAATCATCATTGGGCTTAGGGCAAACATTGGAACAGTTTTGGAGGGTACTAGAGTATGTCCATCTGTCCGTGTGACAAGACTCAATTTCTCATTCACTATGCGGGTTGTGATTTAGTAGGTATGCAGTAGATATTTAGTAGTTGAACCCCCCTAACCCACCCCTTGTGTCCTAATTCTTTAGAAACTTCTTACTTCTGTAGTTATTAAGGCAAGTGCATGAAACTTTGTTTGTATGACATATTTATTAAAGTTACAGAACGCTGTGCATGAGCCTGACTAGCACTTGGCCGGTTTTTATAGAGTAGCTAATATAAACCTAAGTTTATGAACATACTACATCAAATATATTTAGTACTTGATTAATACCTTAGAAAAGTAATTGATGCACAGTAACTGTTGGTAACTTACTGGTAGCTACATTTTATAACAGGGTTTCATCCAGACAAATTATGTGAAATAATTTACATTTATTTAGGATGAAAAGAACAACTTCATTTAGCAAGTATTCAGGAGCAAAGAAACTTCCTACGGATATTGTTAATTTATCTAGGTAGAAACAGGCCTCGATATGTGAGTTAGGCTGTGGGTAATAATTCATTATTATCGACTGGATAGTCATTAACTGGTCATTCCCAGGAGTGATAGCGAGCCGCGGACAGCAGGCCGATGACTGGCATTTATGTATGTCAATGACTCGTTATCTCTACAAGATGTTGCAATAACAAGGTTTTGTAATCATTTCATGTAGGTACTTACCTATTATTTGCAATCTTCAGATGCAGACATATGAACAATCGACTCTATGAGGATAGCTGACAATAGCCGGCAAACTTATAGTGGTTCAAACTTTTTTTACTTATTTGTAAACTCCACAAGTAATAACCCTCCTATTGCCATAGACGGCAAAGAGCGAGTTAATTAATATAAATAAATTATACAAAATTAATGTATACTGCAGCAGCGCAGTTTGGAAAATCACGCGAACGTGAACCTTAACTCCCCGAGATACAGTTTGCGGTCGCGCAACTTTTCTCATTACCAGAATCGCTTAAAACCTCGCAAGTACACTATTTAACTAATATCCTTGATATAACTCTTGAGATTTCTGACACTAAGAAATAATAATACAAATAAAATTATGCAGCGAAGACAGGTTTATTTAAAAAAAAAAATCTAACGGGACTTGTGCAAAAATGTATTTTGTCTGGCGAAATGTGTCAATGAACTTTGTCGAGGTCACTTACCTTAGGTGCCGGTCTTGTTGCAGAAATAATAAACAGTAATCTTCAAGTAACTTTATAACACTCCAATCAAAAACAATAGACGTCTAAGGAGAGACAAGTGCAATTTGCTTTTGAACTGTTTTGAAACCACCCACCACAGTACAAGTCTGAGAACAAAACACAAAGATAACAACCGAACCGACCGATATCAAGTGACAACTCTTTTTTGTTATTTTTTCATGAGTCATGACCATGGATACAGAGTCCTTCAGACGTAATATTAAACAAGTATACATAGTTTTATATAGCGTCAAACAAGTCAGAGTCAACCAAAGCTCCAGTAAAGTACAGCTTTACAAGAGGCTTCTATGGAGTTTTGGAATCAACACGAAAATACATGTTTCACCTCGCTATATCACTTGCCCACACTCGGAACACGTTCACAAGCACTCAAAAAATAATATTCCACCATTACAGTTGTGTGCCGTTCATTATGCCCGTTTGGGGTCAGAAGACCGTGTGTGCAAAAAAAAAAAAAAAATGTCCCGAATATATTTATTTTATTAAATAACTTGACCGTTATTTGAAGCTTATTAGATTGAGAGTGGCCTACCTCGTTTTCCGCTTCCTCTTCCCTCTCTTTCACACTTTTCTACCCTTTTTATCTATCCGTCTCCCTTGCACATCCGTTCTCCCCACCAGGCGCCCCGACCGAGCGCGTGTTCGGGCTTGGTCGTATTCTACTGTTCATTGGCGTCAAGTTTTCCGCCGAGACCAGTCGTCGTCAAGACTATATATATTTCAAGTTTATAAATTAAAGTATAATATAATTATAATAATTTATAAAAGTCCTACATTACATTATTAGTGAATTCAAGTGCCATTTCACATCGGAAAGCAGTAAGTTAACTTGAAGGTATATTGGTAAAGTTTTATTAACAGTGTTACTGTTCGTTTTTACCATTTGAATTTTATTTTTAGTTACCCTCTTTTTGTCGAACCATTTTACTGGTTTGAATGTGGATTAGTATTTTGGAAATTAATGTGGAATCTTAATTTATTTTCTACCCTCAGGTGTGTTTTAAAATTTCGCTTATTAAAGCCTACTTATTGCTGCAGTAGTCTAGTTACTACAAATAGAGTGCGTTAATTTCGAAAGAATTGTTTGACTAGGAAAACAATATTTTATAAGAATCGATATAATACTTTGTCTTAATTAGGATGAATGACCCGAGTGATTCTGTATCTGCGTCGGTTGCGGGGCCGTCGGGCCTGCAAACTAAGAGGACGCGTCGTGAACCACGTGCACGAACCAGCTCATCGTCATCTAGTGAAGGTAGCAGTAGCTCTAGTTCTTCAACTTCATCGTCAGCTAAGTCTAATCGTAAAAAGAAGCGTCCTCACCACCGCTCTCACAAAAAAAGGGGGGGCAAGCATAAGCGCAAGGACGATTTACTTCGCAAATTATCCGATGAAGTAGGCGAACTTCGTAAACGGTTTTATGAGGGCGGTACCTTCAACACGGATGCGCAATCTGCAGCAGCGTCTCGCGGTTCAGCAGAAATTCATGATTTAAATAATGATAACGACAATATATCTTTATTGGATAGTCAAGACTGTAGGTCTTTATATGGTTATGAAGGAGAAGATGAAAAATCAAACTACCCCCAACAATTCAAATTCGATATACAGGTTAAATTGAAAGAGCCTTCAGTTCCCAAGACCCCGGAGATTTATCTTAAGATGTTAAACGACATTCAGCACTTTGACAAGAGTGAGTGGTGTGAGGTTAGGTACTCTGAAGTACAAAAAGCTTACAACTACTCTCCTGGCTTTACGGAGTTAGAGGTTAACGAAGAAATTAAATCTTATGATTCTCAACGACACTTGTCTTATGCTGATAAAGCATATGGTGCACTGACTTTTTGTGTACTTAAGCAGCAAGAGGCGTTGCAAAGCAGCATGACCGATCTTATCGCTTGGGCTCGTGACACAAACACTGTAACTCCGGATCAGTTGCATGAAAAAATTGGTGAACTGTTATCGAATGGGGAATACCAAAAGGTATCTTCTGATATACTACAGCTCATATGTGGTCACCGCGCAGAGACGGTACAGATGCGTAGAGACGGTATATTGCATTTTGTTCGCGACCCGCTGGTTAAGTCTGCACTACGTAAAATTCCGCCTTCGAATAAACACATTTTTAATTCCGAGCTGCTGACATCGACTTTAGAAAAAACAGGAGGTGTTAAAAAGGCGTTCTTGCCTTCACATCAAAACAGTAGCTATAAATCAGGTTCGCAAGCAATTGGTAAGCAAGCTACTCGCTACCCCTCGCAGGGGCCAGCTAATTTTGTCGTACCCTCGCAGGGTACTCCACAAACATGCTGCGCTGTGCCACACCCTACCCAGTTCTCGCAGAACTATGGACATAGTCATCCTACACAGGGTTTTGGACAGAACCGTCCCTCGCAGGGAACCGGTAATAACCAAAGTGGTGTGCGTGGGTCTAACCACAACACTCGTGGGTCCTTTCGGTCTCGTGGAGCTAACCAACAACGATTCAACAAACAGCAGTTTAACAGAAAGAGAATTGCCGCCCACGATCAGCAGGCCGGTGGTAAAAGAGGTAGGTACTGACTACTTCATAGCGGGCCAGCTAAAACATTATGTCAATCAATGGCAAGAGCTGGGGGCACCAAATATCCTACTGCGCTTAATCCAGGGCTATCGCATACCCTTTCTCACACAACCTCCTCTTGTTCTGCCCGATGCAGGAAGTCATTGCAAAACCAAGGAATCCGAACCAATGTCGACTATCATTTCGCAAATGATAGCTCAAAAGGTTCTCGAGGTTGTTCCACGCTCCCCAAGCTTTTTATCAACAATGTTTCTGGTCCCGAAAGGCGACGGAACCAACCGGCCCATTTTCAATCTGAAAAATCTAAACAAAATGATTCTCGCAGAACCATTCAGACTTATAAATGTTTTTCGTGTACCGGACTTTCTCCAACCAAGAGACTGGCTTTGCAAAGTAGACCTTTCGCAGGCCTATTTCAATTTGCCAATTTGCCAGTCTCACAGACGGTTTTTGCGGCTAATTTATCAGGAAAAATTGCTACAAATGACCTGCCTGCCGTTTGGTCTCAGCACAGCACCCAAAGTGTTCGCAACACTGACAAACTGGGTTGCCCAAACATTAAGACAGGAAGGTATTCGAATAATTGTCTACTTAGACGATTTTTTGATCGTGCATCAGAATTTTCGGATGCTACAGGTCCATATCGATATAGTACTCAAACGTCTTCACTACTTAGGGTGGCGGACGAATGTCGAAAAGTCAATCACGTCCCCTTGCAAAAACCTTGTATTTCTGGGTGTTCTTTGGAACCCGTGGTTAAACGAGCGATGTCTGCCAGACAAAAAGATATTGGACCTAAAGCAGAAGGTGTCGGACTTATTGCACAAAGGCACAACGTCCCTAAAAAGTCTACAAAGCCTCGTGGGCAAATTAAACTTTGCCAGTTTTGCTGTACCCAGGGGCAGACTTCACTTTCGAGACACGCTGCTATTTCTGAACAAGATCGTAAAAGAAATGCCTGTCAGCAGTGTCAACACTTATGTCTTACCCGTTGGGGTACGGGAGGATCTAAAATGGTGGCTTGTAAACTGTCATCGGGCCTCCCCGATTCACTACCCACCACCGTCACATTTTCTGACTACAGATGCCTCAGACATAGCGTGGGGTGCTCAGCTCGACAGTCACACGATGTCAGGACCGTGGACAAAACAAGAACAGAACCTTCATTGCAACCAAAAAGAAATGCTCGCAATTCTAAAAACTTTGGACGAGCAAGGTGCACACTTGTTCAAGTCAACTGTCCTAGTACAGTGCGACAACAAGACTGTTGTAGCATTCTTACGAAACGAGGGCGGAACCAGGTCCGTACCTTTGATGCAGATAGCCAAAAAAGTTTTTCATCTATTAGACCACCACCAGATCAATCTAAAAATCCAGTACATTCCCGGCAAATACAACAGCCATGCAGATCACCTTTCACGCCATCGGAGTCTCCCAGAATGGCATCTGCTCCCTCAATGCACATTCAAGATTTTCAAAAATTACGGAGTACCAATGATAGACTTATTCGCATCAGAACGAGCAAAGGTGGTAAGCAACTATGTGTCACTGGACCAGAACGATACTCACGCGATTTACCACGATGCATTTTCCCGAATCTGGAATTACCCTCTAGCTTGGGTATTTCCACCACCTTACCTGATTCCCAAGGTGCTACAGCACCTCAACTCAGCATCCGGCGTGTTTCTCATAATAGTCCCGAGGTGGGAGAAAGTGTTCTGGAGACCAGACCTAAAAGCCCGTGCGTTAGCGTCTCCGTTCACGATCGAGAATCTACATTTGCACCTGATAGACACAGTGACAGGCCTCCCACCCCCCAAAGTTCACGAGATGACAATGGAAGTGTGGAAATGTGGGGGTGGTCAAAGAATTTAACCGAATGGACTGAATCTCAACTACAGCTCTTAAAAGGCTCATGGCGCCTGTCTACTAAAAAGACCTACAAAGTAGCCTGGAATAGGTGGCTTAAATGGACAGCACAACATGAATTAAATCCATTGCAACCAACAGGTCCAGATTTATCTCGCTTTCTAGCAGATTTACATATCATAGATGGTTTGGCATATAATACTATTTTACTACATAAATCCGTTGTCTCTACCCTATCAAATTTTGATAATACTGATAAATTAAGTTCTCATGTGTTAGTCCGTCACATCTTAAAAGCAATCGCTTTAAAAAAGCCCGTGTCTCGAAAACCTACTGTATGGAATATAGATAAGCTGGCCTCATTTTTAGGAAGTTATTCTGTAGACGAGAATAGTATTTTTGCAACGTGCAGACATACAGCAACGCTTTTACTACTCTGTTCGGGCCGCAGGGTGCATGATTTGACGTTGTTAGCTGTGGATTCAAAGCACTTGTCCGAAAATGACGGTTGTTTGATCCTATGGCCCATGTTTGGATCCAAAACAGATACCGCTACATATAGACAGTCTGGCTGGAGATTGTCTTCTAACCCTATCAACAAAAAGTTAGACCCTGTATTCTGGGTTAAACATACAATATCTTTACTAGAAGAAAAACGTCAAACAGGATGTCAAAATCTATTTATTAATATCAAAGGACAGCCAAGGGCCGCGTCTCGCACGGTTATCGCTGGATGGGTAAAATCCTTGCTATCGGAGGCAGGAGTAGTAGATTCAGCTGGCAGTATACGTTCTGCCGTTGCGTCCAAAAACTGGTCTGATAGTTGCCCCCTAGATGAAATCATGTCTAGAGGTAACTGGAGATCACATAACACTTTTGCCCGTTTTTATTGTAAAGAAGTTATGTCAACGAATACTAGCTGTAGTGTCACCAGATTGTTTAATCCAACTTAAATAATTAAGATTCGGTGACTTTTGTATTGATTTGTAAAGCTTCATACATACGATTAATTTACAACATAAATAATGAATCTAGCACTATAAACTGTATCTGTACCTACTTGTACCTATTAGTATTACAGTAAGTTAGCTACCTGCTGTTTGCATCTACAAAATAACGTAGAAAGCTGTTTAAGATTATGATTATGAATAATACTAAATATTTTTCCTTGCACATCTTTTGTTTTAATTATGTATCTAGTATATATATCTAGAGCAACTCGATTTCCTATAAGTTCTAACAGCTCTCACATTGGCGTCTTTACACCAGGCGATAACAAACACGTCTCAATCTAATAAGCTTCAAATAACGGTCAAGTTATTTAATAGCAGTGTTTTACCTGAAATAAAACACATATTAAATACTTACCTTATATGAAGCTTACATTTTAAATGCTGCCTGGTGAAGATTTTCGACTCAATGAACAGTAGAATACGACCAAGCCCGAACACGCGCTCGGTCGGGGCGCCTGGTGGGGAGAACGGATGTGCAAGGGAGACGGATAGATAAAAAGGGTAGAAAAGTGTGAAAGAGAGGGAAGAGGAAGCGGAAAACGAGGTAGGCCACTCTCAATCTAATAAGCTTCAAATAAGGTAAGTATTTAATATGTGTTTTATTTCAGGTAAAACACTGCTATTATTGAAGTGTGGTTGTAGACCTAGTAAGAATATATCAGTTTGTGTAATAGGTACGTGTTTACCTCGCACCCTTAAATTTTTGTAGACTTTTTTCGATATTAGCTCGAGTTTAAGGCTGATAATCTATATATTATCATCATCAAAGGTAAACACTTCCATTTATTTTTTGCGAGCGGTATCCGCATGATTTATAATAGTGCTAGGCGCCGTCTACGAAAAAAATCGCTAGATCTGGCGCCGAGAGCGCTGACTGCAGCTCACTGAGATTAATGAAAAATATTTCTTTGACTTCTTGGTTTAATGGCCTCTGCGACTATATAGTCACAATTTCCGCCAATGTCCGTTTCGTGGCAGCTTCATAAACGGTATTATTTAACGCGAAATAAAAATATGCTCGGTGATCAGTTCACGATACGTAGGTTGAATATTGATTATTCTAAAACAAAAGAGACAACACATTCAAGACAAACACCAGTATTAGTAGGATATATTATTATAGGGGTATATTATAGGATGACATATTTAATAATGTTAGTACAATTAGCATGCATAAGTTATTTACAGGTTACAGTCTAATATTATTCGTATTTATAAATTTACATAGTATACAGTTGATTAATGGGGAAAAAGTGAGGGATAATAGGCATTTTAAGGAAGTAGGACGAGGGATACTAGGAGGGAGGATATCATAAAGAGAGCGTTTCAATTTAGGACAATCGAAAAATATGTGGTCCACGTTTCCTTCGTCCAGACCGCATTCACACATAGAATGATCCCTGATCCGTAGCTTTGCTAAGAAAACTGGGGTGCAGGAATGTCCAAGGCGTAGGCGACAAATTGTAGATGTAGTTGTTTTGTTGGAGTGACGGAATTTAGTGAACCATGGGCCTTTAGGTACTTCAGGTTGGATGTCACTATAATACTTACCTTTAATTTTTTGGGAAAGTTTCCAGGATCTGGACCAAGTTAAATCTAGATGAACTTTAGGCAGAAGGCAGAGGTCATGAGCAAAAACTTTATAATTATCTAGAGACCCTATTTGGGAAGCGGCCTTGGCACAGGAGTCCGCGCTCTCATTGCCCGGTATCCCGGAGTGACCCGGTATCCACGCAAGGACAACCCGGATCCCAGCACAATGACATTCATAAAGTTGTAGTTTAATTTGAAGGATAAGGGGGAAACGAGTCGAGGAGCGGAAGGGGCTGGATATAATAGATTGGAGACAGCTTTTTGAATCTGTGAAGATGATAGTGTTATTTAGATTATGGGACTTAACAAATTGAATAGCTTCCAGGAGGGCAAGGGCTTCCCCTGTGAAGACAGAAGAGAGGGAGGGGGATTTGAAACTCAAGCAGATTTTGGAGGCTGGTATCCACACTGCTGCACCCACAACACTATTTTGTGATAACTTAGAGGCATCTGTGAATATAAGGTGCCAACCACTATATTCAGAATTTATACGGTCGCTAAATACTCTCCTTGCATTATTGTCATCCTTATTTATACCAAAGTGAAGTAAGATGTCAGGTTTAAAAACCAGAGCCTCGTAAGGGGTCAAATAAAGAGGGTTAGAAGGAAATTGGGCGATGGGGTCAGGGATTTTTGAGAGTTTGATATAACTATAAAGCAGACATGGTATGTTATCCGAGCACCGTGGACCATATAGACGGGAAAGAGTATTTAGTTTTGGAAGGAGAGGGTGACTTGAGTTTTGTATGAGTTTATAAAGAAATCTATCAGAAAGGAATTGTTGCCGTAAAATTAAGGGGGCTTCGCCACATTCAACCTGCATTGCATTAATGGGGGAAGATTTCATAGCGCCCAGAATGATGCGTAAGCATTTCGATTGAATTTTGGAGATTTTGTTCTGACCCGCTTTGTTGTTAATGTTAAGAAGAAATGATCCATAATCGATGTGGCTTCTAACAATTGCATTATACAATAGCTTTTGAGAATAAGGGTGAGAGCCCCACCAAACACCAGAAAGAGATCTTAGAACATTAACGTTTCTTTCACATTTCTGCGAGATATAGTCGAAATGTTGGCTGCCTGATAATCTGGAGTCAAATTCCAAGCCCAAAAATTTTGTGTGGTTGGTCTGCGGAATCGCCTCCAGATCAATATGTAAATTAACAGTTGGAATTGTTCTTTTTTTTGTGAAGACTACCACTGAGCTTTTAGAAGCAGATAATGACATTCCATGTTCAAAGAGCCAATCGCTTAGATATGCAAGAGCTGAGTCTAGCCTAGTTGTTACTTCCTCCAAAGAATCTGCGTAAGAGTAAAGGGCTATGTCATCAGCATATTGTAACACACTGCAGAATGGACTCACACAGCTCTCGAGGTCATAAGTGTACAGACTGTATAGTATAGGGCTCCACACTGAACCCTGAGGAAGGCCCTTCCAAATAGATTTTGGCGGAAGAAATTGATTGCCAGCCTTAACTATGATAGATCGCTCCATGAGCATATTGCAAATGAAACGTACAAGCTTGACTGGAATGCTCAGCTGAATCAGTTTATTCCTGAGTACAGGAAGCAAGACGTTATCATATGCCGAGGATATGTCCAGGAACACACCAACAAGGGACTGTTTTTTCTTAAATGCAATATGGATATCTGTCATCAAAATACTTAAGCTATCTAAAGTGCTTAGTCCCTTTCTAAAGCCAAATTGAGATTTAGCCAAAATAGACTTATTCTCGACAAACCACTCGAGTCTGTTTTTGATTAAATGTTCAGTGATCTTGGCTAAGACAGAAGACAGAGCGATTGGCCTATAGCTACGGGGATCTGAAGAGACTTTACCGGGTTTCAGTATTGGGATAATAATTTGTGTTTTCCATTGACTAGGAACAACACCATATTCAAAAAAGTGGTTAATTATACTTAAATATATTTCTTTACATTTATCTGATGCTTTGGTTATAAAAGAGTAGGGAATTCCATCTATACCTGGGGAAGAGTCTGTCAGTCCGTCAAGTACAAGTGAGAGTTCATTAAAAGAGAATGGGCTATCAAGACTATTTTGAGACGGAAGAATGGATGAGGTTGTAGGGAGTGAATCTACAGGTGGGACAAATGGGGGTGCAATGTTGTCAGAAAAAGTCTCTAACCATGGTGAGGGGTCATTACTTGCCATATTATCGTTATTGATATTGGTAGTACATCTAAACCTTTTTATTTGTTTCCAGATAAATGCTGCAGGCGTTTTTGGTGACAGACTCTCGCAAAAATTGAACCAGCCAAGTTTTTTCTTTTTAGACGTAATCTTTCTAAATCTTGCAGCCACTTTTTTATATTCAAGGAAGTTTTCCATGGACATGTTTGAATTGTAATTAAGTTCCGCTTCAGTACGCTTTTTGACCGCATCCGTGCAGTCTGAATCCCACCAGGGAGTAGAAATCTTGAACCCTCTGGCGGGTTTTTTAAGAGGGATATGTATCTCTGCTGAAGAGATGATATTGTCTACGAAGACACTGTATGAGGTTAAGGGATCAGACTCAATTGGGAAAATCTGGGAGGAATCCAGTTTGGTATCTAGTGTAGAAGAGTAAGCAGTCCAATCTGCAGAGGCGGTCTTATATTTTAGGGAAGGGCAGGGATTGCAAAATGGGGTAGCTCTATTTGAGATTGTTATTATGATAGGAAAGTGATCACTACCAAATGTATTAGGTAGTACTTCCCATGCGAGAGAGTAGGCGATTGAGGGAGAAGCTAATGTAAGATCTACAACACTCTTGGGATCTTGTGAAGGAAGGACTCTATGAGTAGGAGATCCATCGTTTTTCACACATAAATCAAATTCATTAAAAAGGTCTAACATAGAACGGCCAAAGCAGTCAGAGCGACTAGAGCCCCACATGACGTGATGCGAGTTGAAGTCACCCATGACCATCATGGGAGATGGGATAGATGATAATAGAAGACGCAAATCAGGAATTAGAGAGACAGTGGGATGGGGAATGTAAATCGAAACAAAAGAGATATTCAAGGATCTGATACCAACAATGTTGATATCAGAGGAATGAGGAGGGAGGGGTATTAGGGAATATGTCAGAGAGCGCTTTACAAGTAAAGCACTCCCCGCAAACCCGTCAGCCCTGTCATCCCGCAGACAGAAGAACCCCGGCACCCGAAAACAGGAACCGGGGCTCAACCATGTCTCCGAGATGGCAATGACTGACGGGTCGGATTGGGAGATTAAACTAATCAGTTCATGCTTCTTGCGACGCATGCTCTGACTGTTCCATTGCAGAATCGTTAGTGGCTTGGCCATATTGACTGGAAATAGAGACTAATTGTGTGAGTTTTGAGGCAACGTTGGACGGTAGGGGTTGGGGGTTCATTAAGATGATGTTAATTATTAATGTAATAAGAGTTTCCAGCATATTCTCCTTTTGAGGAGATGATTCTGGAGATGAGTTGCAGTTTAGTGCACTACCATTTGGCATCATTGATAACGGATTAGAGACGATGTTTTGATGGGCAGCCTTGTTGTACGACTTCCCTAGTGGGGTTTTTGGACGGGGACTGGCATAGACTGTTTTAGCGTATGAGTACCTGTGTTGAGCCTGAACTGGGGTTGCAGACCCTGGGGCTGGTATTACATTAGGAGGGAGAAGATGTTGGGCTACCTCAGCATATGATTTTGAGACTTTAGGGAACCGGGCTGCGGCTTCCTTATAGGGTACACTTTCTTGGGCCATAACTTTCTTAATGGATTTTTGTCTTAGTAATTCTGGGCAGATTTTGTTATTGGCAAAATGATTACCTGAGCAGTGAAGGCAAGAGGCTTCATTTTCCGATAAGCTACAACCATCACCAAGATGTTCGTTGTTGCATCGGAAGCATCTTGGTTTCGATCTGCACTGAGCTTTGGTGTGACCAAATCTGCAGCATGCAAGGCATTGGATTGTAGGGTACTGATATAACTCCACTGTTAGGGAGGTATAAAATGAGTATATTTTTGTGGGAAGGATTTGGCCCTGGAAAGTCATTACTACCGTTTGTGTTGGGGACCAGGTAACTGTTCCATCAGTGGTATTTTTTTTGTTGAATCTCCGAGCTTTTAAAACTTTGCCGCATCCAGTGGGGAGTTCAAGGGATTCAACGAATTCCGTCATGGACATGTCTGTCGGTACTCGTCTAACAATTCCCATTCTGGTTATATTATACGTAGGAATAGTTGCAGAATATTTGTTTATGGCTAGGATTGGTAAGGCGAGGAAATTGTTTGCGTCATTGGCGGAGGTGAATTCGACTGACAACTTGTTTCGACCTACCTGTTTAATGCCATCCAAACATATGTTTGATATTTTATGTGTTTTTAGGAATTGCCCAAACTTTATTGGTCTAATTGTAGTGCCAGCGGTGGGTTCAGATTCTGGGCGGGAAACGTGCACCACAAACGGTCCATTGTCAGCAGCAGTGTATGCAAGTGCACCGACAACTAAAGATGAATCTACGTACACGGTCTCAATTGATGCAACTGCTAATTCAGGGGAGGTGATCGTTTTTTTGTTCGGAGCATGCGAATCCGTATCCATTCGTCTTTTAAGGTTAGGTGGGTTACTTGAGGGATCTGGTGGAGGCCCCGGATCAGGCGGATCCGTATCCATGGTAGGTTACTTACTTAAAGTAAGTTGGAGGATTAGGATAAACAAATTATTATCTTACCAACACCAAGGGATAGGTAACACTTATTTTAGGATAATCAAACTGCCATAAACTATTAGATTTAACACGAAAACACTGCAACCAGTTTACTCGCTCTCACTGGCGAACGCAGAAAAAAAACAAATATTTCTTTACTCTTTAAATGAAAACTTTGACAACTGACATCAAAGAAAATCTTACCAGTGTTGCCAGGTTAAAAGTATACATATCAATGGTATATATGCATTGTAAGATAAACGTGAAATAAAAACATGACATCCCAATAAATGAAGTTTATTTCTAATGAATAATTAAAGAGATTATTAATAAATTGCCAAGGACGAGCCTCCATACAAACTATAACTAAGTGATACAATAACAGTTAATCGAGCGTTCAAACGTCACTCCGAGCAGAGCCGGGGAGCGCAGACATACACTTACATTACAAAATATAAATAAAATAGACGTTCATGTGCTAACATTAATAATTGTCATTTGTAGATGTAAATATAAAAACCAGATATACAATAAATATTGTGAGATGATCTGTGAGTGTTGCCATGTATGACGTTGGTATGCAGTACGCAGGCGCAGGCCGGCGGCGCCTCACAGAACTCGCTTCCGACACATATCACAGAATTTAACCATAACAAATACAACATCTTGTCTTCAACATTTTATAAATGTTACGCAGACACGTTACATAGTTACATAATAATGATTGTGAGTGCATCCACAGTGAGGCGACAGTCCACCCTCACTGGCACATTTACTCTAGTAACATATTTAATTCTAAGTATAAAACTATCATCGTGGATGTTCTTATTTTTAGGCTAGAAATATTCCTTAAATGTGTAATAAACGATTGACACTTGCGGTAGTATTTCGATCCAACTGACAACATTGATTTAACTACAATTTGATTTGTTTTCTGACACATCTTTGTAATAACCGTGTTCTAATAATAATTACCAACTAAGTATGTGATATAAATAAATGTATTTAGATGCGTCCCTTAACAACTAACGAGGGTCCAAAAGGAGATATCCTAATCTCTTACAACTAACCATAACATCTCAATAGCCTACTGAGAGAGGAACTTATAATTTATTTACTTTATATCCGTGGAAAGCGGCACAGAGCGGCAACACTTCAATTAGTTTATCATTTTAAAATTCACCACTATTCACAGTGGGCGAAAATTTAACTCGTGTACTCGTGTACAACGGGGTCTCTATCATTTAATATTTCGAATTCCGAACAGACATTGTCCGTAAAGCTAAAGACATATCATGTCGGTGTCCTTAGCTCTCGGTTTCTCCAGTGAAAAATTCTGAAGGAATTGAATAATTGAATACTTATTAACTGCACATTGATTCTGCTTCCGTAGCGCGCTCGCTAGCTCGTCGCAGGTGAGGTGACGGCTAGTAGGGCGGCGCGGGGGTCGGAGGGTACAGGTAGTGGTGGGGTCAGTCGAGCCGCGCGCGCTTGTGCGGCGTGTCGCCTTCCCCGCACCAGTAGGCGTACTCGGGCAGCCACTTGAGTAATGCGCTATCGAAGAACTCCTCCAGCCGCTTGGCATCCTTGTAGATCTGCGAGTCCGGCTGTCGAGGTAACAACACCGTCAGACACCCTGCACTGGACACGTGGCTACTCTCCGCCCGGACTGACTGCAGCCGGGCGTCGCAACGTGTCTCTTACGTTACAGGACAATATCAAATCACGTTATTCAGTTACAAACTACACTTTGGAGATATAATTCAATATTATTATTATTTCAATATTATTTTAATATTATTGCATTCTGTTTTGTATGTTATTGAATAAATTAAATGAAATTAAAGCATTGTCAATTACTACTTATAGCACATCATGTATCAGCCTATCATGTTTCCACTGCTGGGACTCAGGCCTTCTCACAGAGAGAGGATGGCTCTAATCCACCATGCTGGCCCAGTGCGTGTTGGTGAATGTCATGTCTTTGAGTTATTGATGATCTTGGACATACCGGTTTCCTTATGTTTTTCCTTCACCTTGCGATGGCATCGAAAACCACCACAATAATAATTGTTCTATTATCTCGTTTATAGCACAGTAAAGGTTAATAGGGGTGTCATATCAGAGTTGTAGTTGGTCTGGTGTTTGGTCAGTACTGTGGTTCTAAGGTTCTCTTGTGTTATCACGTCATGTTGCACAGTGTCTAGTGGCAGTGAAGCTGGCAGTTGGTTTAATGTCAGAGTGATCACGTAGTTGTGCACATGGATTGAGAAATAATCTCTATTTACATTTGAATGTGAAATTCGTGAATTTAGCAAGAATTATATTATATTAAATAAAATTTAGGAAACAACAATAGTTGTCTCCTTATAGTTACAAATTGTCGTTTTTTTAAATAAACTATAGTAAATAGGATGTTATTTGACCCAAAACACGGAGCGAGATTCTCCAGAGCCATTTAGATCAACATCGACTTGACCTCCAAATTAGGCGCGCGAAATAATTCAAATGTGACGGCGGCCGCGCAGTCTCTACTATGCAGTGCACCGCTACACTAGTGACGGCCGCAGTGTTGTAGCCGTGTGCGCGTGCGCCATTGGTTTGCGCTCGTGGTAGTGTGGAGTAGTGAAGTGAGTAGTACCGGGTTGTAATGGTACGCGTTGCGGAACAGCAACCGGCAGTCGGCGACGAACTGCGCCACGTGCGTGTAGCGCTGCGGCGAGCTCGGCTGCAGCTTCATGCGCACCATGTCCAGGCACATCGGCCGCGAGATCTGCAACCACGCCGCACAGTTACATCACACCGCCTGCAGTGCAGACACGCTGCACGGCGCGACTGTGCGGACCTCACCTTGGCATGGTAGTCGAGGTTGGTGGCCGGCACCGGCTCGCGGAAGGCCAGGCTGGGCTCGTACTGGCAGTACAGCTCCAGGGTGACTCTCTCCACCAGCTTCTGTGCGCGTGGGGCCAGGCCGCCGCCCGCGGGGGGCACCTCGTCGCCCGGCCCCAGAGGCAGCTCCGCGAAGTTCACGCACAGCAGGCACTGCCACGTCTCCGTTTCGCTGCAACAAACGTGATCATCTTGAGACACGTTAACTGCCAAAATCGTGGAAAATTGCTAACTTGCTCCAAAAACCAAGAACATGTGCCCGAAAAACCTAATTGGTCCGAGTCTGCCACCCACTGGCCAATCTCGTCATGTCCATACTCTAACTCTGAGTATGGACCGTGTTTCATCATGTACCAAGCTCCCGGCGTACTTTCAAGCTGTAAGCCACATTATACCTCAATGACTGACAAAACGGATTTCGTCGAACCCAGTCCAATGGGGATCTTAGATTAGATTAGATTTTTATTGCTTCCATAAAGTAAAAGGTGGCAAAAAACATGAAAATTTAATTAGTACATAGTTTGATATGGACCCTGTCGGGCACAGCACAGTAGGAGTGAGGAGGACGGTTATATTTATCACAATTTTAATATCTATTCAACTAATGTAATTGGTTGTAATCGTTTTAGCTAATAAACATTAATAATACTTTGCTTGAAATCAGGCATAATGTGCACAATCGCATAGACTATTTTGATTTTTAACTGGTTTGTCTCGCAATGGGCCACTGCGGATATACTTATGACATAGTCTCTCCAGTATGTACTACTATGTACACTATCCACTACTAAACTACTAGGTCTGAAAGTCTTTGGATGTGTGTAGTCTGGTGTGGGACGGTCTCGGCAGCGGCGGGGCGGAGTCGCGAGCCGAGTGCCGAGTGTCGCCGGACGGAGCAGCAGTGTGTACTCACTCGGGCAGCTTCTCGATGGTGGGTATGTGGCAGTACTGGTGGAAGACCTTGGGGCACTTGTCGCAGCACATGAGCTCCCCGCCGTCCATGCACACGGCGCACCAGTCCTCGTTGGGGTCTCCGGGCGCGGCGGCCGCGGGCGCGACCAGCGGGCCCGCGGCCACGCCCGCGTCCGTGGACGAGTGCACGGCCGCGGGGGACTCCGCCTCCGCGACCACCTGCACGCCGTTCGAGTCGAGCTTCGCGATGGTCGCCATCAGGTCCTGGACGGACTCCGCGCACACCTTGTCCAGTTCGAGAGAGGCGCCGCCCTGCAACACAGGCACTCCGGGTGACCAGGTGACGACACAGCTCGTACAAACACTCGGTCAGCATCCTTGTATCTTTGGAGGAGCGCGGAGTCAGTTGTGATGTATTTGTCAGTTGTAATTGACAATGTTATGTAACAGTACAAAGATTCGCCTCTATAAGTTATTAAGTTCAGTGAAGCACCAGTCTCAACGCCGGCAAATGAACGACTCGGTTATCGTCTATTCTGTTACTCGAGGAACGTACAACTGCCTTATAGAAACATGCATCAATATAGTACACATGGTGATCGTGATGATGAAAAGTAGCCTATGTGTTAATCCAGGACATAAGGTTATATTCAAAATTTCATCCTAATCCGTCCATCCATTTCAGTCAGCGTGAAAGAGTAACAAACATACACACAGACACACACATACAAACTTTCGCATAATATGAGTGTGATTACTGCAGCGGCAGCCACTACAAGCATTTATGGACGAACGTAAAAATGTAAGCAGTGCATATATGTTTACACAAAATATGCATAAATGTTTTGAGGTAATATTTACTTATTATTAAAATGTTGCCTAGCTAACTCAACCAAACTATGAAATCAAAAACATTTCCAAATGGTTATGGCTTGTACTATGAGCCAATCACAAGATGCCGGATAGAAGCTGGGAACGTCAATTATTTTGTCTGTAAATTGTAACATAACCTTTGTGCATTAACATCTTTTTAGTGGGAAATGTAATTCTATTTGCACATTGAAATATTGTAAATAAAGTACCTACAAAAAGTTAAGAAACAAAAGCGTTCATTCAAGTGGTAAAAAAAAATGTATGGATTAATTACAATGTTACAGAACAAATAGAATAGTTGTTGGTTAGTCGTTATCTAGCGGTTGACAGGCCAGAGAGAGGTGAGTGGGTGTTCCCCGATAGTTACAATCTGGGTGTCTTCAAGTCGAGAGTGAATAGGTTTCTTCTAGGCAAGCGTGCTCCATCGTAGGCCGCATCATCTCTTAACATCAGGCGAGTTGGCGGCCAAGCGCAAGCCTATTTATAATAATAAAAAAAAGAGATGCCATACAATGAGTAATATTTTTTTTTACAGTGACTTCCACTGTTGGTCTTACGGCCTCTACAGCTTGACCGGACTAGTTAGCGAACGCAGAGGGCGTTCGGCGTAACTTGATGGTTTGATTTTTGGGCGACTAGCTCAAGGGCACCTCGAAGGTACGAACCTCGGCTTGGACCGTCGCTGGGAGTGGGGGATCAGACTTGCCCAGGCACCCCAGATGAGGTGTGCCCTGGAGCCCTAGCGGTTTGTTGAACTGATTGACTATTTGGAGAGAATCTAACCGATCTTCTGACAGATCCTGGGGGTCTACGATCCCGCCGGCGGGATCGCTGCGTGTGTGTGCGTCTGGTAACCGACGTCTGTACCAAAAACTGAATATTTCCTATTGCAAGGAGCAGTAACAACAAGTGTGTGTGGATGGTACAGTACTCACGTTGAGGCTGGGGCTGGGCGTCTTGGGGTTGGTGGAGGTGACGAGTGCGGGCCGCGCGGGAGGCGCCGCGTGCACGCGCCCCAGCGTTATCTTGAAGTCGGAGCCGCCGCCGGCCGCGCCGCCGCACACCTCGAACCCGCCTGACACAACCACACGCTCCATCATCATGCCACTACTGGGGTGACTATATACAATCCTCCCAAAATATATTATGTTCTCGCTACATTTACTATCGCTTGTTTTGGAATGCTCTGAAGAGCTTTTTAATCTAACTCCTGCGTCGGACTTCCACTACTGTACATCCCGACACTTAAAAAGCTCACCCCCCCATCTTGCAAAGCTGGAAATCCCACACTGTCTGATTTTTCAGTTGTAGGACAAGGTGTGGAATGTCCGTCCCCCAAAAGTCTTCCCACCAAGCTTCAACATGAAGCGTTTTTTTTTTAATGCTGTAGAGCAGCCGGGCTGTCTGATGGTATGCAATCACCGTCACCTATGGATACTTGTAACAGCAGAGGCATCACAACTACATTGCCGAAACTGTTGTAGCTTCTCGGAAACACCGCGGAAGGTAGCTCATTCATTCCATATTTTGCAGGTGTGAGGCAAGAACAGCACAGTATGTAGAGCACCATCAACACCGCTAGTGTTGCAGGTGTCCATAGGCGGCGGGTTCTGCTTACCATCACGCGGGCCACATTATGGAGAATAAAAAGCGCCGAACAATATTTATTTACTTTAAACTAATTTTACTAGTGAGAAAGTATATCTGCTTGCACCCAAGATGCTTCAGCCTCCGCGGAGGCGCGCTCCCGGTTGAGAAGTCTTACCATTAGAAAGGCCATGCTGCGGTATATGCCACTTGGCTTGCTGCTGCTGCTGCTGCGGCTGCTGGTGAGGATGGTAGGGTGCTGGGGGGTGGGGCGCGGGGGCCGGGGAGGGGGTGCGCGGGCCCCCACTCCGGCGCCCCCCCGCGTTTCCCGCATTCGCCGCGTACGCGTTAGACGCGTACTGTGACATCACTGAAACCATAGTTACAGTGCTGAGTGCTGGTGATATGCAACTACGCTGAGCACCCACAGACCGGGTACTTGCCACCCACGGTCTAGCAGGTGCTTAACATTTTACGAGCAAGTTGGCCGACAGATCGGTAGGTCCGATGCTGAACTAAACCTGTCGGTGCGTTTTCAAGCTGACCCTGCCAACGTCGTGCGGCTCACTCACTAGCTTTCCTAACATAATCATGCTATCAGCACTGCAAGTACACAAGTATACAAGTAAACAATCAAATAATTTTTGTTTTGTAATAATGTATTTAATTGCTTTAATTAATATTATTTTCTTGTCTATTCTTTATAATTTGCTTTCTATAGTTCAGTCTCGGTCTAGTTTGCTCTGTGAGCGGCAGTTTGTTGTTTGTATGTAGATGCCGACGGTATGGTCCAGCTGTGAAGCAGTTTGTTGTTTGTATGTAGATGCCGACGGTATGGTCCAGCTGTGAAGCAGTTTGTTGTTTGTATGTAGATGCCGACGGTATGGTCCAGCTGTGAAGCAGTTTGTTGTTTGTATGTAGATGCCGACGGTATGGTCCAGCTGTGAAGCAGTTTGTTGTTTGTATGTAGATGCCGACGGTATGGTCCAGCTGTGAAGCAGTTTGTTGTTTGTATGTAGATGCCGACGGTATGGTCCAGCTGTGAAGCAGTTTGTTGTTTGTATGTAGATGCCGACGGTATGGTCCAGCTGTGAAGCAGTTTGTTGTTTGTATGTAGATGCCGACGGTATGGTCCAGCTGTGAAGCAGTTTGTTGTTTGTATGTAGATGCCGACGGTATGGTCCAGCTGTGAAGCAGTTTGTTGTTTGTATGTAGATGCCGACGGTATGGTCCAGCTGTGAAGCAGTTTGTTGTTTGTATGTAGATGCCGACGGTATGGTCCAGCTGTGAAGCAGTTTGTTGTTTGTATGTAGATGCCGACGGTATGGTCCAGCTGTGAAGCAGTTTGTTGTTTGTATGTAGATGCCGACGGTATGGTCCAGCTGTGAAGCAGTTTGTTGTTTGTATGTAGATGCCGACGGTATGGTCCAGCTGTGAAGCAGTTTGTTGTTTGTATGTAGATGCCGACGGTATGGTCCAGCTGTGAAGCAGTTTGTTGTTTGTATGTAGATGCCGACGGTATGGTCCAGCTGTGAAGCAGTTTGTTGTTTGTATGTAGATGCCGACGGTATGGTCCAGCTGTGAAGCAGTTTGTTGTTTGTATGTAGATGCCGACGGTATGGTCCAGCTGTGAAGCAGTTTGTTGTTTGTATGTAGATGCCGACGGTATGGTCCAGCTGTGAAGCAGTTTGTTGTTTGTATGTAGATGCCGACGGTATGGTCCAGCTGTGAAGCAGTTTGTTGTTTGTATGTAGATGCCGACGGTATGGTCCAGCTGTGAAGCAGTTTGTTGTTTGTATGTAGATGCCGACGGTATGGTCCAGCTGTGAAGCAGTTTGTTGCACCTCTACACTACAGGAGTGAGTGAGATAGCATAGACATGAACCTGCAACACAAGCTGTGTTAGTGCACGTTCTGGACTGTTCTGTTTGTTACCAAAACCTGAGTAATGATAATGGTCACTTTGTTCATAACTACCTGCGCACAGCAGTTTCACCCGCGAGTTAAAATCGTCGTTAGGCAAAGCAAAGTAGAAATTTTCCAATTATCTTTTACATTTTTATAAATTGGCTTATATTATGTATAGCCGTGGTAGCCCATTTGGGAGAACGCTAGACTCGAAAGCGTGAGGTCGCAGGTTCAAACCCCGGGCTGTACGAATGAGCTCTTTGGAGCTTATGTGCGGTTTTTCATACCACTGGCTTTTCGGTGAAGGAAAACATCGTGAGGAAACCTGCATACGTACAGAGAAGAAATTCGATGACGTATGTGAATCCATCAATCCGCACTGGGCCAGCGTGGTGGATATGGCACAATCACCCTTTCGGGGGTAGGCTAAAAGTGCAGCAGTGGACTGTTAAAAAGGCTGACTATGATGATGATGATGATTATGTATACACGAAATAAACAATGTATAATGAATATCCATGGAGTTGCGAGGAGTGAGGTACGCACCGTTAGTGATGTACTGTCCCTGGTGGTAGGAGTGGAAGTTGGGATGCGAGCGGACGGCGCGCGCGCCCGCCGCGTTCAGCAGCCCGCGCAGGTTCAGCTCGTTCATGCCTGCAACACGCCGGTCGTCAGCTGCGTCACACAACACTGACTGACGCCTCAGACCAGCCACTCACTTATACTTTTATTGTTTTAAACATTATTCTCCATTAGATTGTGAGCGCAGGAAGGGCCGCCGTCAACAAGTCTACTCTCCCCTGGGGGGTTAGACAAGACCTACCTTCTGTTAGCGTCAATGCACGCGGAAAGATGAAATTGTAAAAATCGACATTATCAACGATATTCGATTGAGAGATTTTATCTTAAGATAATGTAATTTTCACACAATTTCATCTTTCCGCAGGCGTTAACGCTAACAGAAAATGGGCCTTGTCCAACCCCCCAGGTTACCGTAACTTGAAAGCGAAGTAGGCGTACGAGTGTTGTCACGTACAGACAGATGGCGGGGTGTGTACTGACCCTGCAGGTGGTGCGGGTGCGTGGTGGAGGTGACGTGCGCGTGCCGCAGCGGCGTGTGTGCGCGCGCGCGCATGCCGCCCGCCAGCGGCAGGTAGCCGAGCGCGGGCGGCGTGCCTCCGCCCCCGCCGCCGCCGCCGCCCGGCTGCAGGTACGACTGCAACACACAGCGCTCTATTGTCGGATAACTGCGAGCGCGGCGTACACTCGAGCGACTCAACTATATCAATCACTCTACTCTTTCAATTCACAATAAATAGTCCAACACCACCGGACAGTCCAGGGCCACCGGGCAGACCGGCACCAACAGACAGTCTGGGACCACCGGGCTGCATTTGCCCTATCCTAAATTAAAACCTGGCTACGCCCATACCTGCACTGATCACACTTACTATGAGACCAACACACATATCAAAAACTCTGCTGTATTATTTTATTAAAACTTAAGAGGAATCTCTTAAGGAGATTTGGCAAAATAATTAAATAACATTTTTTTTTTTTGCAATGGGGATAGGTAATTTATTTCTTTTTGTATTGTAAAGTCTCCCTGATCACGATACAAAGTTTTTGTCGAAAAAAATGGCTGATATATTTCCGATACTGACGTCAACTATACAATATTATAAAGAGGAAAGGTTTGTATGTAAGTATGTTTGTAACGAATTGGCTCAAAAGGTACTGGACCGATTTTAAAAATTCTTTTACCATTTGTATGCTACATTATCACTGATTAATATAGGCAATTTTAATAGGCTTATATAAATATACCCGTGCGGAGCCGGGGCAGACCGCTAGTTCTGTATAAAAGTTTCGAAATCTTATTTTTTTTTAAACATACGCAAGAAATTGTAGAATATAACATGAAACCTATTGGTAAAAAATATGAACTACCCCCAGAGTTGGTCGTCCGGTAAAAATAATGACAATAAACCTTTTGAGAGTTCACAGAGTCTTCAGAGTCATTGTCGTGAAGATCACATCGTGTATGTGTGTTGTCTACAAGGACGATGACAACTTAAATCTAGACTAAAAACAAAATAGTTAATATAAAAATATTTAAAAAAAAACATTACATACATTTATCTGAGGTACCCTTCAAAACTGTTTACGTAACTAATCGTACAATTTGTGACGCTATGAAGTTGACGAGAGATTAACGTGAAGAAAATAAAGAATTTAGATCACAAATAGGAAATAATATACTCTAAAAATGTACAATAAAGCTTATTGTCTTCAAAAGACAGATTGCTTTAAAAAAGGGATTAAAAAAAAAAATACAAAAAATGTATATGCTATGTAAACACTGATCTCATACAAACAAACATGCAGCGAGCACTCCACCAACTGACACTGACATCACGAGTATGTGGAACTAAACAATACAGACAATCTACAGAGAACGGACAATGAACGTGACAACTGACCTGGTAGCGAGCCAAACTCTGTAGACATGAAACAATGTAGGCAGCAGTGCTACACATTAATTTAATAAGTAAAACTAACTTCAGAACTGGGTTTACTATAATCATGATTCAAAGCAGTTTTTTAATTAACATAGAGTAACTGAACCTATTCTTATTCTTATTCGAAATGGGGGCGATGAGTCCTGCACTGACGTCCCGCTAGGGGTGTATTGTGCATTTCCCCCTAGCAGCACCTACCCGAGCCAACCCAACTCCTTGAAATACCGGAGTGAGGCTCTGGGGCGCTGGCACAATTGCTCCAGTGGTGTAGATGGTAGTATAAGTGTAAGTGATGATGATGATGATGATCATCACTTACACTCATCATCACTAACTGAACCTACTATGTGTTGCTATAGAAACTAATCCAATAAACGGCGACCACTCACGGGTATTGATGTCTACTATATAAATATATATTTTTATACATTTTGATAAAATTCTTTGGCTTTGTAGGCTGATTACCCGGATATTGTAATTACAAGTCGACCAATGTATTTGTACAACTAAATGATCAAACTAACATTTCGAGATTAAGATCATTACGTGCAGTACAGTTGATGATGGTAAAATATATACTTTACTTTTCAGTTTTAAATGTCCACTGCTGAACAAGGCCTCCCCCTTAGAAAGGGGTGTTGCCATAATCCCCACGCTTGGTAGATGGTACAGTTCGTATGATTTTTATCAAAGTTGGCAGACGTGCAATATTGTATGGATTCCATCGGGCACAGCTAGTAACAAGAGACGTGGTGATTCCTTCATTCAAGTGTACAGAGATGTCTGCCGGCGAGTCGAACGCTACAGGATGGTGACGAGTGATGTTACCTGGTGCATGGCGGCGGCGTGGTGCAGCGCGACCACGGCGCTGTGCGGGGAGGCGGCGGCGCTGTGCGGGGAGGCGGGCGGCGCGGGCGCGGCCGCCGGCGGGTGGTAGGGGCCCTGCGCCACGGCGGCGCCGCCCGCGCCCGCGCCCGCGCCCCCGTCCACCTTGCCGTCCACCACGATGGCGCCGATCGACGACAGCACTGCAACCACACAGACGGAGTGAGCCGCGCGCCCGAGCGGGAGGGGGGGAGTGGGGCGGGTGTATACTGACCGCGGATCAGGTCCGGCAGCTTGTCCAGCGCCAGCGTGATGCGCACGGGTATCTCCGGGTTGGGGATGTCGGCGCGGCGCGACTTGATGCGCTGCAGGTGCTGCGTCACCTGCGGCTTGGCGTGCAGCAGCGCCGTGTCGGAGCCGTGCTCCAGCGCGCCCGACACGAACTCCACGCAGTGGTCCGTGATGGCAGCCTGCACGACAGGACAACACTTCACTGTCTACAGTACACTTCACTGACCAGTGATACCGGGGTATCACTCTACAAGGACAATATGTCGTATCACATAAGACAACAGTACAAAATAAAGCTTATATTGTATTTCTTTACAAGGAAATTATAAACAAGTTATTGTTTATAATGCTCAGATGATCATTTTGAAGAAAAATGGAAAATTTCAGCAAAATTAGTTAAAAATTGTAATTAGTTTTTTTTAAACCCTTGATAATAGAGTTAATAATGTTCCAACAGTTTGGATCCGCCCTTGCATGGTATCATGCCGCGCGCCTCCGAGCGGCCGGCGGACTCACCAGCTGCGCGAGCGCGTCCTTCTTCTCAGTGAGCGTGCGCTGCTTGGCGTCGCACACCTCGTTCAGCCGCAGCACCAGCTGCTTGCCGCGCGTGTTTATCGCGTTCGTCAGCCTGCGGAGGGAACGCTGTTACTACTCCGAACCTGAGGTTATATCCTTATATCATCATCAGTCCCTTGTATGCAGGCAGGGGATGCCGTATTGCAGCTAGGGCGGCATAAATCTCTACCAGCGTGGGTTTCATCCCCCAGGGCGGAAACCAAATTCGCTACCCCCTTTTATTTAGGTAATTAAATCCAAAAGGCTCCAAAGCTTCCTTGTTTCCTGAGAGATATAATCTGGGCCTTTTCAAGGCCAGAGTGAATAGGTATCTTCTAAGTCTGCGTGCTTCATCTTCGATCACATCGTCGCTTACCAACAGGCGAGTTGGTGATCAAACGCGGACTTATCCGCGTTAAAAAAAAAATACATTTGTACGGAAATCCTTAAATATTTTTCAGTAAGAATACATTTGTTATTGTGTATTGTACGGGATGCAAACCATCATCTTCTATCATCATGTATCCACCTATCATGTTCCCACTGCTGGGACTCAGGCCTTCTCTCAGAGACGGGATGGACCTTTATCCACCATGCTGGCCCAGTGCATGTTGATAAATGTCATTGATGTCTTAGAACATCTTATTTTTTAGGTTTTATTTGGACATTTTTTATTTGATTTAAAATGCAACTCCACGCACACCAGGGTCCATGACTTTTATTATACTTGAGTATTATGATAAGCGATGATGCGGTCTACGTTGGAGCACGCTTGCCTAGAAAAAACCGATTCACTCGTGATTTGAAGACACCCAGATTGTAACTGTCGGGGAACACCCATTCAGGCAGCGCATTCGACAGGCTAGCAGTTCGCACAATAAATGTGGAATCAAAGCCCTTCGTATGGGTTTTCGGAATATCCTACTATAATATAATATTATAAACGTGAAAGTTTGTATGTATGGATGTTTGACAAACATCCATACAACGGATACATACGGAACAACGGATTTATCTGATTTTTTTCATGTTCAAGAGCCAGAGAGTAACATAGGCAACTTTTCATCATCGTCATCACCATTTTTCATTACTACGCGGGTTAAACCGCGGGGCGCAGCTAGTTAACCATAAAGCGGTGACGATTTTTCGTGCCCGCTCTGGCAGTCTGATAGGAAAATAAATAACACGTAACCTCGGATGCGTGCAGTGCAGTGCGTGCAGTGCAGTGCGCGTGCCGGGTACTCACTTGACGACGGTCTGCGTGATCTCGTGCACGAGCGCCTTCTTCTTGTCCGCGATGAGCTGCTGCCGGTCGCGGATCACCTTCATGGCGGAGCCGAGCAGCACGCGCTTGTACGACACCTCGTTCAGCAGCGACGTGATGTTGGCGCGCGCCTGCAACACGCCCCTCTCACATCTCACATCTCACGTCTCACATCTCACACTGTGTGTCTCTACTCTACTCGGTAACGGAGATACGGATCGGATGAAGCGCATACCCTAGATCAGTGGTTCCCAATTAGTGAAGTTGCATCAAGAGGTATGCACACTCTTTGGCATACACAAAGGTCACGAGGGTGACACAAGCCTACGTCTTTATTTTTGTTAAAATTTTCATGAGCGTGGATTCAATGTCCTTTACTCGTAATATTAAACAGTTTTCGTAGTCTTAATAGGGTCGAACCACTTACTTAGCTTGACTCTGACTGTGACTATGACAGTCACAGTCAGAGTCAAGCTAAGTAAGTCACGGTCATGTCAAACTCATGCCCCTGTAAAGTGGTGGGAACTTTACAAGAGGCTCCTATGGAGTTTTGGAAACAACACGAAAAGACACGTTTCACCTCGCTATATCACTTGCCCACACTCGAGCACGTTTACGAGCACTTAATGAATATTAATTCACCATTTAGTACACATTAACACTCGAAAATACACAAGTTTAGAAAAATAATCCAACGAGCCGACATGTTTTTTCCACGTTGGCGTCAAAACTCACAAGCCTACGTCATCGACGCTGTGTTACCGGTAGCGTGAAATCATAACTCCCCAATCTGCGTGTATTACCTGTGGGAATCCGATAAAACTAGGTGTTTTTTATTTATTTGGTGTGCTTGAGCCGAGCTCGAGGGGCACGCGAGTTAGAGGTCTACAAGTGGTACGCAGGAAAAAGTAAATGGGAACCACTGCAGCTAGATTAACACATGAACTAACTAGCTATTTGATAAGATATTTTCGGGATAAGAAACTTCTTATCCCGAAAATATAAATAAGGTTCGAGTAGCGGACAAACTCGCAGGAAACAGCTGCGGTTTCTGTGACTGACAAACTTGACGATAACTCGCGTTATGCGTTATATTCATGACATTTTGTAGGCAAGTAGTCCATGTAAATACAACTTTTAATTTTCAATATAGTAATATCTGTAGATAACATGCTCATGTGTGTTAAGTTCAGCTGGTCTCAGTCCAGTGCACGCTAGGGCCAAACAGATACAGCTTTGGGCAAATGATCGCCCTCGAGCCAAGTGTTCCCGCTAGGACCGGTATCAGGCCCCAGGACTACCTAACCAATGTCAGGGAATGCATCTACTATTTGATCTCTGACTGAATAATTGCCTGGAAGAAATCGCTTAAGGCGATAAGGCCGCCTATGATATATGGTTTTTGCATTGATTTTAAATTACTTTGTTTTTCACTGTTTTAAACTATCACGGTTGTTCACTAAAGTTATATTATTATTTACGGGATATTTACCGTGGTAAGGTTGTGGAATGAGCTCCCGATATTTCGGCACAGTTACATGCACCGTGTTCACGGGAAGACACACAACAAGCATGTAACTGCACCGAAATATCGGGAGCTCATTCCACAACCTTACCACTGTAAATATCCCCTAAATAAAAAAGGGTCGGCAACGTATTTGTGATGCCTTTGGTGTTACAAGTATCCATAGGCGACGGTGACTGCTTACCATCAGGCAGCCCATCTGCTTGTTTGCCACCTATGGCATGAAAAAAAAAACAACATATCTCTACTTTGTTTTTGTTTTTTTTGGCGTATAATAAAGTGGTATTGTATGTGAAGCAGAAACCGTATGTATCCGCGGCTACAGCGAGCGCGTGGATAGAGAGGAGGGTCAGAATGCAGTGGGGTCAGTGTCGGTACCTGCGCGGCCATCTCCGTGCTGAACTGGTACTTGTGGTCCCGGTGGTGCTGCAGCTGGCAGTCGCGGCACGTCAGCCGGTCGCACGTCTCGCAGAACAGCGTCAGCCGCTCCTGCATAACACACACCATCAGACGACCTGCTCCAACCCCACTCAGATGTTGCCTTCTTATTGATAGCCCGTTGGTCTAGTGAGTAATGAACCTGCCTTCTGAGCTTGGGGGCGTGGGTTCGATTCCCACCTAGGACAAACATTTATGTTTCTATATCTGGTTGTTAATATCTATTGAAGTATGTATTTAAACGTATATATGTATGTATATCAGTCTCTGGCAGCCATATCACAAGCTTAGTTTGGGGTCAGATGACCGTGCGTGCAAAAATGACCCGAAATATTTATTTATTTACTAGCGACCCGCCCGCCCGGCTTCGCACGGGTGTAATTTACGTGCGAAGCCGGGGCGGGTCGCTAGTTATATATGTAAACTTTCTGTGAAAATGTATCTAACTTTTGGTGAAACCAGCATCAAAATCCGTTGCGTGGTTTAGGAGGAGTTAGCGGCCATACAGACATACAGACAGACAGACAGACGCGGAAAGCGACTTTAAACTATGTAGAGATTATACTATTCCGACTCCAACTAAGATATGTCAAAATTAATCTGAACCTAAAAGATGGCAGTTGTCCGTACGGCTTTACATTTGTAATTGATTATTGGGCTGCTGCCAAGTTGTCGATCGGGCTCCAATAGTACAGACAAGCGTGATTTCCATAACAATTAACTATGGTACCATTTTTTTATATTTAATAATAGGCTTGCGTTTTACCGCCAACTCGCACGATGTTAAGCGACGATGCGCTCTACGGTGGAGCACACTTGCCTTGAAGAAACCGTTTCACTCGTGGTTTGAAGACACCCAGATTGTAACTATCGGGAACAATTCAGGCAGCGCATTCCACAGACTAGCAGTTCGCACAATAAAACCATTGAGCTGATCTGAAGATGGAGCCAAAGCAAGCACCATCGAGCTTAGGCGCGTATGTTTTATTATCATGAATATTTCAAGCAAAATGCCTGTTAATATAGTGGCTACCTGAGCTACCTTCCGCAGTGTTTCCGAGAAGCTACAACATGGGGTTCTTCAAAAGGCGAGTCAATAGATCGTTTAAAAGGTTCGGGCAACGTAGTTGTGATGCCTCTGGTGTTACATCCATAGGCGACGGTGACTGCTTACCATCAGGCAGCCCGTCTCCTTGTTTGCCACGTATGCCATAAACAACGTGTTGTTACCTGCACGTGTTCCCGGCAGTACATGTCCTGCGCCGAGCCCGCGGAGCCCTGCGCCACCTGCAGCTCCGCCTGCGCCTCCTCGCGCGTCTTGATCGTGTGGTCCTTCGTTATCTTTAGCCTGGAACACACACCCACACAATAAACATGTGTCCTAACGTTACATTTATTGCAAACTAGCTGCGCCCCGCGGTTTCACCCGCGTAGTGTTGAAAAATAGTGATGGTGATGATGATGATGATAAAAAGTGGCCTGTGTCACTCTCTAGCTCTTAAACTATACCCATCTCTTAAACTATACCCAAGCAAAAAATCAGGTCGATCCGTTGTTCCGTTGCAGCGTGAAAGAGGAACAAACAAACAAACTTTCGCATTTATAATATTAGTATGATAACAGGCTTAGAAATGAATATAACTAAATACAATACACATACTGAAAAAATAAATTAAATTGGCTGATAAATCTCTGAGATATGAGCGTTTAAAGTTTTAGGTGGGGATAGAGATGGGAATACTCTGTCCCTTTCTCGCAAAGCGAGTGTTAGTATAGCATTTGGCGCGCCCGAGGCGTGACGTCATAACTCAGCATAGTGTGCTCTCTTGAATTTAAAATACTTATAACTTATTTATTTTTGAACTCATTTAAATTTTGTTTTCGTTGATGGGCTCTATTTAAGATCAGCTTTTTTATAAGGTAAAAAAAAATAGTCACCATGCCTATTATTGTAACACAAGGGAGCAAAGCAAGGGAGGAAATGTAAGGATTGATACCTCTGGTGCGCGTGTACGCAGTTGTCGCAGATGAACTCTGCGCAGTCGACGCAGTACGAGGTGGCAGGCTCCGTGTCCTCGCAACTGTTGCACTGCTGCTCGCCGCTCATGTTGCCTGCACAGGGAACACGGATCAGTCGCGAGCGGGTTGTTCCGCTGGGCAAGCGTGCCGCACTGCAGACCGCATCATTGCGATCAAACGCTAGCATCTTTGTGCCTACTCTCAACATACTTCCAGTTAGCCTGTCACAACTTCGGTATTTTAATGTTAGTTCTACCTTGGCCTCTCGTTCACTTCAATGCAGAGAGTGCAAACACGACAACATTGTAGTACTATGCTCTAAGATATTCTGGTAGGCCCTCAGAACTCGAGGCTGCATCCCAGTTGCAAATGTGATTTATAGGCAGCAGGATGTACAAGGTTAGTTGGTTTACCACAGTTCAGAGCTGACAAAGTATTGTGTGACTGTGGATTCCATAGACATTGGCTTATAACACTCAAAACACCAATAAACAAATGTTACTTGATCTGACGTCAGTTTTATGTCTTCGCAAACACATACACCACTGATGAATCACTCATCACCACTGATAACTCTTTGTTTTAGGTCATTCGAATGATGATGCATTTGATCTAGATACAGATAATAATCAGATACGAAACAATCATTGTGAAATTAAAAGATAAGTACAGGTATCGCGATGGCCGGATATTTATTTCCTTTCCCTCACGCTCTTTGCAAAACAGGCACGCCTATACTAGCTCCAAAGCTTTCTTAGGCTTGACAGCTGCAGCAGATCAAACCAAATATAAATTCTGTTCTCTTCTACAAGATCATTGAATGTAAGATTGCAGCTGTGAGCCTGACTGCATCCTGGCTGGTAAAAAAACAAATACCAAAACCGATCCAAGATTAACCGCATATTATTACAGGCAGATATACAGAGGAGCCGATGTCAATGACTAAATCACTACAACTACATAGTATAAAACAAAGTCGCTGTCGCTGTCTGTCCGTCCCTATGTATGCTTAAATCTTTAAAACTACGCAACGGATTTTGAAGCGGTTTTTTTAAATAGATAGAGTGATTCAAGAGGAAGGTTTATATGTATAACTACCGACCCGCCCCGGCTTCGCACGTAAATTACACCCGTGCGAAGCCGGGCGGGCGGGTCGTTAGTTAATAATATTATAAAAATCTGACATCTAAAATATTTAAATGATAAAAATAATAATTAATGAATTTTACAGTAAAATAGATAATTGACATCATTGCAAGATGAGACGCAAGAAACTTGACCACTATAAAAGGCTAGAAAAAATATATATATATAGGCAGAGTATAGATTGGTGAGCAGGGCAGGGCAGGTTGGTGTTGAGCTGAGTGATGTTACCGTTAGTCCCCGCCTGGTCCAGCGCCACCTTCTCGAGCACGAACCGCTGGTCGATCATGTTGGCGGGCTGGCACTGCAGCCGGCACACCGGGCACAGGATCGTGACGCGCTCCGCACCTGAACACACTCACTTTACACTCCTCACTCCAAACTGTACACATTACTTACTATCTTACCATACGTATATATTATAACACTAGCCACTTAGATAAAATATGTACAAAGTATATATAAAATCTTTGACTAGCCATTTTACTGGTAAGGACGTCAATATGGTCGTCATACGTAATATGGTCGTATATACTTTGACTTTCTTTGAATTATTTTCTCCATAATATGGAGAAAATAATTCAAAGAAAGTCAAAATATTGACGTATATACGACCATATTACCATATTATGGAGAAAATAATTCAAAGAAAGTCAAAATCATCGCCTTTCGCTCAAAAACACTTTATCAACATCCGACGTCCACATCATCGCTTAAAGCCTATTATACAATAAAAAAAAACAAGATCGACATTTTCGTATCAGTAGTATTGAGTGGTGAAGGTATCGGCTGGGACCTGTCACAAAGAGTCATCCTGTGTGTAAGTGTACCTACCTAAGAAGTCCCTGTTGGTGGCCTGCTTGTCCTCGAGCTTGGCCTTGAGGCAAGGCTCGCAGATCGAGTGCAGGCATTCCATGAGCTTGGGCGTGCCGTCGGCGAGCGCGAGCGGCGCGGAGCACACGACGCAGCGCGCGGCGGAGGGCGGCGCACGCGGCGAGGGCGGAGCGCGCGAGTCCGCCGGCTCCTTGTCTCCCTCCGCGCCCGCCGCCGCGCTGCCGCTCGCTCCGCTGCACCCCGCCTGCACATACAACTGTTCTGTGAGGACTCGATAGTACCAAGCGTACTGGACACAGCGTGGCAGGCCTGGCGCACTCCGCACGTTAGGTATGAAGCTACAAGTAGCCGACGTGTCGGACCTGCCGCGCGATACACAGAGACAACACGACATGAGTTATTACGCGATAGACAGAAAGGCAACTTCTACAGAAGTTAATATAGCTGTAGGTAATTTGCGTTCGCACGTCCTGAATTGCACTTTATTGTAAAATTTATTATGTTATTTTATTATTAACTTTATTGCAAGAGTCGCTACTTATTTAAATAAAATGAAATAAACGATTTTGCCGAGTGATTCTTCTGTACTTGTACTAATATGTATTCTGTGACACCCTTTAACATTGCTACCTGGAGAAATAACACATCTTTACTAATTATTCAACCGCCAAGCAGTAGCAGTATGAAAACAACAGTGTGTTGGAAAGTAGAAAAGCAATGTCTTGTAAAATGACATGGCATAAAGTGTTACATGCATGACGCTAACCATCAGCAATGTGCTTGCCATGAACACACACCGCAACAATAATAACTGGCAACAACATGTTGTGATACACTATATGGTAAGGTTCGCAGCTAAACTCATATAATTCATGGTTTACAAATTTGTGTAATAATGGAATAATTCAAACGAACGAAGCTCTGTAGACTTAGCCAAGTATCAGAGAGATCATCCCAATATGAAATATATTTTATATGATTTGAGAAAAGAACTTGCCGGTAAGGAAGAGGCCTATGCCGGAAGGCAAGCTGGGAAGAATACAGCGGAGCTGATGTCAATGACTATTATTAACAATATCATAAATATCTGATATTTAAAATATTTAAGCTAAATTATAATTATTAATAAATTGACAGTAATATAAATAATTGACATCATTCATCATTGCATTGTTTGAACAAGAAACTTGACCAGCATAGAAGGCTATAAAATAAAATTAAAATAAGAAAATAATTTGAGAAACATTTATTTTAAGATCACCTTTGACCTAGAAATAGAAGTCTTGAATTTATTACATAAAACTGTAACACAATAACTCAAAAAAAATCACCCCCATGGATTACTCCTTATAACATCAGCTATCTGCCAGTTAAAGTCCTGTCAAAATCGGTCTAACAGTTTTGGGATCCATAGTGAACATACATACATATATTATACACACATCGATTTTTTTATATGTATAAATAGATAGGTATATAATAATGGTTGCCAATAGAAAATGCCAATGTTTTATAAGTACAGGAAATGAGACTATTTTATTTTAAGATACACTTTTCAGCATATTCACGGGGTCATTCTGTCACCTTGATTGATACTTGTTTGTCTGTGTGTAACGCAACCTTCATGGGAGTGTAAAAGGTCATCTGTTGGCAGTCTCTTGACCTACTTTAACTCACCTTGAAAATTATACATGTTTTTGTGTGGATGTCCAAGAAAAAAAGTACTAAAGTATTATAATAGTAGATTATTCAACTCGGAGAATCCAACTCGGATGGGCAGCGTTCCGGAAATTGCGTGACATCTTCTCGTCCAAGATACCACAGTGCCTCAAGACGAGGGTCTTTGACCAGTGTGTGTTGCCAGTGATGACATATGGTACTGAGACGTGGTCCTTAACTGTTGGCCTTTTGGAAAAACTCAGAGTCACACAACGGGCAATGGAGAGAGCTATGCTCGGAGTTTCTTTGTGCGATAAAATCCGAAACGTGGATATTCGCCAAAGAACCAGAGTCACCGACATAGCTGTTAAAATTTGCAATTTGCAAGTTGAAGTGGCAATGGGCAGGTCACATCGCTTGAAGAACCGATAACCGATGGGGAAGAAAGTTTCTGGAGTGGAGACCACGAACCGGAAAACGCAGCGTAGGGAGGCCTCCCACTAGATGGACCGACGACATTGTGAGAGTCGCGGGCATCCAGTGGATGCAAAAGGCAGGCTGTCGTTCAGTGTGGAGGTTAAAGGAGGAGGCCTATGTTCAGCAGTGGACGTCTTCTGGCTGATGATGATGATGATGAGATTATTCACCGAGGGGATAAAGCAGTGTTTTAAGTCCTGGGTGTTGTATTGAATCCCTAACGTAATGAAGGATTCGTGGGTTAACTCGAGTTTAGAGTTAGCTAAGTTAGAGGGAGCCCAAGACACCTGTATCCCTAAGGAGAATAGGTACTCTACTTTTCACACTTTCTGGAAGACAATAAAAAGATATACTACTAGAAATAAAGTATTTTATTATACGTGTAGATTTGTAGAAGTAGTTAGATCAATATTTATCAAACTAAAACTGAACATTTCTCTTTGATATATTAGAACAATTGTGGAAAGATAAATTAATGTTTGTTGTTTACAGAATTTGCAGTATTCACACGTTTGTCCTTTTTTATCTTTATTGTGTTCTATTCGTGATGGCCAGTTCGACTTTTGAATAAGTTCTTTTTAGTGATAGTCACTTGATGCAAGTGGCCTATGGCACGGCCGCCATCTTGAATTTTCATGAAAATGTTGTTGTAGTCTGGAATCTATGTATATAGATCGGGTAACTACACTTTCGTTAATATTCAAGTAGGCGGCTTACCATGGTCTACCTTCCATACTAAAGTCAAAACATATTATTCACCACAGGTTATGATGGAATTCAGTACGATATTATTGCCCGGCTAGACAGTAGGCCAATAATTACTTACTTTAGGTTTGGTTTGCATGACATATAATTGGATGGTGTGAAAAACATCTTAAAGTAGTTTGTAGATTACAATTATCAAGTAAATTAGAACCTGATATAGTCACTGCCGTGGGTTCATCAACCTTACTTGTACTTCACTTGTACAGTAAAGGTGCATGCACATAATGCTGGGGTGCAGCGGGTTGCATTTTCATATAAAATGTATGAAAGGGATTTTTATAATGCAACTGTGCTTCTTACCTTCTATTGTACCTTTTGTTATAAAGTAGGTACTTTTATGTGAAAGTATGTACTTAAGTACTGTCTTAGTATCTGCTGTAAAATTAATATTCTTCCTTTGCATTACATTTTATCATTATTATTGTCATTAGTGGAACGTGAACTCATGTACAATGAAAAAAAAATGAGAATCATTTAGAAAAGTTGCTGTATAGGAACTTCATGATTCACAATGAATATGTCAAAATTTTAAATTATCAAGCCTTGCTAATACACCGATGGATTGTTTTTTTATGCAATATTTTAAAGGAAAATATGTTAGAGAGCTTATGGGAAGTACTAAAATTGGTGGTTTTCCATGAGAATTTGACACTCTTTGGACTACAAGAACTATAGCTATACACCGGGCATTGTTTTAGGAGGACGTTTCCAGTATTGTGGCAGAAGGATACACAGAGGACTTAATAGAAAACAAGTCAAAAATGCAAGGGCATTGTTGAATGTATAACTTTAAAATAGTCTTGCCCAGATCATTGGACTTGCCCTTCAACTTCCAAAGATTGGCGTTTACTTTAGTGATGATAGAAAATAATTTTGAATCGCCTGCCAATCCGTCTAACTGCAACTTTCACAATGGAATCCAATGAAATTGCGCAATGTTCTGCAAATTTGCCAAGTGTAACAAAATGGACGTGACGTTGCCTCACGCCATGTCACTGTCAAGCTCGCCAAGACTTTGAGGGGAGTGTATATAAGCCAGCCTACCAGCCGACTATCTCTCTGTTCATTTCGATTGCTGAATAAATGAAGTAGTCGCCACTCTGAGTGTTTTATATGTCATCCCGTTTACACAAGTAATAGTAGAAAACTGACAAACAAAAGCAAACGTACCAGCTCCGAAAAAATATACTTTAAATAATACCAATTGTAGTTTTTACTTTTAATTTTTAAAATAAATAACACTAATTGAATATATTATTTCCGCTGTTTTTCTTGCACCTAGTATTTTCCTCGCTGTAGTGTGGTGTAAAGTGGTGTGTTTCGCTTGGCAGTAAAGTTATTCTACATCTCATACCTTTTAAACCCTCACTACGCTCAGGATTCTATATTTGATAACAACTTTGTAGCCTTGCATAAAAAATAACTATTTGAAAGCTATAAAAAAATCTATAATTAGAGGATTAAAACCTAATTATTGCAGCTATCACTTAACGGCCGGTTATCCGAGTCGCGTAGGCAACAAAACGCTCTCTCAGCCCCCGCCAAGTTATAGCGACGATGTGTTTTGCCACGCTAGAGTCAGGGCGCCCGTGGGGGGAGTGCAACGACAAAAACGAACATAGGTTCGACCTCGATGACGCCTGGCGCGGTACTGAACGCGGTGCGCGCAAATTCTCGCGACCCTGTTACGGTTTTAATTTCACTAAAAAACTAAAATATTCAGTATCAAAATACTATCTAAATAAAAAAATGTTGAATAAAATTGCCTTTCTGTACATGCAATTTCCAGGTTGTTACGAACTTTCATTAGAGCATAAAACGAAAAAAATAATCTAAATCGACATTGTTTCGGATTTTTTTTTGATCGAGAAAAGTTTATTCCATCGTGTTTTGAACCAAATCATAAACTCAAATACAGATGTATCTGTGACATGTATTTTTTCCAGCTCAAATATTGTAATTTAGCTGAATAAAATTGATTTAAAACCGTCAAATTTGGTATAAGAGGCTCTTAACCCCATAGTTTTAGCCAGTAAACCAGGAACAGTAGATTAAAACTCTAATGACAATGAGTGAGCATGGATTTTGATTATTGTAGTTTTGAAATCTCAGATTTTCAATGTCTTTCTCCAACTTGATAATCTTAGCGACGTGTGCAAGGTGGAAGCACTTAAAAAATAAATTACTAGGAGAAAATGTTTTCGTGATATTAGAGCGGTCTAAGTAAACTCACATTATTATTAGGTGTAGCGACCGCAGCCACGTCGGAGGCATCGTCAGGCGTCTCCTCCTTGATGGAGACTCCGAGCAGCGGGCCCAGATCCATGAGCGCGCGCTCGATCTCCTCACCGCTCGGCTGGAAGTTTACGTTTTCCATCGTCCAAGTCGAGCTTTCTCCAGCACTAGCACCGCTTTCTCACTCCTTCTCGATACATTTTCTCTCCTCGGAAACTTTCACTCGTCAGCACGAAGATTGCACGTCGACATTACAAATTGCTGCTATTGCGAGATCCACTCGAAAGCGTCCCTCGAAGGATGCACTGTCCAACGAGTTTACTACACTAAAAACTTTTTCCAAAGAGCTTGGTCTGTATGATTACAATTATTTCACTTTAGAAAACACTGTAAAAACATATTTATCAACAAAATTTCTAAAAAACTTCGTGGATTCGATACAGCAACCATCAAAGCGACATAGACTTTTTTTTAAACATTTTGTTATAGATTATCCATTAAACTCTACAATCTATGAAGAATCGACTAAATATGGAAAAAAAAAATACAGATAATACTGACAGACATGTGGATTTGATTTTTTTTCGGGACGTCCCTAGAACCATAAGCAATATTATTAAAAAAATCTAGGAAAATACATAGTATAAAAATACGAGGAAAAACTGTGAGGAAAATGATGTGTTTTAATACTTTTGACAGTGTTTCGGCGCCAATGTGAAAAAAACAGGACACTACATTGTATTATTTTCCTGAACTTTTTATCAGCAGATCCTAAATGGAACTTTATCAGTAAATTTTCTCTTTCTCTTCCGTTGGTTCTCTTTTTGCACACTCTTTATGCATACTTGAAGTCAATAAAAACGTATGACAAGGCGGTACGACCTTGTACAACTTGTATTGGCTTAATATATATATATGGCTTTAGCCTATTCAGTAGCGTGCAAAAATACAAAATAAAAAATGACAGACAATTGACAAGATAAGACACCAGTCGTTGTGACAAGTTGACAACACGTCGAAAATGGCTGACTCGGGTCCTAGTAAAAGCGATATTGAAGCTGTTTTTCAACGATTACGAAGCATACCCGCTAATAAAGTGCGTATTTTTAGATGGCTGGAATACATGGGTATGTGTTTTGAGTGATTGTTGACACGTGTCTTGTGGCACAGGTATGTTTCGACTGCAGCGCGAAGAACCCTACGTGGTCGTCTGTGACGTACGGGGTGTTCATCTGCCTGGACTGCTCTGCCGTGCACCGCAGTCTCGGCGTGCACCTCACATTCGTGCGCTCCACACAGCTCGACACCAACTGGACCTGGAAGCAGCTCAGGAACATGCAGCTCGGCGGAAACGTCAACGCTGTGAGTACCATACTGCCTTATACCTACCCTCATCGTTTACTGCTTTATTTACTACAAATGGCAGTCAAATTTCTTATGGGGTGTTTCATAAACACTTTTTTTTTATAACACAAATTAAGGGGGTTGAAAGTTCATATGCAGATATGCATGTTTTGTTGGACCAGATTCCCTCAGGACCAGGATTAGTCGAGTAGAAGAGGGCAGGCCACAGACCTTTCTCAGGGTAGACCCAGCAAGTTCACGTTCTAACTATCACGCCACATAATTCAGTTCAATATCCGTCGTCTTGGCAGAAGCACAACAGAAGTCAATACAAAAAAAAACTTATTGCACCATAGTATTATTTATTTATTTAATGATAGGCGAGCAGTATAGGCTGATGTACCTAGATCACAGTGTCAAAATTTAGTATTTATCTGTTAAGATTATCTTCTTCATTCTTACCCCAAAAGTATGTTATGTTCTAATCTGAACTTAAGCAAAACAGGCTAGTTTTAGACTTTAATTCGGCTAGACATCGTTATATTTGGCTATACAAGGCTCCAGCCGCCGGTCGCCTCACGGGTTAAAACTTTGTGTGTGTGTGTGTAAGTAAACTGTAAAAACTCTTGAAAGCAGTTTGCTGTGCGTTTAGAGCTAATCTACCACTAAATTGTTCTCGTGACGTCATAATAGAAACAAAAAGGCATGTTTTTTTTTGTTAATAATAGGTTTGCGTTTGGCCACCATCACGTCTTATTTACTTTCTTTACTTGATGTGCTTGCGTTTATCTATCCTTATAAAAGTGTGTGGGAGAGGCCTCTGCTCAGTGAAGGGCTTATGTCAGGCTGTAAACGGTGATGCAGCCACAGATAGTGTAGTATTCAAATATTCAATTACTCATGGTACCTAGATACAGAACTGTATTACATTTGACTTCAGACACAATTCTTCCGCACCCACGGTCTGACGACGGAGGATGCGCGGGAGAAGTACAGCTCACGGGTGGCGCACCAATACCGGGACAAGCTGGCAGCCACCTCGGAGCAGGCGATGAAGACATATGGCACCAAGGTAAACTCATATTCTTGTGTTGTGTGTCATATTTAGGTCCATTATGATTTGGACCATGAGCAAAGTTTCTGTGGAAAATTTTGATCGTGAATGTAAAAGTGTTTACTTACTTACTGGGGCAGCATGATGACCCCAAAGTGAATAAAAGAAAAAAAGAAAACACCAAAAGAAAAAAAAATGATGCCAAACCTCACAGCACACTGTGTGCCCTCATGTCAATTGAGCAGCCGAAGCTCACTCAGATTAGTTTCTATGGTGTCAAACCAGCAACACTTGCAACATCCAGCCTGCGCGATGAGATCCTCTAAATAAATACAATTATATACAATCTGGGCAAGGGAAACGAAAATGAAGACTGGTTATAGCCCTGGTGATTGCTGGTACAATACCACAAAAAAATGCTGCTTTTTAGGGTTCCGTATTGCAAAAGGAAAAAGGGAACCCTTAGTAATCCTAAATTATTTTGTTACAAATTTATATTTTGTAGTGGTATGTATCAAAGCATCTGTTTGCCAACTACAAAGTTAAATTTATTCATCAATATATGAACCTTTTTAACCATTTTTCATCAAGACTCTCTACTCGGGGATGGATGAACTATCTACATACATGTTTATTAAGATTTTACTGAACCCTCAGGGTACGAGTCCTTCTCAAACTAGTTTTTTTTTACTATACTTATTTTAAATTCTTAATAACCTTTCTGATTGTATTTTCACAAATATTTCTAATGCCACATTCTCTAATTGAATCTCTGAATCTCAAGTTGAAGATGTCATTTTCTATGATGTATACTCGATCCGCACTTGAAATAATTTTAATAGCTGCAGTAGATTGTTAAAACGTTATGAAACCCCTTTACTTTTGCTATTTTTTGTACTACTTATTGGCTTTTGGACGTTACATTGTAACTGCTAGTCAAGTCAATATTAATACTACAGTATATTATCTCAAATAAATGTCTTCATTTAGCTTTTTACTGTTTGCCGCATCTGTCAGAGCTATTCTTAGAGTGGATCAAGTATCATACATATTATTATGAATTGTGCCACATATTATCAACTTTTGTTTTGATCTAAACTAACCACATTTCTATTGTGAGACCATTTTAAATTGATATAAGAGTTAATTAGATTGGAGTTATCACCATGGCGGTTGCCAGTGACGCGTCGCATGCGTGAGGAAGCCATCAGGAGCGAGTTTCTGATAGCTTCAATATGACTCCGTTTCAAATAGCATGCCACTTAACAGGGGGTTTAACCGTAGGATAGAATGTAACGTGAATCGTAAATATTTAATTTGACATCACAGACTATACATTTTGTGGCAAAAAAAAATGCTATTTGAAAAGGATTATGGGTTGGGAAGCAAATATAGTGCGACCTAGCAGAGCTGTACTGTAGGCTGTGTTCTGTCCTGCAGCTGCACCTGGAGCCGGCGGCCGCGGAGCCGAAGGAGCCCAAGGAGCGCGAGGTAGACTGGTTTGCCGAGCACACCGACCACACTAACAGTAGCGAGCTTGCATCCCCGCACCAGGTAACACGCCCCGCGCACGCTGGTGCCGCTCTCCTACAGACCCCGGGCTGGACTGGATCCCACCGGAACAACTGTTCCATCATAGGGAAGGGCAGGGAACTCAGTTGAGACAAACTAGGCAGAATATGTCTTAGTACAAAATTGTCGTTCGTGTTTAAATGTCTCGCATGTTTCATACATATTTTTTTCACTATACTGCTAAATCTCTTATAGCAAAAACTGTAAGTACATCTTCCTTAGTAATTTTTCACGCACACTAAGAAACTTGCAGCGGTAACAATGAAATAATAGTCCACATGCAAAAAAAGGGCTTTATTGAATAGGCTATAATCTCTAGGATCCTATATTAATTTGAAGAATATAAGGCGTTGAATCCCGTTTATTGAACTTACTGCAGTGCGTATTTTTTTTTTGTACTAAGTATACCATATTCACAAATTAGGATGGTTATAATGTGACGTCACAATAATATTACATGCAATAAAAAAGTATGTACGAACAAATGAAGCGGAGATACATTGTGTAACTATTCCAGTGATTGCCATGACATGCAGTGGAGTTGTCGTCGCCGCTGCATCGTCTCGGTGTTTAGTTATCACTCAATAATCTGAAAGAGTTACTCCGGTATACTACGGTACTATTGTTGATTACTTTCATACATTCCATCTGCTGAGTTTTACTATAATTCGTCGCTCTGCTAACACTAATAGTTTTAATATTTTATCATCATCATCGTTTCAGCCATAGGACGTCCACTGCTGGACATAGGCCCCCCCCATATCGATCTCCAAAAGGGCCGGTTGGAAGTGATAAATATTTTATCACATTGCACTAACGTTATAAAATCGTAAAGTAACTGTAAATTTGTTAGCTTTTCACGGCTGAAGAGAGATGAACTTGATGAAAGTCATCGAGGAAATAGTAGGGACAGTAGAAGGCAGGGCGCAGATCATCCAATTACAATAAATAAATAAATATTCGGGACATTTTTCACACACGGTCACCTGACCCCAAACTAAGCAAACCTTGTAATATGGCTGCCAGAGACTGATATACATTTTTATTTATACATTGTAACAGAGTATAGAGTGGTGTGCCGCATGGTTTATCAGTAACACTGGTGTTCTACTTTTGTCTCATTTGCGTTGTGTAATTGTTTTATCTCACATGTGTGTGTACTTGTACAGATAAAAATATTATTACTTAAAGGTTTTACTCGGTGTCTGAGTATCATGAAAATACTATACATCTGGGTGAGACACCAAGCGAGCCTCGTGCCTGATGGAATGTTGTTCAACAGCTCCGATGCACTCCTCACCCTGAGACAAGCAGCTAAAACGATGCCTTGTGATTTCAAAAATTTCGGACACTACAGTAAAGTTTTCCAACTACTTGACGGTTCAATATCTGGCATTAGTTGTAATACTTCCGTAAAGGGACTCTCTTTTTTCTTTAAAGAATAGGTGGCAAACTATCTACGGGAAAGTCATAATGCTACACAAGCATGATAGAAAGGATAGATGTCCAGCCAACGCTGATGCTGCTCAGCCGTGAAGTGGCCGCCAAGAACTGTCCACAGATAAATCTCTGTTTAGTGTAATTACAAGGGTTTTAGTATACATGTAGTAATTGTGTTGTGTCAGATGGCAGTGGGCGAGAAGCTGAGCTCGGAGGCGCGGCTGTGGGGCTCCGGCGCCGCCGCGGGCGACTCCCCGCACCCCGCCGCGCCCGCTGGCGGGAGGAAGCCCATCGGCAAGCGGACCGGGGTACGCTACACGCCACTACCTAGTTTTTAGAGTTCCCTACCAAAACTGTGTCAGAGAAAATTTTCCCAGAAACTCAATAACAAGTAATTTCACTGGAAATAATGCATTCAATCCGGAGTAATATTTGCAAACTACTGCTTGGCGGTTGAATAACGAGCATTGGTGTGGTACTACTCCAGGTAGACTGCAAGAGTCCTACCAGTACAAATGTGTGTAAACAAGCACACAATGAAACGTTAATGCTTCAGTAAGATTTATACTACCTACATATCATAGTGGAGAAGTAAGAACATTGGATGGTAATCTATACTTCTATACTAATATTATAAAGAGGAAAGATTTGATTGTTTGTTTGTTTGCATTGAATAGGTTCCGAAACTACTGAACCGATTTGAAAAATTCTTTCACTGACGGGAAGCTACACTATCCCCGGGTGACATAGGCTATAATCTATACCCGTGCGAAGCTGGGGCGGAGCGCTAGTATCACATCATCAGCCATTAAATGTCCACTGCTGAACAAGGCCTCCCTCTTAGAGAGGGGTGTTGCCATAATCCCCACGCTTGGCAGGCGGCTTGGAGATCGCAGTACGTTCACCGTGTACTAACAGGACGCTGCTGCCCATCCTCCGGTGGTTCTGGTCGCAGTTTTAGGACATACCCGGGTCCGGGTCCCGCTAGTATCATAGATAAACATATATGTAATATGAAATAAATTTTTTTAATGTAAGAGACCCTTGAAGAGAGTTAGATTCATTAACCATTTAAATGTTATCATCATCATCAGCCTTTTTTTAACAGTCCACTGCTGGACTTTTAGCCTACCCTCGAAAGGGTGATTGGGCCACCCTTTAAATGTACGGTCCCACGATTATATAGGGACTTATCTTCGGTCAGTTTCCGTGCGCGGATGATGATGATGATGACTGCTTCCCGTATGTTTCAGTTGGGAGCGCGCAAGGGCGGGCTCGGCGCGACCAAGGTAGCCGCCAACTTCGACGACATCGAGCGAGAAGCTATCATGGCAGAGAAACTCAAGATGGAGGTAAACTGTTGTTCTGCATTCTCTGAAACAAACTGCACTAAGCAGGAACAGAAGTAACCGCAGTTTATTAATATCATGTTGTTGGACCACACACTATCCCCATGGACTAAGTTAAACTTGCAAGAAACATTGCAAACATAGGTTCCAGTTAATAATGTACTGTGTGAAACAAATGTGTCTGAATGGGCGTGACGTCAGAGTCGATGCCTGAACGTCTCTTACATGTCTCAGTTGTTATTAGACAAACAATTGAGGTCAACAATTAAACATAAAGGCGAGTTAATAGAGTCCTTAAGCTTGGGCAACATATTTGTGATGCTTCTGGTGTTACAAGTACCAATACGTGACGGTGACTGCTTACCATCAGGCGGACAGTCTACTTGTTTGCCACCTATGACATTAAAAAAAAAAAAAAACATGTCATCTGAGCCACGGAAGTGCTCAGTTGTAATTGCCACTCGCCGGTGCTCCCTTGTGTAAAGCGCAATGTTCATTATAGATTGCTTACCATCAGGCGGCCCGTCTGCTTGTTTGCCGCCTATGGAATATAAAAATTGACCCTGCAAAAAGCAAATTCAAAAGAAAGCAATTGAAAAGATAGTATCTGGCTGCTAGGATAAGACGCCCGTACAACGTGGACAGACTGGACAGTGTCTCATTGGTTGCTTTCTCTAATTATTAAACTCTTAATTTGGTCCTATTGAAAACCACGAAACAAATATAGCTCACCTTTACTACAAAATAAATAGGTACAGAAGGCCAGCTGCATACAACGAGCGTTAACAGGCGCACGCACACAAGGACGCGTATGTACAACGATCTCGGATCAAGTCTTGAACGCCAGTCGCGAGTGCCCGCGCTATAGCAATACACGTAATTATCGTTTCGTGTAACAATTTACAAAGACATTTCCCACAAATTTAAATCCTACCACAGTTTTTGTGTGTTTGGTTGTTTAAATACAACATTTAACAAAACGGACAAAGCGATAAATTTTGTTGAATCAATGGAAGTTTTGGCAAGTTTTTCAGAGAAACTAACCTTTACAGCAGACGGTACTGAAAATTTACAAAAGAATGATATTTCTTGAGTTAACTTAGTGATAGTAATAATTGTATATTTTGTAGGCGATGGCTAAAGAAAGCGCAGCGACGATAGAGAGCGTGGAGCAGGAAGTGGCGTCGCTGCGGCTGGCGTACCGTGAGCCCGACCGGCGCCCGCAGGCCGACCGCCTCGGCATCGCAGGCGGGACCAACGTTAAATCGTTAGTAACTCCATACACACGTGGATATATTACTTGTTGCACTGGCCCCACCAGGAAACCTTGTGGAACACCACATTACTACAAAGCAGTCAGCCTCAGGATCGATCCCTAAGGATACAAAATAATTCACAAGCTTTTCTGAATTCAAGATTGTGTTATTTAGATATTACTAGTTGTGTCCCGCGGTTTCCCTCTCGTGGACATTTCCTCAAGAACCCTACATTTCCCCGGAATAATTTTCTATGTCACTCTCCAGCCCTCCAACTATCTCTATGCAAAAATCACACCGATCCGTTGCTCTGTTGATACCAAACGACATTGAAATATAAATTTTTAAACTTTCGCGATTTGAACACGTTTTAAATGTTTATGACTTATCACGTATTATTTAATTTAGTTAAAAATAGGGACCTTTTGCTCGACGTTTCGACCATGTTACAATGGCCGTAGTACGAGTGACATTGAAATATAAATAAATGTGTTGTGTTGTCGCAGCGGTGTGTCTCACTCTGCCACGAGCGACATGACGGCGATAGAGCAGGAGGACGCGACACAGACGCGCGCGCATCTCGACGACATCGATGACTTCACCGCCACATTCACCATGATCAGGTAACTACCACTCCATCCGTCATGACGCTGTCTGTGACCCACTGTCGCTGCAGCCATTCTGCAAGCATCTAGGTGCAAATGTACCTTCCATGCTTCAAGAAGCCTATGCTATGCTAGCTTCCCTATGTCTCCTTAGAAGGTCAGAACCTAATCTACAACAAACAGTGCGACTGATGGTGTTTGATGCTAAACAACAACGGGTTCCTTCATTGATTACAAGTTAGTTCCCACCTCAGGCATATTGTTCTGCGCTGGTTCTGTGTAACCCACAATTTTTTTTTTTTTTTTATTAGAACGGCTGTCAAGGCATTTTTGTAAAACCCATATAAACGAAACGTCAGTCATTCGAAATCAGTTAGCAACTGTGATGCGGACAAAGAACTTTGAAACCTAACCCTTTACCCTTAGAGGTAAAGTTTGTAGCTGTGTAACCCGGAACCACTGATCTGACGTGTCTTGTGCAGGAACGAGCCGTTCACGTCGCGGTCGCTGGACAAGCTGATGGAGCTGGACCGGCAGAGCTCCGACAGCGTGTCCGTGGAGCCCGAGCCCTCGCGGCCCGTGCACTCCATGTTCTCCCGACCCGGTACGGTGTCCTCTCTCCTGCCTCCTCGTATGCTCCTTGAAAATAACCGTGCAAGTGCTAAAGAGAAACGTATCTCTTTCGGCGGATCATCATCATCGTTTCAGCCACAGGACGTCCACTGCTGGACATAGGCCTCACCCATCGATCTCCGAAATCCAAAATGTGGGTGGACGTCAAACGCTGCGCTTACAGGTCCATGGTTGTGACGAATAAATATATCCAATACATATATCTATATAATACATATATATCTGGGCTTCTAGACAGGACTGTATTCAGGGAGGTGCAGCCATTGGCGTAGCTATCATTTTGTTACACGATTTTTTGTGAGAGAAGGGGCCAACGCGATATAACGAATGACACGGAATGAGGTCGAATTGTGAACCAAAAACTTAATATCTATTTGATTATTTACGAAACATCAACGTAACAGAAGATACAGAAGTAGATGGTGTTACTTTTGTCTCGGCATTATCAGCCTATCATGTTCCCACTGCTGGGACACTGGCCTTCTCTCAGAGAGAGAGAGAGAGGAGATGGGCAAAACCACCATGCTGGTCCAGAGCCCGTTGGTGAATGTCATGTTCGAAGTTCTCAGGAGTAGTATATAATTGGGGTTTCTGGATCAAAAGTACTTCAAATAGGCCCAGTTATAAACAACTAAATCTATTCACGCCATCTATTCAAATAGATGAATAAAGTAGTTATTGAATAGAGAAATAATTTATAAAAAACGATAGTTTTCGATAAGAAGTCATACCTGGCGCAGAGAAGCGCCGGTCTTCTTATCAAAACTCTCGTTTTTTATAAATTATTTCTCTATTCAATAACTACTTTATTCATCTATTTGAATAGATGGCTGAATAGATTTAGTTGTTTATAACTGGGCCTATTTGAAGTACTTTTGCTCCAGAAACCCCAATTATATCCATGTGATGAGAAAATACTACTTCGCCAACAGCAAACAAATCGGAAACTGATGCATTTTCATCAACGGGTAGGGAACTGGTGTGTTTCAGCACCAGTTCAACATAGCAGTTTACCATGGTTGTCTACATCAGTTCATCATATTCATCTAGAGTTATTTATACTCTGTATGCATTTTTATGTTCTGAACAATAAAGATATTGTATTCAATCAATCACCAACTTGCTAACTGTGTCTTTTCATATAGGTATTTATTTTAAGTAGCCTCCATTATTTATAAATAGTTCTTTTCAAATTAATGAAATTATTTATGTATGTATAAATTTTCGAAAAAAAACAGGAACCCCAATTATATCATTTTTTTTAATGCTTCAGTATAATTATTTAATATTTAATAAGCTAACAATTATAATCTAAGTTAATTTGTAACATTGATTTTATCTTTTATAAGGGATACTATATCTCTAAATGATCTATATACATCATCCATGTATAAGTTTTTGACGACGTGTTGTACACATAGATCAGCATTACATTTGCATGTTAATAATTCTTCAGGTATTGTTTCCACGTCATATAACTCTATTCGTATAATTTTTGTTCCTTTCGACGGCGTTCTCACGCAGGAGTAAGTCATGTCATCTCGGTGTGGCCTTTTTCTCGATTTCTCTTGATTGTTCGGCAAGAAGTTGAATAGGTCTCCAGATTCCTGAAACAAGCAGCTTAGTGAGTTATTTTAACGTATTTAATTAATTAAACCTATTCAACACAGTGAACTACTATTTACGTTAAAATCATGTCTAGGAATAAAATTATTTGAGTATGTAAATAGCCAAATTAATTTATTATACTTAATAGGTAAAATAATTTAAACTTACCGACATAATCCGTTAGTTGTGTTCTTTGCAAAGGTCGAAAAAATAATAATTTCACAATATTAATTTATCTGTCTTTTATATAATTGCTTAAAATGACTTTAAGGTCTAAAATTAGACAATTTTTTAAATGTCTAACCAAATAATTCCGTTGTTTTCCTAAACGGGAGGAATGCATTGAGCGAGGCGCCGGGCGTCAGATGATCCGTCTGTGTTTATAGTAATGATTATCAAAACATCTCAATTGTAAATATCGGTAGGTACAATACTGTTTTCTATAGAGTAGTAATAAAGTTGCATATTGATTAAATATTTTCGGAGAACTATTTAAGTATGTGTCACAGATTAAACAGTCCTGTTAATGCGGTAATTGTCCTTACATAAAAAAGCAAATACTAGTTGGTTTGTTTGTCTTTAAAATATCAAAATAGTTGAATTGATTTCGTAAGGTATTGAGGTATTGTATTGAGACCTAGATCATAATGTATAACAGGTACCATTTTTAACCAAAAAGTCGCAAGTGAAACTGTAGGGTGCAGCTAGTTTAAAATGTTTGATTTAGCTCGATATGGAAAAATTGCTGACAAACTATTTTTGTTTAACACTAACGTCAATGTGAACGTACACATTGACATCCTTAATATTTATATAAAGCTTAAGAAAACCTGAGTCAGTACAGTAATTGCTTCCTGAAGGACAACAGGTGTAGAAAAAGTATTTTGTGCGTGTTTGTGCTAGTGTTACGATTGCAGTCTGGTCTTCTATTCAATCAATTGTGAGTATTATTATTATTATATATTTACGTTTTGATTAAGAAATAAAAAGAAAATGAACGTCTATATAATTGAATTAGTGATTACTCTAACGATTCATTAAAATGTTCTCATTTTTGAAGTTATAAATCCGTTAAACTTTTGTATTTGATTCATGCTGCCCTAGTATTTTATTCATTGATCATTTGTATCTTGATAAGACTTTGAATGTTTGACATCAATTTGTTAGTTCAAATTGCATATTCTCTAAAGAACACTTTTTTATTTAATTGTTATACATATTTAAATTTATTAAATGTTTTTTTCAGTGTCATCTTCATTCGTGTGTGGGTGCGTGTCAGATTGCTCGGTCGGATTGAACTCAAGTCATCTATTCAATAAATTGTGAGTATCATTGCATATTTATGTTTTGATTTTAAAAACATAAAAAATAATAGAAGAAAATTTCTTTATGTGACTACTCTGATAAGTGAAATATCCCATGTTCTCAACATATTAAAATTTCAACTTTTTACATAGGTATTCCGAACTTACTGACATCCTTATTTTTTATTTCTTCATTATTAATTGTGTCTTGATAAAGTTGTACTGTCTTGAGTGAATGAATAGCCAAAATAACTTATTCCTAAATAATAAATAGTAAGCTCGTATTGACAACTGAATAAAAACATATTTTTTTTCATTTCAGCCCTATACGCTGCACTTCGTTTTTCAATCATCAGTGCTGCGTGATTCAATTCCACAAATTAAACAAAATGTAAGTACTTCAAGTCTGATAGTTTTTTAAAAGAGTCAAATTAATGTGACCTTTTTTACTTAGGTATCGAGTTATTAAATAATAATAATACCCTAGTAACCATATTATGTACATAGACGTACAGTACCACATACCATAGACTGATTCAACTCCATCTCACTCACCACAATAGCAAATCAATTGTCAATCCTATTATGTACAATAGTTTTATATCCATTCACATTCCATAATAGTATTTTATATTGAACAGAGCCTCTTGTCCTGTTGGCTTCAGCCCCACTGTTGCATCTCAAAACTAAAGGCCCGTGAATCAATTGAGTTTATAATAATTCAAAGCAAACGAGCATTATTAGAAGTGGGTACGATCTTTTTGTAGTCATGTCGTTACAATTTATTTCATAGTATTAAAATTTTATATGAGTGTAAAAAGAGAATAACTATAATATAGTTTAAAAATCATTTCATAGTTTATTTTTCTTATTTTCAGGTCAAAATCATCGAACGCTGACGACCTTTTTCCTTCAGAAGAAGAAATTGAAGAGACACGCCATTCAAAAAAAGCAGTGAAACGATCCAGGGATGAATCGCGCTCTTCCGATGAAAGCATTGAAGAGACTCGCCCTCAAAAGAAGGCGACAAAGCAACAATCCCGAGACGAGTCTCGTTCTTCATGCTCAAGCATGCCGCCTTTAACGGAGGAGCCAGTAGAGAAGCCAAAACGGCGGGAGGAAAAAACTGCAAAGGATTCATCACGACGCCTTTCGGACCCACCAGTGCGCAGCGCGCAGCGAGTTTCGAAGAAAACGAAAACCCAGATTCACCCTGTCTCCCGGCCGACGGCTAGGGAATTATTTGGTACGGATAGTGAAGATGAAGCGCAGGAAGCGGCCTGTGCTTCATCTTCAAAAAAACCAAACGCTTTGGTATCTACTATAACGAGAAGGTTAGCCAACGGCGTCTCTCGACAAATTTTTCCCGATAAAGAGGGGACGCATTATATCGAATTAAAAGTATACAAAGTCTCGGATATTGAAAAAATTGCTCCTATGAATAGGTGGCGGCAGGCTGTGATGTCATTAAAATATAAAACTAATGACAACACAGAAGTCTGGAGCAATTTAACAAAATTTATATGTTCTAGTAGAAAAGAGTTTAAAAACATATCACCCACATTCATATCAAATTATTTTTAGTAAAAATAATAGATACTTAATTTTTATACTTCATTTATCATTTTATAATTGTATACTCATGTAATCAAAATGTAATCGTAGTTTTAAGTTAAATTGAATAAATATCATTTCCTTGTCTTAATTATGTTGTATTTTTTTTTTTATTACAGCGAGCCCAACCAGTGATGTCGAGTATCAGTCACAAAGCAATGAAACCATATTATGCCACAAATGTAAACAGATTTTACGAAAATCTGAATTCAAGTATCATTTGAGAAGTAATGTGCATAAATCAAATTGCTTGTTAAAAACTGTATTTAAAAATATTGAGATTATTGCAACAGCATTTAAGAATCGAATCCTTACATACCGATTGAATCCGTATGAAGTACACTTTGAGACACCTGAAGCATTTTTATATGACAGTATGAAATATGTGACAAAACTAGTTGAAATGATTCAATCAAAACATAGCTGCTTAAAAGTGAATATAGAGTTGTTTGCTAATTTTATATTACCACATTCAGACCAACAGCAGCTCAAGTCTTTTAATACTAAAAATACTGTTATTTTAAAACATACGGATCTAAAAGAGAAATATATGGATGCATTAAGCACGATAAAACAGAAATTAACAGAGTTTGAGCACTGTGAGTCCGGGTGGTCTTTTTTATCAATAAGTCATCTAGAAATCAATATTAACAAATACTGCCCTATGCGAGGTGGTTCTTATATTGATTTACCAGCCAAAGTTAAAAACACAAAAAGTTGTATAAACATACAGAATAATGATAATCACTGCCTGTTATGGTCTATAGTGGCTGCCTTACACCCACGCGAGCGAAATGCTTGTAGGGTAAGTTCTTATCCACACTATAGTAACGTATTAAATATCGAGGGCATGAATTTTCCTCCCACATTAAGTGATGTAAGAATTTTAGAAAAAAACAATTCTGATGTGAGTGTAAATATCTATGGATTAAGTAATAAGTGTAATGTAACTGGGCCTCTGTACAAGTCTGATTCAAGAAAATCTAATCATGTGAACTTGCTGTGCATAGAAAAAAGTGGCAAGTTTCACTACTGTCTCATAAAAGATCTTTTGAAACTTGTACGAAGACAAATTTCCGGACACAAAGGCAAAATGTACTTGTGTGAAAATTGCTTGCAATTTTTTTCCAGTGTTTCTAAGTATACTACACATTCTTGTTCTGAAGTGTTATCGGTTTTACCGCCAAAGAATAGCGTACTAAAATTTGAACACTACGAAAGGCAACAGAAAATAAACTTTGTAATATATGCGGATTTTGAAAGCATTCTAATTAATTGTCCAGAAAATAATGATTTGAGTATTAATACGAAAACGATTAAAAAACACGAACCTTCTTGTTTCGGGTATTACATATGCTGTTCACATGATTCAAGCCTGAATAAATATGTAACGTATAGGGGTTCCGACTGTGCCAAAGTTTTCATAGAGTATCTAATCAGAGATGTGACAGAGATAAGTAGTATTATACAATGTAAAAAATCGATGTTAAAATTATCTAAACACCAGCAGGAAGAATATCAAAAGGAAAGTGTATGTCACATCTGTAATAACTTCCTCTTTGATGATAAAGTGATGGATCATGATCATATTACGGGTGAATACAGAGGAGCAGCTCACAACCAATGTAATCTATTGTATAGAGTTTGCCCCTTCGTACCAGTGGTCTTTCACAATTTATCCGGTTATGACAGCCACCTATTTATAAAAGAATTAGCTAACTATAAGGGTGAAATTAAAATTATACCCCAAACAAAGGAAAAATACTTGAGTATAACAAAGTATTTGACTACGGAAAACTCACCACAGACCATTCAAATAAAATTTTTGGACTCTTTTCAATTTCTCAGCTCGAGTTTAGATAATTTGTGTAAAACCTTATGCGAGAAAGACTTTATACATTTATCTCAAGAGTTTACAAAGAAAGATCAATTTGATCTAATGCAGAAGAAAGGAGTTTATCCATATGATTATGTAGACTCATGGTCAAAGTATAAGAATGATAAACTCCCAGAAAAAAATATGTTTTTTAATAGTTTAACACAAGAGCATATATCAGAAGAAGACTATGCTCGAGCTTTACATGTTTGGAATATATTTAATATTCACTCGCTTGGAGAATACACAGATTTGTATTTAAAAAGTGATGTCTTAATTCTTTGTGATATATTTGAGAATTTTCGAAATACATGTTTACGATATTATAAATTAGATCCAGGTTATTATATGACCTCGCCTGGTCTTAGTTGGGATTCAATGTTGTTATGTTCAAAAGTACATTTGGAATTAATTAATGATATAGAAATTTATCAGTTACTCGAGAAAGGTATTCGTGGAGGTTTAGCTCAGTGTTCACTTAGACATGCAAAAGCAAACAATAAATACCTTCCCCATTATGATGAACGAAAAGATTCTTCTTTTTTAGTATACCTTGATTGTAACAATCTATACGGATACGCTATGACAAAAAAAATGCCTATTGCAGAGTTCCGATTTTTAAATAATAGCGAAATTAATGATTTTGATATTATGAATACACGAGAAGATGATGATTATGGATACATTCTTGAAGTTGATTTGAAATATAGTGATTACTTACATGGTTTTCACAGCGATTTACCATTCGCAAGTGAGAAACTCATACCGCCTGGTGGTAAAAATCCCAAACTGATAGCAAATCTCTATGATAAATATCATTATGTAATCCATTATACACATTTAAAAGAATGTATTAAACATGGATTACTACTAACAAAAATTCATAAAATTTTAAGCTTTCGTCAAGATAATTACTTAAAAAAGTACATAGATTTGAATACTCAGTTACGTCAAAAATCTTCGTCTGCTTTTGAAAAAGATTTCTTCAAATTACTTAACAATGCTATTTTCGGCAAAACTATCGAGAACAAAAGAAAGCATGTAAATGTGAAGTTGGTCACCCAATGGAGTGATAGTAATAACAAAACGAATAAAGTAATCGGCGCAAAGGTACTTATTACAAAGCCAAACTTTCACAGTGCAACGATATTTTCTGAAAACTTTGCTGCAATCCAGCTTAAACACGAAAAAATAAAGCTAGATCGCCCCATCTATATTGGGTTCAGTGTACTGGAATATGCAAAGACTCACCTTTATCAGTTCCACTATAATTTTATAAAAAAAAGTATAAAAACAACGTAGAATTATGCTACACCGACACAGACAGCTTACTGTATTTGATTCACACCAATGATTTTTATGAAGACATGAAAGAAGATTTGTCTGTATTTGATACTAGTAATTTCAAACTTAATAATCCTTTCAATATACCCATAGCTAATGCTAAAGTTCCCGATCTGTTCAAGGATGAATTAGGCGGTGATGTGATTGCTGAATTTATAGGACTAAGAGCTAAACTTTATTGTATAAAAAGCGTAAAGGTTCAAATTAAAAAAGCGAAAGGTATATCAAAAACTGTAACTAAAAAGCTCAACTTAACAGATTATCATGAAACACTCGTAAAAAATACAAATTTGAGATGCAAAATGAACATGATAAAATCCATAAAGCATGTTTTATATACGCAGGAAGTTAACAAGCTAGTCTTGAATAGAAACGATGATAAGAGACAAATTCTTCCAAATCAAGTTAACACGCTACCTTGGGGACATTGTCACACTGTATTTTGAAGGTGTGTTCATCAGCAACATCATCATCATACATAATAACACATTTTTGAAAAGGGTAGCTGTTGATATTTTTATATCATGGACTAAGAAAGTTACGTTTTAGACCCAGCTACCCTTGAACGTGGTAGGAGAATTACCTATCAGAAATAAGATGTATTGTATGGATGGAGATGTCTTGATTCTGTAGTTAAAATATTTTATAAAGTCATAATAGATGAGTGCATTACATAATAAGCGTGTAAAGTGTACCATATATTTTATTAAGCTTGATAATAAATAAAAAAATTATAAATATCTAAGAACATTTTATTTATTCATTGCCTTACCGAACTATTTAGGAACCATAATATTTCTTTATATAAAGGATGGCTTTTTTTAGTGTTTCACACGCTACCATGAAGTTGGTTAAGCAACCTCTGTCCTTAGAAGTACAAGCCATTGATTTAGAACCTTCTATCAATTATGTAAACCATAGTTTGCTTCTACCCAACCGGATTCGATGTATTATATGTGGACCATCCAACTGTGGGAAGACTAATGTAATGCTGTCATTACTAATGCATGAAAATGGGCTGAAATTTCGAAACGTTTACTTGTATTCAAAAACTACATTTCAACCAAAATACCAGTTCCTGAATGAAGTATTGAAAAGAGTTCCAGGAGTTAGATATTTTACAATCAGTGATGATAAATATGTTATTCATCCTAACGAAGCTTTATCACAATCTGTTTTTATATTTGATGACATTGCTTGTGAAAATCAGGCTAACATTCGTAATTACTTTTCTATGGGTAGGCATAAGCAGATAGATTGCTTTTATTTGTCTCAAACATATTCCAAAATTCCGAAACAATTATTAAGAGACAATGTAAACTTTCTGATAGTATTCAAGCAGGATGACATTAATTTAAAGCATATTTATAGAGAACATGTTAACACTGACATGAATTGGTTACAATTCAAGAACATGTGTTCTAGTATATGGCATAAACCACACAATTTTTTAATAGTTAATAAAGAGTGTGAACTTGACAATGGAAGATATAGAAAAGCATTCGACACTTTTATTTCTTTTAACTAATTACACTACATAGTCTGTGTCATATCTCATTGGTACATATAAGTCGAAATATTTTTATTTTCTCATCACTGTTAGTTACTTCTAACATACCAGTGGTTTCTACTTCTGCTAAGATTGTAAATCATGGAACACAATATCAAAAAACAGCTAATTAAATCGGTTAATTCAATAAAACACAAGATGAAACAAATGCGAGATGAAGAACAAAATACAAATTTAAAAATGAATAAAATGTTTAAGCCTATAACAGCACCTTTGCAAGTTCTGGTGGATAACAACCATCAAATGTATAAACGACAAAATGAAAGTAAAAGCGTTGATAACACATCTTTTCCATCATCTGAATTTGAAGATGCTGTGGATTCGGATGAAAGTATTTCATCGTTAAAGAGCTATGACAAAGAAGATGTTGATGAAGCGTTTAAGTATAATAACAAGGAGTTTATGGAAACATCACTAAGTAAAAATGATTTAGCCGATTTATATGAAAATATGAATATACCTTTCGGTGTAAGAAAAAAGGGTCATGAAATTTTTATCGGAAATTCAATAGCAAAATTTACTGTTAAAGATGACGATTATGAAAAGACATGTATAACAATTGATGGTGTGCCATATGAATTAACTCCTGGCTTAAAAGAGGTTTTATTACATAAAACACCAGATTTAAAATTAATTACTGAGGAAGATAAACTTATTTACAAAGATATTTTGGTAAATACGAGTGTTCATAAAAGAAATTATAACCCTAACGAACAAATAAGGGGTGATAAAGGTGTAAAATATCGTGAAATTATAAAACCAATGTTTTATGAAATTACAACGAAATCTGGAGGTAGTTTACCAAGTCTGAAAATGTATAAAAAGAATACTGATTTAATTTATTGGGATGATCCCAACGAATTAGTTGAAAGACTTAAACTTTTGGTTGCTTCAAGAGACGCTGGCAATTGTAATCATGACAATGAAATTATTTCAATAATAGAAGAACTGAAAGAAGCTGGTATAATAAAACCATAAAAGCAGTTTCAAACGATTGACGTACTTAGTAGTGATCTGTTTATCGAACATGGATGTTGATAAATTCGGGCTAAATATATTTAAACGAAAAAAAACTAATGAAGTACCAATTACATTCCCATGGTGTCACTTTAAGTTGTCAGAGAGTGATAAGTGTTTAGATGTACAGCATAAAAATATAAGAAATCTATTGACACCAAGGATTTTATATTGACACCCATTGAATCATTTGATGCTTGTACAAAAGAGTATGTAGACAGCCAACTTGCAGATTATACAAGAAGCTATTCGTCTCTAAATGAACGAGTTATAGCAATGAATGAGAGATTAACAAAGCTTGAAAAAATATGTGAATTATTAAAGACTAAACATGAGCAAAAAGGACGTAGTAAATGAAATCCATAGAAATGCAAGAATACATTTTCCCAGAAGACATGTTATTTTAAAAGATATCGATGATTTGTGGCAAGCTGATTTAATAGATATGCAATCTTTTTCGGAAGAAAACGCAGACTATAGATATGTTTTAATTGTGATTGATTCATTCTCTAAATTTGCTTGGGCTGTTCCTTTAAAAAATAAAACCAAAGAAATAGTCTCCAATGCATTTAACTCTATATTAAAAAGGGGGCGTAATCCGAAGAACTTGCAAACGGATTTAGGAAAAGAGTTTTATAATAATGAATTTAAAAAAATAACACAACATTTCAATATAAATCATTATTCTACATACTCTACAAAAAAGGCTTCAATTGTAGAAAGACTAATAAGAACATTGAAGAGCAAACTTTATAAACAGTTTAGTCTTCAAGGGAGTTATCGATGGATTGGTGGTATATTAGAGTCTATCGTAAATAAATATAATCACACAGTTCATAGAACTATAGGAAAACAACCTGCAAAGATAAGCGAAAAGAATAAAAATAAAATTTTAAGAAGGTACATAGCCCTCGCTCAATCAAAACCAAAATATAAAAATAAATTTAGTTTAGGAGATTTTGTTCGAATTAGTAAATACAAAGGCTGTTTCGAAAAAGGGTACACACCTAATTGGTCAACAGAAATATTTAAAATAATTCTCTTACAGAATACTAATCCTGTAACTTATTTATTAGAAGATAGAAAACATCAACCTATTTTAGGCGCATTTTATAAGCAAGAACTTCAAAAAACTAAACACCATGATGTTTATCTCGTAGAGAAAGTTATAAAAAGACGAAAAAATCAAGTTTTTGTATAATGGCTTGGATTACCAATTACGGAAAATAGTTGGATAGATAGCACTAATATACTTTTACTCGAGAAATGTATAAATTATATGAAAATGTTTTGACTCAATCATTCTATGTGTGGTTATGGTAAACGATAGACTGTTCAATAATTTAATAAACAGGTTACCAATTGAACTTCACTTGCCTGGTTATAATTTTTGTGCAATGAAAAATGTAACCATGTTAAATAAGTGGTATATGGAAAATATAAAGTTAAGTACATAATAAATTGATTATTTTAATTATACCTACCCGCGCCTGTAAGCTATAATTAATTACGAAAATTTATACATACATAAATAATTTCATTAATTTGAAAAGAACTATTTATAAATAATGGAGGCTACTTAAAATAAATACCTATATGAAAAGACACAGTTAGCAAGTTGGTGATTGATTGAATACAATATCTTTATTGTTCAGAACATAAAAATGCATACAGAGTATAAATAACTCTAGATGAATATGATGAACTGATGTAGACAACCATGGTAAACTGCTATGTTGAACTGGTGCTGAAACACACCAGTTCCCTACCCGTTGATGAAAATGCATCAGTTTCCGATTTGTTTGCTGTTGGCGAAGTAGTATTTTCTCATCACATGGATATAATTGGGGTTTCTGGAGCAAAAGTACTTCAAATAGGCCCAGTTATAAACAACTAAATCTATTCAGCCATCTATTCAAATAGATGAATAAAGTAGTTATTGAATAGAGAAATAATTTATAAAAAACGACAGTTTTGATAAGAAGACCGGCGCTTCTCTGCGCCAGGTATGACTTCTTATCGAAAACTATCGTTTTTTATAAATTATTTCTCTATTCAATAACTACTTTATTCATCTATTTGAATAGATGGCGTGAATAGATTTAGTTGTTTATAACTGGGCCTATTTGAAGTACTTTTGATCCAGAAACCCCAATTATATACTACTCTCAGGATTGAATCGGGTGCCAGATTGTATAAAGCGCACATGCCACCGCTCGGCTCGCTTCACACATTTTGGTCTATTATCGGAAAAAAAGTAATATGCCTTGTTCTTTAAGACTTATACTTAATCCAAGTTTTTTTTAAATTATATACATATTGTTATTACTATATTTGTATCCGTGATGACCTGTAACTGGCTTTGTGTATCTATTTAAGTTTATTTATAAGACATTTGTAACAAAGCTGTTGGTCGACCTTTCAAGCAAAAAATATGAGTAATATGGAAAGTATGAAAATGAAAAATGAAAAATATTTTTATTTGCATAAACAATAATAAACATAGGCTTACATACTTGTTTATAAAAAAGAAATACACACTGGCTTATGTCTATGAAGGAAATACTGATTGTTGACACTACGATTCCTGCACTGGGCTGGTTATTGTATTTGTTAACGTTTATCTGTGGACCCGTCAGCAGAGAAGCAGGCAAGTGCGCCCGCGCCGACGCCGGCGAAGGCCCGCGGCCGCAAGCCGGCGCCCGCGGACGACGATGGCTCCGCGGTGAGGAAGTTCGGCTCCGCCAAGGCGATAAGCTCCGCGCAGTTCTTCGGAGAACAGGTAACATGTCACGCACATCGGACCCGCGGGCAGAACGTCTCCACAGGGCGAGGCTTAAGTGCAAGATATAACCCGCGACTCTCACAATGTCGCCGGTCCATCTTGTGGGAGGCCTACCTAGTCTACCTACGTCTTCCGGTTCGTGGTCTCCACTCAAGAACAGAATAATAATAATAAAAAAAATATAAGTAAGTAATAAATTAATGTGATGAAACTCCATCGTAGGCAGCATCATCGCTTAAAATCAGGCGTGATGGTGGTCAAACGCAAGCCTATTATTAATAAATAAATAAAAAATATACTTGGCCAGTTCCAAGTTGTCGCCGATAGATGCCACCGCTAATGTGGTGATGTACTCGTGTCGCAGGACCAGCAGTGGGAGCGCGACTCCAACCTGACCCGGTTCCAGGGCAGCAGCAGCATCAGCTCGGCGGAGTACTTCGGCACGCAGGCGGCGCCGCGCGCGAACGCAGGCTTCACCGTCAACGCGCCCGATCTCGATGACGTAAGTATTGCTTCCACACATTCTTTAGTTTCTGCTGGCTCATAGTTGGTCGTATATAACCGCTCGGTTATTGTTATACTCGGTAAACTTATATATAAAAAGATGACATGTGTATGTATGTTGTAAATTTCATAATTATTTACATAAAACAAAACTAAATGATGTTTTTTCCAGGTCAGGTTAAATTAGTGTCATTAACAAATTTCTGTAAAGTAAAACATAAATATTTGATCCCTATTTCCTTATTGTACTTAAAGCGACATTAAAGCGCTAATACATTAGTGATTCGTCTAAGAAACAGTTTTAAAGATGAACGCCCAATCTAGGAATTAAGGTCTCGGGGTTGTCCCACAAGTTTCATTAACATTGGCTCAGTAGTTGTAAACTTCGATAACATGAATAATTTTGTTAGAGCGCCTGTTAATTTGTCAATATCAATAACTTTGTTTGAGTGCCCACTCAATGTGAAGTCAGTTTTTGAAATAGCTAATGATTGTGAAGCAAGTTACAAACGACGGTTTGTTCCGGCAGGTGCGCGAGTCGGTCCGCGCGGGCGTGACGCGCGTCGCGGGACGGCTCTCCTCGCTGGCCAACGGCGTAGTCTCCTCTATTCAAGAGAAATACGGCTACTGATGCTGCTCCTCCTCTAGCCAATACACCGGCCTCGCACAAGGCAGCGTGGCAGGACCAACATTATTCCTCACATATATTAAGGATGTCGGGGTGCGCTGGCCAACAACGTCGTGTATTCTGTTCAAGAGAAATACGCATACTGATTCTTCTTTCTTCTCTGGCCAAAGTAGCTAATACACCGACCTCTCACAGGGCAGTGTGTCGGGGCAAACATTATTCCTCACATTTTGTACAAAGACACTTCAGTGATTGAGGTGACGAAGAGAGCGTTGCTTAACTTAGTTGTAAATTTGTCCATCTATAACTCATTACGTTAACATGTTACTTGGCACTTTCGTCCTCGCTGGAAAGTACTCGCTAGAGGTATATTCCTTGCCTTCGTTACCTCAATCAGCGTCGAGTCATGATTTTTCAAACTTTTCCAGAGTACATGACAATGGATTGGTGAACAATAAGAACCAAACCATAAGTGGTGTCCATTGTATTAGTTATTCTGCCAATGACTGCATCATGAGCATTGGTTGCTCCAACATTTACATTTCTGGACATGTAAAAAATTCAGATGTGATAACGTAAACTAAGTAACGTCATTAGCCAAGTTGGGTCACATAATAACATGACAAATACTTCACCCCTCGGGCATTCTTTCTGCGCTGTGTACGTGTATGAGTTAAGTTTTTTTAGTTATTCAACTGTCCGTCTGCTTCCACAATGTATCCTTTATCGTAAAATACATAACACTGCCTTTGTAATCTGTTACTTTACAAAGCTAGATGTGTATTTAGCTTGCGCTCATAGAAATTTGCAATGTATAAATACAACATCGAATAATACAAATTAGTTGTAAAGACCTCTCTCGGTTTACGCATAGATAATTTCATCTTATATAAATTGTAAATATTGTAACATAACGATTGTATGGAACATAGATGTTACAGTTTCTATGTTGCATAGCTTCTAGAGTAGAGTTTGTAACAAACTATGTACTACTGGCCGGTAGGTTCCGTTACACGTGCTACGGACGGAGGTATCAGCGGGTGTGAGAGGACCACAACTGACGTTTTATACTGTAAGTTTGTTCGTTGGTTGTTTTATTCACTTGTCCACATCCACAGCCCGGTACCATGCTCTAGACCACCTGAGGCGGTCAACTGATGCAATAAACGCACTTATACTCATTAAAGTGAGAAAGTATTATTTGTATCCCACTTCTGAATCTGGTAGCATCTCACCTGAGTGCATCGGACGAGTACAGGGCCTTTTATTTAATGTAGTAATAGTTAACTTTACATTAATCTCCATGATTCGTATCGCATTCCTTTCCAAATTACCCCTTTCAATGTTAAATCCCATGACCTGGCAACACAACCGCGCCAGTACGGAGCATTTAAATATAATTTATTTTTATGTAAACATTTTGTTTGTAAGTTTTTATTTTTGTTAGGTATCTTTAAATACGAGCTTAGACACATTTCTCCGCAAACTAACAGCAGTGGGCTGAGTACCAACTTAGTCCCACTGTATGTTTGTTTATTTGCCGAATTTCGCTCACATACGCTCATCGTTCACGAGGTAAACTACATTGGATACTGGTTTCATTTATACTAAAATAATGTAAGAAAAAGGTATCTTATTTTATGATTATGTCTTATATAGATTAACTGAAACCCGTGGGTTAATTTGTAAAAAAAAAACACAATATTTCATAATTTTGTTCAGAGAAATCCACAGAGGTCCACGCCCAGCAGTGGGAAATATAAGCATTCAAATTGTATTGAAAGTAGTTCCTTATTTTCTGCAATCCCATGTAGTTTCACTATTGTTCTTTATGTATATTTAATTTCTAAACTTTGTACTTTTTTGATTTAATTTGCTAGTTTCGTCTTCAGTAGTTTATATAAAAATTGTAAACAGCAAGTTTGAGCTCATTCAATATTTGTAAAATAAACAACTATTGTTAGTATTTGTTTTTAGATGGTAATTATTGATATTGAATATACAAAATTATATTTTCAAAAGGATTTCTTTCTAAAGTTTCATCCCTATTATATATAGTAATCCTTGTTTCACTTGAGATACAAGTTTATTACAACGTTATAAAATTCCGTAGATAAATAACTGGAAATTAGCTATAACTAGGTACGTTATATTAAACTAGCATCCTGCGCGACGGCGACTTGTTCGACAATGGCATCGATTCTGTTGTACCATTCTCTAAACTAAACTGACAGGACTAAAATTATCACCGTCTCTTTTCATTTCAATACGTCAGAAAAGGATGGCAACAATTTTATAGTTGTCAAATTTAGTTTAGTTTAGATAATGGTACAACAGAATTGACACCAATGTACTAGCTAGAGCATAAAAGTTAAATTGTTTGACAAGGAATCGGCTTACTAGACAAGATATTTAGATATTTGTATGAGAAAGAGAATGAAAGAGAGACGACTCGTGACGAGAGAGAGAATATATCATGTTAGAGTCACCACACGGGGTAACTTCATAAAGGCACTACTACCTCACTGGTACATAATACTTTTTTTATCCTTTGCGTGTAGTTTCTGGTGTGAACAATAAATAGTTTTTTTTTTCTAAGTACCTTACAGTGTGGCAAACCGACTACACGTGTTTACCTTCGACCACATCGGGTGAGCTGGGTCAAACGCCTAGCCTGTCGAACATGAAAAGAGAATTAGGTATATGAGAGAAGTAACCATTTGAACCAGATCTGGAAATGTGGGCAGCATTAGTTACTGACTAAAACCCAGCTGTTTGGATATACACATGATGAGTCACCTCAAGTGCCATCGACCCTGTGTTTGTTTGGTGTCTGTGCTATGTTTGTTAATTTTGAGTCTTCTAAATAAGAACATACAATGGACTGCCATGTAGAAAGTTATCAAGTCCCCAAAAAAATAGGAATAAAAAAGTTGTAATTCCTTGTAAAAATAAATAATATATTTATGCAGTTAATGTTATCATAATATCTGTCACCGGCTGCCTCGGGTGTGTCGTCGTCTAGTTTCAGGGCGTCCTGCGCTATAGATCACAGCACCAGTATTACCCATCCCGTGACGACACTTCCTTCTTGGCCACTATACACACATTCTCCAGGGACTCCGTGGTGGGCACGTAGTAACACAGCCTGGCTTCGAAGCCCTTCTCTCTCAAGTACAACACGCGGCCGTGGTCTATCACCGCCTTGGCGCGCCGTCCTATCTCCTCTCGGACGTTCACAGGTAGTGGGAGCGACACTTTGCTTGTATCTGCGTCTGTTGATGTCGATAGTTCCGGATAGCTTGGGTTTGTATCAGATTCATGTTTACTATCTCCGTCTCTTTCTCGTGTGGATACTGGTTGGTTGGTATGAGCTGGTTTCTCTGACGCAATATCTGCATCTCTGTCTCGTGAGTCGATGTGGAATCTGGTGCCGTGTTCAGGTGTCGACAGTTGTTGCTCGCTCACATGTGTATCGGTTCCAATATCTCCGTCTCCGGGTGTGGAGCTGGGCGCGTCCTCAGCTAGGCGCCGCTCCCGGCTGCGCCCGTCGCCGCAGGTCGCCCACGACACGATCCCAAACATGATGTTCAGCTCCTCGCCGGTTATGCCGAGCTCCTGGAATATATTGTAGTCGGTCAGATTGTTTTGGTGAATTTTGTCAGATATGAGTTCATCTTAATAACGTATTCAGGCAGCGCATACCGCAGACTAGTGGTTCGCATAATACAAATGGAATCAAAGCGCTTCTTACGGGTTAGGTTTTCGGAATATCAAACATGAAACAGTGTCGCCTTTACATGCCCACCCTGGCAACGGTAAAAAGCCGATAGACGATCAACTTTGCGCCGATTCAAAGCTAAGAAGCTTATTCTGAACTAGGCATTCGCTGCTAATGAGCTTCGTAGCACTTTTTTCGATGGACTCCAACGCCATTACATCCCAAAGTTGCAATCAGTACTCCTTGCGCAGTACTCAAAGAAAGATCTCATCTCATTCCAATCTGCTGGCTTGTATCGCCGCACCCGCCGAGTGCTTCTAGCTCTGGGGTCGGGTAGGAAGTAGACAGATACAGGTTACACCAGACAATGGTCGGAATTACGCAGTGGGGAAGAATGTTAAGGTGGTACGATTCACCTATGGTGGATAATTCAAATTATAAACAGTTTTTTTGGTGCTAGTAGCCAGGTCAGGTAGTTATTTTTAAATAACACAGTGTTTGCGCAAAATGTTGGCTGTTCTTTACATTATAATGTACAACTATTTAACAGTAACGCACCATATTACTTACATTTGTGAAAAAACATTTTGAAACAGCAAAAATTTGTTTATTCACAAATGTAAGTAACAATGTGCATTAAAGATAAATAGCTTTACATAATTTTGTAAAGAATAATAATCAATTTGCGCAAACATCATGGTTGTTTACAATAATTACCCGGCCTAGCTACAAGGACAAGAAAACTGTTTGATATTTAAATTTCCCGCCATTTGTGCAACGAACCACCTTAAGTCCCAGTGTGTTGGTGCAGTATATACCTGCAGCGCGTGTCGGCCGACGTACGCCTGCCGCTCGCAGCGGTGGTGGCAGCACGTGGCCAGCAGCACGCCGCGCGCCTTGTGCACTACTGCGGCGGCCGTCATGCAGCGCAGCGCGTAGTCTGCAATTACACACTCTATGGGAACCTGCTGGTGGTGGGACAGTGTTCGTGGCCGTGCCCTACCTGCACTGCCACGAACGCAGTCCCCATTAGAACTAAATACTCATACTTCCCCCTAGAACTCTCTGTGCGGGGGAAGCTATGAAACACGCACAAAGACACAACTGACTTCCAGACCCAAAGCAGATATTATATTCAGCATTCAAATATCTGCCCGGCTCTGCTCGAATTCAAATTTAAAAAAAAAATATAGCGGAGACACGGATAAACATGCAGATGATAATTTATTTACATAATATAGACCATCATGGAGTACAAAATTTGCAAAAAAAAAATTAACATAAAAATAATAAATTTTAACAATTTGTTATTTAAAAATTCCGTAATAGAATAGAGTCTTGTCAATTGTACCAGGCACCTCCTGGTCATAAAGCAGACGCGCTTCTACTGAGGCTACAACACTTCGACACTTGTGACACGACATCAGAAGTGAAGTTATGTAAGTTTGCTTGTATACAAGCTGTGAGGTAGGTATAGTGCGTACCAGTGGCGACGCCGCACAGGTGCTTGGCCAGGCCGAGCAGGCGGGCGGCGCGCGCGGGCGCGGGCGCGCGGTGCAGCGCCAGGTGCCGCAGGTCGGCGCGCAGGCGGCACGCGCGCTCCGCCACCAGGTTGTCGCGCTTGTGCCGCAGCGAGGCGCGGTCCACGCACAGCACGCGGCTGCGCGCGCCCTCGTCGCACCACGCGCGCCCCATGTAGTACGACAACATGCCTGCAATACACACACATAGCTGGGTACGCTGCCAACTGGTACTGGACGCGAGCATTTGGATTGTCTTTATACCTTCAACAGTCTATGGCCGTCGTAGCTGTTATTATACTGTTAGCTTGTGTTATGTTTGGATAATAAAGGCACTTGCCATTTTTTTTTGTAATCTAAACAATTTTTTGATTATGATTAAAAAATAATTGTTCAGCCGTTTGAAGATTATCAGCTTCTTTATCGGGTTTTTTCAATTCATTCCATTTATGCTTGTTAACCAAGTCAATGTAGAGTTCAGTAGAGCTAGCATGTACGGCGCGATAACATCGTGCTCGTGATGCGAGAGCGTGACATTATGTAACAAGTGTTGTCATGTGACGCGTGTTCTAGGGCTGCTGGTGGAACGTAGGTGATCAGCACCGAGCAGCGAGCAGCTAACATCTCACCTTTCCCCGCGCCGAGCTCCACGTAGCAGGTGTCGGGCGCCACCAGCCGCTCGTGCTCCGCGAGCTGCATGAGGCGCGAGGCCTGCCGCAGGTGCCGCCGCGAGCTGTCCGTGCGGTCGTGCTGCGCGATGCACGGCGCCACAGCCGCGTGGTGCTCCGCTGGGGGGCTGTACGTGCCGATGGTGCACTTCACATGCTCTGCAAGTTATTCATATTGTTATTACAAGTGCCCTGAGCTTCACAACTTTGGTTAATCAACTGTTTTCTCCTCTGATTTTACAGTGCATAATTTTTGGATTTTTAGGGTTCTTTTTAGGTTAGGGAGAGGCCTAGCAATTCAAATTACCTAATTGAAATTATGTCCTGCAGTTGACGTCCTATGGCTGAAATGATGATGATGAAGATGATGAATTTTAGACTTGATTTCTTGATATGCTGATTTCTCGCGTACAAACACAGGGTTACGCGGAAAGGGTGTACTAAGCCGAAAGGGATCCATAGTATGTACAACTTTTACTATGGGACCAACGCGGAAATCGCGAAAAACAATATTATCTGTTCCTTACATTTTGTCAAGGGTGAATGACAATTTTCTATGGAACAGCTGATTTTTTCCCGCGATTTTAACGTTGCTCCTGTAGTAAAAGTTGATCATAATTATGGATGCTACGGACCCCTTGCCACGTAACCCAGTTATATACTGTCATATAACATAATATATTCTACTCCTGGCGGCAAATTGGCTTGGACTTTATTGATAATTAATATGACATTCTACAAAGTAGTCTTGATTATTTGCACAGAGTAAGTTTGAGGTTTTACTTTTTTATACAGATACTTATTATCCCAGAAAAATCCTGCAAATGCTGAATTGCCTGAGGCAATTTCCACGCAGGTGAAAATTGCACGGAGCGCAGCTATTGTTATAAAATTATTTAGAAACCAACATTTCATTGATGTGGAATATGGATACTTACTGTCATACAATGTATTGACTTTTTCAATGACTCGTTGGAGGGTCTCGGTGGGGACATCCTTGAGAGGAACCCGCGGGCTCTCGTCCTCGTCCTCAGGGCAGTTGATGTTGCGGACTATGTACGGAGGGTCTTCCACTTGCCGAGCATTGCATTTTGTCAGGTGCTTTTCTAGCTTGCTAACGTAGCAGGTGCTGGAAAAGAATTATAGGTGTTTTACTAAAAGATTGTAAGCTACAGTTGCTTTTTCTTTAAACTCATATAGCTTGTGGTCCAGGTGGTTGTGAACCTAACTTCTGAGCTTGGGGGCGTGGGTTCAATACCTAGGATAAACATTTATGTGATGAACATTTGTGTTTGTTCTATATCTGGTTGTTAATATCTATTCAAGTATGTATTTAAAACTAAATACGTATGTATGTATATCAGTCTCTGGCAGCCATATCACAAGCTTTGCTTAGTTTGGGGTCAGATGACCGTGTAAAAAAAAAAACACTGGAATTACTCACATAATTGTGATTAAGCCGGTTATTCTGCCAATTAGCACGCGCGCGACTCTCTCTTGCTCGCACCCATCTTGAAAAAGACCGCCGAATGCGGTTGTAACTACAGTCAAGTAACCGGCATATTCATACGTGAGTGATTCCTGTGTTATATCATAGATAAAGTTATATAAACAAAATGTGTGAAAACCACTTCACTTCCAAGTTCTTGAGTTGTTTGCTGGTCATCAAATTTGTATATAGAGTTAATTAAGGACTTACTGTTTAGGGTCATTAGGGCAGGGCACGCGTTTGTCTATCTGTAACAACGTAAACTCCATACAAGGTTTTGCATCACAGAGAGATATGTACTGGAAACTTACCTATGCACTGTAATTCATAAATAGTAGTAGTATAAAGTAATGTCTGGTACTTATAACAAGATTTTACAATTTAAATGTGTTCTTTAACATGTGAATGTTGTTTTTATGGTGTTACCAAGTGCTATTTTAAATTGATACACTGAATGAAATACAATATTTTACTGACTTTGTCGAATTATGTCAGGAATGAGTGGATGCTAATAGCAAGAGACCGGGGAGAGTGGCATAAACAAAGGGAGGCCTGTATCCAGCAGTGGGTCACACAAGGCTGATGATGATGATGATGTTGAATTATGGCATGAAATGTTTAAGGCATTGTTTCGATTTGTGTCAGATCCAACACTCTAGACTTGAGTAGGTTAGCTTGAGATGAGTCACAGAACCGTCATAAAGCACCCTTATGTCCCTCAGTCTTGTGGTTCCTACCCCTAGATATTATTTTAAAAGTGCCAGAGTACCGACATGAGTAGGTTAGGTTGAAAACTGTGACAGAAAAATATATTGATATCCCAAAACTACATTTCCAAGACAGGAATTTCCTCGTCCCTCTCACCACACTTTCTACCATTCAAAGTCCACCCACCATCCCCCTGTCGCGCGGGTCATGGTGAGCAGGATCACTCGCGTGACCATGCACCGCTGTCCACATGTTTCCAGCTCATGCTGCCTGGTTGAATCGTGATCGGCGAGCTTTTAGAAGCAGGTGGAACTCTGCCACTTAAGGAGCTCAAAGAAAAGTGCTGCTCTATAATTATGTTACTGATAGTGATTGATACGCGATGACAGGGCTGTGTCTGGGGGACTTCTTTTATGAAAAGCACTATAAGTCCCGTTTCTTCAGTGCCCCGTTTCCTATAGGTACGTCAACTGTTGTTGTTGTTCTACCCCCTCCCATTATCATAATCGACTGGTACCAAATTGGTGCTGGTATAATCGACTCGTGAACTAAATTATTATTATTTATTTATTTCAAGTAACACAGACTCATATGTACAATAATTAAATTTAGGGTAGTCACATTACAAATCATACATGTCTAAAGTCCTACCTTTCATATTATCAGTAAGAACCTATAACCAGATTTATCAAGCAGCAGAAAGGTTCGTAGTGCTTACTTTTAGATCTTCTGGGGGAGGCTGTGGTTCATGTTCCCCGCAGTACTGCCGGCCGGGGCGCACGGTCATGCGGCACAGCCGTTTCTTTCTTACTACGAAGAACTGGCATTGTGGCTGGGCAGCGCTCACAAATGCTGCTTCTATTGTAACACTCATTTTCTCACACTCCGTTTCCGTCCGTCACACTCGTTTTTGTTTACATAAACAGCAAAGTTTCGATCTTTATTTATTTATGGCAGGGCAAGGTTTAAGGTTAGGGTAGATTTCAGACTTGCGTCTTTCGCAAATACCATACCAACAATACTTTTTTTTTGTCTGGCTGCAGATGCCTTTTGATGTCACGTCTTTATTTAATATAGTCATAGTCTGAGTCAAGCAAAGTCACGGTCATGTCAAACTGATGCCCCAGTAAAGTGGTGGAGACTTTAGAGAGCCGAGAGGTTCTATGGAGTTTATTGGAAACAACACAAAAAGACGTTTCACCTCTTTAAATCACTGGTCCACACTCGAGCACGTTCACGAACACTTAATAAATAATAATTTACCATTATTACACATTAACACTCGTAAATACACGAGTTTAGGTAAATAATATTACGAGCCGACATGTTTTTTTCACGTTGGCGACAAAATTCCACAACCATAATTACTTAACGATCTATAGCACACAATACATAATAGTTGATGAGTAGGTAAGTTGTCGTGGAGCAATGGCAACTAAATATTATACGAACAAAATTTACAGTGGCGCATAGCAGAGTGATAGGAAATACGATGCAAATGAGATGGGTTATCATGCATGCGTTTATTGGTGCACTTACGCAGACTAGGTAAAGCAACTACGTAGCGCGCATACTGTGGCAGTAAAAACGACTCGGATGCCATGATGTCAAATGACATGACACTCTCTTATGCCGTCATGTTTCTGCGTGCTTTATCTTGGCTTTGACCACATCTTCGTCAACAGGCGAATTGGTGGACAAACGTTGACTTAGGTATTCATGATTAAAAAAAAACTGTCTAGCTTTCCGAGACGTGCGACTATTTTTTTTACACAATACATCTTGGTGCAGTACTCATACTCTTTATTCATAACAATTAGTTACAGTCATGTAACACAGTATTAAATTTAATTATTATTGTAGTGTGAATTTGATTGCAAAAAACAAATTAATAAATATTACAGTACATTACTGTAGTCGCACAAAACAATCTAATAAAGTCCTTTAGTCGCACCAACCATGATCCATAACAGAAGTTCTGACACACGCCAACGTAACTGTCCAGTTGCCACTTCAATGCAACAAACATAGGAATTTTGAAACAAATCTGATAATTATTATACATCGATCATTTATAACTATCTTGGATTTGCTATAAGCTCGAGCTTAAACCTACCGAAAATTCTGCCAAAAACTGAAGGAAAACCCGTATTGCACACACTGACATAATTCTTTACTGTAATATTTACAAAACATCGATGACGTAGGCTTGTGTCATCCACGTGACCTATGGGTCTCGGAAATTCGGAATATCATAGGATTTATACCACGGTCGAACCATTTGTTGTCTGTACGTTTCCAAAATCTACCTTTTGAAAACTATGTCACTTACTGTCAAAACAAGATGTTATGTCAATATCAGCTAATGTTTTTTTTTGTGACACTAGATGGTACGTTTATTATATACTATCAATTAGATAATGTCAAAAAACCAATGTCATGGTTAGAACATATTACTAGGGACCCGAGGGACATACGTACACGTTTTAGGATTCCGTTTTCTGTAGTACGTTATGATAGGCGTTTGAAACTTTGTACAGAGTTATAGTTTTAATATTCACTTACACTCGCATAAATCAAAGCGCAAGTAAAATATGTCAGAAGAGGTGGATATGGCCTTAATGGCTTTAGCTTGCCCAGTAATAAGTGGAAAAAAATATATCAAAAAATTTATTTAAAAAATTAAAAAAGTTGACTAACGTCAACAAAATTGGAGGTTATGCGTCGCATTTTCGGTTTCCTTTTGTTTTTGTAGTGTATTATGTAGTGTAAGGTCAAAAATGAGTTCCCCAAGTCAGGAAAACGAAAAGCCGACGTCCAGCGGGCTGGCTGTCGACAACGGTCAAAATGGGCCGAGTGTTAGCGCTGGCGATCCAGCGGCGTCGGAGGAGCTGAGGCCGCCCGCCAAGCGGCCTATCTCCAACGCCGTGATAGAGATATCGGACACGGAGAGCGACGACTCTGATGTGTGCGCCGTCACCTCCTATCAGGCTACCGCTGACGAGGTGAAAAGGATCCGCGGAGGTCAGTCTCCAGTGTTTTCACTGCGGTGTTTCTTATTGGTTTGCGCGGGAATTTCAAACTGTGTAAGCTTTACTTTGAGTTTTTTTTTAAGAAATGTGCCCGAAATTATGTATCAAAACTACTGTAAATTTTACAATAACTGGAATTAGATACTGATAATACTATAAAAATATTTTGTTAGATGTAATTAGATCAGTTTCTACATAATCTCCCAACTGCTTACAGCGGACTATTCCTCGTCATCATCCTCATCATCTGACTACAGCTCAGACTCGGAGAGTCCGTGGGATGATGACTCCATAGTCATACAGGATGAGAAGTTAGGCAGAAAGGCCGTGAAAGCAAAACTATATCCTCGAGCAAACAGAATGGAGGACCCTAAGCTAAATAGTCAGGTCCAGGTACAGTATAATAGTTACCCTAAAGCTCTGGTTTTGGCAGTCTTGGAGCATTAATTTCTCCTACACTTAAGGTGTGACCCCACATAGTGCGGCATTTGCGCGGCGGCCGCGCGCGGTAAGCCGCGCTTTGTGGGGACACACCTTTACAATTTGAGTTTTACAATCTGTCTTTTTTGTTTCAGTCACAAGAATTAATAGATAGGTTAAAGTCCCACTGGCAAGACTGCATAGATTTGAAATCAGATGAGGTGACACTGACGAGCGCGCCGTTCCGTCTCTGCTTACTTCACAAGTTCCTATCCAACCCGGATATAATAAATAACATAGTGGATGATATGAACACACTAGATTGGTCTCGAAAAAAGATGGATTTGTACGAGTTCCATCAGACGGCCGACCTGGCGAGCCTCACGTGGCAGCGCAGCATTCGTGGGATATATGAACTGCTGAAGACACAGGTCATGAGTTGGGTGAGTCACATTGTTTTACAGACTTGTAAAAGAAGCAGCTTTAGTATACAGTTGTTTAATATGCAGGGCCCAGTTCCTCTTTCAGCTGCGCCAGCCTATCATCCTTCCGATACGTTCCTCCGTCATAAGTTACCAGTCAGTAGGGTTTAAGCACCTGCGGTGGCTTTTGTTAGGTTTTCAGGATTATTACAAATCCTGAAGTTTTGGAACACTGCACTGCACTGTAACACTGCAGTGTCCGTCGTGACAGTTAGACTATATGACAGATGTCTAAAGAAGTGTCATGGAATTATTTACAAATGCTGCCAATAATTATTAGTGAAAACATTTCCTATGTACGCAGTAGTCATTCACGGCATCTCCTGACTGGCTGGCTCCTCTTTCTACTTCAAACCTAGTACATTGCAAAAAACAGTTATAAGTAAGAGGAAAGAAAGAAAGAAAAAAAGTTTATTTTGACCAAATTACGTTTTAGTTACTTAATAACGATTTATATTATCTTTGGTTATACACAAATTTATTTATTATCACTTATTTATTTATGTTTTGTTCCTAAGTAATTCGGATTACCCTTCCATCTCCTGAATAAGTTTTTCCTCGTCAGGTATCAGAAGTGACTGGCCTCCAACTAACATCAGTCTCCGCCTCATGCTCGCTGTACGGCCCTGGAGACCACCTGCTGGTGCACGACGACCTGCTGGGAGACCGGCGCGTCGCCTTCATCCTTTACCTCGCGCCGTGGCAGCCGGATCCCCCGCCCATCACTATCTCCCTCGAGAACGGGGGGGACAACCATCTCGATCAGGTACCTGGACATTACTCGTTACAAGGATCCCTAACATAGCTATAACACTATCAGTAACAATACTTGCTAAAGTACAACAAAAATTCAATTGAAAATATTTAGTATGTTTTTATTATTCCTGGCACAGATCTTCCTGAAGTTTGAAGTTATATCTATACCTGAAAGAATGTGTCCACTAGCATATGCTATTGATTGTCCCCAGAAGGCTCCGGAATGTACAGGGTGGAACCCCAGCATGGGCGGAGCGCTAGAGCTGCTGGCGCGGGACGAGGCGGGTCCCACCGAGGTGGTGCACACCGTGTACCCTCAGAACAACATGCTGGCCTTCTTTAAAGTTGGAACCGACTCCTACCACCAGGTCACTGCTATTATTATTGTATGCTCTATACCAGTGGTTCCCAATAAATTTTTCCTGCGTAGCACTTCAAGAAAGACCTCAAACTTACGTACCCCTCAAGCTCGGCTCAAGAACACCAAATGCAGTCTGGTTCAGACTCAGTTTGTGAGGTACAGTAAAGTATGAAATTCTATGGAAGACGGACAGATGTCACGCTGTATGCAGTTAGTTGGACTGCAGATTGACTACAGACTGCTTACGGTGTGACGTCTTTAATAGAATTTCTCCTAGTCGAGAGATTGGCGCGCTTACCTATTGATGCAGACACCCCTAATCATCCCTTTGCGTACCCCTGGGGTACCCCAAGGGGTACCACTAATTTAAATTAAATTTTAAATAGTAACAGTAAAATACTAAATATAATGGGCCCTCATAGTGTATGCTCAGTTGGCATTGTCCTGCACGAAGTTTATACTCCGCCCCCGCATTGAAGAGGCATTCTCATCACACAGGTGGAAACAAACCAACTGTCTTCTCACTTGGTAACCAATATTAAAGGTAGTATGAGAAGTTGGTCATAAGCCCACAGTCTGGTAGTGATTTGTAATGTTGTTATGTTGCAGGTAGGCGAAGTCCTATCAATGGAGCTCCCCCGGCTGTCCATCAACGGCTGGTTCCACGGGCCCGCGCCCGACGCGCCGCCGGAGCCCGAGCAGCCTCTACCGACTCCACCGGAGTCCTTCAAACCACATAACGAAGTGGTCAGCAAACTTGTACCATTCTATCATATGTATTAGAATTCAGTCTGCTGCGATCTAGGGATCATTCCGTCGACACATCAAACTACGAAACTGCATAATATATCATATATTGTCATTTTGACGAGAGAACTAACCATATGTCATAAATAGTTAATGTAATATTTTCATACACTGCCTAAATGTAACAGATTTCATGTTGGATTAAATCGTGGTACAAATGTCGTCGCCGAGTGCACCCTAGCTGTGAGCGTAGTACGACACCAACTCGGTTATATATTTCATAACATGATATTTAGGGCCTATATTCACCATGGTCAGCTGAACGCAGGTGTGAGATATTAAAATTATTTATTGAGAATAAAAACTGACAAATTCCACTAACATTTATCTCACATACTGTTAAACTTAATAATATTTCCTGGTAAAAATAGGAATAACATTATATAAAACTAATATATGAAATACAACAAATTGCTTTAAAAATATGTCAACATAAAATTAGTATGTCATACAAATTGTCGTTATAGTCGTTGGCTTTTTTGCCCCTGTCCCATTGATCAGTTAAATTTTTACAATAAGACAAAAACACTATCGTTACAGTTTTCCAACTGTCACAAATAATATCACAATCAGAGTTGGTGGAAAGGAGTGCATTGATGTTATGTCATTGTACGATCAACCATCATTATGGCGGTCTGGCATATTTGGCATATTTGTAGGTAACATGATTGTATTTGAAGTACGTGTTGTGCAGGTGCTGCTGCAGGCGTGGGTGGACGCGGCGTACCTGGCGCCGCGGCTGCGGGCGGCGGTGCAGGCGCAGATGGAGCGCGAGAGCGAGGTGTGTCTCCGCTCGCTGCTGCCGCCGCCGCGCCTGCAGACTGTGCTGACGGCGCTCGCGGACCCAGGTACGCTAGCCGTGACAGCATGCAGGTCACTGGGTACGCTGGACTCGTGGCAGCACCACGAGACGCCGGCGTCCAGACATGCTTCGTCGAGGTTCTGGGGGGTTAGACAAGACCCACTTTCTGTTAGCGTTAACGCCTGCGGAAAGATGAAATTGTATGAAAATGACATTGACAATGACATTAGCTTGAAAGAACATCTCTCAAGCTAATGTCATTGTCTATGCCATATTCATGGTCGAGTAGTCGCGCGGCATACAAGTGTACAATACTTATTCTCGTCGCTTACCAACAGGCGAGTTGGTGGTCAAAAGCGGATTTATTCGCAATAAAAAAATATGCCATTAGGTGTACTGTGATTTCCTTGGTTACGTTACTCGTCTTGTTTCCAGAGGTGCCGTGGGAGCGCGTGGGTCCGGCGAACCAGCGGCGCTACTCTGTGGTGCCGGCGGCGTGGGCACAGGCGCAGCCCCGGGAACACATCATAGGGGAGCTATTCCGCTTGTTCTCCTCCACTGCCTTCTGTCGGCTGCTGCACGACTGCACTGATCTCACCCTGAATCACTACGAGAGGCTCGAGCTGCAGCGCTGGACCGCTGGAGACTTCACTGTGAGTATAATACTGTCGGCTGCTGCACGACTGCACTGATCTCACCCTGAATCACTACGAGAGGCTCGAGCTGCAGCGCTGGACCGCTGGAGACTTCACTGTGAGTATAATACTGTCGGCTGCTGCACGACTGCACTGATCTCACCCTGAATCACTACGAGAGGCTCGAGCTGCAGCGCTGGACCGCTGGAGACTTCACTGTGAGTATAATACTGTCGGCTGCTGCACGACTGCACTGATCTCACCCTGAATCACTACGAGAGGCTCGAGCTGCAGCGCTGGACCGCTGGAGACTTCACTGTGAGTATAATACTGTCGGCTGCTGCACGACTGCACTGATCTCACCCTGAATCACTACGAGAGGCTCGAGCTGCAGCGCTGGACCGCTGGAGACTTCACTGTGAGTATAATACTGTCGGCTGCTGCACGACTGCACTGATCTCACCCTGAATCACTACGAGAGGCTCGAGCTGCAGCGCTGGACCGCTGGAGACTTCACTGTGAGTATAATACTGTCGGCTGCTGCACGACTGCACTGATCTCACCCTGAATCACTACGAGAGGCTCGAGCTGCAGCGCTGGACCGCTGGAGACTTCACTGTGAGTATAATTCTGTCGGCTGCTGCACGACTGCACTGATCTCACCCTGAATCACTACGAGAGGCTCGAGCTGCAGCGCTGGACTGCTGGAGACTCCACGCTGAGACGTCGCACTATAATGCGTAAGTAACTGTATGGTCTGGTTATCTTTTGTGGGATACACGTGGAAATGTGCTTGTCGCATCCTTTGCCGGTCCAGTCAGCACTTACATGATAACATTCACCTGCACTTAAACCAAATCCAGTGTCAGGAGCTCATGTGAACCATGCTACTAGCCTCAATATAAACCCGCAAGTAGCAGGTAATCTGCAGTGTTCAATGAGTTTTAACAAGTTTTATCAAAATGACAGATTCCTGTGGCTTCCTGATAATCTGTAAACATACTGAACCATATCATTATCAACACAAACTCACCAGTGATTGTAAGATAATATCCATCTAAACATGCAAATGTAAGCGTTGTTGTGTGTGCAGCTGCTGCCGCCGCGCGACCAGTACCAGACTCCTCGACTGGAAGCCGTGCTGTACCTCGGCGTGCCGGAGCGGGCGCTCTGCGGCGGGGCCACCACCTACCTGGCGCCGGAGGAGGCCCAGGGCTCCGCTGGCGCCCCTGCAGACTCCGCCCTAGTCTCTCTCCCCCCGGACAACAACGCGCTCAACCTGGTGTACTGCGACGCGGGGGCGGCTTCCTTCACCAAGTACCTGAGCAAGCTGACCATGCCGCCCGGGGACTGCTTCTATATACTCACGTGCACGTACAAGGAATGATGCAGAGAGAGAGGTCGCAGCGGCCCCTGCAGGCGCAGGAATCAACTATCTACAGCGAGGACGTTAGGATAAGGCAGTCTCCCGACTGTTCGTCACAAAAACTATGCGCTATACCACGTGCTACGTGAATCCTGTACTTGGTCCAATTTTTTGTAGCTCTGACAAATGCAATAAATAGCAAAACGCTGAAAACCGTAAATTCATCACTTGCTTGTAATAGCTACAGAGAAATTAAAAGAAAAACTCCTTTTTGCATTGTTATTGCAGCTGTCAGAGCAGAACACAACCTGGCCCGAGTACAGTATACAACGGCCGGCAGAGTAACACTGTCACATACATACATTTGTATGATTGCTTGATCCTGGGGGGTTAGACAAGACCCATTTTCTGTTAGCGTTAACGTCTACGGAAAGATGAAATTGTATGAAAATGACATTGACAAAAACATTCTAATGTCATTGTCAGTATCATATTCATACAATTTCATCTTTCCGCAGGCGTTAACGCTAACAGAAAGTGGGTCATGTCTAACCCCCCGGTTACTTCAGAAAGTATTGTTTAATCTGTGGCCGTGGTACAATCCACAGGCACTTGCTGTAACAAGTGAACATGACAAGAAGTTGTCAGTCCCGGCAGGTTGTGCGCATGCGACAGTGTCTCTGTCCTCGTCGCACGCACATGCACAATAAGAAGATGACAGTGACAAGACTAATATTGTAGGTCCTAGTAAAACCCATCAGGTTGAAACGAGAGACCGAACAAGTGATGGAATACAATAAAGTGCAGAACCAAAGTTTAGCCATAAGCTAATGTGTATAGTTCCATCAGTGTTGGCGACCTCCTGGGGACTTACGGCTGCCTGTTTAAGTAATGAGAAAAGAAGCGCGACCGCAAACCGTATCTCGGTCCGTTAAGGTTCACGTTCGCGTGATTTTCCGCACTGCGGTATTTCGAGTCCGCGTTAAGAGGTAGCCGTAAGACCCCTGAACCCTCGAACTCGATGGAAACGCTCATTTTTGATTCCTAACATAACATTAATGTTTGCAAGCGCGTCTCTCCCCCGGTCCATACACGATAATAATTATATTTATATGATATTAACACAAATGGACATTTTGTAAAATATTCGGTTATTAACTCGGAATTACTTAATATGTGATTTTAGCGTGCGGTGTGTGACTGAAGCCTGGTCTCCTGCGACAAAAAAAAAACATGTTTATTTTATTTTATTTTTATGTTTAGCTTACATCGGGATTATTGTGGATTTCGGATTGTGATCAAGATCGCGTGTCGTCTCCCTCACGCGCGTGGTGCGAGTCAGTATAGGAAACGCAATGGCACTCGATCGTGATCACAATCTGAATCACTAATGTACATCTATACTAATATTATAAAGAGGAAACATTTGATTGTTTGTTTGCATTGAATAGGCTCCGAAACTACTGAACCGATTGAAAAATTCTTTCACTGTTGGGATGCTGCACTATCCCCGGTTGACATAGGCTATATATCCCGGCTTCGTGAGAAGCAGGGGCGGCCTACTAGTCCATAATAAACCTTATGTTAGCTAAACATGTTTTGTTATATTTTAGTCGCAGGAGAGCCGGCTTACTGGATACGGTGTGTGTATGGAGTGGAGTTGTGGTAGTGTGTAGAGGAACCCACACTTAGGATAGGAGCGAGCCCTGAGAATGGTTGTGTCCTTTCCTACCTTCGCTATTCTGTTCAACCGAAAAAAGAAGAAAAAAAAAAGAAGCTTCTAATTTTTTTGAGTATTTGTCGGATTATCTTCGCTGAATGTGAACTGATTTTAATGATTATTTCTTTTATTGAATAGGCGATATTATATTGAAGGTTCAATTCAAATATCTAGAAAATAATCTACTTATATGAGTGGAAAATTAGGGGAGGAATTCCGTTTGAACGGAGAGGGATGAGCTTCCCTTGGAATCGATTGTTATTTTTTTGTAAAAATTATTAGTGGTACAAACGTTGTTGACTTGTACGCCACTTTCCTCTTGTACGGTTGAAATCTTTAAAAGCCTGCAATTTTACAGCAATTCATTTAATTTAACTGCATTGTAGTTGTTATTTATTTATGATTTATTAGTTTAGATTATTTTATCTTGGATTGGATAACATAAAATAAATTTTTAGTAAAATGGCTAGACAATATAGAATGCACTTGGAACCGTTTAATATAAGATTGAAAATAGTTTTATTTGTGAGGCGAACTTTCTTACTAAAGGTTGCCTAAATAGAAGATTATTGAACAAGTGCATAAAACAATCTATTATAGCCGAGACGAAGGCGAGGGCGGATATTTAAATCTAGGACAAAATGTATTTAATGCTCTCGGCTTCTACTTTTATTGCGAAGAAATGAAACTGATATTGTAATTAATCTCTTAATTTAAAACTAAAACTGAAATAATAATATGTACAATGTTCGATTTTTATTCGACAATGGTTGTCTTTTTTTTTTTGATCTGTGGGTATTATTAAAAACCAAGCAAACTTTCTACATTCAATGTATTAGAAACTAAACCTCTTTGAACAATTTTGAGGAGTTTCAGTTAATTTTTATGGATTAGTGCACTAAACGCCGATTTTTTGCACTAAAGCAGTTTTAGTCCGCTTACACCGGGCTTAAACAAGTACTTTACGAGCATAAGAAGTGAAAATGATATTTTTTTAATGATTGAATAGGTCCGATCCGGTCTCGCCAACAGTCAAAGTGAAAGCAAAAGTAGCGCTGGCATAGCTTTTATCTTTCTTTCCTCGCGAAAGGATTTTGGTGTCGTACGTGTTGTGCATTTGCCATTAAAAAAAAAACAAAAAAAAACAAGTTTTAAAATGGGTAAATAACAAGTGATAGTCAAACCGCAAGTTGCCAAATGTATCTGCCATATAATTATATGTGGTAGGAGTATCACACACACATTATCTAATACTTTTTTTATTTAAAAGTACTCAATAATAATCACCCATTATTGTACATTGACATTCTAAAAACCACAAGTTTTGGAAAATAATACAATGAAGCGACATGTTTTTTCATTTAGGCGCCAAATTTCCCGCTTTTATCATTATTGTGGGAATTTTGTCTGGTAGAAGTTGGCAGAAGACCGTCAAGCCTGGAAGTTACTCCACCGACAAGAGCTAAGATTTTAAAATGTTGAATAAATGATTTTTGTCCAAACAGCAGTGCAAGTACCGTTCTATATCGATCGTCTAATTTGACATTTGAGATCGTCAAATTCGATAAAAAGCCATTTGATCAGTACTTACTAAGATCGATTCTGTTTTTATCGAATTTGACGATCGATAAAGAACGGTTCTTACACTGCCAAATTAAAAAAAAACCCTTAAAACAAAAGCAAAAGCGTTGCTAGCGCCATCTGTAGAAAGTTTGTTTCGGCTAACCCCATCGAGACCATCCAATACTAACTAGCTAGGTTACATAACGGTGTTCTGAAGATAGCTCGCCAGGAATACATGTTAACTAAGAAAAATGTAAGCACGAATTAGTTCTGTTCTAGACGTGTGCTGAAGTACACGTGTTTATTTAGTTGATGTTTATTATAATATCACAATATTCTCAAGCATCGAACGCGCGGATACCGCGGTGCTTCACGGGTTGGATACATTCAAGTCTTGCGTTACAATGGATTCATTGTTTTAAGTCACGGTTAAGTTATAGTAGTAAGTTAAGTTTTGTACATATATTGTAATAGAAATTAAACTAAGATTATTGAATGTGTGTGTTTTATTGTACAGAAATAAACTCGGGAATGAACACAGGCGCCTTACGGCTAGCTCTTTAAGAGGGGGCCTCCGAAATTTTATGCTAATTTGCCATGATATTCTAACTAAACCAAATATCCTATCAACGTAATAATTGATATATGTGATTTTTCAATTCATTTTCTTTCCGGCACTAAGACAGAAACATAATAGCGAGATATTTACTCGATACTTTATTGTTTTCAAAAAGGTGCCTTTTTGCTGATTTTTTTGATTTTTTCTTGGATAGAACTTCAGTCACATATCTAAAATAAATACTCATCGAAGGAAAATATAGTTTGTTTTCCAGTGCTAAGACAAAATTTACCTAGATTAATTAGTACTCTCATAATAAATTATATTCGATTTGAGACTTACGTCCTTTAGTTCTAAGCAACTATTCGGTCAAACGGCAAGTCCGATATTCAACCTTATTCTGTTGCGCTTTGCATCTAAATGGCGAAACATGCTCCGTTCAACCTCAGTACCGCACTATGCTCCAACGGGGAAGGACGCACGCGCTTGCTATTCGCCTAGATTTATCTTCCGAGTGCGATTATATCAACACCTACTGTATTTTCAAACAATGGATAACATAAAAAATCTATGGCTTGAACGCGACCATTTGATGCGGCAACCAAGTGTTGCCAATGACCTAGAGCACAGACTAGGTAAAGCTACTATGAAAAAATTCAAGTATTAATAATTATGGATACGACTAGGCCATCTATCATTAGGGCATCTATTATTATGTACGCTCGGTAATATAGTTACAAGAGTCTAAGTGTTTCGTGTGGAGAGAGAAAGAGAGAGAGAGACAGTCAGAAAGACTACTAAAAATCAAAATTATTAAGTAAAATATAATTTTCGTTGAATAAAAAATAATAATAATAATATTTTTTTTTTTTTTTTTTTTTTAATTAATAATTTCATAAATTAAATGAAAATTAATTAAATAATTCATATATACTTAAATAGATTATAGTTATTAACAACCAGGTATAGAACAAACACAAACGTTCATCACATAACTGTTTGTCCTAGGTGGGAATCGAACCCACGCCTCCAAGCTCAGAAGGTAGGTTCACTACCAACTGGACCAACGGGCTTTCGCGTGTTTCGTTTATTTTAGTATAGTATAGTATAGAATAGCATAGCATAGCATAGCATAGCATAGCATAGCATAGCATAGCATAGTATAGTATAGTATAGTATTGTATAGTATAGCATTGTATAGTATAGTATAGTATAGTATAGTATAGTATAGTATAGTATAGTATAGTATAGTATAGTATAGTATAGTATAGTATAGTATAGTATAGTATAGTATAGTATAGTATAGTATAGTATAGTATAGTATAGTATAGTATAGTATAGTATAGTATAGTATAGTATAGTATAGTATAGTATAGTATAGTATAGTATAGTATAGTATAGTATAGTATAGTATAGTATAGTATAGTATAGTATAGTATAGTATAGTATAGTATAGTATAGTATAGTATAGTATAGTATAGTATAGTATAGTATAGTATAGTATAGTATAGTATAGTATAGTATAGTATAGTATAGTATAGTATAGTATAGTATAGTATAGTATAGTATAGTATAGTATAGTATAGTATAGTATAGTATAGTATAGTATAGTATAGTATAGTATAGTATAGTATAGTATAGTATAGTATAGTATAGTATAGTATAGTATAGTATAGTATAGTATAGTATAGTATAGTATAGTATAGTATAGTATAGTATAGTATAGTATAGTATAGTATAGCATAGCATAGCATAGCATAGCATAGCATAGCATAGCATAGCATAGCATAGCATAGCATAGCATAGCATAGCATAGCATAGCATAGCATAGCATAGCATAGCATAGCATAGCATAGCATAGCATAGCATAGCATAGCATAGCATAGCATAGCATAGCATAGCATAGCATAGCATAGCATAGCATAGCATAGCATAGCATAGCATAGCATAGCATAGCATAGCATAGCATAGCATAGCATAGCATAGCATAGCATAGCATAGCATAGCATAGCATAGCATAGCATAGCATAGCATAGCATAGCATAGCATAGCATAGCATAGCATAGCATAGCATAGCATAGCATAGCATAGCATAGCATAGCATAGCATAGCATAGCATAGCATAGCATAGCATAGCATAGCATAGCATAGCATAGCATAGCATAGCATAGCATAGCATAGCATAGCATAGCATAGCATAGCATAGCATAGCATAGCATAGCATAGCATAGCATAGCATAGCATAGCATAGCATAGCATAGCATAGCATAGCATAGCATAGCATAGCATAGCATAGCATAGCATAGCATAGCATAGTATAGTATAGTATTGTATAGTATAGCATTGTATAGTATAGCATAGTATAGTATAGTATAGTATAGTATTGTATAGTATAGTATTGTATAGTATAGCATTGTATAGTATAGTATAGTATTTTATAGTATAGTATTGTATAGTATAGTATAGTATAGTATAGTATTGTATAGTATAGTATTGTATAGTATAGTATAGTAAAGGATAGTATAGTATAGTATAGTATAGTATAGTATAGTATAGTATAGTATAGTATAGTATAGTATAGTATAGTATAGTATAGTATAGTATAGTATAGTATAGTATAGTATAGTATAGTATAGTATAGTATAGTATAGTATAGTATAGTATAGTATAGTATAGTATAGTATAGTATAGTATAGTATAGTATAGTATAGTATAGTATAGTATAGTATAGTATAGTATAGTATAGTATAGTATAGTATAGTATAGTATAGCATAGCATAGCATAGCATAGCATAGCATAGCATAGCATAGCATAGCATAGCATAGCATAGCATAGCATAGCATAGCATAGCATAGCATAGCATAGCATAGCATAGCATAGCATAGCATAGCATAGCATAGCATAGCATAGCATAGCATAGCATAGCATAGCATAGCATAGCATAGCATAGCATAGCATAGCATAGCATAGCATAGCATAGCATAGCATAGCATAGCATAGCATAGCATAGCATAGCATAGCATAGCATAGCATAGCATAGCATAGCATAGCATAGCATAGCATAGCATAGCATAGCATAGCATAGCATAGCATAGCATAGCATAGCATAGCATAGCATAGCATAGCATAGCATAGCATAGCATAGCATAGCATAGCATAGCATAGCATAGCATAGCATAGCATAGCATAGCATAGCATAGCAAAGCCTAGCATAGCATAGCAAAGCATAGCATAGCACAGCATAGCATAGCATAGCATAGCATAGCATAGCATAGCAAAGCATAGTTTAGCATAGCATAGCATAGCAAAGCATAGCATAGATATATTATATAGATACATAGCATTTTTACAAAAATGACCTCATACGTACTGTTTCTGAGATAATCGATGGTTTTTGAAAAAAATTACGAAAATTTTCCGGATTTTTGCGCATTAATATTTTGAAAGGCATTCTTTGCACAAAAATAGCCGAATTTGGGCTTATCAGACGCGTCTTTTTATTTTCTACACACGTGTGTTTACTGTGTTTCTATTTTATTATTATTTATGCCTACCAACTAAATAAACACATATTTTTTTTTTTATATTATTTATTTCCTGAAATTGTGAGAGTAGAAAGCCAAAAAAATAAATATAGTCTATTTATTACACCACTGAATTTTTTGTGTTGAATTTTTTTGTTATTTTTAACATGAAATTCCGGTTACGTAATTTCAAACCCAATTTGGGGTTTTTAGGGTTAGGTCCTAAAGCCGAGTTTTTGAGTTTAACGTCTTCGTCTGCCAGAAAAAATGATGCCTATGACGTCAGATTTTTGATTGGACCTTTGTGTCCATAGTTATGGACCTTCAAAAAATCGGGTATTTAGGGTCCGCCTCGCTACTTAGTAACTCAAGTTACTATGTACCTACGAAAAATACTAAAGGACCTATCGTTGGATAGCCAGTGAAGCTAACTATTCTTGCCTGGATTGACCTGGGACAAAATGTTTGAGGAGCCGGGTATTTCAGGTCGTCAAAATCTTAAGACCTAACTTAGACTATAATATAAACTAAAAACTAGAACTAGTTATATTTCCTAAACCACAGCCTTAAAAAATCTGAAAAAAAAATACTAAAATTTAAAATGAGCTTTACTACCTCGAGCCAAAATTTGGGCGTGGTAGGGGGTGGTTTTCACCCTTCTTTATTTCTATTTAAATGTATTTCTCACTGATTTCAAAAGTAAAAATCTAAATATTTTTTTGTAATTTTTTTTGGGTTAAAGGTCTGGTTTAGGAGATATGACCCGGGATCGGGTACCCCGTGCCACGAGGTTTTTGGGTTTTTTGGTCTTATCCCGGCAAGTTCAACCTAGCAAAGCATAGCATAGCATAGTTCAGTTTAGTTTTATTTAGGTTATTTCAATTTAATTTATATACTTTATTATTTTTATATTGTAGAAAACCTAAAAATAAATTACAAATACAATTTTGAAAAGTGAAATAAACAATTTACGGTTCTCATTTACGAACTCAGCTAATCGCCAAAACACCAAGTACACCAACACTATGCTTATCCTGTGTGTTATTGCTCCTTGCCGCTTTACAAGGTCGAGTGCGCGAGTTGTGTACACTTTAGCTGCGCGCGACTGCCGCGCTGCCGTGGTTGTGTTTCACACTAATGCGGGTGATGCGAGACGCGCGGGTGAAATCAGAAATTTTTCTGGCCTTATACCCAGCCTTAAAGCAATCCAGTTTAGGCGATGAAAAAATTTTGCGCGACCGCAGACCGTATCTGGGCGCGTTAAGGTTCACGTTCGCGTGATTTTCCGAACTGCGCGGTTTTAACGTTAGTTTGAGACCGCGTAAGGCGTTGGCCGTAAGGCCTCAGTGCGACGCGGCTTGTACTGTACGTGGTTGAAATCGGAATGTTACACAGATGCATTTAATAGAAGTCTCAAAAGTAGTAGAAGCTTTTTAAACGCTCATTATATTTGGAAGGCCACTGCTTAGACCCTGAACGTGCCGTGTGCCAACTGGTCAGTGCTCAGCCCGACCTAATAACACTGTCCCTGCCGCACTAAGAGCTCCATAGAAACCATGGCCTTGGAAAACAACCCATTCAGGAGCAAGTGGGTTGAAGTCAGGATAACGGCTAAATGTTTTATAGAAAGCTCCGAGACCGAATGCCTCTGTGGTGCGAGTCCTTAGTCAGACAATGCTACACTTGATGGGAGTGCAGCGTGCCACAACCTGCACTCTGGATGACTAGAATGAAAACTTAGGCTGGCTTGCACCAGAAATTAAATCTGGTTTTACCAAATTTTCTATAGATATGATTAGACATTTGAATTTCGTTAAATTGAGATTTAAATGGTCGTGCAGGTGGGTCTTAATAATATAGTATACATTTTATAATCTATTCACGAAACATCTTGAAAGAAGAAGTAGGTACGGTGATGTTTAATAATTAATAATAATAATAATAATAATTTTGTATTTAATGGATTTTATTACATTAACTGTAATTTTAATTTTATAACCGATTTAATTTTTTATTATTTAATTGATTAATCAATTTTTTTTATTTTAGTCTAAATTATTATTGTTTTATCTAATTTATTATTTGATTGATATAATTTATTATTTGATTAGTTTGACATGTAAAATAACATTTTATTAATAAATGAATATGAATATGGATGTCGACTTTCGTCCTATTTTTTTCTTTCTGTTTAGTGTCAAAGTTATTATAGTCGTTTCTATCGCTGTCCGTAAATAGATATTAGCAATACCTAGATAATCCTGCGAAGTAGAGCCGCTCCGTCCGCCGGCAGGGGTTTAATAAAACTGTAGTAAAGGCAAGCGGGTCGACATATCCTCGATATTGGACCGCTAATACGGCCTTTCATGACGATCTGGCGGATAGATACGTTATAGCGTATCTATGTACCTAGGTACCTATCTACCTTTACTTTCTGTTTAGAAACGCACGATTTACTTTTTATAAATAGAAGGGAAGGCCTACTATTATATTATATAGTAACTAAGTAACCGTGGTACCGAGATTCGATAAGTAAAATACGCAACGATATCCGTTTCGAAATTCGGTATTGCGTGTTTTACATGTCGATCACCTACTCGTAGGTACTTCGCCCATATATACGTACCTAGGTGTAAAATGTATACAACGTGGTTCTAATGTTCGTACCTGAATATGCTAATGTGTTTTTACCAAGTCCTAGATAGAGGCACCAATCTACAATATCTATAACAGAGATATTTATATCAAGGTCTATAAACTGTCAGCACACCCGACGCTCTCTGAACTGAAATAAATAATAACCTTTCGCTAGAGCAAAGTTTTTGAATCGGAAAGGTTTCGAGTTCGCGTGGCGTCCACTCCGCTCCGCTTCACTCCAACTTGCTTTCATTCTTCACATTAGATATAAACAAGCAGCGCCGGCCGTCCTGACTGCGATACTCGCGCGTTTCCGGGAACTGCTGGTTCATTTCATTACCTTAGCGCGGGATGTGTCGAGAGCCAGGGGCCTTACGGACAACAGCTAATTGCGGCACCTAATCCGATCAGTTGGAAAATCACGCGAACGTGAACCTTATAGCGCCCAGATACGGTTTGCGGTCGCGTGCTTTTCCAACTGAGCTGATTAGGTGCCGTAATTAGCTGTTGTCCGTAAGGCCCCTTCTAGTTCCTAGGCTAGGATCACTCATTGCATCGTCTTCTTAATACGTATAGAGTGAGCTAATGTATCTAAAATAAAATTAATGGGTTCCCTAGCTCTCCAACTATATATATACAAAAAATCACGTTGATACGTTGGTCTCTACGAGAAAAAAGAACAAACAAACCAACAGATATTATAGTAGCCGCCACCGCCTGAAGTTTCATCCACATTATTATAGATCAGTGGAAACCGTACACTGTGAAATTCACACGATCCTTCTTGCCTCACACCTGCAAAATGTGGAATGAGCTACCTTCCGCGGTGTTTCCGAGAAGCATGGGGTTTTTTAAAGGGCGAGTTAATAGAGTCGGGGTCGGCAACGTATTTGTGACGCCTCTGGTGTTACAAGTATCCATAGGCGACGGTGACTGCTTACTATCAGGCGGCCCGTCTGCTTGTTTGCCACCTATGGTATAAAAAAACAACACATAACACTTTTACATATCAAATAATATTAGTGTGATTCAATTAGGGTCCCTCCGTCAGTAATGCGATAAGCGATAAGGCCGCCGATTGTTGCACTAGTTTTTAAGCTGTTTTATCATGTGTACGAAATGTGTGGTGTGAACAATAAAGAGTTTATCTATCTATCTATCTAATGCATCGACGCGTCGCGCTCCACTCACACCCGACGCCGACGTCCCTGCCTCCAGTAATGCACGCCGTGAGCGATAGTCCTTGTCCGGTACCGAGCTTACTGAATAACTCATCTCGGAGACTACTGGTTGTACCTTATCGGGAGCAGGCACGTGTCCAATATCAGCGTTCAGCGGAGAGGACACTTCACGACCAACAACTTTACTAAGTATAAGTTGACGCGCTTTCCAGAGAGCGCGACTTAGTTACAGAATGAGTTTCTGGACAAGTCAAGGTACAATACGTAGGAGGGGATATCCATAAGTAAGTATCTACATATTAGGTATACACCTAAAAGCGTCTAAGATCCTCTAGCATCTAAAATATCTCACTGACTGAATCACGAAATCTCGAAACTCAAATTTTGCAGGTTCCTTATGAGGCTACGACAAGGGTCGAAAAATTATATGAAATACTACGCGTACGATATCGCAGGCAACAGTTAGTCATATATTTGATAGCCCGTTGGTCTAGTTGGTAAGTGAACCTGCCTACTGCGCTTGGGGGCGTCAGTTCGATTCCCACTTAAATCTAATCAATCAACAAAATATTTATTTATTGACTCTTTCTTTTAATGTGAGCTTTGTATTAGGTAGGTACTATTGTTTTGTTGTGAGCTCGAGTTGTAGGTATAAGTTTTATGTACGTACACATTATTATAATTATGTAGGTAGGTACTTACCTACTCTGACGAAGTTGTTAACATCTCTGCAGAGATATCGGTTAGTTGAGTGTAGTGGATAACTAGGTAAGTATTGTACATCGAATCATTTCTACAATCACATTTTTCAACAATCAAAGCCACTCTTAACGGATTATCTATATCTATAATGTTCCTACAGTTTTTAGTGTGTAGTTGAAGTGAGACGTCTCGACAGTTCGAGAGTCTCATCTGAAGGGCCGTAGAGTGGGCTAGTAGTGATTCCACGTGGAGTAGGCACCAAGGTCGTGTCGAGCCAGCGTCTGGTGTTACCGGGAACTCACTCTACTGGCGCGAGTTCCACGGAGGTAAGCTCTTGGAAATGGTTCCAAGTTTTTTTTTTTAATGTCAGTTAACAGATCAATAATTTTGTTTAGAATACAAGGGTAGGGCAGAGCCGCCAGAGGCGCAAAGGATGTTGAATGAGTCCACATTCTAGAAGTCCCGGGCATCTTGGCGATTATATCAGGCGAGAGATCAGCTCGTCACGTCGCGTCGCTCGGTTACAACGATATTTATAAAGTTCAGAGATATTGCTCGGTTATGTGTTTCAAATATTATCAAGTTTCCAAAACAATTATAGGTACCTACTTTATAGAAAACATCATCCAGGAAATCAAAAGAAATATTTAACGGCAACAAGCGAACCCGCGACACGTGACTCCTGCCCCCGAATCACCAATTAAACCGGATTGATTGAGAACTGGAATAACACGCGGCGGCCGCTGGGGCGCCCTGGCACAGAAGACATAATAGGCCCTGGGCCGGGGGCAAACAGGGGCATCAATCAGGCGGCCCCCACGGCCCTCGCGCCGCTGCGACACTGGCAGGACGGGTTGAGTAAATTGTCATAAAATTGTCGCAGTTGTTGGTTGTACGATTGATTGATTGTTTGGCGGAGTCCCGCGACGTGTTGACGGATGCCGTGCGGAGTGAACAGAGGCGTGACGGGCCGCGTGGTGACACGTTCGACAGCCCTGGGGCTTCAGCAATGTGGAGCTGCGGAGAGCTGACGTTTAGGTTATAATTATGATTTTTTTAATAGCATTTGACAGCTAACTCGCCTGCGATGATGCGGTCTACGGTGGAGCACGCTTGCTTAGAAAAAAACGGATTCACTCGTAATTTGAAGACACCCAGATTGTAACTATTGGGGAACACCCATTCAGGCAGCGTATTCCACAGACTAGCATATGGTGGCAGGTAGGTTGGTATTCCGTTCATATAAGGCGATGTGGTAGATTTATCGATCTATCTAATAGTAGATAGATCAATAAATGGAATGGGATGGTTCTATAACCATCCCATTCCATTTATTGTTGCTGTTATCATTTCTGGTGTGAACAATAAAGAGTTATTTATCTAACTATCACATTTAAGGTGGTACCTACGTTTCACATAGAGCGGGAAATTTAAATTTCAAGGAGTTTTCTCGTCATTGTAGCTAGGCCGAGTAATTGTAAACGATCATGATGTTTGCGAAAATTCGTTATTATTCTTTACAAAATCATGTAGTTATTTATCTCTGATGCACATTATTACTTATATCTATACTAATATTATAAAGAGGAAAGATTTGATTGTTTGTTTGTTTGTTTGCATTCAATAGGCTCCGAAACTACTGAACCGATTTGAAAAATTATTTCACTGTTGGGAAGCTACACTCTCCCCGGGTGACATAGGCGGGTATAATCTATACCCGTGCGAAGCAGGGGCGGACCGCTAGTTTGTTAATAAACTAATTTTTACTGTTTGAAACGGTTTATTGACAAATGTTAGTAATGCATGTTTAAGTACTTAAATGTTTTATTTATATTACACGGGAATTACTCACGTAAGATAAAGCCGGTTACTCCGACTATAGTTTCAACCGCGTTAGACGGCCTTTTTCAAGGTGAATGCGCGCGCGCGGCTGCGTCTCGCTTTGCACTGAGTGCAAACAACTGAGTGCACTGAGGCCTGAAAAAGGCCGTCTAACGCGGTTGAAACTATAGTCAGAGTAACCGGCTTTATCTTACGTGAGTAATTCCCGTGTAATATAAATAAAATGTGTGAAAACCACGTCAGTTTCAATAATAAAATACTTAAATGTTAGTAATTGTTGGTGCGTAACTGTTAAAGCTGTACATGATAATGTTAAGAACAACCAATTATTTTCGCAAACACTGCGTCATTTTAAAATCATTACCCGGTATAGCTACAACGATAAAAAATCAGTTTGAAATTTGAATTTCCCGCCTTAGGTGAAACGTAGCACCTTAAATTGTCGAAAACAGAGTTTATTAAAGTTTGTTGTTGATTGCAGTTGATCAGCGACACTGTGTCCACGTAAGTTTGAGTCACGTGTTGGCCCCGTCGCCGCGGGACTGCCTCCCGACTCTGAATGGAGCCGCAAATACTTTCCAATAACAATTCAATTACAAATCCTTCGTAAGCTGGATGACGTTACTTTTTGACCGATTTTCTTATTGGTTGACCCGGATTACTCGCATTAGGAATTTGCAAGTAATGCTTTCACCGACCACCAGAACCAGAGAGACGTGGGTCTTGCCAGTTTACATGTATGCATACACCTGTGTAAGTAATAGGTACCTCTAGTATAGTATATTTATCTATGGTAATACTTTCTGGAAATTTATATTTTTATTCACAAGTATAGATACATCACAGTATAGTTCTGGTGTGCACAACTTTCGACCGCAGTAGGCGACAGTTGGCGCTCGTTGCGCGCTTTTTTCAAGATGCTTGCTGGTTACTATACCTACGTAGAACATATTTTCTGCATGATGTAAATACTTATTTTTAGTTTTTTCCACACAACTTTGTGTTAGGTGAGCGACGGGAACCGATGCCATGCAATATTCGTTGTGGAACATTGAATCGCGCAACTCATATCCTACGTGACAGTAGGCCACTTTTAGGGCTGTAGGGGCGTAGGTCTGCCTACTTATTAATATTACATAGAAATAGAAACACTTACCTATATAGACAAATATACAATATTTTATTTGTAACAAAAATCCATTATATAATACACATAAAGCTACACACAAATATAAAGTTAAATACGTTGGAGTTTTGCCACAAACCGGCCCCAGCTCAGCATAATGCCGTATGCTGTCAAACGGCGCTGGTCTTCCGATGAGGCCGGCAGGTGACGTCACGCACCGCACAGGTGCGCGTACAAGTAAGTACATACCTCAATCATATTCAATTCTAAGTAATTTACAATAATAATTTAATAAAATAGAACAAAAGACAAAATATGCTGTATAACAAGATAATATATATAAATGAATACAAAAATAACCACGTACAAATACAAAGTTCCTAATAAGCTAGCTTACCTATTTACATATATATATATAGCAGTGTGTTGTTCTCACATTTTGTCGCTATCGCAGGTACGTTACCTACCTACCAGTATCTACTACCTACTGGTAAAATACTGTTCGGTTGTTCACTAAAGTTACATGATTATTACGTGATATTTACCGTGGTAAGGTTGTGGAACGAGCTCCCGATATTTCGGCGCAGTTACACCCCGTAAATAATCACATAACTTTACTGCTAAAATGTCCGTGTGAGGGTAAATATTAAACATTTATATTCTTGTCAGCGCTCTAATACAAATTGATAGGAAATTGAAATGAGACGTGAATGTAACAGGCACGTCTACTTTGATCGTGAAATACGTTCATAAATCTATTCCGTTACAGCGAGGTGTCTGACAGCTCCTAGCGTGCTCTTCTATTGACAGATATCTCTATCACACTTACCCATGATACCTACTACCCAAAGGGACGGAACGCTTCAAACAGAAAAAACGAGCAGAGCGAGAGGTACCACGTTTAGCCATTTGTCCCTTTCTAGTGTTGACATAATCACTGATACTAATTCCTCATCACTTTTCATACTTTTTTATATTTTTATACAGAATAAATCTACGTTTGGCCACTAACTTGCCTGATGGTAAGCAACGGTGTGGCCGAGGATGGAACACGTTGATCTAGAAGAAATCTATTCATTCTAGCCTTGAAGATGCCTAGATTGTAGTTCTCAGGAAACAAGGAGGACAGCAGGGAGTTCCATTCTTGGTATCATGCACTTACCTACTTCATACAGGGTTACGCAGGTGAAATATATAAAGCCGAAAGGGGTCCAGTACCTACCCATCATTATGAACAACTTTTACTACGGGACCAACTTTGAAATCACGAAAAAATAACAGTTGTTCCATACATTTTGCCGAGTGTCAATGACCGTTTTCTATAGAACAGCTGATATTTTTAACGTGATTTCAGATTTGTTCTCGTAGTAAAAGTTGTTGATACTTAATTAGGTAGATATAGGTACTAAGGACCCCTATCGGCTTAGTACCCCCGCTTGTTACCAGAATATTTCCTATCCGAGAGCACAACCTGGTGGCCTGTTATCAGTAACGAGCCGAGATATGTAAATGTCACCCAGCGGCCCTCCGACCTCCTCCCGCTGGTTTGCATAAACCCGATGTAATTTGTTACCAAATCGACATTATCCTGTGATCGTTTTTGTGGTCATCCTTTATTATTTGCCTTCTTAAGCCGTGTACGCACGTACGAACAAATTTGTAGCGCAACAACTTGGTTCGCACGTGCATGTGTACCACTAACGAACATCGAACACTCTGTTCGTCAAACATGTTTGCGGCGATCCTATTTGTATGTACTTACATGTAAGTATACTGCGATCTCTACCTAGCAATACATTCATTCTTATATCTTCCTAAATTTTGAACACATTACAATTTTGTTTTCTGTATTCAGCTCTATATGGTCAGCTGTTTCCCTATTACCCCTATATTTCCCTATTTTCCCTATTATACCTATTCCCCCAGAATTTTAAAATATACTTTTTTGTTTTATATTGCTATTAGTACTTATAACATTATCAAGGACATTGATTTATTTACATGCCGAAAGAAATAAAATTATTCACATGTTTATATTATTATTAATTTTCAATTAACGACATACCCATGGTTATATGGAATTAATGATTGAATTAATGAGACCAAAATGAAACATAAAGGTTACTTCTGACGGATCAAGCCTGTGTGAACCCAGAGGCAGAGTGTTTCTTACAACAGGACATCGCTGAATGTGACATCAAATACTAATTATATTAAGCAGGTTTTATACTTCCACTAAGAAGCTTCATTAAATGAGCTGCTTGTATCACACTTATATAACCGACGTTTGTATGTAATATTATAAGAATGTTTTTTTTTAAGTTTTTGAAGTGAAAACTTCTTTAGGCACGTTTGGCACTTTTTGGGATGGAGAAATATCACCTGGACTCGCGTGACCGTCACGCTCAGATACTTTTTCGGGTACACACTAACAAAGTTTATTTTTATTCTTATAGTTAACTTTTGTTGATATAACATTAAAGTAATGGCTTTACAATAGGAGTATACACATTATAAAAATCTTAAAATTCTTGTTGTGTATAAGAATGTTTTGTATTTTGTTCGTATCTACAATAACTGAATGCATTTAAACGAATAAATTGAACCTGAAAAGTATTGACAAGGAGAATTGATCTACTAACCACTACACCTGGATTATCGATTAAAAGGAAAACTGTAGGTGTCGGATGAAGCCGCAGGGTGCAGCTAGTGTTGAACAAATCTTGTCTAATGAGTGAGGTGAGGTCTCATTACCATTGATGTAGAGCGCGTATTGCGAGACACGCGCCTCCCGACTCCCGCCACATATCCAGTAAACAAATTAATAACATACACGTGCACACAGGCGGGACACACTTATATTCCACTGTTTATATTTTTTTTATTTTTTTTTTTATTAATGAACACCAACATGATGTACGCCCTTACTTTATATGACGGAGACAAGGCACAAGACTTAAACTAAACGCCACCACAATTATAGGTGCAGACTACATGGTTATAAAAAGCGAGAGTTTTTGGAATAGAAGCCATAGTATATATTATATTATATATATATATATATATATTATAGTATATATATATTATATATAAGTATATATATATATATAACACTGTTTACTACATGTATGCACCAAAGTTACGGAATTAAACATGTCAGGAATGTAGCTACTATACAGGGTTACTGGTGACTGGTAATCAGTTAGTATCCTCTTAAGAGGGCATACCACGGCCAAGAAATTTATGAAAAGGTATTTAGCAAATGTATTGCTGTCCCCTGACCTCAAGCCTCTCCCAGTAGAGCGCAATAGGGACAACTGCAGCTCGGTTCGATTATACTGCGAAAAGTGGACAAAATCATTGTCTCGTATTTTTCTGTTTCCTCATTCAAAACTAGGCCGATTTCATAATTTTTTTGATTAATAGTTGTAAAGAGGATTGAACTATGCTTCTGTAATTTTTGTTTTAACAACTCGTCAAATTTGTTTGATAGACGTCTGAACATGGCGGTAAAAAAAAAGGCTCGTCCCTTTAAATATCCCAAAATATTTTGTTTTATTCTAGTTATACATATAAGAAAAAATAGATGATATAATCATAAGAGAGGAGATAAATTTTATTTAAAAAAAATTACAGTTCTAGCTGTATTATCCAGGGAAAAAACACGAGAATACGTTTGTATGGACAAAATGCTGCCCATGTACCCACTTAAGGGTGGTCTCAGTACATTAAAACAAACAATTTTTTTCTGTAACTTTTGGCAATTCGCGGGAAAAAACACCCTAAATACATACTGATGTGGTAGCTGGATGCCGCACTTACACCCTGCGTAATATATATGCATAAGTTCCATGAGAGAACCATAACATCTCTATCCTACGGTAAGAAAAAGAGAAGTGTAATATCACATTTCGTCACCACAGAGTGAAAACCTCAGGAATGCAATTTTGGTCATTTCCTTAGTAATACATCACATCACACATCAGCAGCCATTAAACGTCCACTGCTGGACAAAGGCCTCCCTCTTAGAGAAGGGTGTTGCCATAATCCCCACGCTTTGCAGGTGGCTTGGGGATCGCAGTACGTTCACCGTGTACTAACAGGACGCTGCTGCCCATCCTCCGATGGTTCTGGTCGCAGTTTTAGGACATACCCGGGTCCTAAAACTGCGACCATAGTACTAATACTGCGACTAGGTCATAGTAATACATATCTGGGAAAAAAACCTCGCATGTATTAATAAGGAAATGACCAAAATTGCATTCCCGGGTTTTCACTCTAACATGACGATATGTTGTTTATAAAATAATGGTACGATAAAAGTAACTATATTAACGAGTGCGTGACGCGGCTGGTCTCGAATTAAATAATGAAATTGAATATACAGGAAGAGTAGATAAAATAACAACAGAACCCTTTCAACATCCATTAAATAGCATCTACACACGGACAACATAAAAATCGCATCAAAAACCCCATCGGCTAAGTGTCGCGCCGCGCCCGGCCATCTGTTCCGGGCCGGCGCCGCGGCCGGCACCCGGCCCGCCGCAGACCGACACGTGGAAGTAGTGATGCAGCTTGAACGCAAACCCACGTGTTGTGAACCTAAGCACCTAAGCAGCGAAGCCGCGGTGTTGTTTGTACAATATAAATGACACAATTTAAAAAAAACATACAAAAGAGCTGATAATCTTCTAACTGAAAGTATTTTCTTAAATCATCATCATCATCATCAGCCAGAAGACGTCCACAGTTGAACATAGGCCTCCCCCTTTAACCTTCACACTGAACGACAGCCTGCCTTTTGCATCCACTGGATGCCCGCGACTCTCACAATGTCGTCGGTCCATCTAGTGGGAGGCCTCCCTACGCTGCGTCTTCCGGTTCGTGGTCTCCACTCCAGAACCTTTCTTCCCCATCGGTTATCGGTTCTTAAATCATACCATAGACAAAATTGATCATACCTAAGAATACTCTCGATCAAGCGGTACTTCCGCGGTAGAAGCACGTATGTACCAGATTCGGCCACTAGGCCAAGGTGGCGTACTCTGTGCGGTTGGGACCGTACATCACCTTTTAAACAAAAACAAAAAAAAAAATAAAAAAAAAATCGTCTGACCTGTTTGGAAGCTACAATGTCAGTAATGACACGGACACGACAGACAGAAACACAAATACACACTTTTTAAAATATTTTTTATAAATAATAGGCTTGCGTTCGACCACCATCACGCCTGATGTTAAGCGATGATGGCGTCTACGGTGGAGCACGCTTGCCTAGAAGAAACCGATTCACTCGTGATTTGAAGACACCTCTGCTTGCTTCGGAGGTTAAAACGCAGTCCCGCGTGCAAGCTGCGCTGCCGTTGCTGCTCATATTTATATTATTATGTACTTTATTTATATGAAAATTACGCTATATTACACCAGAAATCCGTAGTCATAAACGTAGTACTACGACGTAGCACACGCTACGGCGTAGCGTAGCTACATCGTTGTTACACGTGTCTACGAGAGCTACGGGATTATTTTAGTAATTGAAAGATTAAAGATATGCCCTCGATGTTATGTAAATAAGTACACACCAAGGATTTTAAATATACCCTAGTCTGTACTACAAACATAAGATCGAATTTTTATTGTATCACTTGCTTCATTTACTCTTCTCGTCAGCAAGAAGTTTCACATAGAATTGTAGGCGCATTTTTTTTTGGGCGATTATTAATAATAAGAATGGTTTTTGTGGTAATAAACTGAGATGGATATAATATGATAAAGACACATACAGGTATGTACCGGTCGTGGTACTGAGCCGAAAGGAGGTCATTGTACTTATCATTATGAACATCTTGTAGCCTTGTCTAGCGCGTCTTAGAACATTTCCTTCTTTTAATTTTGAACAGGCATGCGGGGATAGAGCTGATCTTTGTAGACCGTATTATATAGATACTAGCTGAATCCCGCGGTACTACCCGCGAGTTTCTAATTTTTCCACATTTCTGGGGAGAGGGGGAAGTATATTCCTGCCAAATTTCGTTAAGATAGGCCAAGCTACTTAGTCGTCTAAAGAAAACAAACAGACAGAGAGACAGTGACTTTAACTTTTATAATATTAAGTTAGGATATGTTTACCAGTACAATGCCTAAGAAAGGATGACTCGTGGCTTCAGTGTATCAAGTAGGCAGATTGAGAACTATAGACTCCTGAAGCAAGTCCAACACACCAGCTTGATGCCCCGGGTACTGCCCGGGCAACCTGCACGAGTGCTGCAGCCTGACGTACCTGCGCTAATCATCATCATCATCATCATTTCAGCCATATGACGTCCACTGCTGGACATAGGCCTCCCCAATCGATCTCAAAAAGGGCCGGTTGGAAGCGGCCTGCTGATCCAGCGTTTCCCTGCGGTCTCTTTTAGATCGTCTGTCCATCTTGTGGGTGGACGTCCTACGCTGCGCTTACCAGTCCGTGGTCTCCATTCCAGAACCTTTCGGCCCCATCGGCCATCTGTTCTCCGTGATATGTGCCCTGCCCACTGCCACTGCGCTAATGTGAACAGGTAAATGAACATAGTGTGCATAGCTACCATCCCGTAGTGTTGGCGACTCGCCATCACGGCGTCGTGTCCCGCTCCGCCCTGTCCCGGGACATTCGGGACTAATATTAATCTGTTCCATATTTGTCCCGATTTTACGAGCGTCACATTCCCCGGGCCGTAAACTCACACATAAACACGCACTATACGTGCGGTGTGGAATGCCTTGAGGTGCCTTTTACTGCAGATAAAAACTTTAATAATTATGTTTTTTCTTCCTCTGGTGGGCACTGCCGGGTCGACCATTTTATTTATTGTTTTCTTCGTCAGCTCAGTATCTAAGACCACTAAACAAGTAGATAGTAAAAATAGTATGCCCGAATCCCCAGAGCCTGATTGTCTTTGGCGCATGGATTATTAAAAGTAACCATGTATTACTTAACAATCTTTACTGGGCAAGCGCATTTATTAACTAAACAAAATACAAGCTAATACTAACACTACAAATACAGTTAGACTGCCCATATACCGTTGAAGGTCTAAAGACAATCCAAATGCTTACGCCCACTATCAGTTGGCAGCGTACTCAGCATGCTGGCATACAGACATTTTACTACTTAATTTCGAAATGAAGCGAAGTTTAGACTAACAATAAACGTTACAGAACTTGGACTTCTGCAAGTATTGTTTACCGTGTAAGTCCCGTCTTACTTCTTCAATGTTTGTACATAAATATTGAACTTCCTACAAATAACACACGTGCAAGAAACTACGGAGAATTTGTGCTAATTTAATTTGTGCTTCATCATTTCAGTCGTAGGACGTCCACTGCTGGACATAGGCCTCCCCCATCGATCTCCAAAAAGGTCGGTTGGAAGACGCCTGCATCCAGCGTTTCCCTGCGGTCTCTTTTAGGTCGTATGTCCATCTTGTGGGTGGACGTCCTACGCTGCGCTTACCAGTCCGTGGTCTCCATTCCAGAACCTTTCGGTCCCAAATTGTGCTTAGGAGCGGTTAATTTACAGCCAACGAAATTTATTTTCACGATTATCTAACACTTAAATAAGATATAAAACAGTGTTGATATCGTTGATTGAGTATAATTAAAATCCCGAGTTTAGCAAAAAAGTGTTTAATTAAGGAACTAAGATTGGGTCATGAATAAATCGTTGACTAATTATTATCTTCCCAACTTTTTCAGTTAAGAAACAAAATAGGTAAAAGGAAAAGTATTTTATCTATTCAAACATCACTCGAGTAATTACCAGACAGACAGACTCTAGAATACTTTTAGAGGAACTAATTGCTGGGAATGCTGGGTATGATAGTCCAGCCAAATATCAGCCTGCCTGAGTGGGTGTTCCCCGATAGTTACCATCTGGGTGTCTTCAAGTCGCGAATGAATTGGCTTCTTGCAGACAAGCGTGCTCCAACGTAGACCGCGTCATCGCTTTACATCAGGCGAGGTAGCGATCAAGTGCAAGTATGTAATAAAAACCTATATAGTGTACGAACTAAAGACAGATACGAGAGAGATTATTTTTTTAATTGGCTTTTAAATCTCTTGCTTCTATATAGACGCATATAATAATATACTTGGTAAAATAAAGATCTTTAAAGATCAGAAACAATCTTTAGATAAAAAAAAACGACTCAAAATATATATTTTGTACACTCTGTGTCAAATAAACAATTATGAAATCTGAATATTCTAGTCAAGGTTTTTTGATTCAGAACAGTTATAAAAGATTACACGACGTTAAAGTTTAAGACAAGTAGCTTTAAAACTTTAATTTACTTGTAGTGCATATAAACGGTTATATATTATTATTCACAGTCTCTTGGGACGTATTGTAATAGTTTCTCATTTGTCAGTGTTGTGCCACTATCCTGATTGTATTGACATGTTGTGACGCGCGGGGAACGTTCCGCTGACATGATGCGTCACATGTTCATCACGTCACTCGTAGTCACTGTGCACCCCTGGAGGTACGGGTAACAAAGGGTAGTTTTGGTATTTCTGTAATTTCACAAATAACATTCAACCCTATCTCCTTAAACAAAACGACAAACAGAGGCCAACCTGAAACATTCAATATCAAATGCTAAAACTCCCCAAGCAAATTTAGAAATTGTTCTTTTGTTTGCCACACTTATATAAGGGCAATGCAATTCAATATAATGGCAGTACAAATACAATGGGACATTATCCCAAGGACTTTGTATACTCTATACGGTATAAAAAGTCCTTGGGGTAATGTGACAAACATACAATTCGTAACATGAAAATGACTACTACAAAAAGTACTTGTACATAACGACCAATATAGTGGTATAGTATATCTGTAGAATGAGCAGTCATTGTATTTGAGAACAGAAGTGAAGTGAAGTTCCCAGTCCTGTCTCAGGATCTGTGACGTCATGTCGCATCTCCCACTGGCATGTTCCTCTGCGTCTCTGCTCGAGGTCTTGGAAGTATTTGTCCGCTAACAAACGAGCTGGCGCTCATTTAAGTTATTTTGAATGTATAATAAATAAGCGCTGTTTTCAACGAATTAAACCGTCTAAATATTCGAAGAGACAGCTTTTAGTCTCATGAATTACAAAATAATGTGTCTTGACGAACGTCGGGCGGCGCGCGACTGGAGACTTCACCCGGCCCGACCTGTCACGCTGATAAATTAATAACCGTTTTATTAGCGGGGAACATTATTGTTGCTTTTTGTTGGAATAAAATTAACAGAACTGACTTTTCTGGGCACTTTTATTATTAACTTGAAGTCTTGCCACCAAAATTGAAAAAACCTGAACCTGAAAAAAGAGATCACCTCGGTAGCGGAGCGCGTGTTTTTTGTAATTATAAAAAGAACATTAATAAACCCTTGTATTCTAACATTTATTTTACTACGAGCTACGCTTCGTGGTATTCGTGGACATTTCTTCGGAAACAGAAAAGTTTTCCGGGATAAAAGTGTCCAGTGTCACTCTCCGGCCCTCCAACTATCTCAATGTCAAGTTGATACGTTGCTCTGTTGCTGCATGAAAGAGGAATTAACACATTGTTGCACTTATCTATACTAATATTATAAAGAGGAAATATTTGATTATTTGTTTGTTTGTTTGCATTGAATAGGCTCCGAAACTACTGAACCGATTTGAAAAATTCTTTCTCTGTTGGGAAGCTACACTATCCCCGGGTGACATAGGCTATAATCTATACCCATGCGAAGCTGGGGCGGACCGCTAGTAATATATAAGTATGATTCTTCACTTAATAAAACATTATAAATCTTCTATATACTTATTATAAATCCGCCTCTATATATCATTATTAGTTTATTACAAGACACTTTATACAAAATACAATAGAATTGTATTTCGCGGAACGTCGACTCGAAAGAAGAAGAAGCTTTTTACATGAATACTCTTTTATATTGTCAGAAACCTAGATTCATAAATTTTTTTGAATAGTTCCCACGAGACAAATTTAAACTAAAATATGTAGCAGTAAATAGTATAACAGCTGTGTATAACAGAGTAAGGTAAAGGGAAACTCAAACGTATTATAGTTTTCTATCTTTTTAGGATTCCGTACCTCAAATGGAGAAAAATGAAATCCTTATAGGACCAACATTTTGTAGATAGAAAACAAACAGTAATGTAGACAGATAAATAGCAGAAAAAATGTCCACCGCAAAGTTACGTTTCTCTATCAACCTTTATACCACGACTCGATTGCTGGAAGGTTTTTTTTCTTTTAATATTATAAATAGGCTTGCGCTTGGCCGCCAACTCGCCTGATGTTAAGCGATGTCTACGATGGAGCACGCTTTTCAGTTCTTTTCACGAGTTTCTTTCAGATATGCAAAAATATGAAAACATTATCAAATATAATGTAAGTAAGGTAATTGGTCTCTCACTATGGGCCTCATAAGCAAGCTCAAAGTCGCACAACGAGCTATGCTCGGGGTTTCTCTACGAGATCCAATCCGATATGAGGAGATCCGTAGACGAACGAAAGTCACCGACATAGCCCACCGGATTAGTAAGTTGAAATGGCAGTGGGCAGGGTACATATCACGCAGAACAGATGGCTGATGGGGCCGAAAGCTTCTCGAATGGAGACCACGGACCGGTAAGCGCAGCGTAGGACGTCCACCCACAAGATGGACAGACGACCTAAAAGAGACCGCAGGGAAACGCTGGATGCAGGCCGCTTCCAACCGCCCTTTTGGAGATCGATGGGGGAGGCCTATGTCCAGCAGTGGACGTCCTACGGCTGAAATGATGAAGGTAATTTAAATAATTCGTGTTTTTTTTCTTGGATCTAAAGCCTTTTTAATCCACCCATAAGGACCTTCTCTCTTGCTGTGCCGTCTGTGTGTAGACCCATGTCGCAGCTGGAAGACTAACGATATACGGCTTACATTTCCGTAGACTAACCATAGACCACCGTCACCGACATAGCCCACCGGGTTAGCAAGTTGAAGTAGCAGTGGGCAGGGCACATATCACGCAGAACAGATGGCCGATGGGGCTGAAAGGTTCTCGAATGGAGACCACGGACCGGTAAGCGAAGCGCAGGACGTCCACTTCCAAGATGGACAGACGACCTAAAAGAGACTGCAGGGAAACGCTGGATGCAGGCCGCTTCCAACCGTCCCTTTTGGAGATCGATGGGGGAGGCCTATGTCCAGCAGTGGACGTCCTATAGCTGAAATGATGATGATGATTTAAAGTAAATAACAGAAAAGAAAAGTATGGATTGACCGGTTGTCACAAACGTACCCTAATCACTGAACAAGGCGAGATTAGAGAAAGTACCGCGTGCATTATAAACGAGGTTCCGTCGACTTCTATACCCCCCTCCCCCTACTTACCCCCCTAGCAAGTATTTTCACCAATTCACTTCTACTTCCATTAATGCATACATTATGAGTGGAGGATCAAAGGCCGACATGTGATTCGATAATAAATTCATGTCTAAATAAACGTTTCCTTTGAATCCGCAGTTGTATCTCTGGCAAGTGTCGTTAAAAAGTTAAGAGTGTTAACCATGTTAAGAGTTGACATGCCGATGTCGGGTTAATTCCTGTTGACACGGGCTTTCAGTTAGGTTTACTTAGTCAGCGTCTCTAAAAGCGATATTGCCGCTGAGCATCTTCAACAGCTGAAAATCTCTTTTAGGCACGCCAATAAATTGGATTTGTTTTAGAACTTAGCTTCTGGAAGCGTAAAGCAGCGTAGTTAACATATAGGCATAGTGGCTACGTGGCTAGCCCTAATGTCAGTGATTGTGGACCACCTGAAGGACTCTAACGTGGCTAGTTGTTATTATTGGACATACAACTGGAACCTACAATTTACTGTGTCATCCGACCCACGGTAGCATTCAGTTATGAATGCTACTAATAGTCACCTATCTGAAGTGACCGGATCGTTAGTGGGTTAAGTTTGATGATTAGGAGCAACTATTCGAGTTACGCCCCGAGTAATCCCGGAGATGTTTTAGTCCAAAAAATAAAGTGTTACATTTTGGATCTAGATTTGACGACCGGTTTGGCTAGCTTTGGACTTTGGTGGCACGTGACGTCTGCCTCACGTGCAGTGCAGGAGGTTCCGGGTTCGATTCCTGGCCAGGCAGAGATTTGCATGACACAAGGAGTCCTAGTGGGGAACTATTAGTGTGTAACGTTCTTTATTTATTTCTGACAGTTTATTTATCTGACGAAAGGTGTGGGTACCTGTGTCTAAAAGCCAACAATGGTATTTTTACCCCAAGCAGGTAGCAGTGCAGGTCTTATCACCCCCATTTTGAAATATAATTAGGCGATGGTTAATGAATGCTACGGCGATGGATGGTTAACATCAAGCCACCTGTTCGTTGATTTCATAAAAATATATGACTAATTCTAGCGAATACTCTGCAATAGTTTGACCAATCTGTCGCGACACTATCGTCCGTGTAGACGCTGCTTAAATCAGCTTCAGTCGAGTCAGATTGACACATTGTGAAGCTCCACAAGAGGCGTCACCAGACGTGTTCAGTTGTTGAAATGGTGAAGTGCAGCTGCCACGGAGATGAACGGACTCGCGCCGGGTTGCTGACGATGCATCGTGACGGAGGACTTTCTCACGTGAGACGACTTACAGTGGCTTTTATTTAGTTTGTTGAACTGAAGTTGAAACTGCCCGATGCAGTTCAAGTCTGGCGCCTGGTTAGTGCAACGCGGGACCCAAACGTCCCAACGATAGCCGTGGTAACCCATTTGGGGACCGCTAGACTTGAAAGCGTGAGGTCGCGGGTTCAAACCCCGGGCCCGTACTAATAAGCTCTTTGGAGCTTATGTACGGATTTTCATACCACTGGCAGTTCGGTGAAAAACATTGTGAGGAAACCTGCACACGTACGAAGAAGGAATTAAATGGCGTATGTGAATCCATGCACCAACCCGCACTGGGCTAGCGTGGTGGATATGGCCCAATCATCCTTTCGGGGGTGAAACTAAAGGCTAAAAGTCCAGCAGTAGACTGTTAATAAAGGCTGATTATGAACCAAACGTTGACGTGTTACTGGTTTAACGTAGCGTGCTAGCTGGTATCGGACGCGAGCATTTGGAATATCTCTAGACCTTCAACGGTCTATGCTATGTGCATTCCAACAGTTTTTTTGTATAATAAGCGAAGTAGTTAAGATATTCAGTATTTGTTAGCATATATTTTGTTTAGTTATTTAGCCGCTAATAAGAGTTAAAACCGGTCTACATGATATTGATGGCTAGTCCGTATTAACGGCTCCCTGCACCGATGTCACATTCATCAGCGCGACAAATGGCGTGCGTCCTGAACTATTGCTTCATTTAACTACTTCCATGTTGCATACTATGCAGAAATCATTGATATAACCTCGCTGTTACGACGGTATTAATGTACTTTAGTAATTAAGAGCAGAAAAGAGCTCGAGTTTCTAACATAAAAAAATACATGGATTAGGTTTTATTCTTCAGTGGGAACTCACGGGAATTGCCATTTTTTTTCTTCTATTTTTTTATTTATTGAAATTCCACATATCCGGTACAATACATTGTAAACTAGGTATCTCTAAATTAATAAACCTCACTTAATATCTAACTAAATGTATTTCCTTCTAGATGTGGACCTAGCACTCATGTTACTCTAGATATAAAATTAATATATTAAATAATTTATTAATTACTGCTGTCAGTCTACATAACATGAAGCAATTTTGCATTTGAAATTAAAAAAAATATGGGAAAAGATGTGCAGCTAAATTCACACTGATTATTTAACGAAAGTTTTTAAGTGCGTATCCTACACACTCTCCGCACTCAAGAATAACGTTTATTGCTTAAAACTGTGTACAAAGGTGTTACATAAAGTTTTAGATCCAACAGTCTATCCTAGCGGACGTGCAATATTTGGTATCTAGGTACTATAACATACATAAACCGTGACATCGAATAAGTATGCCGAGAAGAAACATAAAAAAAAAAAACATAATTATATCATATTTTTTGGTAAACAATCATTTGAAGTAATATACATGGGTGCAACATGAGAAAACCAGTAATAACAAATCATCACTCAATTCCGTAACAGTTTAAAAGATTTAAATGTGATTTAGTATGGTGGTAGTATACACTCTATATCAACACATTGGATACAGACACACACAGATAGTAGGATGCGAGTGAAACCGCGAGACGCTGCGAGTACATTATAAAACAATTTCAGTATCACAGCCGCCGCCGTTAGATATGGTTCGGTAAATTTTATCGCTTTTGTTTTCTTGTACGTACTACGACGTAAATAACTTTTAAACTGAATTAAAATGCATCTCATACATTATAATGGACCACAAGCTTCATTAGCAAATCCCTTTTTGACCTACAAACGAACCGTGTAATGCATACCGACCGACCGACCGTGTGTAGCGACACTTTCTAATCGGCGTTTCTAATCAGAAAAAAAAAAAAAAAAAAAAAAAAATGCTGTCATGACAACACAATTATCAATTTTAATAAAACGACTTCAAAATGAGTAGACGATCCAATGAGTTTACTTATACGAAAAATATTTAAAACACAGATATTTAAAACCTAAAACTAAAACTACCAAACATTAAAATTAAAATAAAAAAACAACAAAATAAATTAAAACCTATCTTAACTATCATTCTATTAAACTGCTACCAGTGGGAACTGTTCCCAAAATGCTGGCCCCATTACCACGTTGTATGCGACGCTCACCCTCTGAGCCAAGTAGAGGCATTTTGGTCACGAGTTGCATAGACGATCAAACAAAATCGTTGACATTATTGGAGCTGGTAAAAGTTATTCACATCAGCAGCCATCAAACGTCCACTACTGGACAAAGGCCTCCCTCTTAAAGAGGGGTGTTGCCATAATCCCCACGCTTGGCAGGCGGCTTGTGGATCGCAGTACGTTCACCGTGTACTAACAGGACGCTGCAGCCCATCCTCCGGTGGTTCTGGTCGCTGTTTTAGGACATACAAGGGTCCGGGTCCAAAATTTTATAGCCAAAGTTAATTAAATGTTTGTGGACATCGAGACGTGGTTCTCTACATATTAAAAAAACACGCAAATATCGAAGTGAGTGCACAAAAATCACTGACATCAGTATCAGTGTCATCATCATAATCATTTCAGTCGTAGGACGTCCTCTGCTGGACATAGGCCTCCCCCATCGATCTCCAAAAGGGCCGGTTGGAAGCGGCCTGCATCCAGTGTTTCCCTGCGCAACAGTATCAGTGTACATTCGTCGAAATAAATATCTACATTCGCGCTATTCTGAGCCTTAATGGGAAGTGATAAGGTGATTAATATAAGGGTTTATTGATGAAATTCTGCGCGTAATGGAGTGGTGGGAGATAATAATTAGCGGGTTATTACGGGGGTCGGATTAAGGAGCGCAATTATTGGCGTACCTGTCTGTACATCCTGGCGCGGCTTCAGTACGTAGAGGAGCGGTGTGATGTGTGGGTGTGTGGGTAACACTTTTTAGAGTGCTTACATTTTTATATCGCAATCATTATCGTCATTATTAGTTACTAGCGGTCCGCCCCTACTTCGCACGGGTATAGATTATAGCCTATGTCACCCGGGGATAGTGTAGCTTTCCGTCAGTGAAAGATTTTTTCAAATCGGTTCAGTAGTTTCGGAGCCTATTCAATGCAAACAAACAATCAAATCTTTCCTCTTTATAATATTATAGTATATATTACAAACAGTTTGAACTCACGATTATGTTTATCGGTCGAGTTGATCGACCGGTAAAACAATACAATATAAAAATAATGTAACAAACCAGCCAAGTGCGACTCTGGTTCGCGCGATGGTGGTTCCGTACAAACTTAATAAATTAAAAAATAATAAAATCTTAGGTACTCACGAACATTCATATCAAGTACAAAAATTAAGTTTATAATAAAAAAAGGATTTTGTTGTTGTTTGGTTATAATGTTTCGTCACGCGAGTTTTGATGAGGTACTTATTGCCATTGCAACATATTTCACGTTTATTATTTATTGATTTAAATGTTTGTATTTAGTTTTCTTTGTCTGGAATCTTTTCTATCTAATAAGCCACTACCAGTAAGCAAGTACCAGTTCTGGAAACTGATAGAAGAGGGTGGATGAGAGACGCGGGCGCGTTTCAAAAAAAGCTATTTTGAGTTTTTTGTTCCAAAAAGGTCGAAACAAAAAATACGAATCTTTTTATTTTCACCATGGTGACCCGGCAGATTGTTATGGTCTTGCTCTTGAGCTCATACAAAAATCCCATTGTTTTTTATTTCCAATTTTCCGGTATATTTTCCAATTATTCTTTCCCTTAAGACCGTATTCGGACTACCTATTACGAACATAAAAAAATTTACAAATCGGGTCTCGCAACTTAACGGTAGCAAAATTAGCGCACTCCCAAAAAAGTAACTCTTATTCTGGATTCGATTATAATAGGTTAATTAATTTTATTCGTCCGTTTGGTAGAAAGTTTGGCGGCTAACTAGGTCGTTTTGTTTTAGGATAAACTACAATTTAAGTTCGTCATGTTGGCATAATGAGCCGATAATTTTTTATTTTTTTTTGCACACACGGTCATCTGACCCCAAACTAAGCAAAGCTTGTAATATGGCTGCCAGAAACTGATATACGTACATATATATTTTTAAATACATACTTAAATAGATATTAACACCCAGACATAGAACAAACACAAATGTTCATCACACAAATGTTTGTCCTAGATGGGAATCGAACCCACGCCCCCAAGCACAGAAGATAGGTTCACTACCAACTGAGCCACCGGGGCAGACAAAATATATATTTTGTACACTCTGTGTCTGTGCTCTGTGTCAAATAAACAATTATGAAATCTGAATATTCTAGTCAAGGTTTTTTGAAGTCAACATTGAGCTCTCTCTATCGTCATTCCTCTATTGAACCCCATACAGACAAGGTCAGTAATAACTCGGAGTATTAGGAGGCTATCTAGAGCCCTCTCTGGCCCTAAGTGGCCCTTAGAGCCATATAACTGGGTTACAGCATCAATGGATACGTGCTGTATGATCTTGTAATGAGATAAGGCAACATTGATTGACGTGATGTTACCAGAAAGGTATCGGTTCATTACTTGTTATATTGTCTGAGGTAACATTTGATTACGGGAAAATTGGTCACGAATACTTACTCACTGACTTGGTGTTTTGGATCAAAGGACACCCCGGGGTTACATCAAAGCAAACAGGAAACACACGATAGTCATCGTTATCATCAACCAGGAGAATCCGCTGTTGGACATAAGCCTCTCCCTTACACACGGAACGAGCCTGCCGTCTGCACCCACTGAATGCCCGCGACTCTCAGGTTTCGTCAGTCCATCTAGTGGGCGGCCTACCTACGCTGCGTCTTCCGGTTCCTGGTCTCCACTCAGGAACCTTTCTTACCTATTGATTATCAGTTCTCCGCACGACGTGACCTGTCCATTGCCACTTCAACTTGCAAATTGTAACAGCTATGTCGGTGACTCTGGTTCTTCGGCGAATGAAGAAATAGAATCCGGAACGTGAAGTTCGCGCAAAGATATCCGCATAGCTCACACATACAATAAACTTTCGATGGTATTCTTTAAAAAATACTTTGACGTCTCTAATCGTCTTGGATAAATAAAAAATAACTAAAGGAAGCCAATGAAAAACGGAAACTTACATGAACACAGAACGTGAAGTGTTTTACGTGAAGTAAAAGGAGTAAAATCTTACAGCAGTTTATATTAAAACATTCTAAACTTCATAAATAATCGAATAATCGCATCAAATAACTCGGTAGTAGAGAACATATAAAGAAGCTCAGCTACTTCCGCGCCCTTTCACAGGAGAACGCTTTGTGAGTACTTATTAAATTCCATAGAGGAAACACGCGGGAGGTACTTCCGGGTAAATTTGTTGATTTTGAGTAACAGAACTAATATCCTAAGTCCTGAAATAACCCGGCTGGCTCCTGTATAAACTAAACCTAAACATTACTTACATTTAGTAGCTTACATTGTTATTATGTAAACATACTGTTTTTTGGAATAAGTGGCAAACAAGCAGCGGATCTCCTGATGGTAAGTGGTCCCTGCCGTCTATGGACTAAAAGCTATAGTATAGCTTTATAATAATTTAGAAATACCATGAGTGATCGAGATAAAGCTTTAGATCTGGAAAAATGGGAAAAAACACGACTGAAACCTAACCTTAGACGAGAAGTACCAAACTTACTAAAGATTTGTTTCCATATTTTTTTTCATATTATCCGTACAGAAGTTGATTTCGTATTTCGTGGCGCGAGAGAGAGATGGTAGAGTTTTGTGAAACACATTTAAGTCCAGTCATCATCATCAGCCAGAAGACGTCCACTGCTGAACATAGGCCTCCCCCTTTAACCTCCACACTGAACGACGGCCTGCCTTTTGCATCCACTGGATGCCCGCGACTCTCACAATGTCGTCGGTCCATCTAGTGGGAGGCCTCCCTACGCTGCGTCTTCCGGTTCGTGGTCTCCACTCCAGAACCTTTCTTCCCCATCGGTTATCGGTTCTTCGAGCGATGTGGCCTGCCCATTGCCACTTCAACTTGCAAATTTTAACAGCTATGTCGGTGACTCTGGTTCTTTGGCGAATATCCACGTTTCGGATTTTATCGCGCAAAGAAACTCCGAGCATAGCTCTCTCCATTGCCCATTGCATAGTCCAGTCAAACAAATTAAATAGGAATACCAGCTTGTGGGCATACAATTCTAAACATAAATTTAAAAGCGACGTAGAGCAAGGCAGGTATCTGGTTTATTTGCCGAGAATAGAGAGATAATATTTCTGATTTAAAGTGAGCTAATTTCCACATTATACTCCTAAACTGCAGCTATTAGCAGCAGACCTGCAGAGTCAATGGAACGATTTTAACAGGATTCCTTCTTCACCTAAGCTCTAGAAATAATAGTTATTTCCACAGCTATGTGCATCAATTTTTCAGTCGTTTCTATGCTAGCGCAGCGGGTTCAGGATATCGTCTCCTTTTCACTGTAACAATTATTTCTATCGAGGCGATAAAATCGAGTGCACTATCGATGGCACATTGAATCTATATCGATACAACATCGAATATTATATCGAGTCCGTAATGATGGCCATTGTGGTGCGGGAATAATGGCGAGCTGAGCCGGTCGGCCACCGAGTGATGCGCTACGCTGGGGAGTTAGAGAGCGATACTAACATCAAATGGTGTTTATTTTTTTACCGGGCAAGTGCCTTTATTAACTAAACAAAATACAAACTAAAACTACAAATACAGTTAGACTGCCCATAGACCGTTGAAGGTCTAAAGACAATCCAAATGCTCAAGTTCACTACCAGTTGGCAGCGTACCCAGCATGCTGGCGGCATTACCACGTTGAATGGCAATGCTTATGCGTTGAGCCAGAAACACGCCAGCATTTTGGTCACGCTTCGCATTAACCAGGCGCTCTGAAAGATTTTTGAAAATGAGGTGAGCTCCCGGTCCCCAAGGGCCCAATGTCTCGACCCCAAACGCTTCAAATATGTAACCACTGCCGAGGTTAGCATATTTGCGTCGCTTGTGCTGCTCTGCCGAATTGGCAGCCGCGCCTGCCCTACCTTGTGTCTCAGGAAGATGTGACGGCGCCAAAGTATCAACACAAGTTGCGTCCCATACAAGGGGCCGCCCCTAGAAGGTGTTTAATTACATCGATCCATGTTTGAATTATAATATTTTAATGTAATTTTCTAGAACCAGCTTACCTGACGAATACGATCAGACGTTTATTTAGACTTACTCGCCGGCTATTATTATGTACATGTGAAATTGTTTCTGTACCCGTCCCACATAAGTCAATCCAAATGAGAGTGACGGTGATACAATTAATAAAATAGATCCTGGAACAACCTACCAGGGACCTTACGGCCAACTTCTTACGCGGTATCAAACTAACGTTAAAACCGCCCAGTTCGGAAAATCACGCGAACGTGAACCTTAACGCGCCCAGATACGGTTTGCGGTCGCGCAACATTTTTTCATCACCTAAACTGGATTGCTATAAACAGCTACCCGTAAGGCCCCGCACTTGTATAGTACTTATTTGTAATCTGGACTATGACACAGACTCACTCAACAGTTGAGGTCTGTCAAGCTGGACGATAAGAGATTTTTTAGCTAAATTATACTTAATGTTATAAACTAACGACCCGCCCGCCCGGCTTCGCACGGGTGTAATTTACGTACGAAGCCGGGCGGGTGGGTCGCTAGTTATATATATAAACCTTCCTTGAAAATGTATCTAACTGATGTTGAAAACCGCATCAAAATCCGTTGCGTAGTTTAGGAGGAGTTAGCGGCCATACAGACATACAGACAGACAGACAGACGCGAAAAGCGACTTCAATTTATACTATGTAGAGATAGAGAAGAGATAGAGATAGAGATGCGGAAGTGTGTTTGTTTGTTTCTCTTTCACGAACTAACAGAGCAACGGATCGACGTGATTTTTTGAATTAAGGTAGTTGGAGGGCCGGAGAGTGACATAACATACTTATATCCCGAAAAAATATACAGTTCCTGAGAAAATGTTCCCGGGGCGTAGCTAGTAGGTCAATAATGCTTTATTTAGCCTTGTATTCTATGGTTGGACTGCAGCCCTTACAAATAAAATCGGTGCGCAAAGTGAGTGCTCTCTTGTACCGCACCGCGAGTCTGCAATCCGCACCTCCTAATGTACCAATAACGGGGAGGGGGGTGTAACCTGTCCCCCTCTTTGATCATGTAAATATTGTAGTTTTGTGATAAGGAGTTGGTTCTTGTAATGACGTACAAACAAACATTCCATCCATGTTTAGTTTGGTTCCACTTAGTGAGTAATAAGAGTTCCTAGAAACATTGTTCAGATAGGATTCATGTAGCTTTCTGGAATTCATTATTGTGTTAAATTTGAATCAAGATTTCTACGAGCTTACGGAATAATTTTATAAGGCAGGTTGTTGTTTGGTTTTTGTTATGTTGTCAGGTTAGGTGTCTGATCAAGATCTTGCCTACCACGAAGAAAATAAACGTACAGATTTCATAAAAATTATCAATTTGATTTTGATGATATCAATGCACAAGTATTGCAGGTAGAGTTTCCGTGAATCAATGTAACTGTATCCGTGACTTGTTTGTCTAAAGTTCCATTCACTCGGGAAGGATTAAGTGAAGTTACAGTTAAATAACGTGCTCGGAATAGTCGAGGAGTGACGTTGCATCCCACCGGTTCACTTGTAATTATAATTAATTGTTCCTTACAGAGGTGCATCTGCTATTAATAGCTGCAGTTTGGAAGTATAATTTAGAAATTTGCCTACTTTAAACCAGAACTATTAACGTTTTGTTCTCTGGGAATAAACCTATCTCTCTATTTGTGTTAAGTAAGTATCCACAAACTGGTATTTCAATTTGACTGGATTTGATTATCTTTAGAAATTGACGTGTTTTTTCACGGTAAGTTTATACGTGAGTAATTACCGTGTAATGTAAACAAAATGTGGATTTGATTTGGATTAGTTGACAGGATTTAATGTGTTTTACTGGATTTTATGTAGTTGACTGGATGTAATGTAGCCAACTGGATTCAATGTGGTTGATTGGATTCAATGTAGTTGACTGGCTTTTATGTTATTGACTGGATTTAATGTTACGGGCTGGACTGGACTGGATTCGGTTTTCATTATTGATAGCTTTTTTCAATTAAATAATAAGCTTGCACTTGACCACAATCTCACCCGATGTTAACATCGGGATTGCGGTCAAGTGCAAGCTTATTATTGCGGTGATGCGGTTTACGATGGAGCACACTTGCTTAGAAAACTACTTACCCTGCTCTCACGAGTAATCCAGTGATTTTCAGTTTACCAGCGTTTTTGGGGAATAAAAGCGGTATGTTTTCATCTCCGTCGTTACCATGCACACTACTTTCGTAACTCAGACGTTTTGTCATGAAACGCAAACAACTAATACAAACACACACAGAAAATATGAGCTTTCGGGTACGTCATAGCAGGTATATAGAAGGTATTTAAGCTTGTCTGTAAATTAATGAAAACTTAAAATATAAACTAAAAACTAAAACTTAAAATAACTAAATAAAAGCTACAATTAAACTACTACAAAACAAAAACGCCGTCGAGATCAGCACCGTGCGGCAGGGTTCCCAGAACACTGGCCGAGTTGCCCCGCTGTATAGCAATACTTAGCTTTTGAGAAAAGTATGTGCCAGCTCTAGGATCCCCCGAGGCGAGGACCAGCCTAGTTGAAATATCCTTGCAGATTTTTTTGTATATGTAGTATAATGTATATGCATAATGAACTGTGGATAGTATTGGTCTGTCATTGTTATGCTCATGGAGTGCTACATTGTTGACAATCCCATCCGCGAGAGCTATTTAGTAATTGATGTCAACATTGACTCGGCCGAGTCGAGAGCGATGAGAGGGCCGAATTACCATTACATTTACACCTAACAAAGAGCATTATCAAGAGCACTTGTGGTTTCAATCTAAACATGAGCCAGCCTGTCCGCGGTCACGTGGAGCATCCTCAAAGACGCCGACAAGCAATGAGATCTAAACATTTTATTTCTGCATGATTTGATTCCCTCCTGCCCATTTTTCTATCGGACTGCCAGAGTGGGTACGAAAAATCGACACCGCTTTATGGTTGATATTCCGAGAACCCATAAAAAGGGCTTTGATTCCACATTTATTGTGCGAACTGCTAGTCTGTGGAATTTGCTGCCTGAGTGGGTGTTCCCCGGGTTTCTTCAAGGTGAGAGTGAATAGGTTTCTTCTGGGCAAGCGTGCTCCATCGTAGGCCGCATCATCGCTTAACATCAGGCGAGTTGGCGGACAAGCGGGCAAGTCTATTTATAATTTTAAAAAAAACCACCGAAAACTCATAATTAATAACAAGAGAAAGTAATAATATGCATATAGAAGCACGAACTAATTACCTAAAACTACTTAAAATCAATATCAGATATGCCTACAAACTGGCACTGAAATACATAACTAAAGTAATAAACCGCTGCCAGCAGGCAGACTTAGTTCCCAAAATATTAAATTGCAACACTAACGCGTTGAGCAAGATAACAAGCCAGCATTTTAGTCACGAGATGCTTCCATCACTCATGTAGATAATTATTTAAAATATGAAGTTTTGACCACAAAAGTTTAGAAGTTGCTAAGTGTCGCTAGTTTACCTATTTTCACGTAAGTATTTATATCTACATTATTACTTTAACGTTCGTACGATATATTCACAAAGTTCTAAACGTAATTCCCGGAGCGAGTTTGTTTGATATGCTTTTGCTCAGCTACAGCTACAATGCTCAGAGTCCACTTGGTTACCTCTGGTCTCTGGGTGCCACAAACACAGCGGAAGTACTCAACCTGGATGTTCCGCAGAGTGGACTCCTGGTTGAGGACTCCGGTACACAGATCCGTCGGTTAGCAGAATGCAGAAGGATGCATATTGTTATTTTACAAACAAAATTTGTACTAAAGTAGTCAGTACAGTACAGTGCTTAAGTTTTTGGAAAACATAGATTAAACGTGTATAGTAAAAACAATCATACTTAAATGAGATAGTGTGTTTATTTGTTTGTCCCTCTTTTACGTAGCTACAGAGCAACGGATTGACGTAATTTTTTGCGTAGTTGTTGGACCAGAGGGTGATATGGTTTAATCTTATCTCTCCCTTTATCATGGAAAACATACGTTTTCTAAGGAAATCTCCAAGTGAGTGAATCTGCGGGGCATAGCTAGTTATATGATAAATAAATAACTAGTAAATATTTATACATATAGCATCTTGTAATCATCTGAAATTCAATCTAATCATAGGCATAAGAAAATAGTTTGTTCGACGATAACTTGTGTACCTCCTGTAGATCCGATTTTTTTATTCATGAAAATATAATAATATAGTTTAGTTTAGTAGTTTTTAAGGCATTGTAAATATACAGAGGCCTCAGTTGAGAGTTAACTACTAATCTATGTTATAATACTAATGTTATATAATATTTGTAAATTTCTTTTTGTTAAATAATTATCATTATTATTTAAATAATAATAACTTTGCGCATTTATATCCTTTGAATGTTATTTATCATAGTTTGCAATTAGGTAGCTGTATTCACAATGTCAGCGCGAGTTAAACATATTTATACTTTGTTATCTGTGGCTACCCAAGATACAGGCTTAGTTGTAGTAGCCTAATTTGGAGTCCACCCTAGCCCTATCCCGGGTTAATTCATACATACATCTATTAATAGTTTTATATGCAGCATATGATTTTTCCTTTTTTTTTGCTGATTATTGCTATCCACGGGCTGAACCTTCACTACTGTCGGTGACTCTAGTGCGTTGCCCTCACGCGCCATCCGCACTAGCTGTTATTGTGTCTGTGGCGCCACTCGGCTGAGATTTGGACCGCGACTGGGTCTACATACACTGGTGTCCGGAATGTGTTTTACTCAGTACACTGTTTGCACAATGTCGTGACTTGTGCGACTTGTAAGGATGCGAGCACTTGTTCTCGGAGTCACGTCTGTAGTAGGTACCGGGCTCTATGCGGTGCTGGACGATTGAACGGCGCGGGTAGGAAACTCTACCTCAGTAGAAAGTCTATAAGTAACGACAACGGAACGGAACGAGCTACATGACCTTATCCTGCCATCCCCTTTCTACTACAGGACAAATAGGAAAACGGCCCACTACCACCCACATACATTGTGAATTTTCCTTGGATACGTACCAAACGTTTCTATACTGCGTTTCTAATCCGTACGGCCAAAAGAGCGTCTCGAGACACGCATATGGTAGGGTTCCGTATCCACAGCCATATAATTGTGGTCACATTCATAGTTCTGAAATTGGCGGACAAAAAAAAAATCGGACAAACGAAGCTATTTGATATAGCCTAATTTCAAAGTAGTATCATCCATCTTCTGGTCGACTGCGCACGGAGCGAGTCTGAGAGAATATGTGTTGCACGAGTACGGCGTAAACCCACGAGATGTTGGTTTGTTGAATATCCCGCCAAGTCGGTTGTAATGTATCAATGATGGTAAACTGCCTCCATTTCTGTCTCGTCGTTTAATGGAGCCCACAGGCGACCGACGACCCCCTGGGCGGCCTCGAACTAGCTGGCGCGCTTTTTACACCAAATGACAAAACTTGGTGGAGGATACGGACGCGAGGAAGGAAAGCATCCCCCATTTCCTGACTGAGCATAAAAAAACTTTATTATTGAAACTACCATGGTTTTCACACATTTTATTTATATTACACGGGAATTACTCACGTAAGATTAAGCCGGTTACTCCGACTATAGTTTCAACCGCATTAGACGGTCTTTTTCAAGGTGAATGTGCGCGCGCGGCTCCGGCTTAATCTTACGTGAGTAATTCCCGTGTAATATAAATAAAAAAACTTTACTTCAACTTTTCTACAGAACCACCTTGCATGTTATGAGCATTAATTTATGTTTTTGTTTTGATTAAAAAACACGACACGACGCCGCAGACAGGGTTAAGGTTTCGTAGAATTTTTGAGATAATCATAAAGTAAATATAATTCCAAGAACAACCTACAGTACTTACAATATTTAATTCTGGTAATATTAAATAAATAAATCTCACGTCGTAATCGGAATAAGGGTACTAAATGACTTTGATTAGGGCATAAAATTAATATCCTCTCTCTCTCTCTCTCTCTCTCTCTCTCTCTCTCTCTCTCTCTCTGAGTGATTCGCCTGAGCTGAATCCCAGCAGTGGGAATATGAAAGGCTGATAATGGAGTAATTATCTAAACATTTTGTTTATATTACAAGGGAATTACTCGCATGTAGGTAGTTTTTTTACATATTTTTTTAATGCCATAGGTGGCAAGCAAGCAGACGGGCCGCCTGATGGTAAGCAGTCACCGTCGCCTATGGATACTTGTAACACCAGAGGCATCACAAATACGTTGCCGACCCATAAGGACTCTATTAACTCGCCTTTTGAAGAACCCCATGTTGTAGCTTCTCGGTAGCACCGCGGAAGGTAGCTCATTCCACACTTGTATAGTTTAACCGCATTTTTCATTTTGTGTAATTGCATTGGAGCTATTAAAACCGAATTCTCCCTAACTTCCTACTTAAAAAGCGCCAGAACGTAAAAGCGAATAAAATTGAAATGAAAAACGGTGTCAATTTCCCTGACAGCTAATATAATTTATTAGCCGAAGTCGTTTTATGAATCATATTGAAGGCGTCGTTTTTCCTGTCCGAGATCTGCAAACTTGGACGACAACTCAATACTTCATCAGCGGAGGGAGGCTGCGGCGGCGGCGGGAGCACCTCGGAGTTTGGGACTTTCATCTACTTCGGTTGCTTAACTTATAGAGTGGAACATGAATGTATTCTGCAAAGAACAGCAGGACATGACGCGGATGCATAGATGGAAGAAGATAGATTTGCCTAGCAGTGAAACAATATAGGCTAGCAAAAAGTAGCGTGAATTATTGGTTCTATATTATACTGCACCGGTCCGTAGTAAGTTTCTAACTATCATGTGAGTTTGTAGCCAAAAGTAGATTTCCAGTTAAATAAAAACTTAGGTACCTTGCCTACTACTTTGTTACAAAAAGTTTTGCACCTTTATTTTACAGAGTTGAACAGAACTGATGTGGTAAGATAAACTGATGTGGTAAACTAAAGATGCACCGAGGAGCAAGTGGCTGTGAAATCTTATACTATGTCAAACATCACACGATGAGTCAAACAACCCCCTTCGTCTTACCCTCAGATTAGACAAACAAGGAAAATGTGGTAAGGTAAGGTGGCGTGACGTATCAGGCCTAAATCAGGCTTGAAGTCTTTAGTCGAACTCACCCTGCAGACTACCTTGTGGCCTTTTGCATATGGACTAGTTAGTACATTGGTGTCGCTACAAATGCGTGAAAAATTTGTAAGTGAACCGTACTTACAGTTTCCTGGTTTTAGCGGTGAGTAGCTATAGTGTTTTTTGAAACAGACATTTGAACATGAACGATAATATTATTGTACTAAGGCATGTCTCCCTTGTTTGTCTGATCTGAGGGTAAGACGCAGGGGGTTATTTTTGACTCATCGTGTGATGTTTGACATAATAAGATTTCACAGCCGCTAGCTCCTCAAGCCTTAATCTTCAGTTTATTGCTCCTAATCACTGTTGACTACCTTATAGTATAACAAAATAAAACAGAGAATCTAGTTTGGTACTTTACATTTGGTCCAAGCAATAATTTGCTCTTACAGGTACAATAACATTGTAAAAAGCTAAAAACCACTAGTTCTAATCACTTCCGCTGGGTTTTTGAACGTAAGACCCGATAAACTTCAGTGAAATAAAAAAAAGTTTTAGTCTGCTGTTTACAAACGCTTGAAGCGAGTTTAGTACTATCGTCATACTAATATTATGACAAGTGAAGTTGTTTGTTTGTTTGTCTTGCAGACAGCAATAGAACAACCAATTGACGTGATTTTTTGCATATAAATAGTTGAAGGGTCGGAGAGCGACTTACTATACTTTTTGTCCCAGAAAATGTACAGTGCCTGAGGGAATGCCCATGCGGGTAAAACCGCGGGGTTCATTTAGTACTTTTTAAACTCACAATAATTGTGTAATAATATGTAGTAAAATTATGTACGTATATAATTTTGTATTGATATACATTTAGGTTAGAATCATATTTATTGTAATTTGTTGTTATGTATATTATCTTGTAAAACTTTGATCTTTCTGTTTATTTCTTTTTGTCTTTTATAAGGTGTTTTTGATGCATGCCTACGTACTGTTTGTTCCAACCTGGTGGATGACTGGTAGAATATGTTTAGCATTAAGTCCTTCAATTGTACATGTTTACTTAATTTGTAAGTGTGCAATAAAGTATTAAATAAATAGGCTTTCTTACCTATTACACCGCATTATACAGGGTTACTGGTAATTAGTTAGCATCCTCTTAAGTGCGGCTTTAATACGTCAAAACAAACAACTTTTGTTCTACGACTTAACAAAATTCGCGATAAAAAAATCAGCCGTTCCATACAAAAAAATATTCACCCCCGACAACATTTATGAAACGGCTGATAAGTAGATAAAGATGATAAGAGAAAAGAGAAGTAGGTGAGCAGTAACCCTGTATTGAGGTATAAAGTTCCCGTGTCTTGCAATATAGGTGACGGCGGTAATGAAACAAATAGGCTTACCATGGGCACATGGGCTGGCGCGGCTGCCAATTCAGCAGAGCAGCACAAGCGACGCAAATATGCTAATCTCGGCAGTGGTTACATATTTGAGGCGTTTGGGGTCGAGACATTGGGCCCTTGGGGACCGGGAGCTCACCTCATTTTCAAAAATCTTTCAGAGCGCCTGGTTAATGCGACGCGTGACCAAAATGCTGGCGTATTTCTGGCTCAACGTATAAGCATTGCCATTCAACGTGGTAATGCCGCTAGCATGCTGGGTACGCTGCCAACTGGTAGTGGGCTTGAGCATTTGGATTGTCTTTAGACCTTCAACGGTCCATAGACCGCAGTCTAACTGTATTTGTAGTTTTAGTTTTAGCTTGTATTTTGTTTAGTTAATAAAGGCGCTAGCCCAGGAAAAAAAATGAAACAAGATTCGGCTTCCGAATAAACTTTAATTGGACAAACTGTAAACTTCATTCGAAGCCTATTACAGTGTACATCAACGATACTAATAAAATACATTTAACTGTACCTAGCGATACGATACACTACGCCGCGAGATATCTAACACTTACTTATAACGCTCTCTTATTGTATATAGTTAAACACTGTTTAAACTAGGAGGCGACATAACAGCGAAGAGCTACATTTGTACGTAATGCTTGAAGTACAAACTGTAACAAATCTAATTTACATTGTAAAACCGTTTCTGAAATAAGTCTACAAAACAATACTGAAACCATAGGAACTATAAACCGCCAAAGTTTATTTTAATTCCCTTCCCTGGTTGGAAGGGAAGCGAATTAAAAATATTTAAATATATTACAAATACAAAGTCTGAGATCTTTCCTCTGAGTATTTTACACATAGTTTGGTTTAGTTAAATAATATATTTAAAAGCAACGGGTAGATTGGCAGATGATCATTGAATTGAACCTAAATATATGACATTAATTAATAGTTAGTTAGAAATCGTTATACATTATTATAATACAGTTTCCGGTGGTCTAGGCCTCGTCTCTCGCCGCACTGCTATCTGGAAGAAATATACAAATATATTAATATCCTATTTGTTAAATATAATGGTAACATTGTGGTAATTGGACACCAGTGGTGTTGTTGGCAGATAATTTGGATAAGTCTTATTACGGGAGTGGGCGCGGTACGTGCCTTATACCTAATATGTATTCTAAGATCTTGAACATGTACAAATAATGAAGGTTGTACTTAAGTTAAACAATACTTTAAACTTTTTTTGTCAGAGAAATTTAATTATTGCTTAAATTAAGTTACGTTTCTATGTAAGAGTGTACAAGTTTAAATGCTAATTAAGATATGTACAAAATGTGTTAAAAATAACAAGTTTCAATTAATTTATTGTGTAAGTTACTTTTTTAACTGGATAATAATCGAGAAGTATTGTATTCGAGATGGTAATCGTATCGTAATCAAATATATAAGTAAATTGTGCTTAACGTGTGCTCAATTATTTTTAACAAATTTTAAAGTTGTACATTTTATATTTCTGTTTTGGCATAATTTACGATAGTTGTTAAATAAATAAGATAAGCCATTGGCTCCCGTCCCACAGTCTCTGGCTAGTTCAGGAGCTTCTGGAATCAATACTGTAGCTTATTTTACATCATGCCCGAATAAATGATTTGTATTTTGTAAAGCGTAGATTAAGATAGTAAGTTAGATAACGTTAACATTAATATTGTAAGTACTTATATCCAGAAATTACATCATTCATGGGAACCTCAATGAAGTCATGTTGTATTTACACGTATAGATAAGTATACTTATAGTAGAACATCCACAAATGTCAGTGTTTTATATTTTACAATGTCCAAAAGTAACAAATTAAGATATTCTGCAACACAACATCTAGTGTAACATAGATATCGTTGGACATCCTCCACGCGAGTTGCGTTTCCTACAAACAAATTCAAATGGATGAGATATGTTACATTACACGTTACATTACAGAATGTATCCGTACACACAAGTAGCGAGACGGGTGCCGCCGCAGTAACGATCGGTTAAACTAAAAATTAAATCGTAGGTTAAGCCGTGCGGTGATCGCGAACAAAGCGCCGCTGACGCGCGATTAACTCCCAACTCCCAGCTATTTGCCCAACTGAAGTTTCAGTTTGCTTTTGTTCGAGACTCGTCGCCGAGCCGCGGTGACTGGTGGAGTTAATTTATAAATTCTTTGATTTAATTAGCGAGAGTTTTCAGTGGTTTTGGTATAATCTGTAATTTGGCGAGATTAAAAAACTTACTCCTATTTATATTTTGATTTAATTCCTAGACGCTGCAGTTAGGCAGTCGTAAATTCCAAAATAACAACCGATTTCTAACGTTAAAATGTGTGAAATTATTTCAGTATCGTATTGTTTGTTTCCTAGTTTATATTTGTAAGTACGAGGGTAAGATTTGGTCCGTTCATAGACCTCTTCGGGTCGGGTTTCGATAAAACGCTAAATATATGTCGCCGTGCCGCCCGGTAGCCGCGCCGGTCGCCGGTCGGGGCAAACGCCGTAAAAACACATTGTTACGAGTCCGACTCTCTGTTGTTAAACTCTAACTGGAGCTTATGTGTTTAAACGCGATTTAAACGACAGTTGAGAAAAGCGACAAGCTGTGTTAATTTAATTAACTATACAACTCTTATTTTAGTTAACAATTTAAAGTTTCAGTCGTCGTTAATTCCAATTATTGTGGACCTTTTATACTGAATCTAGATTTAAATTCAGCTACATAGATTTGTTTGGGCTTTTTTTAAGCAATCCTTCTCTATTTAAATACTCGATATTTCGAGGACCTTTTTAGGTTATTTATTAATTTGTATTTTACTGATATAGTAACTATTATACAATATTTTTAATGCTTAATATGATTTGTGTGCCGAATGTGTATATTTATTTTGTATATTTTTATAGTTGATTTGTTTAGATTAGATTGTAACTGGTCGGTACAGTTGACTGCGTTGTGGAGCTTCATAGTCGATGAAGACAATCGCAAAAGCCAATAATCGCAAATGAAAGGTGAAATAATAAAACATGTGTGAGCGGACACGCCAGTGTCGGACTGGCATGGATCAGTGAGTCGGGGGGTCAGGTGGGCAGGCACGGGTCGCCGCGTCGGCTGCGACATCTGAGCGCTCGCTCGGAGCACGGAGGAGTCCCCGGGGCTCGCTCGGGCTGCGCAGCTCCACGCTCCGCTTCACCGACAAATGTTATTAGATACGCGACTTGGAACGCGGCTCTTTTTAATATATAACAAACTTTACAGAAACGTGATAAGCACAGAGACACATTAACACTGAAGGCTACGTTGGAGCACGCTTGCATAGAAGAGACCGATTCAGTTTAGTAAATCACACACATTTTTCTATTTACAGTCAAAGTTAGGATACAACTACATGATTCTACAAGAATATATTCTAGTAACATTCACGGGAAACAACTAACAACATCAAACAGAGTGAAAGAACTAGAAGAGAGAAGAAGGCTAGATGGAGCAAGCTCTACAGGTCTAACATCTACTAACATAGAGCAGTCGAGGTGTTCACAAGAATCTACTGAAAGAGAAGACAGACAGAGAGTAGTGCTACGACAAACGAGTGCGTTAGAGACAGAGCTATTGTGTGTGTTTCGTCTCGAAGGACGAAGAGCTATGTGTTGTGAAGCGACATTGCACCGAGCGTGGTTACCGTGGTCGTCAAGCGAGTCGGCTCCGTATTGCGCTGAGCGCTTGCCCCACATTCCTCTTAAGTTAGTCCAGCCTGGTTCCCTCTTCCAGTAATACGCTCCTGTTGGTCATTTTATATCTTTGTATTTTCCTCGTCAAGTAACTCGAAAACCCATCGAATATTACAAGGATGTTAATAATATTTTTCATTAAGTCGTTTACGATTATTGCCGCGAAATTACGAGTTATAACGCTCGAAAAATTCTGCCTAATGGGTCGTCCGCGCCGTTGGGTGGCCGCCATATTGACTCCGAGGGTGTTTAATTTAAAAACCTCCGTGAATTAATGTTTAATTCTGTCGCGTCGGCCGATGGCCCGGGGCACTCGGAGTCCCCCTCGGCCCCACTCGACCACTATTTATCACCGCAGACGCTGGACATTCGCTCTCCCGACGGCACTATATTACTTTGACATTTATCAAATAGCATCCCCACCGAATAGAATTTAGTACCATTGATCGCAGAGAGATAACTATTTAAGTTTAGTAGACTGAAATTATTCCACGAATAAACGAATGATGATTTTTTTGTGTGTTAATATCGAATCGAAATAAGATTTGGGTTAAAAAAGGTATTTACCCGTAAAAAATATGGAAAAAAAAATCTTGAAACTTATGTAATGTTATTATTTTATAAGTTGGAATTTCCAACGTTCATTAAAATTGTCAAAATACAATCTGTCTATTCGTCGTGAAAGTTAATAAACTGAGTGAAAGCGGGCAAGGAGGGCTGTAACCGTAAACGTAAATCAATCAATGGAACAGCAGCCGCATCAATCAGGGCCGAGCCGGGGAAAATAATTACCGTTTTCATGGTTACAGAGTTACAGCGCTCGCTTTGAGCTTATTGGAACTTTAGCGCGCATTCACGGCGGTCGGCGGTACGTTCACGGGACAATGGTTTTTACGTTAGGGCAGAATGCGTTGGACGCGTGTAACCGAACACAAAATTGCGAGTAATATATTTAAATCGAATATAGGTTACTAGTTATGGTTGAACTAGCGTTTTAGAAAATAAGGTATCCAATTTTCATTGTTGGAAATTTTCGTATCGTCTTGTCTCTTTAATAAAGAGACCTTTTGATTGACTAATTGTTTGATGCTCGCGTGAGGAAACATTATAAGTTATTACAGACGGCTTTCACTCACGATTATGTTTTTGTGTCGAGACGATCGACCGGTTTCGGAGCCTAGAGCTACTTCATCAGGGAATACGCGCGCTCTCGGAGACAGATGCCTGCAGGTGGGTCGCGCTGCGTGCGCTTCGGAAGTGAGTTGTTCGGGAGTGTAAGCCGTTTGTAATAACTTGTGATTGTTTGATTGTTGTTATTTATGAGTCGGTGTCCAGGTCCAAGTGGATGCCCTACCTCCGTTGTACTGGGGCTGCTTGGCAGGTCGCTTGCCCCAGGCGCCGTGCAGCGTCTGCCACGCCTTCTTCTCAGGTGTCTCCATCCGCTCGTTGCTCTCCATCTGCAGGCAGAACAGCCCTTAGAATCATACTAATATGATGAATGGGAAATATTTGTTGGTTTGTTTGTTCCTATTTCACGCAGCAACAGAGCAACAGATCAACTTTTTTTTTTTTGTAATTTGCAATTTGAAGTGGCAATGGGCAGGCTACATAGCTCGAAGAACCGATAACCGATGGGGAAGAAAGGTTCTTGAGTGGAGACCACGAACCGGAAGACGCAGCGTAGGTAGACCTCCCACTAGATGGACCGACGACATAGTGAGAGTCGCTGGCATCCAGTGGATGCAAAAGGCTGTGGTTCAGTGTGAAGGTTAAAGGGGGAGGCCTATGTTCAGCAGTGGACGTCTTCTGGCTGATGATGATAGTGATGATAGTTCAACCGCCAGAGAGTGACATAGGCTTTTCATCATCATCATCATCACTATTTTTCATCACTACGCGGGTGAAACCCGTAGCAGCCAATATTAAGAAAATATGCTATACAAAAGTAAGCTCGTATCGGCTGAGCCCTGGGCCCGTACCGTGAGCTCTTCCACGCAATTCAATGTATCTTGATCATAAAAATATCTAGCAGGATGATAGTGTACATCGTAAGGACGGACATAGGGACCCCTCGGAAAATTCGGAAACTGGAAAATCATGAGTAATCCGCGGGATTCAATTAGTGATATTATAAAATCGAAGTGTGTTTGTTGGTTTGTGTGTTTCACGCAGTTGAGGAACGGATCGACGTAATATTTGCATTGTCATAGGAGGTCCAGAGAGTGACAAACGAATTTTTATCAAAAAAAAATTACGGTTCCTGAGGGAATGTCCACGCTGTGTGTAGCTTAGAAATCGGAGAAAATAACCTCTCTAAGACATAATTATACTAGAGTACAATAACCACACCAACAAGTACAACTTGCTTTAGAGTAAGTATATTTTATTAAAAATAATATCCAGCTACTTGATCACGTATGTAGTCAAAATTCCCTGTTGCAAAAGTAAGTCACGTTGGTCGTTTATCGAATGGCGGCTTGTGATTGGAGACTCAAAACTCATTCATTCAATACGCGCCTACGATTGGCCCACTCGAAAAAGATTATGCTGAAAATGCAGATGCTCACCTGTTGTTCTGGCAGGAGCTGTTCCACCGCAGCTTCAAGCTCCTCGTAGTCGGGTTCAGTGCCGGATCGTTTGCCCCAGGAGCCGTGGAATGCTGCCCATTTTTCCTGAAAACCTCCTCACTTTTACACTCCTTTTATTACATTTTTTTTTGAATTGATTCCCGTTTATTTCAGAAGGTGGTGGAGCGACGGTGGCCGAGCGGTAGCACAATCTGACGACAACCAGTTCAATTCGTGGCCCTGTATATGTCCAAGAACCTCAATAGCTCAAAGACATAACATTCACCAACATGCACTGGGCCAGCATGGTGGATTAGGGCCCATCCTCTCTCTCTGAGAGAAGGCCTGAGTCCCAGCAGTGGGATAATGATGGGCTGATAATGATGATGATATTTCAAAAAGGTAATGTTTGATTCTATTTTTGTTAATTTGTACGTATGAAGTCTTTTTTGTCACCGATCATAGAGGACGTCTGCGGTTCTATTTTAGATGTAAACAAAAGGGCAATGTTTTCAATTAACCTTTCCACATTTCTCCGCATGATAGCCAAATGCCACCCAAGTGAGCCCACCTCCAACCAGCGCTAGATTGCATTATAGTTGGAACCGCAAAAATGTTCCAGATATTCTCAACAAACTTCTATTAGTTGTTCACTTTATGTTCACACTCCGACTTCGCAACTCGAAACCAAGTTTTCAATCGTTAAGTGCCTTTCAATAGTTTCTATTACGAGTTTGAGAAGTAACTTTGAGGAGTCATCATGAGGTGTAGATCGGAATGATTCATATTCAGTGGTTTCGGATGAATTGTGTGTATATATATATGAACTAGTTTCCTCTAACTCTATATGCCGTTTAGTGGGCATATATATGTTCACTGAACATGAACATTGTTCAGTGATATGAAATGATTCAGGCAAGTAATAAAGTATAACAATTAATCCAAATAAATGCTACAAAATACTGACCGGTGCCCTCTTTCCCCAAGCCGAGCTCATGTCTTGCCAGCCGCGCTTGCCCCAGGCGGAGTTAAGGTCTTGCCACGCTCGCTTGCCCCAGGCGGAGTTCAGGTCTTGCCACGCGCGTTTGCCCCAAGCGGAGTTGAGATCTTGCCATCCGCGTTTGCCCCAAGACGCTTGCGACATGTCCCTCCAACCGCGTTTACCCCATGCGGAGTTCAGATCTTGCCAACCCCTTTTACCCCAAGCGGAGTTTAAGTCTTGCCACGCGCGTTTACCCCAAGCGGAGTTTAGGTCTTGCCACGCCCGTTTGCCCCATGCCGAGTTGAGATCTTGCCAGGCGCGTTTGCCCCACGCCGAACTCATGTCTTGCCAGCCTCGTTTGCCCCAGCCTCCGTGTAAATTTGCCCAGGCCCGCTTTTCTTCTTCTGTTAGTTCTAATTCATTTTCATTCTAGAAAATAAGATAAATTCCAAATATAACATATACTTAACAATCAGACTAATTAGCCATTGACCAGACATTGCATAAAGGTCATATGTTTTGACTGATTTATATTCAAATTATCTGCTCAAAGCATTATAAATATAGATGTAACATGAGTGCTAGGTCCACATCTAGAAGGAAATACATTTAGTTAGATATTAAGTACTGTTTGTAAATTTAATGATAGTTCATAATGTATTTCCAGTTTGGTGGTCTTTCAATTAAAAAAAAAATAAAAAAAAATAAAAAAATATATGACTCCTAATGTTGTGTTGTGACCCTTTTCCACATTGACATCATAAAACCACTCCAAATGTTTTCAATAACACGCACACGCGGAGAACTTGTAGTCGATATGCTAACGATATCATTACACCGCCATCAGAGAACATTACTAACAACTCGCCCTATAAGTTCACTACTCGAACATACATTAGGGAACCTGACTCTATATTTTAGTATTCTTGTTACTACGTAGTTAAGAGACGAAGGACAATACTAGTAATATATATTGTAATGTCAGCCAGGTGCGATATATATACGTACGATATATAGGTACGCTTTACATGTTCGTTCACATTCAATATAATTCTAAATATAATAAAATTCATCGTCAATTTGCCTCACACTTCTTAGAATTGCATAAGAAAGCAAAGAAAGAAGTCCTTATCCTAAAGGAGCAAGGAACGGCTGGCGCTGATTTCAGGCCATTTGCGAACTGGTTTATTATTCCATTAAACTGGCCGAAGCCCCTGCGAGTGTTAATTGTGCCAGGACGAGCGCTCTTTGTAACTCAGAGACTGTCTCCTACCATATTTATTTAAATAAAAACACTGCGATTATTCCAACAGCCACTTCATCCGGTATTAATGTTACTTGTGATAACATAACGATATTTTTAAACCGACTTCAAAAAGATATTCTCTATTCAACAGTTTTAGTTGTGCATATTCTCTGTTATTCTCTGTTTAATGTTGGTTCTTAGTCTCGTATTTATATATTTCCAGTTGTTTAATTTGTAATATTTAGTTTTATACTTTTGTGTACTAGCACCATGACATGTGTTGCTATAAGTGATAACCTATGTTGGCCTACGTGTTTTTATTATTTCTATATTTTTGTGTAAGAAGGCTGTTGGCTATCCAAATATAAATAAAATAAAATAAAATATTCGGCCTTACTTATAAAGTTAAGCCAAGCTTAAAATTGCTGAGTCTCGTTTTCACCTGTGACAATTTCCGTCAGCGAGAAATTGACAGCAATTTTAAGCATTGCAGTAACTTTTGTAAGTAAGACCGATAGTGTATATTTTTTATAGGATAGGCTATATCTCAATAGTGGTATCATATTTCTATTTAAGTTTGATCCATTAAGAAAATATTCGACCTGTATGTGGTCGAATATTTTCTACGAACGGTGGAAATTTAGGGGATGAATCCCATTTATTGAACTACCCGTGGAATCGATTGTTGTTTTGTATGAATAATAATAAATAAATATATAAATATTAGGGACATTTTTTCACACATGGTCATCTGACCCCAAACTAAGCAAAGCTTGTGATATGGCTGCCACAGACTGATTATACATACATATATAGTTTTAAATATATACTTAAATATATATTAACAACCAGATATAGAACAAACACAAATATTCATCACATAAATGTTTGTCCTAGGTGGGAATCGAACCCACGCCCCCAAGCTTAGATATGTGACTTTCTATTTCCCTGTATAATTTTTCCCAATAAATAACTCAAAACTTTTTTTTTACTTAGGGGTAGGCTTGCGTTGGACCGCCAACTCACCTGATGCTAAGTGATGATGCGGTCTACATGGAGCACGCTTGTCTAGAAGAAACCAATTCACTCGTGATTTGAAGACACCCAGATTGTAACTATCGGGAACATCAATTCAGGCAGCGCTTTCCAAAGACTAGCAGCAATTTTGTAATATCTTTAAACGATTACATCGTTTCCATTTATCTGGAGTACTTTTAGCACAAACATTAGTTCCGCGTGTTCATCCACCGCGGTGCCACATCTGCTCGCGGTGTTGCCACACTCTCTGTTTCCACTAAAAGGCGGTTACCGAGTTAGTCTGGAACTCGGTTGCTCATTGTTTCGCATTAGGTCGCTTTACTTCTTAGCGGCTTCAACAAATACGACGTATTTAGCTTAAACATATTGAGGTTTCTGCATCTGTAGTTTTTATCCGTGAACACGCAGTCTGGACACGCGCGCGAAATATGAAATCTGAGTTTATATAGACCTTACGGCTATTATTAACGCGGGCTCGAAACACCGCAGTGCGGAAAAATACGCGAACGTGAACCGTAATGCGCCATGACCGTGACCGTGATGCGGTTTTTCGCAATCACCTAAACAGAATCGCTTAAAACAGGTAGCCGTTAGGCCCCTGAAAAATACAGTACTTTTCTATGTATTTCTTCAATATTTTATTTCAGTATTACAGATTAATAATGAATCTTCGCTTTTGCAGTAACTTTATAGACATATTTTATTTAGATACATTTATGGACTCGCGTTATGTGTGCCTCGGTTCCGCCTTGTCTGACAACACGATTATCCAGCAATTTCTTTGTCTGTCGCAGTAATGTACTTACTACTCATAACAAATTAGATTTTCCTCATTTATAGTTCTATAGTTTACAAAAAGACCAAATACGATAAGCAGGGATATAAGACTTTGACTGGGCTTGTGCCTTTATTAACTAAACAAAATACAAGCTAAAACTAAAACTACAAATACAGTTAGACTGCCCATAGACCATTGAAGGTCTAAAGACAATCCAAATGCTCAAGTCCACTACCAGCTGGCAGCGTACCCAGCATGCTGGCGGCATTACCACGTTGAATAGCAATGCTTATGCGTTGAGCCAGAAACACGCCAGCATTTTGGTCACGCGTCGCATTAACCAGGCGCTCTGATTTTTTTTTGAAAATGCGGTGAAAATGCGGTTTTTGAAAAAGCTCCCGGTCCCCAAGGGCCCAATGTCTCGACCACAAACGCCTCATAAATGTAACTACATATATAAGTTTGTATGTACGAGCATCACTGGTGCCTATAATGAGCTCCCTAACCTTTCCCCGCGTTCGGACACTGAATTATTGATGTCCTTATTATGATCGACTCGAAATCCCGATTGATTTGTCTAAGGAGGACGGCAGCAAACTTAATTATTCGTGAAATGATTTGGGTAAGTACAAGTAAGCACAGGATTAGGGAAATGGGTTTATATTGAGACCTAGATTATTATCTTAAGTCTAGATTGAATGTCTGTCTTATGATCAGTCTTTACAAGCCATAATTTTGCGATAAGTTAATACTCCTACCCTAATCTCGATCCAAGCATTTATTTGCTCTGACAGCTGCAAAAGAATTATAAAAATCCGACTGAAATCAACACGAAAATTGTTTTGTACTATGTGCAATGTTGCTCTAAAGATAATGTCTAATGGGTTTTTTTATGATATTTTTTTGGGGTTCCGTACCCAAAGGGTAAAAACGGTACCCTATTACTAAGCCCACGATGTCTGTCAGTCTGTCTGTCCTACCTATTAATGGCTGTATCTTTCGAACCGTAATAGATAGCTAGTTAAAATTTTCACAGAATAAGTAATGTGAAAAAGTAAAAACGAAAGGGAAACGTATTTTATTTACGTATTTTTGTATTAGCTCTAATGTAAAAACGGTAATACCTACATGCATCAAACTTAACATAATTATATTACACACTTTAAAATATAACAAAAAATAATAAAAAATGATCAAGTGTGAGTCGGTGACAAGTTTCTGTTCATTACCAAGTTATAACTGGTAATTCCGTTTTTGAATTTTGTGATGGTACCTACGGAACCCTCAGTGCGCAAGCCAGACTTGCACTTGGTCGGTTTTTCTTTGGAAATGTTGGATATTTTTGGCGTTTGCGTCGGGAAGTCGTTGTGCCGCCTCCAGCGGAGCGACCAGTGGCGCTTAGTAAGTAAGTAGTATAGTGACCTGTGGAGCCGCCGGCAGGTCGTGCTGGGCCTCCTCGGCGGCGGCCACGGCGAGCGTGGTGAGCGCCGACACCCACAGTGCAGCCACGCAGACACGCATCTGTCGACAACACAACCATACCCTGTTAGCTACATAACTATAAACTGTAGAACGGAATATGAGGAGATAGTTGCTCACTGGATCACACCGGTCGCAGTTGCCTTCATGTCGGGTATGGGTTCGAATCCCAACCATGAGAGTAAACAATCGTGAGAGAACCGTAGCATCGTGATAAACGGTTTGACGGTTTATTCTGCAATAAGTTCTGGCTAGCAGTTCTTATTCTAGATAGACCGTCTTCACCATTCCATACACACAGAGACTTTACATCTGATGAGCTATGGTCAAAAACCTACGCTAAAAAGAAAGCAAAAATACTAATAATAAGTCAGTTGGTAAGCACCACGAGCGCTATTTCAACCTAACAATAATGAAAGACATAAATTTAAATCGTAAAACAATAAATCAAAATGTCTTTTATAAAGTCACAACACAAATTAAGAAACAAGCTTTACAGCTCCGTAACTTTTGCCAAGTTCCTACCTAGTGAAAGGGAAAGGCCGGTATCTACTGAAGCCTCTGTTCTGTCGCAGTCGAGAATTCTTCAGTCGTTGTCAGACTTATTATAAATGTCGTGAGAGAGATAGATTCTCGACCACGCCAGAATAAGGGTCCAGTTTGGGACTAACTTCGGGTAATTTGGCTTGCAACTTTCTGGGAATTATTTCTCCCGTATTGTGAACACTGCAAGTTGAATGGAGAAGGAATTACCCCAAATAACTCTTTCATAATAGATTTCCTCTGAGATTATAAGCTGTAAATGAAGTTGACAGAAAGGAGAAACGAGTGAATAATAAACAGATGTTACTGAATAATATAATTATCCTTCATTATTCATGTTACAAGAATTAAAGGTGAAACGTACAAGAATAAGTTTCTTTGTGGAATTACTAATATAAATTCTTTGAGACGAACTGTATTTTTCTTCATACGGATTTGAAATCTAATTTCCGAGTAGAAAGATAGTGGCTATCTAACCGGGCCTAGGTCATACTACCTTAAAGTTACTTCTTGTTATATAATTGCTTTATTAAAATACTAGCGGTCCGCCCCAGCTTCGTACGGGTATAGATTATAGCCTATGTCACCCGGGAATAGTGTAGCTTCCCAACAGTGAAAGAATTTTTCAAATCGGTTCAGTAGTTTCGGAGCCTATTCAATGCAAACAAACAATCAAATTTTTCCTCTTTATAATATTAGTATAGAAGAATTATCAATCATAATCAGCCTTTTAACAGTCCACTGCTGGACTTTTAGCCTACCCTCGAAAGGGTGATTGTGCCATATCCAGCACGCTGGCCCAGTGCGGGTTGGTGGATTCACATACGCTATTGGATTCCTTCTTGAAAATAAGAGTTAAAGTGTTGTTAATTAACGATTCACCAGTACCATTTTAATGCCCGTAAGGCCTGGTGTCGACTTGCTGATAATGTCGCTGTAATTTTTTTTGTGCTATACAAGTGTTTTTAATCTTGAGACGCGAGTCATGCGTGTGGAAAAATATGCATCTATACTAATATTATAAAGAGGAAAGATTTGATTGTTTGTTTGTTTGCATTGAACAGGTTCCGAAACTACTGAACCGATTTGAAAAATTCTTTCACTGACGGGATGCTACACTATCCCCGGGTGACATAGGCTATAGTCTATACCCGTGCGAAGCTGGGGCGGACCGCTAGTATATAATAAGGTTCACTACCTTATCCATACTGTGAGCTGTCAAAATTATCATCCTGTTTTATCTATACTTCTACACTGATTTTTGATAGATTTTTGATTTGATTAGATAGCCCGTTGGTCCAGTTGGTAGTGAACCTGCCTTCTGAGCTTGGGGGCGTGGGTTCGATTCCCACCTAGGACAAACATTTGTGTGATGAACATTTGTGTTTGTTATATATCTGGGTGTTAATATATATTTAAGTATGTATTTAAACCTATATATGTATGTATATCAGTCGCTGGCAGCCATATCACAAGCTTTGCTTAGTTTGGGGTCAGATGACCGTGTGTGCAAAAATGTCCCGAATATTTATTTATTTATTATTATTAATATTATAAAGAGGAAAGATTTGATTGTTTGTTTGTTTGCATTGAATAGGGTCCGAAACTACTGAACCGATTTGAAACATTCTTTCACTGTTGGGAAAGCTACACTATCCCCGGGTAACATAGGCTATATTATATTTTCAACAAAAAAATAGGGATCCTTACTGAAACTCCAATAATGTAACCCAAGGTGTAAAAAAATAATATATACAATTTTAACTTTGCGTGTTTGACAGTTCTAAGACGGGACAACGTCTGTCAGGTCAGCTAGTAGTATTACACTTCTATGGCAGGCCACTGTACTGTACGTCTATATAATACTGGTTAACTTACTGTACTAGCTCCGTATCAGTACTTCAGTTATCGAATAGGGAATATGCATGTGGTTTAAATATCGTTGAAACAATTTTTTTCCGAATCTTTATTGTTCTGACTTTATATTCTACAAAATATTTTTTTATTTAGTTGCATTATAATTGCTTAAAATATTAAATAAAACGTGCAAAATATAAGAGGGAAATTCAAATTTGCGAAACGCTTCACCATTGGTCGAAACGAAACGTGACGTCAAAAGCCACAACATCTTCTTTATCGGCGTCGATATTCATACAATTTTAGTAGTGTTTGATAGAAAAATAGTTTTATGTTGAGTTTCTGTAATTGTTTTCCATTAGATAGTGTAATTTTAGCATTCTCGTGAAACTAGGAATCTTTAAGACGATGACTGAGACTGGTTTTGTCAAAGTAGGCACCGTAGAAGTCTCGCCTAGGGCGCTGGTAGTGCTAAAACCGGCACTGGTACAGAGTGCATAATATTAAATAGGAACAAAACACACTTCTGACTAAATCACACCATGCTATCAAAATATAACATATTTACATTAAAATGAATTACACAACAATGCAAACATGATGTTGGAGATATCTCTTCTCATAACCTTACACCATTGCTTACGTATTTTCGCATCTCTTGGAATGGGGAAAAAAACACTTATCGGCTGTATTTCTAGTAGTGTTTGTACACTTTGGCACAAGACAATACCAATAAAATTGTTTTTAGGGATCCGTACCTCAAAAGGAAAAAAACGGAACCCTTATAGGATCACTTCGTTGTCCGTCTGTCCGTCTGTCTGTCCGTCTGTGTGTCTGTCCGTCTGCCAAGACCCTTTTTCTCAAGAACGCGTAAAGGTATCAAGTTAAAATTTATAATAAAGTTGTAAGTCAACGCAATCAAAAGATATGAACGTTTATTTCGCATATTTTGCGATTTTACAGGGGAATCAAAACCTATAGGGTACTTCCCGTTGACCTAGAATCATTAATTTTGGCAAGAGGCAAGATCTTACAGCACATATAAAGTAATAAATCTGAAAGTTGTTAATTTGAAGTTATATCCTAAAAATAATATTGGTTTAGAATTACAAACTTACATTTTGTAGTTGTTATGTATGGAAGAACCTTAATGTCAACTACAAAGTTAAGTTTGTCTTTCAATATTTCAACTTCAGTTAGTTTTTTTTTTGGACTCGTGCTCTCTAGACGTTTCCGTCCAACGGAACCCTCAGAGCACGAGTCCTAATCGTACTTTTCCGGTTTTTTTAGCTTCTTCCATGGTCTGAATATCTATAAAACTGAAAATTTGTGTGAAATAACTGTATTTTCTATAGTAAACAAACACAGAGCGTGGCTTATGACGTCATCCAAAGCCCGCGAAAAATTGCGGCGTTCATACAGCTCAAATTTATTCGACGTTTTTAATATTTAAAAAAAAAAAAATTTGAGCATTTCCAACTGTAATTATATTTTTTACTATGATATAACGATGTTAACAGTTGATTAAAAATATTAAAAAAACACATGCATATTCCCTATTAAATGATCCGCTCAGAAACACACATTCAGCTAAATTCACACCTAGGTGACATAGTGGGGCTTTTCTTTACTTCAAACTGCCGATGTGCATATTTATAAAGCGCTGCATCGCTGCCCATTGTCCCGCGATATAAATAACAGCGACCGCAGCGCAAATGGCACGCTGCGCGGGCAGGACATAGGTCAGGAGAGCCCTTTGTACCGGCTCATATTTATATCTTAGCCTTTCCCAACCACGAGCTCTATTAAAAGTATACTACGTAAGCAGGTACGTGACACCTCTAAAGGCAAGAATAAACAATATATCGATTTAATTTCGCTTTGTTAGTTTCTTGTTACTTTGAACTCGTGGTTGTTTCACCCACTGTAACAAACTTATGATATTGTGTTTAAAATGAAATTAAATAAGAACAGTTTGTTACAAATAAGGTTGCTCTTTTCAATTCCTAAGAAAAAATACAAAGAAACTTACGTTAGGGGAAGGTTTACGAAAAGCTTTGTAAGTATTTTCTTCCCTCTACAATTTTCCGCTTGAACAGGTTTCTGCTGCTTTTGAAATCTTTCAACGAATTGTTTAATAAGATGAATAACGAAAAAATCATTTTCAAAAATCTTTCAGAGCGCCTGGTTAATGCGACGCGTGACCAAAATGCTGGCGTGTTTCTGGCTCAACGCATAAGCATTGCCATTCAACGTAACGTAACTTACTAACTCGAAATGTTACGTACAATATGTTTTTAAATAAAAAAAAAAAAAAAAAAAAAAAAAGAACGTGGTAATGCCGCCAGCATGCTGGGTACGCTGCCAACTGGTAGTGGGCTTGAGCATTTGGATTGTCTTTAGACCTTCAACGGTCTATGGGCAGTCTAACTGTATTTGTAGTTTTAGTTTTAGCTTGTATTTTGTTTAGTTAATAAAGGCTCTTGCCCAGGAAAAAAAAATAAACATCGTGATGTTTTTTGAGTAAATAATACCTCGTTCAATCGCAGCGGATGTGATTATTTTATAGAGCTATAAATGCTTTTATTGAGTTGACCCATTTCTTATTTCTTTTGTACAATTCCTGGTATAAACGAATAAAATAATAATGAATTGAAAACAAATAGTCGTAAAGTACAGTGCAGTCAGTAAATAATGTATTAACACTACACACACACATACATCAGCAGCCATTAAACGTCAACTGCTGGACAAAGGCCTCCCTCTTAGAGAGGGGTGTTGCCATAATCCCCACGCTTGACAGGCGGCTTGTGGATCGCAGTACGTTCACCGTGTACTAATAGGACGCTGCTGCCCATCCTCCGGTGGTTCTGGTCGCAGTTTTAGGACATACCCGGGTCTACTACAGCTAGGTTATAAAGTTTGAGATTATCACACAAATCCTCAAAGTCAAATGTGGCTTTTATAAATGTGTCTCATCAAGTCACAATAAGATAAACGATAAGGTTTGATGTTTGGCAAGGAATAAAAAAGTAAGATGAAACCAGAAGATGTTTTTATCTCAGGAAAATGCAGAAAACCGGTTAAGCACAAGCGCAGAAAATTAAATGAGAGTCATGAGCTTAAGCAGGTATGGGTAGATATAGTTATACTCTACTTCCTGTTCGGGGAGAGATGTGCAAACACCATCCCACTGATAATGATATTCACACACTTCCTGGTAATCTTGCGATCTGGCAAACCGCCCTGATCACACACTGCCATTCCAGCACACGTCAGCCCACGTCAGCACACGTCAGCACGCTGAACGCGTCTCATGCGAACAAAACCTGTAGGCGTTGCTTTAAACTCACAAAATATTTCTTGGATGCGCATTCATAAGTATAGGACCTGATAACATCCATGTCTCCGTTTCGATACTTTTTTTTTTTTTTTTTTTTTTTTTTTTACACTATTCGGAAAACAAACAGCTGAAACTAACTAATTATAGTAGGTAGATAGTAGAAGGAAGCCATAAAAAGTTTTCACTTATAAAATCGAAAGATGATTACGATCCAGATCTAAAGACAGAGATATAAAAAATAATAGCTAAACAGTAATTACTATATACACAATTATAATGATATACTATATGAAAAGAAGCCACATCAGCCCACCGAGGTTTATAATAGTACAGCGTAGAAAAATTAGTAATGGTTTATGTACTAGTTTCGAAGAACGTGGTACATGCATACTGTTTGAAGAAATTCCTTTTAGCGGTAAATAAGTCAACATGTTCGGTATACTTAGCATTAAAGGTGTTGCAAATTCGGATAAAGTACGAGTTATATCTGTAGTTTGTCGAACACGAGTCAGCGTGGAGTTTAAGACATTTGCGCCGGGTGTTAATACGACTGGGTATTTGTAGGTTTATTTTGGAAAGAAGAATGCTACTGTCAACATTACTTAAGACCAAATTGTGAAGAAAGGTTAGATCAGCCACTTCTCTTCTCCGAGCTAAAGGAAGTAGATGGTGGTGTTTACAACTGTATTCGTAGCTGGCGACATGTATCCTGTGCTTATAGTTGATAAAGCGCAAGAACTTTCTTTGTACTTTTTAAATTTTATCTATGTACAATTCATAACATGGATTCCAAACTTGGGACGCATAATCCAAATGACTCCTTACTAACAATATAGAATTTTTAATGTTTTTAATGATTTGAAGTTTTTGGTGATTCTAAAAATGAAACCAAGCGATTTAGTGGCTTTACTGGTAATGCTTTCCACGTGCTTGTCAAAAAGTAGCTTGGAGTCAAGGATGACGCCAAGATCTCTGACGTGGTCAGTACGTTGGAGCGACTGATGAATTAAAATATAGTCAAAAATTTGTGAGTTAGGGGACCTAGTGAAGGAGATGCAATTACATTTAGAAACGTTAAGGTCTAATTTGTTAACATAACAGTACTCTTGTAGTCTGTCTAGATCCTGTTGCAGTAATAAGCAATCATAAATTGAGTTAATTTTTTTGTATATTTTCATGTCGTCTGCAAATAGCAAAAAGTTAGAGTTGACGAAGCATTGATGTATATCGTTAATAAACAAAATAAACATCAAAGGTCCCAAAATTGAGCCCTGTGGGACACCCGATGGTATAGCAGAGAGACAGGAATGCGAGGCAAAGCCATTCAATACCACAGTTTGGCAGCGGCCATCGACGTACGAGCTGAACCACCTAAGGAGATCTCCGCGAATACCTGCCATTTGAAGCTTGTCCAGCAAGATTACGTGATCTATTCGATCGAACGCCTTACTGTAATCGGTGTATATTGCATCTACTTGACCTCCGCATTCCATAACTTTCACCAGAATGAACGTCAGGTGACAAAAGGGTTTACAAATCGAGAGGTGTAGCTATACACAATACCTATCAATCATCATCACCATCAGCCTTTAACTATCCTGAAGGAAAATAATGAAAAAAAATTGATCAGACCTAAGATATTTTTACTTGTAGATAGGTTGTACCCGCCACCATATTGACTAGACAAATGCAAGGCTGCCTGCCCGACTTCTTTCAGCCGTCTCTCAGACATACACTCCGAGTGTCCACAATAAATTGTATTTTTGTCTCTTTCTAACAACAGATGTAGAATAAACAGTCTCATATTCTTTCCTTTTGTTTTTTCTAATTTTTCTAATTTTCTTAATGTTTTTCTAATTTTCTAATTTTTTGTGTAAATATGGTTAAATAGATGAATGTACGTTAAATTCTATTACCTACTGCTAATGTATGTATAATAAAAACAATTGCACGTCCGCTAGGACACACTGTTGAAACTATAAACATTTGTTCCATCATCATTGTACACAGTTTATGCAATAAAATTTACTTTTACTTTTACTTTTACTTATTCCACAAAATGCACATATACTTGCGTAGGTAAGTAGATAGGCATCTATTCTGTCACACCTTTCACTAGACTAAACCAATCTGACAGGACTAAAATTATCTGCCTCTCTTTTCATTTTAATATGTGAGAGAAGGATGGCAACAATTTTAGAGCTGTCAAATTTAGTTTAGTTTAATTTAGAATCGATACCAATATATGCTGTGTTTAGTCAGTTTTTAAAGCCTTGTTGTTCGCCTATAACGTCTTTATTATTACACCTCACTGCGTCAGACCTTAAAGATTAGAATTGACTGCAAATAGTTCGGGACGAAAATTAATAAAACACTTTATATACATTACAGATTGTTTTAGTACAAAACTATGAGTACATTTTTTAAATGTTTATCGGGACTTATCACGTATTATTTAATATAGGTAAAAAATATGTACTTTCGCTCGACGTTTCGACCATGTTACAATGGCCGTGGTCACGAGCTGACTGAAAACTGCGGAAAGGTACATATTTTTTACCTATATTAAATAATACGTGATAAGTCCCGATAAACATTTAAAACATGTGTTCAAATCGGGAAAGTTTAAAAATTACTATGAGTACATTATCTGACGTGATTTAAGCATATAGTCCCGAATCTATTCCATCCAGTCAATTACCTGACCGAGGATTCGAAATAGGTACATAATTACTAACATCGTGAAGGAAGATTCAGATAATCTGGCTCAGCGAAAATGGCGACGACGTGCTGGTTAATAACTAATGCAGTAAGACACGAACCTAATCTTCCCATTTACTTATTAATCGTTAATATTCACGGCTTTGTTGATTGCGGTACGTAAATATAGCTTTGAGTGGGAACTACGACCAAGTTAGTAACATTTTAAGTACGCTACCAACTGTTGACTGAGTAAAAACCATTTTAGTTTTTACGGCCGGTGGCACGCTTCCCTTGTCTATCATGTTGGCGATATAAAAGTGAATTTCTCGGTTTTGACTGTAAGCACCTGTGGCTATATAAAAAATGGGTTTGTTGGTCCGAACTCGGTAGAAACTTCAACCAAAAATCACGACCGTAAAATGTTAACTATCAATTTAATACTTCAAACAAATGAGTGCATGATTTCACTCGTAGAATGTTGCCAGTCAGCTGTTTAAATAAAAATATATCAGTCTCTGCCGCCGGCGCCCCACGGGGGGGGGGGGGGGGGTTGGTCAATGCTTGAAAACTTTTCACAGGGCTTTTTGTGATAAGACTGTTTGATATACGTAAGTAGTTTATACAAACCCCTTACGTGTTTATTGGTTATAAAAGTTAGATAAGTAGATAGTAAATTTTGTAAATTATAATTTAAAATCTTATAGACGATGATTGTGAATGAAGATAGTGCCACACATGCAGCCTCCACCTTCTGTTATCAAAAAACATTACAAGCTAAGATCTTCTGGTTGTTTTCAAATCGCGAGTGAATCGGTTTCTTCCAGGCAAGCATGCTCCATCGTAGACCGCACCATCGCTTAACATCAGGCGAATTGACGGTCAAACGCAATAAACTACTTAGACTATTAAAAAACAGTCATTGTCATGGATTGCCCATAGAGTCCATAGACCGTGAAAGTTCTAGAGACTATCCAAATGCACGCGTCCACTATGAGTTAGCAGCGTACCCAGCATGCTGGCGGCATTACCACGTTGAATGCTTATGCGTTGGGTCAGAAACACGCCAGCATTGTGGTGACGCGTCGCATTAGCTAAACTTCGTACGTGGTTGTACCCAGTATGTGTACCTACTAAGGCGGCCGTGTCTCGCGCCAGCTGTTCATTCATTAGGCCGTTTAAGGAACTTACCCACTACAACACCGCCGACAAAGGACACCCTCCGAGTCATTGTCTTTACCTAGCTATGACTGATGTTAGGATTAACTGTTTCTACTCGAAGTAAAGATCCTGAAATGCGATCATTGTGTGTATAGGTGGCGTATGGTTTGCCACTTATTGTATAAAAAAAAATAGGACATTTTCTTCTTGAAATAAAATTTTACTGAACATACTGTATGTCGGATCCACGATACTTCTAGTCTGGGACATTTAGATTTATTATATTTATATTCAAAGAAAAGCGAAAGATGTACCTAAAATAGAGTTTAAAGTTTTATTAGCTGTAACCCGAGGTTTCACCAGTGCCGACAGTTTTTCAGGAATCGTACATTTTCCGGGATAAAATGTCATTTTTCGGCCTTTCAACTATCTCTATGCAATCGCGTTGATTCGTTAGTCTGTTTCTGCTTGAAAGACAAACATTCATACGCACTTTTGCATTTTATGTTAGTATGACTAATATTTCGCAGCTAAATTGATATTACATCTAATCATTCATCAGTAGGTCGAGTTCAAAACAACAATTATTGTAAGGAAAGGGTCAAGTGCGGAACGGACGCGGTATTCATATATTCATCAGGCATTATTCCATATTACAAACAAACACACAAACACTTTTCGCTCACATTCAACGCGATCGATTTTAAGCTTTTATCCCATGGAGTAAGGTATACAATTTAGCAGGCAGGGTAAATAGCTTCAGGGGCTATCGGATGGTCGCTACGTTTTACGTGAATAATTCATTGTCATAAATGGTGTGATCTTTAAAGGAATAGTTTGAGAGCGTGGCGCGTGGCGTGCCGCGACCACTCTACACGGAACTCAACGGAACGTGCCTCTGAATGCAATTACACGAAATATACAACGTCCATTTGTTCAAAATAATCAAATAGCTCAAAAATGTTTTAAAATCTCTAAAATATCGGGACAACTATTATAATTGAAACAGAGATTATTTAAAATACTACAAATACAAGGACAGAGGCGCTTTGATTACATTTATTGGGGAAGTGCTTTTATTAACTAAACAAAATACAAGCTAATACTAACACTAAAAATACAGTTAGACTGCCCATAGACCGTTGAAGGGCTAAAGACAATCCAAATGCCTATCAGTTGACAGCGTACCCAGCATGCTGGTAGCGTTACCACGTTGAATGGCAATGCTTATGCGTTGAGCCAGAAACGGGCCAGCATTGGTCACGCGTCGCATTAACCTGGCGCTCTAAAAGATTTTTGAAAATGAGGTGAGCTCCCGGTCCCCATGGACCCAATGTTTCGACCCCAAACGCCTCAAATATGTAACCACTACTGAGATTAACATGTCATAATATTTGCGTCGCTTGTGCTGCTCTGCCGAATTGGCAGCCGCTTTGATGGCTTATTCAGATATCTAAAACAAACACGACGATGTTTAACAATTTGTAAGGCGGTAAGCGTACATTTCGAAAACTTGAAGGGCCAAAACTTTAAAAGTATATAATTTGTTGGCATTATACTACAATAGTTATATAATAATCAAGCTCATTTCGCCAAATGAAAATCAAAATATAGTTTATGCCATTTTTTATAAATATTTTGTCCTCATATTTTCGCAAAATGAAGACCTTGGTGGCCTTCTTAGGAGAATAACAAATATGTTACACATTTATAAGTTTTGATACCTACTTAAAAATATTCAGCAAATTAGAATGTTAGTCCCTAGCCCGTCGTGGTTTCAAATATTATAAAATAGAAAAAAAAACTACTCATCATCATCATCATTATCATCATCAGCCAGAAGACGTCCACTGCTGAACATAGGCCTCCCCCTTTAACCTCCACACTGAACGACAGCCTGCCTTTTGCATTCACTGGATGCCCGCGACTCTCACAATGTCGTCGGTCCATCTAGTGGGAGGCCTCCCTACGCTGCGACTTCCGGTTCGTGGTCTCCACTCCAGAACCTTTCTTCCCCATCGGTTATCGGTTCTTCGAGCGATGTGGCCTGCCCATTGCCACTTCAGCTTGCAAATTTTAACAGCTATGTCGGTAACTCTGGTTCTTTGGCGAATATCCACGTTTCGGATTTTATCGCGCAAAGAAACTCCGAGCATAGCTCTCTCCATTGCCCGCTGTGTGACTCTGAGTTTTTCCAAAAGGCCAACAGTTAAGGACCACGTCTCAGTACCATATGTCATCACTGGCAACACACACTGGTCAAAGACCTTCGTCTTGAGGCAAAATAGAAAAAAAAACTACTGTATTGTTTCAATTAATTTCATATAATAATAATTGAAGTATGGAAGCATTTCAAAAGTCGATGACGTCGTTCCAAATGAATCCGTGTTCCGTCCCTCGGCTGTCGGGCTCGCATCCTGAATACAACCAATTTGTTGGGGAACGCACCGACTCGGGAAAAATCGCTACAGTTAACCTCCTCGCCGGGGTCTGCTCGAAATAGGTCGCGAGACGCTCCTAACTGTTATTACTAATGTATTGGAACAGTATTTTCCCCGCAAAGTTGAAAATTGTATGTAGAATGTACTTAGGAAAAAAAAAAAAGTAATATAGGTAGTGATTAACATGTATCTTTTGTTAATTAACGTATAAAATACAACTAAACCAAAATATGACAACAATATTCTAACAAAGATATAATTTAGTTTTTTAAACTTTAACAATAACTAGTAAAAATATTTAAAAAAACTAACAAGTGTACGCTGTTACAGGCAAAGAAATGAGATACGTCTCCATTCTCATACATGGTCGATGTATGCTACTTTATAATATGTATGTGTAATTGTGTACCTATATACCATGTTCTGACAAATAAATAATTGAATTTGAATTAGTAGGGTATCCTTTATTAATTTAATAACACATATTGTATACTGAGTACAGGGTTAAGACTGTACTAAGCCAAAATAAGGTCTTTTTACTATGGGACAAACCTGAAATCGCAGTATTGAGGTTCTTGGAAATACAGGTTTCCTTACGATGTTTTTCTTCACCGTCGTTTCACCTTTCAACAATGCTGAAACGAACCCTATCCTAGCAGTAAGCAAATCTTCCAGCCGGTGCTACACTAGCGCCGTGCCGTCGGTTCGTATCGCGATCTCTCGTCAGCGTGGGGATTGATTCCGGACACTTCACTCGAGTGCCAAATCGATACAATTCGATTTTAGTATCGAGTCGAGACGAAAGCTGCTGTCGGGAGCGGGACACCCTCCCGTGATTTTATGCTGAGATGGATTACGTTCTAGGATTTACTTGAAACTTTAGCGTCTCTAGATCTTAAGAAGAAAAAAATAAGTAGTTTACATAATGCGAGCGAACAGCACTGAGCGCAGAGAAGCATTTATTCGTCAAATATACTGACTGGTGTATTAGTGTACAATTATGAACGTCAAATACAATATTTTTAATCTCTACATAGTATAAATTGAAGTCGCTTTCCGCGTCTGTCTGTCTGTCTGTATGGCCGCTAACTCCTCCTAAACCACGCAACGGATTTTGATGCGGTTTTCACCATCAGTTAGATACATTTTCAAGGAAGGTTTATATATATATATATAACTAGCGACCCGCCCCGGTTTCGCACGTAAATTACACCCGTGCGAAGCCGGGCGGGCGGGTCGCTAGTAGAAGTATAAAATACAGTTAGATTAAAATAAAATGTCAATAGTAATAAAAATAAAATAATAATTTTACACTATTACAATAATTTGTTTATTTATTATTTATTTATACTATTCGGAAAACAAACAGGTGAAACTAACTAATTTTAGTAGGTAGATAGTAGAAGGAAGCCATAAAAAGTTTTTTCACTTATAAAATTGAAAGATGTTTACAATTCATATCTCAAGACAGGGATGTATTAAAATAAATAATAGCTAAACAGTAATAACTAATTGATATACTATATGGAAATTATAATCATTAATAATTATAATTTTTGTTATGATTATTATTTACAAGGTGTTTCCATATAATCAATTACATATATTTGCAATTCAAGGTTCTGGAGTGGAGACCACGAACCGGAAGACGCAGCGTAGGTAGGACTCCCACTAGATTGACCGACGACATTGTGAGAGTCGCGGGCATCCGGTGGATGCAAGACAGGCTGTCGTTCAGTGTGGAGGTTAAAGAGGGAGGCCTATGTTCAGCAGTGGACGTCTTCTGGCTGATGATGATGATGATGATGACAATTCAAACAAAATTTGCGCAAAAAGGTTCTATCACAGAAAAAAGCAGATTTTGCCAAGCCTTGTGTATTAAATAATCCTTAACTATTTCCTCAAACGAAGTATCATTATTTATATATTATTTATTAGACTTTCAGGCAGCAGGTTATGAAATAGTAAGCCACCTCTGGTAGTGGCAAATCACAGGTGATCCAGTTTATTGAATTTCTTGTGTACTCTCGTTTTAACAAATGTTAAAAAAATCGACTGCCCCGGTGGCTCAGTTGGTAGTGAACCTATCTTCTGTGCTAGGGGGCGTGGGTTCGATTCCCATCTAGGACAAACATTTGTGTTTGTTCTATGTCTGGGTGTTAGTATCTATTTAAGTATGTATTTAAAAATATATATGTATGTATATCAGTCTCTGGCAGCCATATTACAAGCTTTGCTTAGTTTGGGGTCAGATGACCGTGTGTGCAAAAATTTCCCAGATATTTATTTATTTATTTATCTTAATTAATTACACACAAAGAGTTTACCGAAAGGCTTTATAAAATAATACTCGATTGAGCCGAACTTGCGCGTAATGCAGTGTGTCCACAAATACGTAGAAAAGCAAACGACGTTTCCAGTTCCAAGAAACACTTGAGTCTATAATTCCTTGGCTATAATTTCCCAACAACGCTTTCTACTTATGTATCAGCGCGGGGTTCAATCGATACTGCACTATTTAATTGGATGATGAGTCTGTTTATATGACTTCCTGCGCCCTGTCGACCTTTTAAAATACCTAGAAAGTGCCTTGTAATAAGCATGATGACTAATATTTTTTTATTGCCTCATAAAAAAGCTGATCATAAATAGAGCACATCAACGAAAACAAAATTTAAATTTGTTCAAAAATAAATAAGATATAAGCATTTTAATTTCATGCTAGACAAAGAGCGCACTATACTGAGCCGTGACGTCACGGCTGAGGAGCGCCATACAAATGCTATACTAATTCACGCTTTGCGAGAAAGGGATAGATCATCCCCTCTCTATCCCCACCTAAAACTTTAAACACTCATATCTCAGAGATTTGTCAGTCAATTTAAATTATTTTAACAGTATGTGTAATGTATTTAGTTATTTTAATTGCTTAGCCGATTATTTGGAATAAATAAATATTTGTCATCATGATGCCTATTGATTTGAATTAAAAAGAACGTTTTTCCTTTTAGAAATTGAAATCATCATAGTGTTTATCATATTAGAGCATACTGTCAGTTATCATGAGGTAAGCTGTGGTAAAACGCCTACCCTGTCAATAACGGAAAAAAGTGGTTATCCTGATAGCTTTACTGATATCTTTGACTAGGAATGACGTAGCATTTGTTGAAAATACTAATTTCCAAACCTCAGATCATAATTTAGTACAGTTATTGTTTTTGTTTAAATGTTGTTTCATAATTTAGTGCAGTTATTGTTTATGTTTAAATGTTGTTTCATAATTTAGTACAGTTGTTGTTTATGTTTAAATGTTGTTTTATAATTGAGTACAGTTATTGTTTATGTTTAAATGTTGTTTCATAATTTAGTACAGTTATTATTTATGTTTAAATGTTGTTTCATAATTGAGTACAGTTATTGTTTATGTTTAAATGTTGTTTCATAATTGAGTACAGTTATTGTTTATGTTTAAATGTTGTTTCATAATTGAGTACAGTTATTGTTTATGTTTAAATGTTGTTGAATACATTTTTTTCACTACACCGCTAAACCGCTTACCTCAAAAACTGTAAGTGCGGCACTTATCTTGATTTTCAAGAACACTAAAACTTGCACACACGACTAGTCTAGAATGAACTAGTCACTGAACAACAATGAATGAAGACAATGAACTAGTCCTCATGCAAAAAAATACGGAAAGATCGTCTGCAGGTTGAATTCGACTAAAGGTATCAAGCCTGATTTAGGCCTGATACGTCGCGTCCACCACAACACCTTACCATATCTCCCTTGTTTATCTGATCTGAGTTCCAAACCAACATAAGTTTTTACATTTGAATATTTAAATTACCAACCACCAATTTTGAGATACGGATAAAATGTCTAATATAATAATGAGGGTAGCTGTGAGCGGGCCGTCTGTCCCGTCCCGTCCCGTCCCGTCCCGTCCCGTCCCGTCCGTCTGTCCCGTCCGTCCCGGATTGATGCGGATACGAATTACCCACGACGTCATTTACCATAATCCGGGGAGATTATGTTAATGGCAGCCCCATCGAATTCACGTGCCCTTTATAATTATAATCTGCGTGAATTGTGTTTATTTGGCTCGGGCTCGGAGGAAGATAATATTGTTGAGTGCTTCGACCAAAATAAAATGAATGGACGGGCCACAACAATAATGTTTACACATATTTTTAAGTCATAAACCAGATCTGAACCGATAATACGATATAATGTTTTGTAAGATTGTAATTTGTGTTGTGTATATCTCTACATAGTATAAATTGAAGTCACTTTCCGCGTCTGTCTGTCTGTCTGTATGTCTGTATGGCCGCTAACTCCTCCTAAACCACGCAACGGATTTTGATGCGGTTTTCACCATCAGTTAGATACATTTTCAAGGAAGGTTTATATATATAACTAGCGATCCGCCCCTGCTTTGCACGTAAATTACACCCGTGCGAAGCCGGGCGGGCGGGCCGCTAGTAATAAAATAAATAACCATTCAACTTGCTCAGTAAAAACGAGTCAAAGCCGTCGGAAAAATACTTCAACACCTAATTATAACCATGATAACAGTACATATGCTACAAAAAAATTATAGCTGTTTTTTGTTGTGTATTTACACTTCGGGAAAGCACACGATACATAATTTTGTCAGATGTTTCGTTATCATGTAACAATAGTCTCGTGTTGCACTTCTTACGGCTATAGACCGATTGAGTCGAAGTGAGCGCTGACGCTCTTTTTGTATTCTTCAAAAATGCGTTTCTTCTGGGCCCGTCCATTCATTTTATTTTGGTCGAAGGTTGAGTGTGTAAGTTGCTTTACAGACTGCACAAAAACTAAACTCACTACAAACGTTGTTGCTATATATACATAAAAAAGAAACAATCGAGCAGCAGGTTGTCTTTATAGCGATCCCTTTTGTGCCACTGAACCCTTTGTTTTTCTTAATTACCACAGAAAAGTAATTCCAGTGGCGTCCAGACGTCGTTATAGAAAGTATAAAAACTTAAAAGAGCGCCAGAAAATAAACCGAAATAAAACAACTAGAAATATAGAGTTATACGTGAAGCATATAATTCAACTGGAAACTATGTGACATCGTTAAGGGAAACATTAATTCTCTAACTGTAATCGTTACTAATATTATAAACTACTCTGTCACTCTGTCTGTTTGTTACTCTGTCTGTTTGTTTGATCGCTTTTCACGACTGAACGGCTAAGCCGATCTTAACGAAATTTGGCAGGATGATAGTGTACATTATAAAGACGGGCATTAGGTAATTTTCGTACCAAAAACATCGCGAGTAACACCGCGAGATTCAGCTAGTAATATTATAAACGCGAAAGTAACCTGTATCTCTGTCTGTTTGTTTGCTTTTCACGACTGAACGGCTAAGCCGATCTAATCGAAATTTGTCAGGATGATAGTGTACATTATAAGGACGGACATAGGGTACTTTTTCTGCCAGAAAAACTGGAAAATCGCGAGTAACACCGCGGGATTTAACTAGTCATATATAATTATTATACATTTCGAGGCTGGGAGCTATCGTTGAAAGCCTAGTTCTCTGGCAGCGCCAGGTGCCCTACCACCTCGCACCCTAATCATTCGTGTTGATTTAATACACTTATAGTCCCAGAATTAGTTACATGTTCCCGTAATTAATTTGTTATTCAAAACTAAACTATATAAGCAGAAATCATCATATTTATCTTAATTTATTTGCCACTAAGGTCTAAATTAAATTGATGCAATTAAAACTCATTAGCTCTTTTCAGATATTGCAAATTATGATAGAGTAAATAAATCTAGGTAATAAGATTAAGACGAATAGCTACCGGACTGTTTTTAATTGTCTTATAAAAAATCTTTCTATAAATGGAAAATGAAAAATCTTTCTTCTTGAGTGGAGACCACGAACCGGAAGACGCAGCGTAGGTAGGCCTCCCACTAGATGGACCGACGACATTGTGAGAGTCGTTGGCATCCAGCAGGCCTAGCACGGGCCGTGGACTAATTGTCTTTCCACCGTTTTTATCCCGCGAGAAAAAGACAAACGTATCCAAATTCTAGCTTTGTCGCGTCTGTGTCTAGGCGTGGATAAAAACGGTGGAAAGACTATTTATCCACAGCCCATGCTAAACCTGCTGTGGATGCAAAGGCATGCTGTCACTGGTAAGTACGCCATACAAAGTTTATGCTGTCAGTCACTTTTTTGGCAAAGGGGCAGAGCATCCCTTCCTAATCCAAACACATTTTAAACGCTTATATGTCGGAACTTTATTAACAGATGTAATTTTTTTTATATGTATTTTTTTATTTTATTAAATTGTAAATGTATAACTATTGGTCGCAATATCAAAAGGCAGTGGATAAAGAGTGTCGATTCATCCAATCAAGACGCGTTGCCGAATTGACCATTCAACTTAGATAATAATTGATATGTATGTACTCGTTGTTGTCGAGCCTGTGCGGTGCGCTTGCATCGCCAGTAATAAACGGACCATATCAAGGAACGGGTGTTTCATTTTATAATCTAATCGCGAACCTCCGGCCGCAGACACTTCATTGGCTGACGAGGCTGTGGAGTTAAAATGGCGTCGTATCTAGGAAATATAGAAAACTTTGATCACGTTAATTCCGATTGGGAAATATTCCTAGGACGACTGACCCAATTTTTTAAAGTGAATGCAGTTGTCGAGGTGAATAAGACGGCGTTACTACTAACTCATCTGTCTGAGGATTCGTACAGAATCGCGCGCAATGTGGTTTACCCTCGTGAGTTGGAAAAACTATCATTTAGCGAGCTCACGCAGGCCTTATCGGACTATTTCAAGCCGAAACGTTGTTTGTTTGCTGAGAGGGCTCGGTTTTACGGCGCGATGAATAATCCAGGTGAAACAGTTGGTGAATGGGCGGCGCGACTACGTGGACTAGCAAGCTATTGCAACTTCGGCACCGTCCTAGACACAGTACTCAGAGATCGTTTCGTCCTGGGCCTGAACGACGGACCCGAACGCGACAAACTATTTGAAAAGGACGCGAGTAACCTTACTTTTACGAAGGCGCTGGAGTTTGCTGAACGAGTGGCGAGTTCCAGACAGGCGAAGCAATCCGTTCAAGGTTCGAAGAAGGCTGTTGACATGACAGTGAAAGAAGAAGCCATATACAAGATGTCGGGGCCAAGGTGCGACGCACATGGTTCCGGCGGCGGGCGCACCGGTGCCGCTGCCGGGAGCCGGGCGAGCGCGATCTACGGGCGGCAACAGGGCGCACGAGGCGCCGTCGCAGGCGCAGGCACGGCTACCAGACAAATAACATGTGATGTATGCGGCTTAAAAAATCACATTGCAGATAAGTGCAGGTTCAAACGATACCGCTGTCAAGTTTGCGGGGTGATAGGACACTTAAAGAAGGTCTGCAAACTGCGTGTGAACAACATTGACGTAGAACAAGACGTACCCGAAGAGGACAACTGCGAGGACTGTCAAGAATGCAAGCTATATAACATAAGGTACGATAGTTTTGAACCGTTCATGATTCAAGTCACAATAAATAACAAGTTATTGCCTATGGAGCTGGACTCGGGGGCAGGTATTTCCGCTATCTCTGACTCATATTATAAACAAAATTTTCCCTGTTTCCCCATTAATCATTGTAAAGCAAGGATGTGTTTTTATAACGGTCATAAGATTATTCCGGTAGGCTATTTCACAGCGAGTGTAACATATAATAATGTAATCAAAGATATTAAGTTCTTTGTAGTAAAAAATGGAGGCGCGCCTATTCTGGGTAGAGATTTCATGTTTAAATTTAATTTAGGTATCACGCCTATTGACAATAAAAATATTAAATTAGAGCAGTACAATGATGAATTGAGAAAGTTGTTAACAGAGTATAAGGATCTGTGGAGTGACGACTTAGGTAGATTTAATAAATTTAAAATTTCATTAAGGCTCAACGAAAATGCAAATCCTAAGTTTTATAAATCCAGATCAATACCCTTTGCGCTGACGGATAAAGTTGATGCGGAAATAGACAGGTTAACGTCAGTAGGTATTTTAGTGCCTGTGAACCACTCAGATTACGCGACGCCGATAGTGCCCGTAATAAAAGATAACGGGAAGGTGAAAATCGCAGGTGATTTCTCATTAACATTAAATAGAGACCTATACATAGATAGGTATCCGATGCCACGTATTGAAGAGGTATTCGCTAAGCTAGGGGGCGGTGAGCTATATACAAAACTAGATTTGAGCAATGCATATAACCAATTTGTTTTGGATGATGAGTCACAGCTATTGACCACAATCAACACACCACGTGGTCTGTTCAAGTATACTCGTCTAGTTTACGGTCTAGCTAACGCGCCAGCGATTTTTCAAAGAACGATGGAAAATTTGCTAGCTGGAATTGAAGGGATAAGCTGTTGGTTTGATGACATATGTCTTACTGCACCCTGCAAGGAAACCCATATAACGAGGCTCCGCGAGGTTCTACATAGACTGAAAGGAGCAGGGTTAAAACTTCAGGAAGAAAAATGCGAGTTTTTTAAAAACAGTGTAACTTACCTCGGGTATGTAATAGATAAAAATGGGCTGCAATCGTGCCCTAAAAAGGTGCAGGCTATATTAGAAGCCCCTCGACCTACAAGCGTGTCGGACCTAAAAAGGTTTTTAGGTATCATAAATTATTACAGGAATTTTGTCCCCGGTGCGTCCTCTATCTTAGCACCATTGCACGAACTGCTAAAGAAGGAAGCACCATGGCGCTGGGGTGAGCGGCAGCAGGACGCATTTGTTGCGGTCAAACGGGAACTGGCTTCAGAGCGCGTACTGACGCATTTTGACCCTACCGCTAGACTCGTCTTAACTGTAGATGCTGGACCAGGTTTAGGGGCCATTCTTGAACAGGGTGAAGAAGGCCACGAGCGCCCGCTTGCGTTTGCCTCCAGAGCACTCATAGCTAGCGAGAAAAATTACAGTCAGGTACATAAAGAAGCGGCAGCTATTGTATTTGGGGTGAAGCATTTCCACCAGTACCTTTATGGTAGGGATGAACCATTCATACTTAAAACGGATCACAGGCCATTGATTGCTATATTCGGTAAGAAAAACGGTATTTCTGTTATGACCGCCTCACGCCTACAGCGGTACGCCATTTACTTGTCCGCGTATAACTATGAGATATGTTATATTAGAGGAAAAAAAAACACCATAGCGGATTATTTTTCAAGAGCACCTCTCAATGAAGAATTAAATGAACAAGATATTATAGACGATGATATAACTTATTTGAATTTCATTGATGAGTCTCAGTTACCGGTCTCATTCGAAAACATAAAACAGGCTACGGCCAGCGATAGTACGCTGCAAACTGTAAAGAAATATATACATAACGGCTGGCCGCGCAAAATAACATGTAATAATGTTAAACCATATTTTAATTGCAAGACGGACTTAGAAGTAGTAGACGGTTGCCTAATGCGTGGTCACAGAATAATAATACCCACAATCTTACGCGGAAAAATTCTAAAGGAGTTACATAGGGGGCATTTTGGCATCGTAAAGACAAAATGCTTAGCACGCGGAAAATTGTGGTTCCCAGGTATAGATAAATGCATAGAACAGATGGTAGGCGCGTGTAGCCCGTGCGCCGCTACTCGACCCGCCCCGCCGCGCGCGCCTCCCTCGCCCTGGCCGCGGCCCGACGCTCCCTGGAAGCGCATCCACATCGATTATATGCAGCTCGGACAAAGGGTATATCTGGTAGTAGTCGACGCCTACAGTAAATGGCTAGAATGTCTACATATGCATGGAGGGTTAACCACGGAAATGTTGATTCAAAAATTAAAGTATTTATTTTCAATGTTTGGACTGCCCGAAGTCGTCATTTCCGACAACGATCCAAAAATAAGCAATGATATGTTCAAAAAATTTTGTAAATATGCTGGTATTATCCACTTGACTAGTCCTATCTATCATCCTTGCAGTAATGGTCAATGCGAGAATTCTGTTAAAACATGCAAGAAGATGTTAAAATGTATCTTACGGGACACTGATAGAATGAATTGTAACCATATATTGAACAAACTTGTTATATTTTTGTTTGAATACCGAAATACGCCTCATTGTAGCACCGGTGAGTCACCCGCTAAGCTAATGTTCAACAGAGATCTGCGGGGCCGGCTAGACCTCATCTTGCCGCCGAAACCCCGTACGATAACCTCCGGTGAAACTGTCAAGCTCGCTAACGCAAGGACTTTCCAAAAAGGTCAGGAGGTATGGGTCAGGTGTTTTGTGGCTCAGAAACCAATTTGGAAATTAGGTTACATCATAGAAAGTTCAGGTAGTAGGATGTTCAATGTAACTGTTGATAACGTAGTACTTAGAAGACACGTAGACCAGTTGTTACGATACACGGGAGGCCAACGGTCACTGGCATGTCGGGATAGTCGGCAAACCAATGATTCTCACCGATCGACCCAAGCTTCGCCTAATACAGCGGGAGGAGCGAACACTAATATTAAACCTACCGCTGCAGTCGCTGCGCCGCCGCCGCCGGTAGCGGTACAGCGAGCAGCTGATGTACCTGTTGGTACTGATACATTGCATAGCGCGACAAAGCGTGCCTCGATCTGTGATATCGATGAGGGCGCTGCGTCGCCCTCGGACCGAGTTATAATAGAGACGCGAGCGGACAGACACATACCACCCGCCGCCACGGCGCTGCTAGCGCCGCCGCCGGGAATAGTTCGGCCATCAGCTGATTCGACGCGTCTTCGGCCAAGAAAGGCCATAGATTATAAAAAATACTTTTAATTTCATAAACGTATAATTATTATTATAGCTCATAAGTTCCATAATATTAAGTACTTATATTCACGAATTTTATATTAAAGGTTTTTTTTTGTATTGTCACCAGGTTCTCAAATTAAGGTGGAGGAATGATATGTATGTACTCGTTGTTGTCGAGCCTGTGCGGTGCGCTTGCATCGCCAGTAATAAACGGACCATATCAAGGAACGGGTGTTTCATTTTATAATCTAATCGCGAACCTCCGGCCGCAGACACTTCAATAATTTACTTTGCTTCCAAATTCAGTTGGCATGAACTTTGGTCATTGTGATGGTAATTTTATTTCCCAGTTAGCTAAACAAAGAGAATCGATGCAGTGATAGGGCACAGCGTTAATTACACTCATTAACTGCAGACCTTACAGGACAAAAGTATTTTTGAGATTAAACCAGTATACACAGATTCTTTTAATCGGAATCGGAAGACGCAGCGTTGGTAGGCCTCCCGCTGATGGACCGACGACATTGTGAGAGTCGCTGGCATCAAATGGCTAGAGTCGGTGGCCAGTGGTTGCAGATGGCAGGTTTTCGTTTAGTGTGGAGGTTTAAGGGGGAGGCCTATGTTCAGCAGTGGACGTCTTCTGGCTGATGATGATGATGACATAGATTCTTTTAAAACCTCCGATATAAGAGCTGGTAATCTTCAAACGGCTGAACAGATTATCTTGAATCACAGCTGATAATCTTGATTAAGTCACCTTTCAAACTAAATAAAAACCAGTTAAGCCGTTTGGAAGCTACGTGCCACAGCCATACACAGATGCACACGTAAAACTTATAACACTCCTCCTTTTGAGTCGGGGGTTAATAATAATAGAGATCTTGCACTTGTTCGCCGATTATCAAAAATGTCTATGACACATTTATTCTAATTTATGTGGACAAACAAACTGGCATTTTTTTTATAATAATCATAGTAATAGCCAATTGACCGATTAACTCGTCGGCATTGGAATCTATAGAGAAACGGGCCAAGAGCCATCAGCAATGAATCCTTAGTTCGGGCTAAGCTTCTTAGTCTTGAGCATCGACGTAAGTTCCTAGTCTATCGGTTTTTATCGGATACATTTCGGAGAGTGTGCATCGGATCTGCACGATCTAATTCCCTCCTGCCCATTTTTCTATCGGACTGCCAGAGCGGGCACGAAAAATCGTCACCGCTTTATGGTTGATATTCCGAAAACCTGTACGAAGCGCTTTGATTCCACATTTATTATGCGAACTGCTAGTCTGTGGAATTCGCTGCCTGAATGGGTGTTACCCGATGGTTCCAATCTGGGCTTCTTCAAATCACGAGTGAATCGGTAGTAGTATATAATTGGGGTTTCTGGATCAAAAGTACTTCAAATAGGTCCAGTTATAAACAACTAAATCTATTCACGCCATCTATTCAAATAGATGAATAAAGTAGTAATTGAATAGAGAAATAATTTATAAAAAACGGTAGTTTTCGATAAGAAGTCATACCTGGCGCAGAGAAGCGCCGGTCTTCTTATCAAAACTGTCGTTTTTTATAAATTATTTCTCTATTCAATAACTACTTTATTCATCTATTTGAATAGATGGCTGAATAGATTTAGTTGTTTATAACTGGACCTATTTGAAGTACTTTTGCTCCAGAAACCCCAATTATATCATTTTTTTTAATGCTTCAGTATAATTATTTAATATTTAATAAGCTAACAATTATAATCTAAGTTAATTTGTAACATTGATTTTATCTTTTATAAGGGATACTATATCTCTAAATGATCTATATACATCATCCATGTATAAGTTTTTGACGACGTGTTGTACACATAGATCAGCATTACATTTGCATGTTAATAATTCTTCAGGTATTGTTTCCACGTCATATAACTCTATTCGTATAATTTTTGTTCCTTTCGACGGCATTCTCACGCAGGAGTAAGTCATGTCATCTCGGTGTGGCCTTTTTCTCGATTTCTCTTGATTGTTCGGCAAGAAGTTGAATAGGTCTCCAGATTCCTGAAACAAGCAGCTTAGTGAGTTATTTTAACGTATTTAATTAATTAAACCTATTCAACACAGTGAACTACTATTTACGTTAAAATCATGTCTAGGAATAAAATTATTTGAGTATGTAAATAGCCAAATTAATTTATTATACTTAATAGGTAAAATAATTTAAACTTACCGACATAATCCGTTAGTTGTGTTCTTTGCAAAGGTCGAAAAAATAATAATTTCACAATATTAATTTATCTGTCTTTTATATAATTGCTTAAAATGACTTTAAGGTCTAAAATTAGACAATTTTTTAAATGTCTAACCAAATAATTCCGTTGTTTTCCTAAACGGGAGGAATGCATTGAGCGAGGCGCCAGGCGTCAGATGATCCGTCTGTGTTTATAGTAATGATTATCAAAACATCTCAATTGTAAATATCGGTAGGTACAATACTGTTTTCTATAGAGTAGTAATAAAGTTGCATATTGATTAAATATTTTCGGAGAACTATTTAAGTATGTGTCACAGATAAAACAGTCCTGTTAATGCGGTAATTGTCCTTACATAAAAATGCAAATACTAGTTGGTTTGTTTGTCTTTAAAATATCAAAATAGTTGAATTGATTTCGTAAGGTATTGAGGTATTGTATTGAGACCTAGATCATAATGTATAACAGGTACCATTTTTAACCAAAAAGTCGCAAGTGAAACTGTAGGGTGCAGCTAGTTTAAAATGTTTGATTTAGCTCGATATGGAAAAATTGCTGACAAACTATTTTTGTTTAACACTAACGTCAATGTGAACGTACACATTGACATCCTTAATATTTATATAAAGCTTAAGAAAACCTGAGTCAGTACAGTAATTGCTTCCTGAAGGACAACAGGTGTAGAAAAAGTATTTTGTGCGTGTTTGTGCTAGTGTTACGATTGCAGTCTGGTCTTCTATTCAATCAATTGTGAGTATTATTATTATTATATATTTACGTTTTGATTAAGAAATAAAAAGAAAATGAACGTCTATATAATTGAATTAGTGATTACTCTAACGATTCATTAAAATGTTCTCATTTTTGAAGTTATAAATCCGTTAAACTTTTGTATTTGATTCATGCTGCCCTAGTATTTTATTCATTGATCATTTGTATCTTGATAAGACTTTGAATGTTTGACATCAATTTGTTAGTTCAAATTGCATATTCTCTAAAGAACACTTTTTTATTTAATTGTTATACATATTTAAATTTATTAAATGTTTTTTTCAGTGTCATCTTCATTCGTGTGTGGGTGCGTGTCAGATTGCTCGGTCGGATTGAACTCAAGTCATCTATTCAATAAATTGTGAGTATCATTGCATATTTATGTTTTGATTTTAAAAACATAAAAAATAATAGAAGAAAATTTCTTTATGTGACTACTCTGATAAGTGAAATATCCCATGTTCTCAACATATTAAAATTTCAACTTTTTACATAGGTATTCCGAACTTACTGACATCCTTATTTTTTTATTTCTTCATTATTAATTGTGTCTTGATAAAGTTGTACTGTCTTGAGTGAATGAATAGCCAAAATAACTTATTCCTAAATAATAAATAGTAAGCTCGTATTGACAACTGAATAAAAACATATTTTTTTTCATTTCAGCCCTATACGCTGCACTTCGTTTTTCAATCATCAGTGCTGCGTGATTCAATTCCACAAATTAAACAAAATGTAAGTACTTCAAGTCTGATAGTTTTTTAAAAGAGTCAAATTAATGTGACCTTTTTTACTTAGGTATCGAGTTATTAAATAATAATAATACCCTAGTAACCATATTATGTACATAGACGTACAGTACCACATACCATAGACTGATTCAACTCCATCTCACTCACCACAATAGCAAATCAATTGTCAATCCTATTATGTACAATAGTTTTATATCCATTCACATTCCATAATAGTATTTTATATTGAACAGAGCCTCTTGTCCTGTTGGCTTCAGCCCCACTGTTGCATCTCAAAACTAAAGGCCCGTGAATCAATTGAGTTTATAATAATTCAAAGCAAACGAGCATTATTAGAAGTGGGTACGATCTTTTTGTAGTCATGTCGTTACAATTTATTTCATAGTATTAAAATTTTATATGAGTGTAAAAAGAGAATAACTATAATATAGTTTAAAAATCATTTCATAGTTTATTTTTCTTATTTTCAGGTCAAAATCATCGAACGCTGACGACCTTTTTCCTTCAGAAGAAGAAATTGAAGAGACACGCCATTCAAAAAAAGCAGTGAAACGATCCAGGGATGAATCGCGCTCTTCCGATGAAAGCATTGAAGAGACTCGCCCTCAAAAGAAGGCGACAAAGCAACAATCCCGAGACGAGTCTCGTTCTTCATGCTCAAGCATGCCGCCTTTAACGGAGGAGCCAGTAGAGAAGCCAAAACGGCGGGAGGAAAAAACTGCAAAGGATTCATCACGACGCCTTTCGGACCCACCAGTGCGCAGCGCGCAGCGAGTTTCGAAGAAAACGAAAACCCAGATTCACCCTGTCTCCCGGCCGACGGCTAGGGAATTATTTGGTACGGATAGTGAAGATGAAGCGCAGGAAGCGGCCTGTGCTTCATCTTCAAAAAAACCAAACGCTTTGGTATCTACTATAACGAGAAGGTTAGCCAACGGCGTCTCTCGACAAATTTTTCCCGATAAAGAGGGGACGCATTATATCGAATTAAAAGTATACAAAGTCTCGGATATTGAAAAAATTGCTCCTATGAATAGGTGGCGGCAGGCTGTGATGTCATTAAAATATAAAACTAATGACAACACAGAAGTCTGGAGCAATTTAACAAAATTTATATGTTCTAGTAGAAAAGAGTTTAAAAACATATCACCCACATTCATATCAAATTATTTTTAGTAAAAATAATAGATACTTAATTTTTATACTTCATTTATCATTTTATAATTGTATACTCATGTAATCAAAATGTAATCGTAGTTTTAAGTTAAATTGAATAAATATCATTTCCTTGTCTTAATTATGTTGTATTTTTTTTTTATTACAGCGAGCCCAACCAGTGATGTCGAGTATCAGTCACAAAGCAATGAAACCATATTATGCCACAAATGTAAACAGATTTTACGAAAATCTGAATTCAAGTATCATTTGAGAAGTAATGTGCATAAATCAAATTGCTTATTAAAAACTGTATTTAAAAATATTGAGATTATTGCAACAGCATTTAAGAATCGAATCCTTACATACCGATTGAATCCGTATGAAGTACACTTTGAGACACCTGAAGCATTTTTATATGACAGTATGAAATATGTGACAAAACTAGTTGAAATGATTCAATCAAAACATAGCTGCTTAAAAGTGAATATAGAGTTGTTTGCTAATTTTATATTACCACATTCAGACCAACAGCAGCTCAAGTCTTTTAATACTAAAAATACTGTTATTTTAAAACATACGGATCTAAAAGAGAAATATATGGATGCATTAAGCACGATAAAACAGAAATTAACAGAGTTTGAGCACTGTGAGTCCGGGTGGTCTTTTTTATCAATAAGTCATCTAGAAATCAATATTAACAAATACTGCCCTATGCGAGGTGGTTCTTATATTGATTTACCAGCCAAAGTTAAAAACACAAAAAGTTGTATAAACATACAGAATAATGATAATCACTGCCTGTTATGGTCTATAGTGGCTGCCTTACACCCACGCGAGCGAAATGCTTGTAGGGTAAGTTCTTATCCACACTATAGTAACGTATTAAATATCGAGGGCATGAATTTTCCTCCCACATTAAGTGATGTAAGAATTTTAGAAAAAAACAATTCTGATGTGAGTGTAAATATCTATGGATTAAGTAATAAGTGTAATGTAACTGGGCCTCTGTACAAGTCTGATTCAAGAAAATCTAATCATGTGAACTTGCTGTACATAGAAAAAAGTGGCAAGTTTCACTACTGTCTCATAAAAGATCTTTTGAAACTTGTACGAAGACAAATTTCCGGACACAAAGGCAAAATGTACTTGTGTGAAAATTGCTTGCAATTTTTTTCCAGTGTTTCTAAGTATACTACACATTCTTGTTCTGAAGTGTTATCGGTTTTACCGCCAAAGAATAGCGTACTAAAATTTGAACACTACGAAAGGCAACAGAAAATAAACTTTGTAATATATGCGGATTTTGAAAGCATTCTAATTAATTGTCCAGAAAATAATGATTTGAGTATTAATACGAAAACGATTAAAAAACACGAACCTTCTTGTTTCGGGTATTACATATGCTGTTCACATGATTCAAGCCTGAATAAATATGTAACGTATAGGGGTTCCGACTGTCCCAAAGTTTTCATAGAGTATCTAATCAGAGATGTGACAGAGATAAGTAGTATTATACAATGTAAAAAATCGATGTTAAAATTATCTAAACACCAGCAGGAAGAATATCAAAAGGAAAGTGTATGTCACATCTGTAATAACTTCCTCTTTGATGATAAAGTGATGGATCATGATCATATTACGGGTGAATACAGAGGAGCAGCTCACAACCAATGTAATCTATTGTATAGAGTTTGCCCCTTCGTACCAGTGGTCTTTCACAATTTATCCGGTTATGACAGCCACCTATTTATAAAAGAATTAGCTAACTATAAGGGTGAAATTAAAATTATACCCCAAACAAAGGAAAAATACTTGAGTATAACAAAGTATTTGACTACGGAAGACTCACCACAGACCATTCAAATAAAATTTTTGGACTCTTTTCAATTTCTCAGCTCGAGTTTAGATAATTTGTGTAAAACCTTATGCGAGAAAGACTTTATACATTTATCTCAAGAGTTTACAAAGAAAGATCAATTTGATCTAATGCAGAAGAAAGGAGTTTATCCATATGATTATGTAGACTCATGGTCAAAGTATAAGAATGATAAACTCCCAGAAAAAAATATGTTTTTTAATAGTTTAACACAAGAGCATATATCAGAAGAAGACTATGCTCGAGCTTTACATGTTTGGAATATATTTAATATTCACTCGCTTGGAGAATACACAGATTTGTATTTAAAAAGTGATGTCTTAATTCTTTGTGATATATTTGAGAATTTTCGAAATACATGTTTACGATATTATAAATTAGATCCAGCTTATTATATGACCTCGCCTGGTCTTAGTTGGGATTCAATGTTGTTATGTTCAAAAGTACATTTGGAATTAATTAATGATATAGAAATTTATCAGTTACTCGAGAAAGGTATTCGTGGAGGTTTAGCTCAGTGTTCACTTAGACATGCAAAAGCAAACAATAAATACCTTCCCCATTATGATGAACGAAAAGATTCTTCTTTTTTAGTATACCTTGATTGTAACAATCTATACGGATACGCTATGACAAAAAAAATGCCTATTGCAGAGTTCCGATTTTTAAATAATAGCGAAATTAATGATTTTGATATTATGAATACACGAGAAGATGATGATTATGGATACATTCTTGAAGTTGATTTGAAATATAGTGATTACTTACATGGTTTTCACAGCGATTTACCATTCGCAAGTGAGAAACTCATACCGCCTGGTGGTAAAAATCCCAAACTGATAGCAAATCTCTATGATAAATATCATTATGTAATCCATTATACACATTTAAAAGAATGTATTAAACATGGATTACTACTAACAAAAATTCATAAAATTTTAAGCTTTCGTCAAGATAATTACTTAAAAAAGTACATAGATTTGAATACTCAGTTACGTCAAAAATCTTCGTCTGCTTTTGAAAAAGATTTCTTCAAATTACTTAACAATGCTATTTTCGGCAAAACTATCGAGAACAAAAGAAAGCATGTAAATGTGAAGTTGGTCACCCAATGGAGTGATAGTAATAACAAAACGAATAAAGTAATCGGCGCAAAGGTACTTATTACAAAGCCAAACTTTCACAGTGCAACGATATTTTCTGAAAACTTTGCTGCAATCCAGCTTAAACACGAAAAAATAAAGCTAGATCGCCCCATCTATATTGGGTTCAGTGTACTGGAATATGCAAAGACTCACCTTTATCAGTTCCACTATAATTTTATAAAAAAGAAGTATAAAAACAACGTAGAATTATGCTACACCGACACAGACAGCTTACTGTATTTGATTCACACCAATGATTTTTATGAAGACATGAAAGAAGATTTGTCTGTATTTGATACTAGTAATTTCAAACTTAATAATCCTTTCAATATACCCATAGCTAATGCTAAAGTTCCCGGTCTGTTCAAGGATGAATTAGGCGGTGATGTGATTGCTGAATTTATAGGACTAAGAGCTAAACTTTATTGTATAAAAAGCGTAAAGGTTCAAATTAAAAAAGCGAAAGGTATATCAAAAACTGTAACTAAAAAGCTCAACTTAACAGATTATCATGAAACACTCGTAAAAAATACAAATTTGAGATGCAAAATGAACATGATAAAATCCATAAAGCATGTTTTATATACGCAGGAAGTTAACAAGCTAGTCTTGAATAGAAACGATGATAAGAGACAAATTCTTCCAAATCAAGTTAACACGCTACCTTGGGGACATTGTGACACTGTATTTTGAAGGTGTGTTCATCAGCAACATCATCATCATACATAATAACACATTTTTGAAAAGGGTAGCTGTTGATATTTTTATATCATGGACTAAGAAAGTTACGTTTTAGACCCAGCTACCCTTGAACGTGGTAGGAGAATTACCTATCAGAAAAAATAATATCGATTAAAATCTAAGATGTATTGTATGGATGGAGATGTCTTGATTCTGTAGTTAAAATATTTTATAAAGTCATAATAGATGAGTGCATTACATAATAAGCGTGTAAAGTGTACCATATATTTTATTAAGCTTGATAATAAATAAAAAAATTATAAATATCTAAGAACATTTTATTTATTCATTGCCTTACCGAACTATTTAGGAACCATAATATTTCTTTATATAAAGGATGGCTTTTTTTTAGTGTTTCACACGCTACCATGAAGTTGGTTAAGCAACCTCTGTCCTTAGAAGTACAAGCCATTGATTTAGAACCTTCTATCAATTATGTAAACCATAGTTTGCTTCTACCCAACCGGATTCGATGTATTATATGTGGACCATCCAACTGTGGGAAGACTAATGTAATGCTGTCATTACTAATGCATGAAAATGGGCTGAAATTTCGAAACGTTTACTTGTATTCAAAAACTACATTTCAACCAAAATACCAGTTCCTGAATGAAGTATTGAAAAGAGTTCCAGGAGTTAGATATTTTACAATCAGTGATGATAAATATGTTATTCATCCTAATGAAGCTTTATCACAATCTGTTTTTATATTTGATGACATTGCTTGTGAAAATCAGGCTAACATTCGTAATTACTTTTCTATGGGTAGGCATAAGCAGATAGATTGCTTTTATTTGTCTCAAACATATTCCAAAATTCCGAAACAATTATTAAGAGACAATGTAAACTTTCTGATAGTATTCAAGCAGGATGACATTAATTTAAAGCATATTTATAGAGAACATGTTAACACTGACATGAATTGGTTACAATTCAAGAACATGTGTTCTAGTATATGGCATAAACCACACAATTTTTTAATAGTTAATAAAGAGTGTGAACTTGACAATGGAAGATATAGAAAAGCATTCGACACTTTTATTTCTTTTAACTAATTACACTACATAGTCTGTGTCATATCTCATTGGTACATATAAGTCGAAATATTTTTATTTTCTCATCACTGTTAGTTACTTCTAACATACCAGTGGTTTCTACTTCTGCTAAGATTGTAAATCATGGAACACAATATCAAAAAACAGCTAATTAAATCGGTTAATTCAATAAAACACAAGATGAAACAAATGCGAGATGAAGAACAAAATACAAATTTAAAAATGAATAAAATGTTTAAGCCTATAACAGCACCTTTGCAAGTTCTGGTGGATAACAACCATCAAATGTATAAACGACAAAATGAAAGTAAAAGCGTTGATAACACATCTTTTCCATCATCTGAATTTGAAGATGCTGTGGATTCGGATGAAAGTAGTTCATCGTTAAAGAGCTATGACAAAGAAGATGTTGATGAAGCGTTTAAGTATAATAACAAGGAGTTTATGGAAACATCACTAAGTAAAAATGATTTAGCCGATTTATATGAAAATATGAATATACCTTTCGGTGTAAGAAAAAAGGGTCATGAAATTTTTATCGGAAATTCAATAGCAAAATTTACTGTTAAAGATGACGATTATGAAAAGACATGTATAACAATTGATGGTGTGCCATATGAATTAACTCCTGGCTTAAAAGAGGTTTTATTACATAAAACACCAGATTTAAAATTAATTACTGAGGAAGATAAACTTATTTACAAAGATATTTTGGTAAATACGAGTGTTCATAAAAGAAATTATAACCCTAACGAACAAATAAGGGGTGATAAAGGTGTAAAATATCGTGAAATTATAAAACCAATGTTTTATGAAATTACAACGAAATCTGGAGGTAGTTTACCAAGTCTGAAAATGTATAAAAAGAATACTGATTTAATTTATTGGGATGATCCCAACGAATTAATTGAAAGACTTAAACTTTTGGTTGCTTCAAGAGACGCTGGCAATTGTAATCATGACAATGAAATTATTTCAATAATAGAAGAACTGAAAGAAGCTGGTATAATAAAACCATAAAAGCAGTATCAAACGATTGACGTACTTAGTAGTGATCTGTTTATCGAACATGGATGTTGATAAATTCGGGCTAAATATATTTAAACGAAAAAAAACTAATGAAGTACCAATTACATTCCCATGGTGTCACTTTAAGTTGTCAGAGAGTGATAAGTGTTTAGATGTACAGCATAAAAATATAAGAAATCTATTGACACCCATTGAATCATTTGATGCTTGTACAAAAGAGTATGTAGACAGCCAACTTGCAGATTATACAAGAAGCTATTCGTCTCTAAATGAACGAGTTATAGCAATGAATGAGAGATTAACAAAGCTTGAAAAAATATGTGAATTATTAAAGACTAAACATGAGCAAAAAGGACGTAGTAAATGAAATCCATAGAAATGCAAGAATACATTTTCCCAGAAGACATGTTATTTTAAAAGATATCGATGATTTGTGGCAAGCTGATTTAATAGATATGCAATCTTTTTCGGAAGAAAACGCAGACTATAGATATGTTTTAATTGTGATTGATTCATTCTCTAAATTTGCTTGGGCTGTTCCTTTAAAAAATAAAACCAAAGAAATAGTCTCCAATGCATTTAACTCTATATTAAAAAGGGGGCGTAATCCGAAGAACTTGCAAACGGATTTAGGAAAAGAGTTTTATAATAATGAATTTAAAAAAATAACACAACATTTCAATATAAATCATTACTCTACATACTCTACAAAAAAGGCTTCAATTGTAGAAAGACTAATAAGAACATTGAAGAGCAAACTTTATAAACAGTTTAGTCTTCAAGGGAGTTATCGATGGATTGGTGGTATATTAGAGTCTATCGTAAATAAATATAATCACACAGTTCATAGAACTATAGGAAAACAACCTGCAAAGATAAGCGAAAAGAATAAAAATAAAATTTTAAGAAGGTACATAGCCCTCGCTCAATCAAAACCAAAATATAAAAATAAATTTAGTTTAGGAGATTTTGTTCGAATTAGTAAATACAAAGGCTGTTTCGAAAAAGGGTACACACCTAATTGGTCAACAGAAATATTTAAAATAATTCTCTTACAGAATACTAATCCTGTAACTTATTTATTAGAAGATAGAAAACATCAACCTATTTTAGGCGCATTTTATAAGCAAGAACTTCAAAAAACTAAACACCATGATGTTTATCTCGTAGAGAAAGTTATAAAAAGACGAAAAAATCAAGTTTTTGTAAAATGGCTTGGATTACCAATTACGGAAAATAGTTGGATAGATAGCACTAATATACTTTAACTCGAGAAATGTATAAATTATATGAAAATGTTTTGACTCAATCATTCTATGTGTGGTTATGGTAAACGATAGACTGTTCAATAATTTAATAAACAGGTTACCAATTGAACTTCACTTGCCTGGTTATAATTTCTGTGGTCCAGGAACAAAATTGAAAGAGCGATTGTTAAGAGGGGATAAAGGTATTAATTTATTAGACGAGTATTGCAAGAGACACGATATTGCATACAGCAAATCAAGAAACTTAGAAGAAAGACATAAAGCTGATATAATTTTAATGAAAATGGCTAGAAAACGACAAAATGCAGCTGATGCAAATAAAGGAGAAAAATTTGCTGCTAATTTGGTGAACAAAGCTATGATAGCAAAGGTTTCTACAGGAGCCGGATTAAAGAAGACTTTTCGAAAAATTGTGACTCATACAAAGAAACAAATCAGAAAAATAAAACCTAAGTGCAAAAAACTGGCTATAAAATTAGCTATAGCAGCTGCTAAAGAAATAGCGTCAGATTCAACAGTCACAGTTCCTAGAGTTATTCCAGTACCGAAAACTGGCGGCTTTCTTCCATTAATACCGCTATTTGCCGGCCTGTCTGCTGTTGGTAGCTTAGCAGGAGGAGCTGCAGGAATAGCAAAGGCCGTCAATGAATACAAAATTGCACAGCAACGATTAGCAGAACTAGAAAGACATAATAAACAAATAGAAGCTATGTGCATAGGAAAAGGATTACAATTGAAGCCTTACAAAAAGGGCTTTGGAATTTTTGTATCCCAAAAGAAAAAAAACTAATATATCAGCTACCCAATAGAGCACTAACCAACATAGATATCTTAAAGTATACAAAACATGTTCCATATTTTCGAGGAGTATTCATGAGGGATAAGTTACCAAAAAACACATTTAAAAAAGAATGTGGTATTATAAACCTAGATTCTTCGAAAAACCCTGGGACCCATTGGGTAGCATATGCAAAAATTTACAACTATGTTGAATACTTTGACAGTTATGGAAATTTAAAACCTCCTGAAGAGTTGATAAAATACTTAGGACCATCTATATTTTATAATTATGAGAACTTACAGCGTGATAATGCCTATAACTGCGGTCATTTGTGTATTCGTTTTCTTGAACGATTCTGGATGAGTAGATAAAATAATATGAATATATTAAGGAGTGCTGTAAACAAGACTGTTTAGTCTGTCAAAATGTCTGTTACTGTAACCATCAGTGGTAATAAATCTGTACTGCATACCTATTTTTTACCACCCCTGAATATTGACAATGATTATGAATGTGGTTTATTATACATATCCGTTTTTAATTCTATACCTAATATCAGTGAAAATAATAACATATTTTCATATGGAGACGATGGAGAGCAAATAAAAGTTCCTACCGGTACCTATGATATTAAAGATTTATGTGAATATATCAACAATAATATTAAAAACTGTGAATTAAATCTCAAAGCTAATAACAATACATTAACATGTTCTTTGTTCAGTACAAAAACAGTTAATTTTCAGAATAGTCTTAGTTTTAGCTCACTTTTAGGATTTCCAAAAATACGTCTTGAAGCCAATAAATGGCATGATTCAGCAAATGCTATAAGCATTCTACCACTGTCAGTGATACGAGTTGAATGTGACTTAGTTAAGGACTCTTTTACTAACGGATCAGCGTCACATATAATATATGAATTCATTCCAAACGTTCCACCAGGACATCGTTTTATAGAAAATCCAGGAAATATTATATACTTCCCTGTTAATAAGGAGAGCATTTCTTGTATAGCCATTAAACTGGTTGACTTACACGGAAACATCATTGATTTTAGAGAAGAAAATATAACACTGTGTCTTCATTTACGTAAAAGAAAATGATTGTTTTCAATAAAAGTGTATGTGAAAAAGATAAACATGTTACTTCCACTCGAACAGCGATACTGCACAGTCGTAAAGTAACGAAACATATTACTAAAATAAATAAAGAATTTCTAAGAGCTCTGGGTTTTAAAATATGAGTATATTGAATATAACAGACTCTGCACAATACGATAATTCAATTGAAAGTTATGAAATCCATACATACAATCCGTATGGAAACAGTTTTAAAGAAAACGACGAAATTCGAATACCAATCCACCAGCAAGATTTATATGTTTTGCCTTCCGCTAGTTCAATTTTGATTGAAGGATATGGTAAAATCACTGGAAAAGATGGAAAACGTATACATAAAAGTGTTCGTTTCACAAATAATCCAATAGCATTTCTCTTCCAAAGTATTAGATATGAAATAAATGGCGTCGAAATTGACCGTTGCAAAAATGTTGGCATAACAACAACTATGAAATCATACGTTTCGATGAATGATGGTGAAGATAGAGCAGCTGAAATGTGGGGGTGGAATGGAATAAAAAATGCTGATGGTAATTTTTGTGTGGTAGTACCGTTGAATAAGATATTAGGCTTTGCGGAGGATTATAATAAAATCATGATTAATTGCAAACATGAACTCGTACTAAATAGAAGTTCCAGTAGTTTAGATAGTGTTTTATATGAAACTGATTATAATTCGTTTGACATAATTATTCAAAAAGTTCAATGGCGGGTACCTCATGTCAAAGTGTCAGACAGGGAAAAACTTTCTTTGCTAAAACGCTTGGAGAAAGATCGAGCAATACAATTTGCATTTCGGAATTGGGATTTATATGAATATCCATTGTTACCAAAAACTTCGAAACATTCCTGGTCAGTTAAAACAGCGTCACAGCTCGAAAAACCCCGTTACGTTATTTTTGGTTTGCAAACAAGTAGAAAACATAGTGAAAGTAAAGATAGTACTATATTTGATCACTGCAAGTTAAAAAATGTTACACTCTTTTTGAACTCACAATATTATCCTTATGAGTCATTAAACCTAAATTTTGTTGATGAGAAATATAGTATATTATACGAAATGTATACTCGATTCCGTCAGTCTTATTACAACAAGCCTTCTGAGCCACTGCTTGATTTGAAAAAATATAAAGAAAAAGCTCCACTTTTTGTCATTGATTGTTCAAGACAGAGTGAAACATTAAAAACTGGACCGGTCGATGTGCGATTGGAAATTGAATGTTCGGAAAATATACCAGATAACACAACTGCTTACTGTCTAATTATTAACGATCGCTTATTTGAGTATAGGCCGTTAAGCAATATTGTGAGGAAACTATCATGAATACTTTTGTAGATATTCAAGGATTTAAAGATGAAACAAATAATATGATAGTTAAAGAAATAGCTCTAATTGATGAACAACGGTTACATGTATTTTTAATGAAACCTCCATATCCATTCTATAACTTGACAAAAAAAGAAAGACGCGAAGTATGCTGGATAGAAAGAAATAGGAATATATTTTGGAACGAAGGGAATATACCTTATTTTAATTATCAGATGTCTACTAGAATAGCTGAGTTTTTAAAAAATAAAATTATTTATGTAAAAGGAGTTGAAAAAACGTTATGGATAAAAAATATTGTTTGTCATGATAACGTTTTAAATTTAGAAGATTATGGATGTCCAAGTATATATTCATTGTATGAGAAATATGGTAACACGCCCGGTATTTTTAGTTGTATCTACCATTCAAATATATGTGCAATGAAAAATGTAACCATGTTAAATAAGTGGTATATGGAAAATATAAAGTTAAGTACATAATAAATTGATTCTTTTAATTATACCTACCCGCGCCTGTAAGCTATAATTAATTACGAAAATTTATACATACATAAATAATTTCATTAATTTGAAAAGAACTATATATAAATAATGGAGGCTACTTAAAATAAATACCTATATGAAAAGACACAGTTAGCAAGTTGGTGATTGATTGAATACAATATCTGTATTGTTCAGAACATAAAAATGCATACAGAGTATAAATAACTCTAGATGAATATGATGAACTGATGTAGACAACCATGGTAAACTGCTATGTTGAACTGGTGCTGAAACACACCAGTTCCCTACCCGTTGATGAAAATGCATCAGTTTCCGATTTGTTTGCTGTTGGCGAAGTAGTATTTTCTCATCACATGGATATAATTGGGGTTTCTGGAGCAAAAGTACTTCAAATAGGCCCAGTTATAAACAACTAAATCTATTCAGCCATCTATTCAAATAGATGAATAAAGTAGTTATTGAATAGAGAAATAATTTATAAAAAACGAGAGTTTTGATAAGAAGACCGGCGCTTCTCTGCGCCAGGTATGACTTCTTATCGAAAACTATCGTTTTTTATAAATTATTTCTCTATTCAATAACTACTTTATTCATCTATTTGAATAGATGGCGTGAATAGATTTAGTTGTTTATAACTGGGCCTATTTGAAGTACTTTTGATCCAGAAACCCCAATTATATACTACTATCGGTTCCTTCTAGGCAAGCGTGCTCCAACGTAGACCGCATCATCGCTTAACATCAGGCGTGATGGTGGTAAAACGCAAGCCCATTATTTATTTAAAAAAAACTCTACCAAATGTCCAGGGCCTTACGCTTAGCTGTTTTAAGCTATCCAGTTCAGGTGATGAAACAAGTTGCGCAGCCGCATACCGTATCTGGGCATCTACGTTAGCTTGAGAGATGTTATCTCAAGCTAATGTCATTTTCATACAATTTCATCTTTCCGCAGGCTTGAACGCTAACAGAAAGTGCTGGAGAAACCCCCAGACCAGACCAGAGTGTCTTGTCTAACCCCCCAGATCTTACATGACTCTCACATAAACATTACTGCTTGAAATAAATGGCCCCTTTGTCTCTAGCTAATTATTAACTCTGTTAATTAAGACCGTTAGTTTCTCTAAGATAATAAAAATAAAAATAAATAAAATAAAATAAATACTAAGTATAACTAGTAAGATGAAGTACCAAGTAGCTGGCCTCGCTTGATATTTCACGTCACAATGACGAAGAGGACGTTTGATTGAGTTCCCGGACATACGGAGTGTCGTTGACACGCGCACACGGACATTAAAAAGTAAAAGTAATCACGTCAGCTATAATCGGGGAGTCCCGGGAGCCATCCGCGTCTTTTACCAACGTAGTTTACGTTTCACACATCGCACTCTTAATAAAACAATGACCAAACTCGAAATTTTGCCAAATTGAGTTTTAGTAAAATATCGACCTAAAAAAGCATGCTCTACAATCTAGGCGATTTTTTTTTTTTATTTATTATTTATCTTATTGACTAACATACATGTTATTATAACACAACTCTGCCAAACTGTATAGCAGTTTGTAGGCAGACATCTACTCTCTTTACAGCATTTTATCATCAACGAGTAGGACATATTAGTTATATCCCTTTATTATAATATTGCATATAAGTATATGTGGCAACAAAGAGTCATTATGGGAACACCAGTAATGGACAGCGCCAAGAACCCGCAACAAAGGAAGAATATGAACAACAACTCAACACCAAAATTGAATTAAAAATTACCGTTGGTTAGAACAAAGCAATTATCGACTACAATATTAGGTACTATAATATTTTCTCTACTAAGTCATTCTATCCAACAGCAACTTCTTCAAGGCAACCTTATATCCAATCCTGGTCCTAAACTGCTCCTCAAACTCCTCCGGCAGATCATTACACAATCTTGGCACTATCCACCTCCTAGTACGCGTCCCATAATAATTCCTATTTCCATAGGGCACTTTCAGTTTGGGCGTAGTCGCTCGCGGTTCATTACAATATTTTTTAATTTGTTTAAATTTGTTATTTTTAAAATGTTCTAATAATATCAAATAGTTAACTTTAGTTTTAACTGGCAATATTTTACATATTTTAAACAGTTTGTCGTATTCTTTATTTAATGATTTTTTTATTTGTTTGTTTACTAATCTCTTCAATATTATTATAAGTCTGACATTGTTTACTTTTATGGAATTGTAGTTTTTGAATTTATTATTATTGACGCTAATTATTATTTTTCTGTGTTACTTGTGTGAGGTAAATGTAATTGTTCACATCGTTTTTTCCTCAATAAATAAATTTAATTTAATTTTTAATTTAATTTAATATTCTAAGTTGTTGGTTTTGAACTAATTGTAGGTACGTTGGAAAAGTGAGTCCGTAGCAACTAAGCCCGCTAATTAAAAACACCTGTTTTCTATATGCAATAAGGTTTATAACTACTTGAGTCTTTCTCCGTCCTTCACTTTGCGCGCTGTTACTCAGTTAAAAATTGTTTTTTGTCGATTCCCAAAAAGTTGCGATTTTGAATTCGGTCACTGTTTTATTAAGAGTGCGACATATTCTCATAGCCTACGTTTTTACGTTACACACGTGGGTTTATTACGTTCTCAAGCTCACGGTGTCGTGTGGGTGTAACACGTTGACTTTTACTGGGTTCGTTCAATAAAAAGTGAAATTAGAACAAGAGAAATGATCCTCGACGGAAATCATAAAATGATATGTAGCAACTCCAAGCGATACATTTTAAAGTGGAGTTTTAGCGCCAACGTGGAAAAACATGTAGCTCGTATTACTTTCCTTAACTTGTGTGTTTTCGAGTTATATGAAATAATGGTGGATTATATTAAATTTTATTAAGTGCTCGTGAACGTGCTCGAGTGTGGTCATCATCATCATCAGCCAGAAGACGTCCACTGCTGAACATAGGCCTCCCCCTTTAACCTCCACACTGAACGACAGCCTGCCTTTTGCATCCACTGGATGCCAGCGACTCTCACTATGTCGTCGGTCCACCTAGTGGGAGGCCTACCTACGCTGCGTCTTCCAGTTCGTGGTCTCCACTCAAGAACCTTTCTTCCCCATCGGTTATCGGTTCTTCGAGCGAGTGTGGTAATGTGATATAACGAGGTGAAATATGTCTTTTCGTGTTGTTTCTAAAACTACATAGAAGTATCTTGTAAAGCCTCCACCACTTTACTGGGGCATGAGTTTGACTTAACCCTGACTTACTTTGCTACTGTGACTATGACTTGTTTGACGCTATATTAAATAGCGTCAAACAAGTCATAGTTATTAAGTCACTACTTAAATTTGTTTAATATTTCGATTTAAGGAATCTGTATCCAAGGTCATGAAAAAATTAACAAAAAATATCATTTTAAAGTTCAAGATTGTCTCAAAAAAAAAAAGGATTACAGGCTCAGAATTGTCTTGTTAGTAATTTTTTTGCAAATTAATAGATCATAGCTTCTTAGTAGGTAACTAGAACTGCGTAGAACTTGTAATCTGAGTAGGTACTTAATTTTATTACCTGGGCAACTTTCTATCGACGGCAAAAGCCTTTGAAAAAGTATCTAAAGTTTTTTAATTTCCAGGAGAGGAATAATTAAAATACATCACTTCTTTTTCGTTTCTTAAAACTTTTCTTTTCTGTCAATATTAGTTTACATCAGTATCATATTAAAATTGTAAAGTCAAACTAAGAGATTAGTAAAGTTATCAGGTAATATCTCAGATCAATTATTAATGGGTAATATCATTATTAAAAGTACCTTTGATCACCTTTGGTACCAATTTTTACCTAAATAAAATAATACGTGATAATTCCCGATAAACATTTAAAAAATGTGTTCATAATTATCGCAAAAGTTTAAAAATTACTATCTTTGATTAAATTAACAGGTACCTGGAATAGATTCTTAAAGGGTCGTCAACGTAGGTGACGGTGACTGTTTACCATCAGGCAGCCCTTCTGCTTGTCACCTATGGCATTAAAAAATTCTACTATTTTATCGCTTCGTTTTCGTCAATAGCTACTAAAGAAAATGGCTATAAAATTAGGTTTCTTGATGACCTATCTCGAAAATAATACCTCAATGAGGTAACGCATCGACTGAGTCGGCCTTCGACAGAGCACTTGCAATTTTCTCGAAAATGATATTAAAAATTGGTACATGAGTTAGAAACTATTTATCGAGGAAAAATCTACGGTTTGTGATAAAGAGGTAAATTTTGTAAACATGTTAGGAACTAGGTTGGCGGAACCCAGGCCGACCGAGGATGAGGTGGACTGACGACATCAGAAATACTGTCGGGAACGAGTGGATGCGAATAGCGAGAGACCGGGGAGAGTGGCATAAACAAAGGGAGGCCTATACCCAGCAGTGGGTCACTCAGGGCTAATGATGATGATGTTAAGAAGGTAGTGTTGTAGTGGGCTATGTTTTGTTCTCTATGGACGGGAAACCGCCGACAAAAGCTAGTATTTTACAGAGGTATGTACTTTTATTACTGAATGAATAATATAGCTTACAAGTAGATTGGAATTAGTGGAACTAGCGAGACGATTTGTCAGTAATCCCCGCTGATGGGTCGTCTCAGCGTAATGGCTCCGAATACGAGTCGATTCTCAACTCGCTTCACTCGATTATCGCCATAATCGATTCGGGAGGATTTGACAAACAAAATTAATTAAAACAAGTACCCGACGTGATCGGCAACTCGGATTAGGGAAGTATTTGGGTTTTATTGGAAACGTCCGTCTTGTGGCTGAGGCGACCTACTGTTACGTTACCATTTACTATTTGAGTATATGTTGTGGGAGCGGACATCTCGCCTGATGGTAAGCGATGATGCGGTCTACGATGGAGCATGCTTGCTAGAAGAAACCTATTTACTAGTGACTTGAAGGAACGCAGATTGTAACTATCGGGAATACGCTTGGGGCGTTGGAATCTATTGAGAAACGTGCCAAGCGACTCATCAGCAATGAATCCCTGGTTCAGACTAAGCTTCTTAGTCTTGAGCATCGACGTAAAGTTGCTAGTCTATCGGTTTTTTATCGGATACATTTCGGAGAGTGTGCATCATATCTGCATGATTTAATTCTCTCCTGCCCTTTTTTCTATCGGACCGCCAGGGCGGGCACAAAAAATCGACATCGTTTTATGGTTGATATTCCGAGAACCCGTACGAAGCGCTATGATTCCACATTTATTGTGCGAACTGCTAGTCTGTGGAATTCGCTGCCTGAATGGGTTTTCCCCGTCAGTTACAATCTAAGTCTAATCTAAACCGTCTACAAGTCGAGAGTGAATCGGTTTCTTCTAGGCAAGCGTGCTCCATCGTGGACCGCATCGTCGCTTAACATCAGGCGAGATGGCGGCCAAGCGCAAGCCTATCTACTATTTAAAAAAAAACCCTTTCAAGCAGCGCATTCCACAGTCTGGCTTTTCGCACAATGTGAGTGGATTATTGTTAGGTTAGGTGGCCTGTTAGCTTGTTTGCCACATATGTGACATATGGCAAGAAAAAACACATGCATCAGGTAGTCGGGTACCTGCGACGTAATCACACTAATCTCATAAATGAAAGGGTGTTTAGGTGTTAGTATAGTTGTTCCCACACAACTCCTTAAAGGCTGAAAGGAGTTATATTTAGTTAGTTACAAAGGCTAAATAAAGTTTCTCGTATTTTGATTTCCAATAAATTATACATTTAGGATAGCGGGTACAACCGCGGGGTGCTTCTAGTTTTATATATTCCGTGGTAAATGAGGAACTAAACACGCGGGTAACGTTCTCGACTGACGGCTTGATCACCCCTGATCAAGCCGAGCCCAGGTTAAGAGGTAGCCGTAAGTCCCCACTTACCGCTACCTCCAGTGCGGAAAATCACGCGAACGTGAACCTTAACGCGCCAAGATACGGTATGCGGTTGCGCAACATTTCGAATCACCTAAACCAAATCGCATAAAACAGGTAGCCGTAAGACCGGTCTCTCACTATGGACCTCATAAACAAGCTCAAAGCTGCACACTATAGCTATGGAGAGGGCTATGAATCAGAAATGAAGAGATCCGTAAACGAACAAAAGTTACCGACATAGCGCACCGGAATTAGCAAGTGAAGTGGCAGTGGGCAGGGCACATATCACGCAGAACAGATGGCCGATGGGGCCGAAAAGTTCTGGAATGGGACCACGGACCGGTAAGCGCAGCGTAGGACGTCCACTCACAAGATGGACAGACGATTTAAAAGTGACCGCAGGGAAACGCTGGATGAAGGCTGCTTTCAACCGGCCATTTTGGAGATCGATGGGGGAAGCCTATGTCCAGCAGTGGACGTCCTACGGCTGAAATGATGAAGCCCGATCTTGTGAAGAAAATATGATGCTGGCTCCGTCATTCATTCTACAGTTATGTTGGCTGCACGGTCCTCTTACCAGAGAATATCTCACACCGCTCCAACACGAAGATAATTTGCTTACCTGAAAACGAGGAAAATATAAATTAGACTTTTTGATTCATGGGTATGAAAGTTACAGAAAATAAGAGATCAATTTTCACAAATAATTATGCCTACTCAAACTACTCATGTTTACAACGGAATCAAAATCGAATTATCTTTTAAATTAGAAGACTTTTTAATTAATAATAAAGCCAACACCTGGCTGGTGCGTTTGTATTTTGAGAACGTGCCGACTGGCAGTCTTTAGTTTTATTTATAATACATATAGATTTTTAGATTTTTTAAAGTTCCTACACAATACTTTATTTAGTACGTTAATTTGTATTTAGTTTTATTCTGTAATAAAGGGAACTTTCTAAATTTTTAATAGTTCTTGCATAATAAAAACAAGTATCTAGAAATAGTTTTTTAAACCCCTTATAAAAGAGCTGATAATCTTCAAACGGCAGATCAAATTTTCTTGAAACATAGCTAAGAACACTCTTGAACAAGTCACTTTTCGAACAAACAAAAAAAACAATATCAATATCGGCCATTTGAGGGCTACGATGCAACAGACAAACAGATATATAACACCCCCTCTGCAGCGTCTGGGGTTAATAACCACTATCTACAAGATTTGTAAAAGTTAGTTCAAAAATAAAAGCCCTAATATATTTCTCCTGTAACTTGTGAAGTTTACAGCCTAATTGTAAAACAATAGCTGAACTATCAGAGTCGGTAGGCGGCGGCGAACTTCGCTCAAAGGTGCCGCAATCAGTAACTAATTAGTAATTACCGCAACTTGCCGCCGCTAATATCCTAATGAGAGTACAACATTCTTACGAGGAAGTTGCTAACAGTTTCAACACGCTTTGATTACTTGGGAAACTATTTACGGGCTTTTTCTTGAAAGTGAATTTTTAATAAGGAGTAAGAAACAAGTTTTTTACGAACAAAAAACTTAAGCTTGTTTGCATATCGTAGGCTTGTTACCAGCTTTGGAGTTTGAGCAATAGGCATGGCTTAACGATTGGTAACTCAAAAAAAAGTACGATCACCCGAACGCGCTTGGTCATGGTAGCGCTTAGTTGAACACGCTTTTCAAAGTCACAAACCAGTTGCCCCCGGGAGAAACCAATTTCCTAGAAATCTTAACTGATTTATCTTTTTTACTTGATACAGTAAAAAATTAGGTACATGTAAGGTTGATACGCACTCAACACACTCTCACACTCAACACAAGGGCGATACTCATAAGCAAGCTCAAAGTAGCACAACGAGCTATGGAGAGGGCTATGCTCGGGGTTTCTCTACGAGATCGAATCAGAAATGAGGAGATCCGTAGACGAACGAAAGTCACCGACATAGCCCACCGGATTAGCAAGTTGAAGTGGCAGTGGGCAGGGCACATATCACGCAGAACAGATGGCCGATGGGGCCGAAAGGTTCTGGAATGGAGACCACGGACTGGTAAGCGCAGCGTAGGACGTCCACCCAAAAGATGGACAGACGACCTAAAAGAGACCGCAGGGAAACGCTGGATGCAGGCCGCTTCCAACCGGCCCTTTTGGAGATCGATGGGGGAGGCCTATGTCCAGCAGTGGACATCCTATGGCTGAAATGATGATGATGATGAAGGTTGATACGACCATCTTGGGTAATGAATGAAACTAATCCAGGTTCCGCTCTGTCATCTTTTTTACCAGTCTGTGGTAATCAAAGTAAATGGTACAGAATGACCAAACTTATCTGCAGAGGCGGCCAAATGATAGAAGTAAAAGTATCCATGAGAGGCTTTTAGTTTTGTTCAGATATATGATTGTGACGCCCTCACTCGGCTCCTCAGATAAGTTGGTTGTTCTGTACGGCGCACCATTTGTCAGCTATTCCTCGACGTTGTGGCCGACGTGCGTAATTACCGGCCATCATTCACCTGGACGGCTTCACCTGTCCACGGAACTGTTCCTACTCATACTGTTCATCAGATTCATTCATCGAAGGATTACTTTAATATTGTGAAGAGGACAGACTGACATTGACAAGATCTGGGGCCTTCCGGACAACTGCTATTGCGGCACCTAACCAGCTCATTTGGAAAATCACGTGACCGCAAACCGTATTTGGGTGCAATAAGGTTCACGTTCGCGTGATTTTCCAACTGAGCGGATAAGGTGCCGCAATAGCAGTTGTCCGTAAGGCCCCAGGTCATATCCTTAGATAACTGCGTCCAGCAGTGGACAGATATTACGTCGGCTTGACATGGCAAGTGATAAGGTCAGAAGACGCAAGATGTCGGGCTGCAGTACTTAATGGACTAGACAGGTATTAAAGACAAGTAGAACACATTTTATTTATGTTACACGGGAATTACTCACGTAAGATTAAGCCGGTTACTCCGACTATAGTTTCAACCGCATTAGACGGCCTTTTTCAAGGTGAATGCGCGCGCGCGGCTGCGTCTCGCTTTGCACTGCTTCGCTTTTGCTTCTGTTTTTTTTGTGTGCATGCGAGACGCAGCCGCGCGCGCGCATTCACCTTGAAAAAGGCCGTCTAATGCGGTTGAAACTATAGTCGGAGTAACCGGCTTAATCTTACGTGAGTAATTCCCGTGTAACATAAATAAAATGTGTGAAAACCACGTCAGTTTCAATAATACAAGTAGAACAGTTCAACACAAGATTACTATTAACAGACTGCCAGCTTGCCTGACTGACATTTATAACGATACAACCTTCAGATTGCGAGTGAATCGGTTTCTTCCAGGCAAGTGTGCTCCATCGTAGACCACATCGCCGTTTAATCATACGAGGGGCAGTCAAAAACCAGCCAATTATTTCAGAGCGCCTGGTTAATGCGACGCGTGACCAAAATGCTGGCGTGTTTCTGGCTCAACGCATAAGCATTGCCATTCAACGTGGTAATGCCGCCAGCATGCTGGGTACGCTGCCAACTGGTAGTGGGCTTGAGCATTTGGATTGTCTTTAGACCTTCAACGGTCTATGGGCAGTCTAACTGTATTTGTAGTTTTAGTTTTAGCTTGTATTTTGTTTAGTTAATAAAAGCACTAGCCCAGGAAAAAAAAATATTTAAATAAAATACGAAATCTCTAAAACCATTTGACCAACAAAGCTAAAATTTGGTGAGTAGATTCCTTATGAAGTCTAGAAGTCTGCTAAAAAAGGTTTTTTTTTTGAAAGGGCTGAATAAAAGATTATTTGAAAAGAGGGTAAAAGAGGGGAGAAGTCGCGGGACTCGCGGGTAACAGATAGTAATTGATATAACTATTTCTCCGATTTTTCCTAATAAATAGTTAGGAGGGAGTGTTTTTCGCAGAAATTATTGTTTACCCGTTCTACATTAACCATTAGCTACTAACAATACCTATGAAAAACATTTTTAATTAAGTAATACCACGGGCCTTACGCCCAACTCGTTAAACGAGACCAAACTAACGTTAAAACCGCGCAGTTCGGAAAATCACGCGAACGTGAACCTTAACGCGCCCAGATACGGTTTGCGGTCGCGCAACATTTTTTCATCACCTAAACTGGATTGCTTTAAACGGCTAGCCGCAGGCCCCTGCGCGTGAAAGCAGCAAGTTTAGTAATTCTTGTAGAAAACAACGTCTACAGGAAGATTGTATTTCCCGTTTCCAAGATTTCATACGCTCCAAACTTTATTAAATGCAAACTTAGCACAGCAGCTCCTCTGTGGTCTCCAAGCAGTGATCTTTACTAGAAAACCCCCGGGCGAGTTAACTTCGAGTTAACTAAGTTCAGTTCAAGCTATCTTGGTTAAGTTAGAGTTAATTTGCTTAGCGATATTGTATCCGAACTGTTCTCTGCTATAAATCTAATTTGTTGACTCGGTTTGTGTTGGTTTTGAAAGTATTTTAGCTAAAGTTAGTAAAGTTATTACTTAAGTTGCATATGTTCTTCAGATTCTGCAAAGAGTGAATGCAACAGACCATAAAAGTAAAAATAAACCGCTGACTAATAGCTTAAGGCGCGGTCTGATCACGATTTCAATTTCGTTTTTCACCCGCTTACGCCATGATCTATTTGCTATCTAAAACGGCTTTGTTTAAAGTCGAAAATCGTATATCATCGTATTTGATGATTATGATGACTCTGTGCTTGTGTTTATATTATTTTGAGGGTTTTTATTTAATTTATCAAAATATATAAATGAATTTCAACAATTAACTGGTTAAAGTTTTAAAAGACTAGTCTGGCTATATAATTCGTACAAAAAAATATGTTGTTGTCGCTGAAAATTCAGAGTTCTTCAATTCAGAAGCTATTTTTATTGCGCAATTTGTAATACGTTTTTTTAAGAGTCTAGACAATTTTTCAAAATTTTATTCGGTTAAGATTATTACCAAGGGGTTTTTTCTACTTAAAGTATTTTTTTTACCTGATCAGCTAATTTTGTCACGTCACACAAAGCGTTTAAAAACACTTCTTTTGGTTAATTTTGCGATTGTACCGCGTCTTAAATCATAGCTAAGAACACTCTCGATTAAGTCACCTTCCAAACACAAAAACTAAATCAAAATTAGTTCATCCGTTTGGGAGCTATGATGTAACAGCACAGGTGACATAATAGTACAGTCACAGATACACGTGTTAAACTTATAACACCTCTGCTTACGTCGGGGGTTAAAAAAGATGAAAAACTTTATTAGGTTTAGAATCTTGGTTCGGTAGATTATTAATTCTTTGGTCATAATCTAATTAAAAAAGAAAGTAAGATATTTCATTAAATTTTGTAACATCATCAACATAAATCAATGCAGGCAGATGAGCAATATTATAATCATCATCATCATTATCAGCCCATCATTTTTCCATTTCTGGGACATAGGCATTCTCTCATGCAGAGAGATCTCTCCCTGAGAGTATATTATATAACTATAGCTAATCAGTGTTATGTGTCACAAAAATGGCCTCAACTCAGCATAATGCGAACTGCTAGTCTGTGGAATTCGCTGCCTGAGTGGGTGTTCCCCGATAGTTACAAACTGGGTGTCTTCAAGTCGAAAGTGAATCGGTTTCTTCTAGGCAAGCGTGCTCTATCGTAGACCGCATCATCGATTAACATCAGGCGAGCCGTTCAAATAATAATAAAAACAATTTGGAATAAGGTAAAGGCTCAAGTTCTGTGCCACCAAGAATTCATACTCTACAACTCTACATACTATCTAAACAGCTATACTCCAGCCGAAAAACGTTTTGGTATGTACTTAAAAGCAAACAAAAATGTACCGAATCCACTGTGAGACTTTCTAAATTAATCGAATGCGACAAAACTAAGGTCTGTATCAAATCAAACTGAAAAGTTTCCGATGCTAGATGCAGTGTTGTGCTATCGACCCGTCGCCTCACAATCGACGCCGCGGACATCACTAATTCATCGGGTTCCAATCGATACGGGCTTAGGGTAGGTCTACGTGTATATTAATAGAGAGGTGAATAGCCAACTAGACATGCACAGTCATGCTAACAAGCAAGGCATATCTCTGAGACGGAAGACTGCCTGCTTTAACCTAGCTTTATGAAATCTCATAAAGTTACATAAAAGAGTTGAGTTCATAAAAGTCCTTTCATGTTCCCACTGCTGGGACACAGGCACAGACCTCTTCTCAGAGAGAGAGAGAGAATAGGCCGTGCTAGCCCAGTGCATGTTGGTCTTTAAATCCTTGAATTTCTTGGACGTACTGGTTTCCTCACGATGTTTTCCTTCACATTTTTTGAGCGATGGCATCTAAACTGCACTTAATATTTAGGTACCTATTAAATAAGTCATTGGTGCAGGGCCGACGATCGAACCGGGTGTCGTCAGATTGTAAGCGCACATGCTACCGCTCGGGCACCATCGCTTGTATGCTTTTTGGCGTGATAACGTCTTATAAATAGATGAACGCCGGTTGCACGCGCGAAAAATTGTCACGGTCACGTTCCGCCTGAGTCGCGCGTGCAAGCGAGAGCATGGAACAAGCGATAGAGAGACACGATCGGCCTAAGCGTTATCACGAAAAATTATCGTCCGTAAATAATTATAAACGTAATTACGTTACGTATTACGTTTTATTTATTTTACGTAATTATTCACACTGTTATCAATAAAATTGTTTATATGTTTATCTGTTTAAACCGACTTTACAGACAACCCTTTTTTATCACAAGGATTCATTACAAAATCATTCTGGCTGGTTTATCGTTTCCCGTTCACTTCACCACAATTTTTATAGCTATGGACCAAAGTGTAAAATAAATAAATACTCTCATAAGTTATGGCTTTTTGAATTGGCTAAGTATTTAGTAAAAATGCTAAGTCACAGGCCATATTATAAGAAGAAATTCGTAAGTGGCAGCTAGCGTATCGCGATAAATACTTATCGAGTTATTGTCGACTGAGTCGGCAGGTTCGTCGGCACGCTGAGAGTAGGTATGTCTTTTCTTTAAGGGTCCTGTATACCCTCTGCAACTCTCTCGCTCGCACATTTTCACATTATTGAAGATATAAAATCAATGAGTGTGAATTTCCAAAAAGTAACAAAATCATGTCATGGTATCTATCGTAACAGTAACACTGATTGACTATATTTTTTTATGAGATACGCTCATCACACTAATACCATAAATGCGAACGTTTGTTTGTTTGTTCATCTTGTACGCAACAAAAGAGCAACGTATCAAATTTTTGGCACTTTTTATCCCAGAAAATTTTACGGTTCCTAAGGATATGCACGCGGGAGAAACCGTGGAGCGCAACTAGTCTCAAACAATCACAGGAAATTCTGTCGTTGAGCTAGTATTTTCAGTATCAAATATTCCGTGGTAGAACTCACGAAACCGTACAGAAATATTTACAAATAAACAAACAAAAAACGTTGTGTGAAATTAGATTTTCCCTGGTGTTTGATCAGGCGTGACCACGACGCCACAGATCAAACAAGTTTCTTAGAACTACGGAGCCCGAGAACAGTGTGGCTCCTAATTAAGGCGGCGTGACAGTAAACAGAACAAGTAAATGTTCTATTGACTCGGCTTCATTTCTCCCAGATGACATTACTACGGCATAAGGCACGATCCACACCGCGAGCGAAGCTGGTTAACGTAACTGCGATGTCACTGTTGTTGTACTGTTGATGTTACTGTAGAACGATTTTGGTGGGAGAAAGTGGAATAAACATTTTCAACAAGAATATAGGACTACACGAATATATTCTGATGTAAAGCTATAAGCTCGAGGGTGGTCCTATTTAAATTTGAAGAAAATATTACATCTATAAAGGTAGAAAATTAGGAGATATATAACGTTTATTCAAAATTCAAGTTCAAATTCATTTATTTCAGGCTATAACACCCATACCATGCAAACCATAAATACCTAAAATAAAAATAATACAAGATATTAAATAAAGTCACATATATCTATTAAATCTATACTTATAATAAAACTGTAACAGGTCCAATTCTGTACATTGAAGATATTTTGAAAAAAAATATTGGTCGGTTCTCTATAATCGATACTGAAGTCAAAACTGTATTTTTTTTCATTTTTGTCTGTCTGTCTGTCTGTCTTTCTGTCTGTATCTGGGCTGCGCATCACGCCGAAACTACTCAATGGATTCATATGAAACTTAGCATAATTTTAGTTCATACTACGAGGTAGGTTATAGGATACTTTTTATCCCGAAATTTTCCATGGTTCCTTTGGGAGAGGGGATGGAAGTCAAAATGTGTACTTAGTTGTAATTCATTACCGCGTAGTCCGATTTCATTATTTCTTTTTTTGTTAGAAAGGGGGTATATTAAATAACGTCCCGTAAAAATTTCAAGGTCATCGACTTCGTAGTTCAGAAATTACAGACATCACAACCCTCAGTATTAGGTCCAAACAACTTGACCTCCGGAATGTACGGGAATATTTGAACATACGGCTCATCTTAAGCTGGCGACTGATTTGCAGCGCACTTTGTAGTGTACGTTGAGTAGGTACTTAGATAGCCTATCTGAAGACACCTTTAGAAAGGAAATACCTACTATATCTATAATGTTCCTGAAAGTTCTAGAAATTTTGGAATGATCGACATAATTCTAAAAGGAGTACAAACTATTGTAATCGATTTGGAATGTTCGAGAAAGATCTCGAAATTTCTGAAATGATCTAGAAAATTCTAAAATGACTGCAAACTATTATAATCGATATAAAATGTTCGAGAAAGTTCTAGAATGATCTAGAAAATCTATATTTCTATATCTATCTATACTTATAATAAAACTGTAACAGGTCCAATTCTGTACATTAAAGATATTTTGATATTTTTTTAACTGCTATCTATAATCGATACTGAAGTCAAAACTGTATTTTTTTTTCATTTTTGTGTCCGTCTGTCTGTATCTGGGCCGTGCATCACGCCGAAACTACTCAATGGATTCAAATGAATCTTAGCATAATTTGAGTTCATACTACGAGGTAGGTTATAGAATACTTTTTATCCCGAAATTTTGCATGGTTCCCTTGGGAGAGGGGATGAAAGTCAAAATGTGTAATTAGTTGTAATTCATTACTGCGTAGTCCAATTTAATTAATTCTTTTTTTGTTAGAAAGGAAATATCATAAAACGTCCCGTAAAAATTTCAAGGTCATCGATTTCGTATTTCAAAAATTACAGTCATCACAACCGTCAGAATAATGTCCAAATAACTTGACCTCCGGAATGTACAGGAACCTTTGAACGTACGGCTCATCTTAAGCTGGAGGTAGCTTTGTAGCGCATTTTGTTGAGTACATTAAGTAGGTACTTAATAAATCTATAAATTAATAAATCTTATTAAACAAATAAATGCCAAAAAGGGTCCGCAAATCACGTGATGCAAATTAATGGGAGTTACTATATTTTGTAGAAGATTCTTATGGAAAGAAAAATTAAGAAAATTGAAAAAAATCAGAAAACTTATCACCGATTTTGACTTCGCGCGTTTTTCATTTCTAAGACAGGACAACGTCTGTCGGGTCAGCTAGTTATAAATATGTATAAAAAAACAATGTGTTAATGTGTTATTGAATTTCACCCCCTTCCCGTGAAGTCAGTTTAATTTTATCTCTTTATTTAATTTTCTTCACGGGTCTAGCCCGGAGCCGGGCCTTTGATAGGCATTGGTGGGGCCGAAGCCACCACCAAGAGGCCCTGTTAAGTATAAAATTTACAATTATGGGTATAAAATGGAATATAAAACTATTGTACAGTATTGGATAAGAAAATCTGGGCTATTGTGGTGAATTGTTGATGGTATGTTCCTGGTCTATGGTATGAGGTACGGCATTAAATATTATTATTATTGCTAGTAATTATTTTTTATAGATCTATTACAGTTTTGGTAAGCTACATTAGTAGAAAATTTCCTCTGAACTTCGCCCGCTGTGTGACCCCTGCTTTACTACTGTGACATTAGTATGCTTTTATATAAATATGCTTAGTCCGAATTACTTTGTGCTTAGTGTTCTGTGTCGGGAGTAGCCGACATAATTAATACATAATGTGGAATGGACGTCGTATTGTCGTCACTTACATTAATAGGAATATTATTTTGACATAACGGATATGTAAGGAACGGGATATAAATACTACATATTTCTTTTGAACGAACATTGGAATACTTGAAAACTTTCCTTCTAAAAGGTATTCTAGCTATAAACTACCTACAAGTTGTCAATCGACTGGGAATTCATTACGTGAGGGGTGTAGGGCGCCTGGGGACACTTAACAGTTCCATGGTTAATGGGCTGCCACTCCACGAGACCAGTTAGTTTGCTGTCCTATCTCTGCTTCTAACCTACAGGTTACAAATACCTACCTACATAGAAAATGGTCAGTTTAACCAGGCCCAAGCATTTATTTCATACTTGCTATTTAACTCCCGGTATTCTATAGGATATAGCTATAACTATTCTATACTAGCGACCCGCCCGCCCGGCTTCGCACGGGTGTAATTTACGTGCGAAGCCGAGGCGGGTCGCTATATAAACCTTCTTTGAAAATGTATCTAACTGATGGTGAAAACCGCATCAAAATCCGTTGCGTGGTTTTGGAGGAGTTAGCGGCCATACAGACATACAGACAGACGCGGAAAGCGACTTTAATTTATACTATGTAGAGATGTAGAGATAGAGATAGAGAAGAGAAGAGAAGAGCGATGACAGCCGTGCGGTAGCATGTGCGTTTTACAATCTGACGGCACCCGGTTCGATCCTCGGCCTTGCACCAATCACTTATTTGGTACCTATTTTGATCATTAAATATTTGTGGAAGTTCAGGGAAGGTTTAAACGGTGAGTCAACGGCTGGACCGATTTGGATGAAATTTTGTGTACCTGGAGCGGATTGTAGTAGCGAAGCCGAAGGCCGAGCTCTATGAGTACGAAGTACGAGTATCAGCTAGTAAATTTTTATATTTAAGAATTTTAGAGGTTGCCTTCAAAATCGACAACACATCACACACATCATCAGCCAATAAACGTCCACTGCTGAACAAGGCCTCCCTCTTAGAGAGGGGTGTTGCCATAATCCCCACGCTTGGCAGGCGGCTTGGAGATCGCAGTACGTTCACCGTGTACTAACAGGACGCTGCTGCCCATCCTCCGGTGGTTCTGGTCGCAGTTTTAGGACATACCCGGGTCCTATCTAATCTAATCCGGGTCTATCAAATCGACAACATTATCATCAAAATGTGAAATATGCAGTTGAACAAGGCCGATGCAACTCTCAAAAATTATAAGTTGAAATTCTTATTAGACCTTCAAAGTGTTCAGTGCGCATCTGGTCAAAAGTGGAGGTTGTTCACGGGTCAGTCGGCGCGACCGTCGCGTCGTCGGAAGATTGATGGCCGCGGCGACATCTTTCTTCAGATACTTCATTGTTCACAAACTGTGACTCGATCGATTTTGTTTAAAGGTCAACAATCTCTATAGACAGCGTATTTGTTATCTTTACAAGGTAGCTACGGTGTTTTCTGTGGTTTTTTAACCTTCGACGCAAAAATAGGGGTGTGGTAAGTTTAACGTATGTATTTGTGTATGGCTGTGGCATAGTGGCTCCCAAACGGTTCAACCGCCACGCAACGGTTCGCCAGAAATGCATTCCGCACATTATAGATGCGTGGAAGTCTCGCACTGTTCGATTTGATCGATTGTTTCTGCCACGCACCTGTAAGTTGTGGAATGGCTTACCACCTTCGGTTATTCCTCCGAAGTATAATTTGGACTGCTTCAAACGAAGGGTGAATAGAGTCCTCAAAGGTAGACAACGCACTGACAATGCCCCGGGTATTGTAGGTGTCTATAGGCAGCGGTGACCACTTACCATCAGGTGGCCCGAAGCTTGTTTGCCACTTATTCAATAAAAAAAAAAAAAAAAAAAAAAACGGTTTTTATTTAGTTTTTTTATTGATAGGTGACTTGATCGAGTGTTCTTAATTATGATTCTAGAAAATATTAATATTTATTTAAGTATTTATTTAAAACTATATGTATATCAGTCTCTGGCAGCCATACCACAAGCTTTGCTTAGTTTGGGGTCAGATGACCGTGAGTGCAAAAATGTCTCGAATCTTTCTTTATTTATTATTATTATTAACTAGTCACATATACGTGTTAAGTAATAATTTATTTATCGTATAGTTTGTATGGTTCATTTTGTGATGCTCCAAGCAGCGAACCTAAAAGGACTTGAAAGAAAACTTTCGCATGAAGTTTGCAAATTAATTTCTACGCATAACGATCGCGAGTTTTGTGTAGGTTTAGCAGTACAGTGCAAATACAGGACAAACGGGGAGTTCTCTCTGAGAGCCTGCACTCGAGTTCCTATAGGCAAATATCCATTTCATAGTTTCCACTTCATCACACTGCGTTTTAATTACTTACTGCCATGAATTGGCGTCCCAAAAGGACGTCGCTTCCTCGTCCAACATTCCTACCGCAAGAAAAACTAATTTCCGCTGCGCACTCCGCAGAAAGAGCTCAAAAATGAAATGCAACTTGCTCTGATTAAACCTGAACCACCCCTGCCACTGATATACAGGGTGTCTAAACAAGGAAGCAAAACAAAAATATATAGCGAGAGTATTCTGCTACGAATTACCTGCTAACGTAATTTATTTCAAACGTCAATCTGTTTTTTTTGGAAAAAAATTATGCTCCAATGTAGACCCTATTTTATAAAGTGTGGAATGAGGAATGCGCTGCCTGAATGGGTGTTTCTCGAAATTTACAACATCGGTGTCTTCAAATCACGAGTGCAATTAGTTTCTTCTAGGCAAGCGTGCTCCATTGTAGACCGCATCAACGCGAGTTGGCGGTCAAAGGCTAGCCTAATATATTAAAAAAATAAGGCAAAAAAATATTAATGCTTCATATTTTGGTCGATAATTCAAAGCAGGGCCATAATTAGGACAGGGTCAGGACAGAAAGTAAGTTACAAGTAGCAGTAGGTACAAAATTATGAAACGTACAGTTTTGTTTTTCTATTTTTCTCCTGGCAAGTGTTTTTTATCAACTAAACAAAATACCATCGACGCAGCGTAGGGAGGCCTCCCACTAGATGGACCGACGACATTGTGAGAGTCGCGGGCATCCAGTGGATGCAAAAGGCAGGCTGTCGTTCAGTGTGGACGTTAAAGGGGGAGGCCTATGTTCAGCAGTGGACGTCTTCTGGCTGATGATGATGAAACAAAATCCAAATAACTAACAGTACAAAAACAGTTGGACTGCCCATAGACCGTTGAAGGTCTAAAAACAATCCGAATGTTTAGTTATTTTTTTGTAAGCCACCTGTATATGAGGTATAGCTCGCCTCCTGGGCTCTAACGAGGTGGTAATGAGCCAGCCCTGGCGCAGTAAATTGTGTGCTTACTCATAATCTTACCTACTTAGGTGACAAGATTTTTTAAGAGCTCAGAAGGTAACTTTAGGGAGGATTTTAAGCTTGAGAGGTAAACAGATTTGTTGCGGCGCGGAAAGAGATAGAGCATCGGAGCGCATACCGTCGGGGATCTTAAGTTTGGTTTATGCTAATTAGTATAAGCGATATAGGATTAGTTATTGTAAGGGAACTTTTTCTAATCTATTTTTAAATTAATGCATGAATGACAGTGAGTTGGAAGGATACAATATTAAAATTTGCTTGGTACATAAACCTTTCGAAAATTGGAAGGCGTTGTTAATGCACTGACAGTACTACACATTGTATTATTTTTATGTTTTGCGCAATACTAAGAACATACATTCAGCGGCAGTGTGCTGGGTACGCTGCCAACTGATAGTGGGCTTGAGGATTGTCTTTAGACCTTCAACTGTCTATGGGTAGTCTAACGGTTTTTCTAGTGTTAGTGTTAACTTGTATTTTGTTTAGTTAATGAAGGCAATTAAAGAACATACAAATATGAAATAATCCTGAAATGTTGAGAAACAATTTCTAAATAAAAACATGTCAATAATTTAATATCAATATAAATTATGATCAGCCTAATTCAAGTAATCAATTTTCGTTATAAATTATTGACGGCTCGTTCATTATTTAAAATGTGACGTGACCTTTCATTAACTTGGACAGACTGGTGATAAGTCGTGAATATATCGAGGCAGAGCCAATCAAATGTTGTTAATAAAGTCGACGGAACAATATCGCTTGTTCCGTGTATGTTCCGGACCGACGTCGGTCGGAACTGAATTGAAAAGTCCATATTTCTGTGAGCCGCTGCGCTCTCTGGCGGCACGTTTACTCTGGTTGTTGATTTCCGAGAAACTTTCCAAAATTCCGTTCGTGAATGAGTTGAAATATAGCATTCAAAGTTGCTGTGTTAAGAACGAAATTTATTACTTTTGAATTGTAATTGTATTGGGGTTTATGGGATGGCTGTTGCATTATTGGATCAAATATTTATGGGTTTTAATTTATAAGTAAGCTTGCGTTTGACCGCCACCTCGCCTGATGCTAAGCGATGATGCGGTCTGCGACGAACGTTTGTTTAGAAGGAACAGATTCACTCGCGACTTGAAGACATAGATTGTAACTAACAGGGAACGCTCGTTTAGGCAGCGAGGCAAGTCAACAATGGCGAGTACGTTTTTTCAAACATAATCTTCGAGACTATAGCTTTACGTTTTTAGAAAACAATGTTTCAATGTAAATGAAATTACTGATGTCGGATTTTGTAACTTTGTTTTATCTTGTCCCGATTTAGACAATGCCAAATTTTTATATAAGCTAGTAGATTTGATTTAATTGGCCTTGAACAGCAATTTGTTTTGTATTTGTTATTATTTAGTTGTGTTAAATAACTGGGCGATGTGGTCGCTAAGAGACAAAGCCCTTTAAAAAAAAGTGTAGTGAGTCGCAATTACTTAATGTTGTCGACCGCCGAACTCGGCGAGCTAGCTTCCTTGTCATACCCAAGCATCGAACAAATTACGACAAAACAATGCTAACTATTGAAGGAGCGCGACTTTTTAACCAACTACCCACACACACACATATAAATAATGTAAACTCATTTCACGCATTTAAAAAACAATTGTCTCAACACATTATCTCAGATAATTCACTATAATAACAAATGCGTGAAGTGGGTACTTCACAAATTATTATGTATTGTGTGTATTAGTTGTTACTATTTATTAGCGTTTAAGTATTCATAGTTTTTTTAAGCTATTGCATAGCCCGCATTATCACGGGCCTTGAGCGTGGAGACCGAATCCAGAAATTCCGTAACGAAAATAACCTAACACCCCCCACTCCGACCGGCACAACTTATGCAATAGCTTTACCGCGGTAGTCCCCGAGTGCCACACGTCTTTTTTTTCCATTTCTTAGTGCATGCGACGACGGACACTCATGTTATCACTTAAGTGACAAATAATTGTCTGTGTGGTAATAAATATCTTTAAACCTAAACCTAATTACAATTGCATCGTAAAAAAGTAGGTAACCGGTAGAGTAGTGACGCGATGAGCATGGATGGATTAGGATTAAGGTATTTCCGCTGCGAGGAAGCCGCAGCAGTGCTGGTGCTGCAGCGTGACGCCGTGTGTCGCTGGGTGCATGTTGCTGAACATTGCACCAGGAATAATACTTCTATTATTGACTTTTAGTCAGAGAAAAATCTCTCTCCGTCGATCTAACTCACGTACGTATTCTCTCGTCGGTCGCACTTTTGTCACTCTTTTTTTGATTCATTTGATTCATCATCATCATTTCAGCCATAGGACGTCCACTGCTGGACATAGGCCTCCAAAAGGGCCGGTTGGAAGCGGCTTGCATCCAGCGTTTCCCTGCGGTCTCTTTTATGTCGTCTGTCCATCTTGTTGGTGGACGTCCTACGTAGCGCTTACCGGTCCGTAGTCTCCATTCGAGAACCTTTCGGCCCCATCGGCTATCTGTTCTGTTCTGAACATTTGATTCTTCAGAATATATTATATATACCGCGACATCTACAGTAAATGTAGTACTTGTAAGTAATCTGTGTCAGTAGGTCAGAATTATGGAGACTCTTTATAAGTTAGCACAACTTTTTGATAGATTGTGTTTTTTGATCTAAATTACATTAGGTATTGGTAATTGGTTTTGGTCGCTCGAAGAACCAATAACCGATGGGGAAGAAAGGTTCTTGAATGGAGACCACGAACCAGAAGAGGCAGCGTAGGTAGGCCTAACTAGATGAACCGATGACATTGTGAGAGTCGCGGGCATCCAGTGGATGCAAAAGGCAGGCTGTCGTTCAGTGTGGCGGTTAAAGGGGGAGGCCTATGTTCAGCAGTGGACGTCTTCTGGCTGATGATGATGATGACATAGATACTTTTAAAACCTCCGATATAAGAGCTGGTAATCTTCAAACAGCTGAACAGATTATCGTGAATCACAGCTAATAATCTAGATTAAGTCACCTTTCAAACTAAATCAAAATCAGGCAAGCCGTTTGGAAGCTACGTTGCCACAGCCATACACAGATGCACACGTAAAACTTATTCAAATTAAAATTAAAATAATTTATTTATCTATGGCAAATCTCACTAGTACAAACACAGTAACAACACCTGACTATACAACATGAACATTTAGTTCCGCTGTTACCGTGGGACTTCAAACATGAACAGCACAGTCAGTTCCACCTTGATGTATATTTCCGATTCCCACAGAGATAGAACATTATCGGATAAAGAGTGGGGCTTATAAACAAACAGACAGGCTTCGTTATTATCTGTATGATGATCCGCGGCTCGGGCGGGGGAGCACGCGTGCGGCCACGCTGCTGTACGGCCTACTACATACCTATACCTACCTACATATAAGCGTTCTACGACATTGATAAACAATTTATGGCTCTAAATTAACATTCTAAATATTTTTATTTATTATAGTCATGATTTGACATGATGGGAGCAAGTTAATACTATCATAGAGAAATATACTAAACTATGAAGGACTAGCGAACCCGGCGAACTCCGTTTCGCCACCAGATGACTTCTATAAACCTCACGGAGCCCGAGACCTTTCCAACGAATGCAAAACCGTGGAAATCGGTTCGTGCGTTCTGGAGTTATAGCGTCAGGAAGGAAAACCCGACTTATTTTTATATAGTAGATGAGAAAAAATATGAATTGTAGGTACAGTCAAGTTTTGACGTGCGGGTTTCAGTAGAGTTTTGACGTGCTGGATTTATCGGCAAATCAAGACAATTACACGTCACGGCCTTAGGACTTTGGTTTCTGTGCAGTTGACTACATTTTTTTATCTCCAGGGGGGTGTAGCTGCCCCTCCCCTCCCCCCTTGGCGACGCCCTTGTATTGACATTTTATATAAAAGTTTATGTGAGCGTGTGTTTTTGTATTTGATACCATTAACGGCTCCAGAACGGACGGAACTGGTCGTAGAAGTAGTCTATATCCTGGATAAGCAATTAACGACAGACAGACAGACGAAACGTAAAAGAAGCACGCGTGTAATACCGAGGAACATAACTAGTTTGTCACAAAATATTATTACTTCGCTAATTTCCCACGAAATGTCTTGGGAGACGACACTTTTTTCATGGGAAATGAAATGTAATTTCCCAGGAAAAAAGTGTATTATCTGTCCTTGGACACTACCTCCATTCCAAACTCCATATGTGATGTGGTGTAGGTAAATAATGAAATAATTATACTGACCTAATTAATCTACTTACATTTTATTTTTAAACCAGATTTGCCAAAAAGAGTCATTGTTTGGAAATTATTGTAAAGAGGAATTAAATATTCAACTGTGAGTCGCTATTGTACTTTCTGTAATCCGTTCAATGCTCACAGCCGTCCGTTTGAAAGGACGAGGAACTCGCTGTTCCAGAGAGGGATGTTTTGGTTGGAAATCATTACTTATTTTTATCTAGGCTACTAGCAAAACTAGTGATATTGAAGCGGTCTGAAAACAGGCTTCATAGGCTTCAGCCTTTTTTTAGAGAGGATTTTGGCGTCGCAATCCTAGTAAATTTGCCAGTACCAACGTAGACAGCATCATCGCTTAACATCAGGCGTGATGGTAGTCAAACGCTAGCCTATTATTTATAATTAAAAAAAAAACAAGTAATGAAATATTTTCAAGTTAAATTAGATAAATAGTCAAAAAAGTGATAGTCAGAGTCAAGTACGTCACGGTCAAGTCAAACTCAGCTACAGTAAAGTGGCGGAGGCTTCTATGGAGTTTTGGAAACAACAAGACAAGACATGCTTCGCCTCGTTATATCACTTGCCTACACTTGAGCACGTACACAAGCAGTTAATGAATAATAATCCACCATTATTACATATTAACACACGAAATCAATAAGTTTAGGGAAAAATACAACGAGTTGACGTTTTTTTACGTTGGCGCCAAAACTTGCTTCAGCCTTTCATACCTACTTACTCACTCAACCACAGCTTATATATTTGTTGGCAGGCACCAAAGAAACTTATAAGTTACTCGCTATATATATATATACACTTTAACATTAAGGTGGTTCATTTCACATTTGGGGGGAATTCAAATTTCAAACAGTTTTCTTGTCCTTGTAGCTAGGCCGGGTAATTATTGTAAACACTTTGTTACTTACATTTGTGAATAAACGAATTTTTGTTGTTTCAAACGGTTTATTCAAGAATGTAAGTAATATGGTGCGTTACTGTTAAATAATTGTACATCACTACATAGTATAAAACAAAGTCGCTGTCGCTGTCTGTCCGTCCCTATGTATGCTTAAATCTTTAAAACTACGCAACGGATTTTGAAGCGGGTTTTTTTAATAGATAGAGTGATTCAAAAGGAAGGTTTATATGTATAACTAGCGACCCGCCCCGGCTTCGCACGAAAATTATACCCGTGCGAAGCCGGGCGGGCGGGTCGCTAGTTATAAAGTAAAGAACACCAACATTTTTCGCAAACACTGTGCTATTTAAAAATAACTACCTGACCTGGCTACTAGGACTAAAAAACTGTTTAAAATTTAATTTCCCGCCATAGGTGAATCGTACCACCTTAATAACAACATTTTAACATTATAATAATTTTGTTGTAAAACATGTATTGCTTACTTGAATATTTCGATTAACAGTGATATCATCGTAGTATAAGTGTGAAATCTTTGAGTGATATGTTACATTATTTTAAAGTGAAAACTTAAGTTGTGAAACGATCATACCTAAGATGTTTATGAAACTCGACGGAGCGATTGCGTCCTCATGAAAGTGATCCTCATGAAAGTGATTTGGTGACAGCCCCGCGGGGAGTGTTGCCAACCTCGCGCCGGCTAAATTATACACTCAAATATGAAACCTCATTCTAGCCCGAGCTCATTTTATTCCGGGATTTATTATTTTCGGCCAGTGCTGATTGATTACAGTCGACTGATTTTGTTCGTGATAAAAGGTGAAAATATCAGGTATTTTATTTGGAAGTTAGTTAACGAAAATAAATCAAATCGTCCCAATATGACAAATATTTAATTGATGTTTTTTTTAATGAATTTAAACATGAAAGTATTGTAAACCTGAGGTAAAAATAAGTGTTGATTTATAAATCTGACTTCATCGTTCGTGTCTTGTTTATTTCAATAACATCCAAATATAGCGAGATTTACCTTCTGTATGTAATTAAAATCGGCACGTTCTTTCAAGTCTCGACTTCTTGATCTCGGCTCGAAGATACGACTCCAGCTCTGTCGAGAGCTGCACCTTACTGTCTCACAGACAAATAAATTGTTTGCATTTTATAAATATGACAATCGTTGCGTAAAGCAAAATACAAACATAACAATGACTTTTAATATGAACGGTGGGAGAGACTATAAGATTACTCTGTGGGCGAAGTACGAATACTCGCTACATAAAATACGCATCGAATCTCTAAATAGTATCTCTATCTCTATCTCTTCTCTATCTCTAAATAGTATAAATTGAATCCGCGTCTGTCTGTCTGTATGTCTGTATGGCCGCTAACTCCTAAACCATGCAACGGATTTTGATGCGGTTTTCACCATCAGTTAGATACATTTTCGAGGAAGGTTTATATATATAACTAGCGACTTGCCCCGGCTTCGCACGTAAATTACACCCGTGCGAAGCCGGGCGGGCGGGTCGCTACTTTCATACAAATAATATTTTGGATTTCAATGTTTGTATGATATTCGATACGTATTTTACGCAATGAATATTCGTACTTCGCCCACTGCTATCAGCGGCCAATCAGACATCTCACGCATGTTGCGAAAATATGGACAAGTTTCAAAGTTTTTTGGTACTATTAGGCTACATACTTGTTGCTCTACTTGTAGATATAACAAAATCTCATATTGAAAGAATTCCGAACGGACTGGAGAATAACAAAATAATCGCATTAAAAGAAATAATAGTAAAAGTGATTGTACACTGTACAGGTAACAATATCGCCCGACTCCCGCGGCTCTCTATTGTATGAACTCCATTACAAATATGAAAATGCGGACAAACAACGTCAGCCGGTGATCCATCGTGTTTGACGAGCCTCTCCCGCCCGCCCTGCCGGCTCGCACTAGGCCACCCTGCCGCCCTGCCGCCCTGCCGCCCTGCCGCCCTGCCGCCCTGCCGCCCTGCCGCCCAGCTGACCCGCCGCCCCACGAGTTGTAAGCACTGTTTACACTAGTGAGGCTAACTAACTACTCAGCGACACAAATTATTTCCGATACAGGCGCCATCTCTCTTTATCTTGGCCTAAGTCCTAAGTTCCTGGTCAGAGCATCGATTTCAAGTTTTTGATAACACGAACAATACTACCAACACCTCGATGATAGTGCTAACAGACATTTAAAATAAAGGGAAATAGGTAATATGAAAGGGAAATATGTTTTTCTCACTGTTTCTCTCCCGTTGGTCAGACGGTGGTCCGTCAACCAAATCCACATGTCTGTTAGCTGCTAAGATTGCTGAAGCAATTTATGCACGACTTCATTTTGACAAAACATTTAAGAAATTTCAAAAAAGGAAGGTTCTCTACTCGGCCTGTTTTTTTAAATTTGATGATGTAATTTGGCAACTGTCATTAGAAATACTTTCCAAACACTTTGTTTAAAAATAAAATATTTATCTGAGCTTCATTGAAGTAGGTTCAATTTTAATGAATTTGTGTTTCTTGCATTGTTTGAAGCACCTACACAAACACAATCGACCAAGCAAACCGCGTTTTTAGGAATATTTCGGTGATTATATGTATGTTTGTGAGTTTGTATGTTTGTTCAACGATATCTTGAGTGCTATTAATCAGTTATTTCATGATATGTTGCAGGAAAGCTGTTCAAGTAAATACAAACTGAAATTTAAGCAAAACCAGTCAGAGGTTGCAAATATATAGGGGTCGTTAAGTCATAGTTCGGGCAATACTCTACTTATAAAATGGTTGAAAAGTAGAATAGTAAACATACCAGAGGTCCATGAGTCTATGTGATAAAACATTATCGTAATTTGTAGCGTAGTTATCGATAAAGTGAGTTTCAGAAATTTATGCAAGGGAACAGGAAAATCCAGAAAATTTAAGTAAATAGAACGGAAATGAGCATCACAGTTGCTAACTGATTTCGAATGACTGACGTTTCGTTTATATGGGTGCAACTGGCTATAACGAATTTCTTACAAAAATGCCTGACAGCCGTTCTAATTTAAACAACAATAAATATTATTTTCTGCGGAAAAATCGGATCGGAGAATTAAAAAAGAAAATATTTGAAATTATCGTAGAAATTATGAATGTTTTGAAAAACGTTCTGCACTAAACGTCACCAACAAATTGTTCTTTAATTAGCTGAAACGTATATACCTTCACTGAGAAGCAGTAAATTACCTTTTTAGTTCGGAGTAAAAAAAAAGTTTTACATTTAAGCTTGGTGTCTGTGGTGGGTGTAAAATGTTAAGAGCCGACAAATTTAATGTCATCTCCAAAATACCATAAAATGCCATCACAAAAAGACAATACGCTACTGTTTTACAACTGTTTCAATAAACTTGTAACTGCTTGAAAACAGGAGAAGAACGCTAACACTGCATACAGTGCTCTTATTCTACGTACGTAATCTCTTCTCTATCTCTACATACTATAAATTAAAGTCGCTTGCCGCGTCTGTCTGTCTGTATGGCCGCTAACTCCTCCTAAACCACGCAACGGATTTTGATGCGGTTTTCACCATTAGTTAGATACATTTTCACGGAAGGTTTATATATATAACTAGCGACCCGCCCCGGCTTTGCACGCAAATTACACCCGTGCGAAGCGGGGCGGGTCGCTAGCGAATAAATAAATGGCACTCTACAGTTTCATGGCTACAGTACTTTTTTGTAATTTTAGTCCATCTTAGATAAATCTGACTTTAAAATATTTACGAGATTAGTAGACCATACAATCAGGGAGTTTAAGTATTGCTGTCACCTGTCATTCTCATCGAAAAGGACGTGGGAGTGACGAGGATGGAAATAACATTGATGATGGCTCTACAATTAGCCGATAAATTAAAATTGACCGCAGTAGCTCCCAAAGAAGCGCGTGGGCGGCACATCTGCATTATACCTACCAGGGTCGATAGCCGGAGATTGTACCGACTGAAAACAATAAAACTTTACTGCGTGTAATTAAACCCCAAGTTGAGCGGCCAGTAGTGAACCGTAATGGCAGCCCGTTCATCAATTTACAATAAAATAAAAATATAAAGCTGAATACACACTTAAGCTCGCGCGGATCCGCGACATTTCCATACAAATTGCACACCAGATGGCCGAAACGCAAAAGCGAAATGTTAAAAACAATAATTTTTTTCAGATCCGAACGCGCGCGGATAATTTTATTCCATAGTATTGTGAACGCTGCGTTAACTTAGAGGACAGGTTTTTCTGGTTCTGATGGGTTATTGCATTTTCATTTATTTAAATATGGACTTAATTTGCATTTGTATTGGAATATTGGAATGAATGGAAACTCGGGTGTTTGATGTTTGAAACAATGATCGCAGTCCGGTGGTTCTTTGACATGCTGCACAAATATTAATATGCGTCTTTAAAAAATGTTTAATGACATTTAGACCAGATTGGTTCTCGCCTCGGGGGATACCAGAGCTGGGGCATATTTCTCTCAAAAATTAAGCCTCGCAATCCAGGAGGGCTATGTTGCCAGCATTCTAGGGAACCTGCCGCATTTGTGGGTGGCGATTTGTTCAACTAGGTTCAACTTTCTATGTATATTTTATATTTTTATCTGTAATAGTTTTATAGATAAGTTGTATAAAATTATGCGGGTAACACTAAACTAAATACTATTCATAATCCGACACACTTATTGATCGATTCAATCCTACATAAAAAGTTATTTAGAAACTACCAGGAATTATTTATCAGCCAGAAGTTCAGAGATTTCTAATTTGATTTGACGAAACAATAGATTTCTGTCGAAAACTCGTTTCAATAACTATGGAAATATTGAAAAGTTTTGGATGGGATGTAGAGACAATACCGCCAGGGAAGCTTCATGAATACCTAAAGTAAATTAAATTATTTAAAAACCTACTCATATAACAAAAAAAAAACCATCATTGTTAAGGTGGTTCGATTCAAAAACGGCGGGAAAATCAAATTTCAAACAGTTTTCTTGTCCTTGTAGCTAGGCCGGGTAATTATTGTAAACAACCATGATGTTTGCGCAGATTGATTATTATTCTTTACAAAATCATGTAAAGCTATTTATCTCTAATGCACATTATTACTTACATTTGTGAATAAACTAATTTTTGCTGTTTCAAACGGTTTATTCACAAATGTAAGTAATATAGTGCGTTACTGTTAAATAATTGTACATTATAATGTAAAGAACAGCCAATATCTTGCGCAAACACTGTATTATTTAAAAATAACTACCTGGCCTGGCTACTAGGACCAAAAAACTGTTTAAAATTTGAATTTCCCGCCATAGGTGAATCGTACCACCTTAAGCAACGAGCAAAATACATGCGTGATAGTAAACACAGGTCATCTATTCTTGAAAGACAAAATTTTATGCGGCAACTATGGAAGTAATAAATTAGTAAATAATATATAGGTATCCGGGTAGTATTGAAGGGACAGGAGGACATAGCAGATAACCATTACGGTGACCGGCCACATGAACACGTGCAAGGGAAAAGCTGCAACACGCGACGAACGCGACGGATTGTGAAGTGAGCCTCCGTCCAAACTGATGACCAAGGGCCACGGCCGCGGCCACGGCTTAACGCGGGCACCAAACAGCCCTAAAACAGCGTAGTGTGGAAAATCACGCGATCGTGAACCTGAACGCGCCAAGATACGGTTTGTGGTTTTCGCATCACCTAAACAGAATCGCCTTAAACAGGTAGAAGAGTGCTAAAGACTAAAAAGAAGTATAGGTATTGTATGGGACTGGAATTGCGACATCAATATCTAACATTTGGAAGCTTTGAATAACAAAATTCTCTGCAGTAGAGTATACTGTTTAGTGAAACAATAATGTCCCTGAGGGACCGTTTGCCTTTTACAAAATAACGCAAAAAGACACATTCGCACCCACGTCAAGAAAACTGGGCTTTTCTAATTTATAGCTAGAATGGAATTTAGATTGTAACCTGATATTTTTCTTGCGAAAGGATAGTCCCTTCGGTTATAAAGATGAAACTAGGTAATAAATTAAACTACGTAATATTCTTCATATACTCGTAAAAGTAAGCATGAGGTAAAACTTGGGCGGCCGGAAAACATCTACCTTTATATAAATAATTATACTAGCTGGTGCTCGTGACTTCGTACGCGTAGACTTTCATATAAACTTTCAAGCCTTTTTTGCCTTCACAAAATCATATAATAGCAAACCTCCCTATACAAATACAAATACAAAATTATTTATTTGTCTCATAATAACTTATATGCAATCTATGTGAATCTCTGACTCCTATGCTAGGTAGATTACCTGTATTATAGGAGTCAGTTCCTTCCAAGTAATGGTGACAGATATTGACAAAATTAATTACTAAATTTAGTAATATATGCATGCAGTATTTGTGTGTGTGTGTGGTGTCTGTGTGTACGTGAGTGAGTGAATGTGTGTGTGTGTGTGTGTGTGGGTGGGTGTGTGTGTATGTGTGTGATAATGAAAGAAGGATCTACTTATCTACTTATAAAGAATCTACTTATCAAATTTCAGCTTTGAAGTTACAAAACTTTCAACATAACATTCAAACCCCCATATCACCTTCTTAATTCCCCTATTCGGAAAATATATCATGTATACATCCTTAAAAATAACTTTTACTTTGGGACAACCTATGAAATCGCATAAAATTCCCCATTCCATAATCTACGTTGAGTGTTAATGCATAAATGAAAATTTATTAACTTTGTATTTAATCACCGAGTTGAAATAATCACTCAGCCATCTCTTAGGTACCTACTGGTACATCGATTCCTTGATCGATATATTAGTTTTTTCCAGTAAATTCCGATTACATACATCATTAGCCATTAAATTTCCACTGCTGAACAAGGCCTCCCTCTTAGAGAGGGGTGTTGCCATAACCCCCACGCTTGGCAGGCGGCTTGGGGATCGCAGTACGTTCACCGTGTACTAACAGGACGCTGCTGCCCATCCTCCGGTGTTTCTGGTGGCAGTTTTAGGACATACCCGGGTCCTATAAATTCCGATTGGAACCGTATAATATACCGAACGTTTATTTTAAAATATCGTACACCAATACTTGTAGAATAAATATATCTGTAATTTAATGCCCTTCAAATAGAACAAAAATAGATTTAACTTTTTGTCAGAATCCGAATTTTCTGAGAAAATTCTATCCCCGGATAGTGAAAACCGGTCGGTCTGTCGTTTGAAGAAAAGCGCCGAATCTATGTAGCTCAGATGAGTGTTTTCGTAGTATGTGGCCTATGAAGCGAGCTACTTCATTTGAAAACGGATATTTGTTTTTTATCTAATCTCGGGGCTCTAGCCTACTATAGGTACCGCAGATATGTTTCAGGTTAGATGCCGCGAGTTCACCTACGTCTCTGTTTCCGGTCTTAAAATGTATCAGTGCTCCAACTTAATTCAGTTCGATCTCCTTCATCTTGGCAGTAAAACGCCAGACGTCAATACAAATATTTCAAATTGCGTCATAGTAGACTGTAAAAAATCTTCGAGATGACCTTCCGAATTGAGATAAATTACCAATAAATCTCGGTACGTAGATAATACGAGTATGCGGCACGCTGGGTTTTCATACAGTTTGACGGGCTTCTAGCTTGCTAAAGATCTGTGATAGGAACTTTTATCTTGTTTTCTATTTTTAACTTCGAAATAGGAGGAAGGTTCTCAATTAGGTTCACATATTTTTTTGTTGTTCAATAAATGATGAGTAAATAATTTTGTCCTCTAAATTTCAATGACATATTCATCATCATGCACTGGGCCAGTATGGTGGATTAGGGCCCATCCTCTCTCTGAGAGAAAGTCTGAGTCCCAGCAGTGGAAACATGATAGGCTGATAATAGGTTGATGAATTATGAACAGAAGTACCAACTTTGTGGCACAACCTTTACATAACTATAGCTATAACAATATCAACAAGATGCTCTACAAAAAACTCTTTTTGAAAAAAGATATTAAAAAATGAAAGTGTTTGTGGCGGTCCCAGGGCTGCCAGGAAGCCGCACAGGGCTCCCTGTGATGTCTCGTGTCAGCACAAGTTCACATGACGTACGTCACGAGCTGCCTCAGGAATTCATTTGATCATTCTGTCAAACATATTATTACAAAGTAAAAATAACGTTTGAAGAACCTTTATAAAGGTTCTGAGGTTAAAAAGCTGGCTTCTCCCCGCAACTTTACCAGCTACCTGAACCTTCCAGGATAAAGAGTTGCCTCATCTTTATCGTCGTATCATGTTCCAACTTCTTCAAAGGTCTTCTCTCAGAGAGAGGATGGGCCATAATCCACCATGCTGGCCCAGCATGTTGATGAATGTTATAGGTCTTTGAACTTTGAGGTTCTTGAACATATCGGTTTCCTCGCGATGTTTTCCTCCACTGTTTTTTGAGCAATGACATAAAAACTGCACATAATTTATTTTAGTACTGATGCAGGGTCGAGCATCGAACCGGGTGCCGTTAGATTGTAAAGCGCACGTCTGCCTCTCAGGCACCATTGCTCTACTAAAAGAGTTGCTTTATGAGTTGCCTGCTGTGTACTTCGAAAAGTTATACATTAGTGTTTTATTTTATTTTATTATATGTATTTTTTGATCGAAGGCTATATATCAATAGAGCGTATAAGCTACACATCTCCATCTATATTTACTTGTGGTCTACGATACGCCACTACAAAGTCATGTCGGCTCTTTTTCATCAGACTGCAAAAAGGAGGTCCTTAATTCGACTGAATGTTTGTATGTGTATGTATGGCACGCGATATCTGCGCCGATTCTGCACCGATCGATAAAACGAAAGAAGTAAAATTAATGGGTGGAAATAAATGTAAATTAGTTTATTGAATTTCCCGTGAAGTCGGTTGTTATTTTTTGTGCCAAATCTATTAATAATTATGTATCGTAAAAACTTGAACAGACTAATAATAAACACGTCTGTCTGTAGTTCGGTCGAAGATGGTAAAATGCAACAGTCATCATACTAAGCACTTTTACTTTAATTATTTCTTAGGTTTTCGAGAATAAGTACGAACTACACATTGAAAACAGAGATTTACTTTAATTATTTAATTCCTGAATTAAAATTATGTAAAGTCCATTAAAAAATCTACTTTGCTATCCTCGAACACTGCAGTGTCTGCGGTCACAGGTAGACTAGGTGACGAATCTCTATACAAATGTTATATGAAGTTATTTACAAGTACCGCCAATAAAATAAATATCTGGGACATTTTAGCACACACGGTCATCTGACCCCAAACTAAGCAAAGCTTGTGATATGGCTGCCAGAAACTGATATACGTACATATATATTTTTAAATACATACTTAAATAGATATTAACACCCAGACATAGAACAAACACAAATGTTCATCACACAAATGTTTGTCCTAGATGGGAATCGAACCCACGCCCCCAAGCACAGAAGATAGGTTCACTACCAACTGAGCCACCGGGACAATGAATTTTAATCAAAACGTTCCCTATGTCGACGTCCACTGTGTGGAGGTCTGGCTGATGATGATGATGTTCCCTATGTACGCAGTGGTTGCTCACGGTGGCTAGAGGTGTTGCAGTTCTGCGTCGGACTTTACTATACTTTATCCAACTGTTCGCATAATCACACACGCTCAATAATTTCTCAAATAAGAAATGTTAAACGTATGCTAACATAAAGCGCGTGACACACTGCCGACAGTACGCCGCCGTATCTCGCGCCAAGACATTGTAAACATAAAGACGCGTGATAAAAGGCGCATAAATAGTCGATAACTGACGCGTAACTCGCGTCGTACGCGGATGGAGGAGTACGTAAAATTGATGCGCCGATAGGGCTGTCAACAGGCGTGACATGTATTCGGCTATTATATAGAGAAGGAATCGAGTTGCGAAAATTGAGATTTATTTCTAGTATCATAATTTATTACTAGAACCAGACCCTAGCATTATTTTATTGTCAATGTTTTTAAGGTTGTCGATCGCTATACCAGAGATCACTTACAGCAATAAGGCCAGCAGTGTGTCTTTTTTGTCGTATGTAATTCAGCGTGAATAATAAAGAAACATGGGCTTACATAAACGCGTTTAAACTATAATTATTTTTTAGTGTACGGTATTCTCTAAAACCTATCATATAAAATAATATCATATAGTTATGAAAAAATGAAAAATGAAAAATGTTTATTTACTACAAATATACATACCATACACATTAGAAAGAAAATAAAAACACAGTTAAATAAAGTTTGAATAGTACATACTTGCAGAGAAGGTTTTGTAAATTTGGAAGGTATTTGGTTTTGGAATTTGTAATTTGGTAATTTTTTTTTTTTTATTACGTAACTTTAAAAAAAATCTAATAATAGGCTTGCGTTTGACCGCCAACTCGTCTGATGTAAAGCGACGATGCGGTCTACGATGGAGCACGCTTGCCTAGAAGAAACCCATTCACTCGTGATTTGAAGACACCCAGATTGTAACTATCGGGGAACACCCATTCAGGCAGCGCATTCCACAGACTAGCAGTAAGTACGCACAATAAAAGTGGAATCAAAGCGCTTCGTACGGGTTTTCGGAATATCAACCATAAAGCGTGTCGATTTTTTGTGCCCGCTCTGGCAGTCCGATAGAAAAATGGGCAGGAGGGAACTTAGTCCCCCTGCAGGCCTAGCATGGGCTGTAGATAAATTGTCTTTCCACCGTTTTTATCCACGCCTAGACGCGACAAAGCTAGAATATAGGATAGGTTTGTCTTTTTCACGCGGGATAAAAACGGTGGAATGATAATTTGTCCACGGCCCGTGCTAGGCCTGCTGGTCGATAGTTACGCTTATAATAATAATTGTAGGTAATATTTTATACAGTATTTTAATATAATATCGTCGCAAGAAAGGCAGAATTACTGAAGCGCCAAAATAGGCATATTGAGTTATATAGATATTCGGAATCAACGTTTTTTTCTGCGTCGATCAGTCTGGGTCCCATAGCGATACGAGCACTATTTTGGCGTTTCAGTAAAAGGAAAAAAGGGGCTTTTTCATCAACCAGAGTCCTTAAACGACACTTTTTTGGCATTTTATTCGTGCCTGTCACCTAAGTAATTTTGTTTTCCTGCAATAAAATTACAAGTAAATTTTAAGTAAATTTGGCTTCCGGCAATTTAACAGCTAATATTTTAGAGATATAAGTAATTTTGACTATAAATATTTGAATCAAATGGCGGTTAAGAAATTTTGCTTTACTGTAAATTGAAGTCATTTTTACTTAAGCGCCACTATATCACAAACCAGCAGTCCATTTATTATGGTTTGTACTTCTGGACATAGAAAATGACTAATTAATAAAAGTTTACCTTGACGTCATCGAAATTCTTGCGCTGGAAAAAAAGTTATGAATTAAAAACGAAAAAAAAAACTTAAAACGGCTTTTTCTCGAAATGGTCATTTGGAGCTTCAGTAAATTTGCCTTTCCTGCGACGATATGTTATGTTTTTACTAATTCTATTGTATGTTCTATATGAACACAACTGTTGTGACTGATAACTTGAGCCAAAGACCTTTGTACACAGTTGAAAAACAAGGCATTATTCTATTCTGTTCTGTTCTCTAATATTCCTCGCTATTGTCCATTACGAACGATTCATGCGAATTTGCCAACCCTTGACTTCGAACAAGCATCTCAAAACATTAGTGGCTATAAAGAGATAGCGTATCGCGTCGACGTGACATTCTGTGGGTGCACTTTGCCTTACAATAACTATACGAAGGATTTATTGAAAATTGAAAAAATATTAATGTTCTTTAAAATGTCCCGTAAAACAAAAACAAGTTTCATCATCATCATCATTTCAGCCATAGGACGCCCACTGCTGGACATAGGCCTCCCACATCGATCTCCAAAAGGGCCGGTTGGAAGCGGCCTGCATCCAGCGTTTCCCCGCGGTCTCTTTTAGGTCGTCTGTCCATAAAACAAGTTTAGAACACATATTTTTTCATTACCAAATCTCCGTCAAGCAAAGAAAATAATCACGATGAAATAAAAAAATACTCAGAATTATTGTTAGGACTCATTTTAATGAACGCCTCTGCACCGCCCTCGTAGCTTCGCCACTAAGGCTTACATCGCCACTTAAGTTAAAGAACGAAAAGCTTTTGCGGCACAAATATAGCGATGGTTGCAAAAAAATGCGAAAGTTTCGTCTTGCGGTCGGCTAAAAATACTCTCTCATTAGCGACATCCTGAGACTCTAAACTTTTTAAAACCTTTTCATTTCGCGATAAAAATAAAGGGTGTTTCGTAAAAACATTTGAACGGAATTTAGTCTCTTATTTAAGTGGTGTTATGAATTGTACGGAAGTTATTTGGTTCATTACAAATTGGCATTTTTTTTCTTTTGTAACTTATTTAAATGAGACAATTTCTTTTGTTTGAAAAATAGGCCCACCACAAACTAAATCCGTATAGTAATGAAACTCATGTCGATTTGTTCCTCATAATCTCTAGATTTAGTGGTAATATTAGCTATATCCGATCAAACCGGAATATTGACAAAAGCCGATTACTATGGCCACTGTTGTAAAATATGGTCTATTTATTTTTGTATAAAAATTCCTAAGCATGCATGCTTTTTCGTATTAAAAACGTTCCGATGAAAAAAAAGGGACTTTATAAGGGAAATGAATGAATTGTGGCAAAAATCACATATATTATTCTTTATATTATTATTCCGGTTTCATTTTTACCTTATCTTTCGTCCGAATGGTACAAAAAAAAACGATGAATTTTATAGTGTTATACCCATCAATATACGGTAAATTCGGTGGGCCTAGAAAAAACTGTCTTCTTTAAATCTGGTTTCCACATCACGTCACTATTACAAGGTATCGTCAAATGTAGGAAAAAAGTTTTAGCCTGACCTGATGCAAAACTAATCATATTAATATTATGAACGCGAAAGTTTGTGTGGGTGTAAGTTATGTTTGTCAGAAAATAGAAGTAAATAGAACAGAAATGTGAAGGAAAATCTGCTACCAGACATTATGAGTGAACTTTGATTGAACTTTCTTATTTAGATCAACGCGTAGAACTCCGCATCACAGTTGCTAACTGATTTCGAATGACTGACGTTTCGTTTATATGGTACCCATATAAACGAAACGTCAGTCATTCGACAAATTTCTTACAAAAATACCTTGACAGCCGTTCTAATTTTAACAAAATTATTTTTCTTTTCTGTGTTCTCAACCAATTCCGTAACGGCTGAACGATTTTGGACGTAATTTAGCACGGAATGATAGCTCATACCCTGAACTATCACTTAAGCCCTAATTCTTCTTTTTATTCCATTTTTACTTCCTGTAGGATAACGGGTAAAACCGGAACGGAGCTTGTACCTAATAACTTACCTTTGTAACTCTATTGTATTCGTATAACATGTTATGTTAGTGAGTTTAGTGGTTGTCTTAATTCTGATCCTATGTCAAGTTTAGCTCGGTCATGCAGTAGTCACCACGTTAGTAGTGTACACAGTTGGCTGCACAGAAAAGAGAAGTAAATAGAACGGAAACGAGAAGGAAAATCTGTCGCCAGGCATTATGAGTGAACCTTGAATGAACATTCTTATTTATGTCAACGCGTCGAACTCCACATCCTAAGAACTTGTACTTTAATTACCTTTTTGGGTACGGTCTCAAAGTTCTTTGTCCGTATCACAGTTGCTAACTAATTTCGAATGACTGACGGGTGCAACTGGCTACAACAATTTTATTACGAAAATGCCTAGACAGCCGTTCTAATTTAAACAAAAAAATAAATTAATTTAAACAAAAAAAAAAATTATGTGGGTGGCTGCAAGCTAATATAAGACAAAGTCAAGATTTGGACTCACAAACCCTTTAAGCGTTCATTTATTATATTGACAGAAAGATATCTGTTTATCGTCATAGCTGGAGGCCGGACATATTGGACATTTATTAAATATCACAATAACTACCAAACTTTGTATATAAGTATCTTTTTTATTGGAGTATTGTACGGCTGGCGACGTTCCAGTTTTTGTACCTCTCCGGGATAAAAACTAAAGAATAGTGTTCATCTTTTCATCCTATTTGAACAAGATTTGGAGCATAGTCATCATCATCATCATCAGCCAGAAGACGTCCACTGCTGAACATAGGCCTTCCCCTTTAACCTCCACACTGAACGTTAGCCTGACTTTTGCATCCACTGGATGCCCGCGACTCTCACAATGTCGTCGGTCCATCTAGTGGGAGGCCTCCCTACGCTGCGTCGTCCGGTTCGTGGTCTCCACTCCAGAACCTTTCTTCCCCATCGGTTCCCCATCTGAGCATTAGTGATGTAACGTAATTCAATAATCCGTATCACTAAGTTTTAGTTTTTTTTTTTTCATTTTAATCTTTGAAAGTACAACCTTTCTGTGGGTTTACTTGTGATATTAACGGTATCTCGGATTTACGGGAGTTATTGGTTTTTGTTTTATAATAGGCTTACGTTTGACCACCACCTCGCCTGATGTTAAGCGATGATGCGGTCTATGATAGAGCACGCTTGCCTAAATGAAAACGATTCACGATTGTACAACAAACGAATTGTAACTACAAGGGAACTATTTTGTTGTGAAAAGGAAATAAACGTACAGAGTTACTTTTTAATTTCTAATATTCAAGGCTTTGATAAAATATGTATTCAAGGGTGTTATTTGCTAATTGATTACTTTTCTATAATCTATCTATCATTTACCTGCGGCTTGGTCTGCATGGCCGAGTAATCTTATGTTTAATTTTACTGTGAGCTGTGACTGTGAGTGACATGCTATTATGTGACATTTGCATTTGTCACGTCGATACTTCAACGTCATCCCAGTCTAAGCGCGAGCCCATCTCGATTCTATAATCACTGACTAGAAGGTAAGTAAAGTGTAACATAATAACTATTTCATATTTGTATTTAAACTTCTAAGAACGTCTGAGAGGGTTCAATTTCCGCCGGGCAAATGTTTATTTGTCAAAGAAAAAATATGTGTACGTGCTTTATTTGCTCTGTGTCTGGATTGGCGGCGTGGTAAACGACTAACATGACATATTGGGCTATTTGGTTCTCTCTCCTCGTTTCAACACATCTCTCTTTGTGTAGTTCATTTTCTAGGCGTCTCTACGCATCTTTCTTTTTTATGGTTGACTAGCTGCGCCCCGCCGTTTCACCCGCGTAGTGATGAAAAATTTTGATTAAATTTAGCCTATCTCACTCTCCGGCACTTGAACTATACCCATGCTAAATGTTTTTTTTTTCTTCCATAAATAAAAAATTGTCTATTGTCTATTGTCTATGCAAAAATCAGATCGATCTGTTGCTCTGTTGTTGCGTGAAAGAGGAACAAACAAACCAACAAACTTTTCGCATTTATAATATTAGTATGATTGGCTAGGCGTTTGCCCACAGCTTACATGATGTTAAGAGACGATGTGGTCGATGGTACAAACACGTAGCCAGGAATGGAAACTGGCTCTCAAGTGATGCTGATGGAATTCACTGTTTGGTGTTAGCAGATCTGTGATAGGATCTTCACCTTGAAGGAGGTAGCTCCAATCGGGAATTAGAAAGTACCCACCAAGATATAGTTCCTTGTGCAGCGTGGTACGTTCCCATCAATAGACAGGAACAAACAAACACACTCGTATTTATAATATCAGTATGATAGATACGTACGGCAAGGTAGTATTGTACGAGTGCAGGCACAAGTAACTCGAGTAAGCGGACTTGGTTCCATTAACTCGCGCGGAGTGCACTCCCGTGTATACACTGTTGAACCTCCACTTGCAAGGAACTTGTTGTGATGCAGTTGGAGGGAACTACTTTCTAGTTGTTTCGTTTCTTGATATCCGATTTGTAGGTGAAGTTGACAAATTGAAGTTAATTCAAACCAGAGTATTTTCACCAAAAAACAACAATTGAAAAACACATATAAAAAAAAAAAACTCTTGGATTGTTTATTTGACATTCATCAACATCATAATCAGCCTTTTAACAGTCCACTGCTGGACTTTTAGCCTACCCTCTAAAGGGTGATTGGGCCATATCCACCACGCTAGCCCAGTGCGGGTTGGTGGATTCACATACGGCATTGAATTTCTTCTCCGTACGTATGCAGGTTTCCTCACCATGTTTTCCTTCACCGAAAAGCCAGTGGTATGAAAATCCGTACATAAACTCCAAAGAGCTCATTGGTACGGGCCCGGGGTTTGAACCCGCGACCTCACGCTTTCAAGTCTAGCGATCTCCCAAATGGGCTACCACGGCTTTTATTTGACATTAACCACAGACAATATGGCCATTATTAAGCCCTGTGACAAAGTATACTGGTTCGACTCATATTTTAATTAAGTGGTGCTTGAATACAAGTTTGTTTGTAATCAACAATTATCAACTGATTCTGTATTAAGGTTATCTGGAATAGATTGAGCAATACGGTCGTCTTTTGTCTGTTTAATGTATTCTTCTTGTAATGCCATTTATTTTTTGCTTGCTTGCTTACAAATGTCTTAGTGTCTATATATATAGTATATTATAGGCAAAATTGTTACTCGTGTCGAATGAGCAATATATAGCGTTATTACTATATTTGTATGCGTGATGACCTGTAGGTAATGGACTTTGTGTATCTATTTCAGTTTATATTATACTAGCGGTCCGCCCCAGCTTCGCACGGGTATAGATTATAGCCTATGTCACACGCGGATAGTATAGCTTCTCAACAGTGAAATAATTTTTCAAATCGGTTCACTAGTTTCGGAGCCTATTCAATGCAAACAAACAAACAAACAATCAAATCTTTCCCATTTATTATATTATATATATATATACACACACACATATATATATATATATATATGTGAACTCCGAAACTACTGAACCGATTTGAAAAATTCTTTCACTGACGTGAAGCTACACTATCCCCGGGTGACATAGGCTATAATCTATACCCGTGCGAAGCTGGGGCGGACCGCTAGTATAATATAAACTTAAATAGATACACAAAGCCAATTACCTACAGGTCATCACGGATACAAATATAGTAATAACGCTATTATTGCTCATTCGACACGAGTAAGAATTTTGCCTATAATTTGTATTCATAAAGTTTTTATTTATGTACATAGGTAGGTATAACAAGCAAAGAAAATAAAAAAAGCCTTAACTATTACTAATTAACACTAATATAATCAAAAATCAAAAACAAGATGTTGTCCGTGTGGTAAAGTGCCAAGAACGCTGGCTGCATTCCCGCGTTGAATTGCTAAAGAAATTCTCTGCGCGAGGAATGAGCCAGCTCTCTTGTCGCCAGCGGCGTCAATTAATTGTGGCGAAATTTTTTTTATAAACTTTTTCGTACATGTTTCGTATTTGTATTGATTCTAGAAATATTGATAAGGGGATTAAACCGAATACGAACAGAGGAACAATTTAGCTTTATCATACTAAGAAGCTCGGGGCTATCAATTAGATTTGATGAGGAATGTATCGTCTGCTATATCAATAAAAATCTTATTGTATGCATTGGTTCTATTTCAGAGTGATAAGTTTAATTTGTTATATTTACATACAGTAAAACACAGATATGTCAATTTCAATATTTTACTTAAGGTGGTTCGTTGTACAAATGGCGGGAAATTCAAATTTCAAACAGTTTTCTTGTCCTTGTAGCTAGGCCGGGTAATTATTGTAAACAACCATGATGTTTGCGCAGATTGATTATTATTCTTTACAAAATCATGTAAAGCTATTTATCTCTAATGCCCATTATTACTTACATTTGTGAATAAACTAATTTTTGCTGTTTCAAACGGTTTATTCACAAATGTAAGTAATATGGTGCGTTACTAATAAATAATTGTACATTATAATGTAAAGAACAGCCAACATTTTGCGCAAACACTGTGTTATTTAAAAATAATTACCTGGCCTGGCTACTAGGACCTAAAAACTGTTTAAAATTTGATATTCCCGCCATAGGTGAATCGAACCACCTTAAACGATTTGCAGTAAACTTCATAAAAGTTTTCTTATGAGTTGGCTGAAAAATATTTTGCGAATAAATATTTTTTGTGAGCAAAATTGAAATAAAAACATACGACTGAGTAGATATCCCGCTTTATACAGAAAATTGGTAGAACAGAAACAATTTGTCCGCTATCGAGATGAATACCCCAAATTGCAGCAACTCGTTTACGAGCGGCGATACTAACTCGACTCAATTCTGTACAGTGCAGGTGCGTGCCGACAATATGCTCGATTGGACAGTTTACACTCCATCATACAGATGTAGAGGGTTTATTACAGCGCCACTCGATACGTATCGAGCGGTCTGAAGTTTCAGACATTTGTTTTATACTCGTATTTACTTCGTATTTCATCATCATCAGCCAGAAGACGTCCACTGCTGAACATAGGCCTCCCCCTTTAACCTCCACACTGAACGACAGCCTGCCTTTTGCATCCACTGGATGCCAGCGACTCTCACTATGTCGTCGGTCCATCTAGTGGTAGTACTTCGTATTTACTAGGGCTGAATTCAACGCCTAATTTCCATACAACTTTGACTTGGGTAAATGCGAAAAGGTTTAGGGGGAAGTCCCGTAACGCCGGACGGCACCTAACACCGGACAGTTTTATATCTCTGTAAGTCACAACGCAGTCTATTCAAAAATGGGTGAAAGGGGCGCAGGGGAGTGTAGCAATACAGGGTTGCGGGAAACGGTTTGCCTGCGATGCGAAAGGATACGACGGGAGCGTTCGATTGCTGTTTTTGGCAGGGAAACATTGCATCACTATAGATACAAGTGAGTGTTACTGCTAAGTGTTTGTGTTTAACAGTTTATAGTAATTTTTATTTAAGATAGTGTTCCATTATTATTCGTAGATTGTAAACGTTTTTATAGATTTCCAAAACAGTTTTGGTATGGGACACGTAATTTTGGCGATTCCTTGTCCCCTAGTACCGGACACTAAGTTGTCCCTTAGCACCGGACAGTGAACAAGTTGTTTTTCTCGTAAGTACTTAATTATTATAATAACTTATAATAATTGTACCACTTTTTTTTAGAGGAGAAAATAACCAAGACAGATCGGGTTGAATTTGACGAAAAATATAAGGAAAATTAGATTTTGGCCATATTTTCCTCGTTTTTTTTTCATTTATTAACTGCAATAGATGCTGGATCTCGAATAAGCGACAACAACTTTGCGGGTCTTGTCAATGAAGCTTTCATAAAAGTAGCTCAGTTGAATATTGCGGTATCTGAGTTCAAATGCACAGGAATTTTCCCTTGTGACAGACATTTATTTTCTGACGTATAGACTATTTGTCTGCAGACTTGACCAATATTCCACAAAAATTCCGCAATCTAGGAATTTCTTCAAACACACCGGGTTTCGGCGTGTAAGTTAAGTAGGAAAAAAAGGAAGATAAAACGAAGAGAAAGAAAGCATTAACTCTAATAATATTGGACATAAGAAGAACTGCTTGCTGCTTGGCTTTGAAGAACACGCCAAAAACGGGATACAGTGCTCCAGCTGCCATGGGTGAGCCTATGAAGCATGTGCAGACATTCCTGAATGGGCAGATGCCTACATATGCGATTGATGCAAGATATTTTGAAAATTTCCGGCGCTTGGTGGATGAAGTTGAAGTTGAAGAACTGTCCGGTACTAGGTGCCACTTTGGCCCATTGATTTTTTTGTCACCAAAGTTTGATTCATATTTTTAAATATATTAATGCAGAAGTTGCATTTTAGTGGATCTATTTTGATTTAAAACTTTATTGAGTCAACAAATTCATAAATAAAGTCAGATTTCTCGAAGTGGTTTTTATTTTATTTTCTGAAACCCTTAGGTGTCCGTCACTAGGGGACTTCCCCCTACCTATTTTGTTTGAGTTTTATATAAGTAAGGACATAATATCGTTAATTATAATTATCATCATCATTTCAGCCATAGGAAGTCCACTGGTAGACGTATAGGCCTCCCCCATCGATCTCCAAAAGAGCCGGTTGGAAGCGGCCTGCATCCAGCGTTTCCCTGCGGTCTCCTTTAGATCGTCCGTCCATCTTCTGGGTGGACGTCCTACGCTGCGTTTACCGGTCCGTGGTCTCCATTTCAGTACCTTTCGGCCCCATCGGCCATCTGTTTTGCGTGATATGTGCTCTGCCCACTGCCACTTCAACTTGCTAATCCGGTGGGCTATGTCGGTGACTTTCGTTCGTCTACGGATCTCCTCATTTCTGATTCGATCTCGTAGAGAAACCACGAGCATAGCCCTCTTCATAGCTCGTTGTGCGACTTTGAGCTCGTTGTGCGTTAATTATAAAGAAGAGTTTTTTTATATATTTTCATTTAACGCTTGTCCTTAAATTATATGAAACTATTTCAATATGTGTGAAAATTTGTCTTATGTTTGCCATTTTAACTTAGGATGAAGTGGGCAGCGGAGGGTCAGATGTCCGAGGTATCGTTGGAGAGACCAAGTAAAGCAAAACATCCGACGTGAACTCTCTATGGTACACAAAGCACAGAAGACGCTTCGCAATAGACTTTACTATTCTGTGGTGCTTGCTGTAGTTATAATTTTAGGTCACCGCTATTACCTGTTTTTTCACAACGTTTTTTATGAGTTTTTTGTAATTATATCTAGCTAAAATTTACAATGCACGACGCGTACAATACGAATTTACGATGTACGGCATTACTCGTACAACAGAAGGTTGTTTGTTTATAGCTCCATTACAGCTAAACGGCTGAACGGGTTCAAATGATATTTGGTATTGTGCTTATCCAGAATTACGAATATAAGGCATATTTTACATACAGGAAAGTGTTGATAATAAATGGAAAATTACAAAAACATGTGTGACTAATATTTGATAATTTTTGTATGACGAATCTCACTAGAAATTCGTCATACAAATTAAACACGGACTTCCGCAAAGTGACGCCTGATTCAATCAACTAATGTTTGATATTTTTTATGATCGCCAAAATGGCCATCATCTATGTTTTAAATGTTTATCAGGATTTGTCACGTATTATTTTATTTAGTGAGCTCGTGACCACGGCCATTGTAACGTGGTCGAAACGTCGAGCGAAAGGTACATATTTTTACCTAAATTAAATAATACGTGATAAGTCCCGATAAACATTTAAAACATGTGTTCAAATCGCGAAAGTTTAAAAATGGCTATCATCTAGAAATGAAGTTTTTTTATGTTATAGATGGCAAACAAACTAACGGACTGCCTGATGTAAAGCAATCTTCACCTACATCTGTAACACAAGGAGAGCTTTACAAACACGTTGCCAACCTTTAAAGGCTCTATTATCTGTTCTTTCTAAAGAAGCATGTTATAGTTTATCAGATATGCGGCAGGTATCTATTACTGCAGGCCTAGCACAGGCCGTGGACAAATTGTCTTTCCACCGTTTTTATCCCGCTAGAAAAAGACAAACGTATCCATATTCTAGCTTTGTCGCGTCTAAGCGTGGATAAAAACGGTGGAAAGACAATAATTTATCCACAGCCCATGCTAGGCCTGCAGGTGTGGGGAACAAAAGATCGTATAAAATGCACAGTGCGCGATTTCCACAGATCTATGACAAGTGGGTGAGCTTTCAGGCGGTGGCGGCTCGTGCGATGATAAAACCGCGACGCCGGCATCAGATAACAACAGTTTTTCAGAACACTCCCCGTTGTAAATGCGATAAAAGATACAGAGAGACCCAACGTCTCTGCGCATGTTGAGCGGCTCTATGTGTTCAGTGAGCTGGCACAACAATTCTAACAGCTCTATATACGCTGTATCAAACTAATTAGTGCACTCTTGTTATTAAAATAAAAGCATTTAACAATTTCCTAATCTGGTCGAGGACGGTAGACAGCCCGCAGTGGCACCGAATACTCATTATCCCGTCAAATTGACAGTGACGTTAGGGAACATGACTCGACAGGGAATTAATAATGCTGCCAGCTTCTTAAATCTCCTCCATTTTATAAATTTTATTTAGAATTGAGGGCTTTAGAAACAGATTTGGTAATGATTTTAAAAACAGGTGATCGTTACCAGTAATTAATAAGTAACGATATATAGTACAACTTATAGATATATAAGTGTATGAACAAAAAACAAACCAACTAACACTAAAAACCAAACCAAAAACAGTTGGACTGCCCATAAACCGTTGAAGGTCTAAGTATAATTGAAATGCTCAAGTCCACTACCAGTTGGCAGCATACCCAGCAGTGTGTAGTGTAGTCTCTACCAAAGATTTTACTATTAAGTATGTTAACAAAAAAACAACGTAAAAAAGGTGTGTCGAGCTTCTGTTTGATACAAAATTGTAATTTATGATAGGTAGATCAAAATCATCTTGCATCTGATCGCTGCTTACTGGGGTCTCTCAATTTTATCGAATGATGCGGTCCACATAGAAGCACATATGCCTACAAAAAAATACCGATTCACACGCGACTTGAAGACTAGAAAATAGAAAACGGAGCGTTGTTATCACTTTAGAAATAAATAAGACTGTCTCAGTAGTGATTAAACGCGTCACCCGTCAGCTCATCGCTCGAGAGTTAGTTGATATTCATTAATAGACTCGCTTTGCATAAACCCTTCCCGTAATCGCCTCGCGAACACTGGCCAAATAATAGGAAACAATGAGAAAATGTTGGGCAATGCTGGGAAAATATTAGGCAAATGCAGGGCAAATACGGGGACAATTAATGTCTTCTTCCATTAATCACCAGCGCGACTGGAGATGGAATAAAATGGTTATTAATCCGGGAGTATACAGACGGAACCATTAACATTTTGAATGGACCGAAACTTCTAGAGAAATAGATCGAGTAAGCGTTTACAATGGTAGCACCCATCACAAACGACTTTAAATTATTATTGTATTTAGTTATATAATTGATTTTCTCGTTAATCAAGGTGATTGTGACGAAAGTATCTTGTTATTCTTCAAAAAAAAACATATAAACTAATCATATAGGTTAAGCCGTGGTAGCCTATTTGGGAGACCCCGGGCCCGTACCAATGAGCACTTTGTTGTTTAAGTACGGATTTTCATACCACTGGCTTTTCGGTGAAGGAAAACATCGTGAGGAAACCTGCATACGTACGGAGAAGGAATTCAATGGCGTATGTAAATCCACCAATCCGCACTGGGCCAGCGTGGTGGATATGGCCCAATCACTCTTTCGGGGGTAGGCTAAAAGTCCATCAGTGGACTGTTGTAAAGGCTGACTATGATTTTTTGATGATATAGTTTAAAATCATACTAATATTATAAATACACGTAAGTTTGTTTGTTTGTTCCTATTTCACACAACAACAGAGCTACGGATAGACAGGTTTTTTTTCATGAGGATAAAATGCCGTTTTTTTTTTTTTTACCTCGGACTAGGCTAAGTTTGACCGCGATCTCGTCTGATGGAAAGCGATGCAGTCGAAGATGGAGCACGTTTGCCCAGTAATAACCTATTAACCCTAGACTTGAACACGTCGAAATTAATACATAGGATACATATTAATTTGGAAAATTTAGTTTTCTTGGGGGAATGTTTATATGTCTACACGGGAGAAAGGCGACCAAGAAATAAATAAGTTTTGTTAATCTATACTAAAGGATAATGAATTTAGGAATTTAGTCGAGAATCATAAACTGTTTTATATTTATGATTGCTTTTTTTTCGTCCAACAAAATCACCTTCAGTTTGTTTCCTGTGACATAATTCCCTCCCAATCTGAAACTCTTTACAGCTGAATTTGGCATCCCATTATCTACCAAATAATTGTACATTATACGCAACTTAATCAAAGTAGGTTATTAAACGAATGTCTCTGCCAGTTCATGAAAACAACAAGTGTACGTTAATTAAGAGAAACAATGCAATTGTACTGATTATAATGAGTTACAGCCAGATTCGGGGGATGGGACGAAAATGGGCAATTTCTTGAGATGACATTTATTGTTAGCGAGTTGATGACGTAGGAGATAGTCTTGGAAAATTTAGGACGATTTTGTAATTTAGGTGTAGGCACGTTTTTGCATGTCTGGTAAACAAATTATTCTACAAAACCATCGACAACCTCTCAGTGAAAACAGTCAAAAACGTCCGAGCGTCATTGTACATACATTATATCAATTATATAGTACGCAATGCCTCATTTACTTAAATTTAGACGTTATGTCGTTTAAATTCAAAATATTTATTTGTCAGAACATGGTAGGTACACATACATATAAAGTAGCATACATGGTCGTAAGAATGGAGAGGTATCACATGTCCTATGCCTGTTACAGCGTACAAATGTTAGTTTCTTATATATATTTTATTAGGGTAGGCTTGCATAGTGTTCAACGTTAGTTGTCCGCTATGTCATCGTAGCTCTGGCATCGCGCGGCGTTGTACTCGGAGCGCGGTTACCTTGTAACTAAACAACAAGTCTGCGCAATGTAGACGTTATGTCGCTTGCATAGTGTTCAACGCTAGTTGTCCGCTATGTCATCGTAGCTCTGGCATCGCGCGGCGTTGTACTCGGATCGCGGTTACCTTGCAACTAAACAACAAGTCTGCGCAATGTAGACGTTATGTCGCTTGCATAGTGTTCAACGCTAGTTGTCCGCTATGTCATCGTAGCTCTGGCATCGCGCGGCGTTGTACTCGGATCGCGGTTACCTTGCAACTAACCAAATAGTCTGTGCAATTCGTAGTGTGCGCCGAGTTTTGGTTCGGATTTTTTTTGGTACGATTGCGACTCTATATGTATTGTATCTCAATGTATAAAACACTATTTTAATCCATCTCGGTTGTTCATATATACAGTTATATGATTATTTACGGGATATTTACCGTGATAAGGTAGTGGATGGAGCTCACGATATTTCGGCGCAGTTACATGCACCATGTTCATTATATAGCTAGTCTATGATCACGGGCAGACTAAAGATTATTATTTATGGTTGAGGTGAAGCCAAAACGACAGACTCGAAAATTATAAATGCTAAAATAACTACTGAACCGATTTTGATGCAATTTGGAATGTAGATAGTTTAGGATTATCAACAAAAAAACCTTTTTCTTGTTCTTCACTTGCGATAAATCAATTTCCACGCGGGCGAAGCCTTGGGGCGGAACTACTAATCATATAACTGAAATGAACATTTTGATTAAAAAAAAAACACTGATTAACTTATTTACACAAAATTTCATACAAATCTATTCATATAAAATAGTATAGTATCTAATAAATATTATAGATAATCTTTTTTGTTAACATGGCTTTTGTTGTATTAAAATGTGTCGCCGCAGTGACCGCAGCTGCCCCGTGACGTGCACCTTCTATTCAAATATATCCATTACTTATTATGAAACATTAACGATCTACTTTCGTTGAAAATTCCGTACATGAATGTATGAAAAGTCTTCTAATATTATCTAATGTTTAGAGTATAACATTTTATTTTATTTTGGCCATAGCCATTCAGCGCGGCAATGCTGCTAGTGTTATGGGCACCTTCGCACAAGGTACAGTTAGGGGCGGGTTATTTGATTAAAATTTTTGTTTTTACATATTTAGTTTGTAATTTAAATTTAAATTTGTAGTTTGTTCAGATTTAAGTTTTAGTTTTTAGTTATTAATTTAAGTTTTCGTTAATTTTCTGTTTTATAAGTTATTTTGTAAGTCGATTAAAATAGAAATAAATATCTATAATTTTATTTTTTAATTAATACTTGCATTGCGCTGTATTGTAGTGAACCTTTTATTTAATTCAAATTTTGACATACATATTTGCTAATTTGTTTTTAAATTGTTAGAACACTAGATTATATATTGGTTTTTTGTGTAACAGATGGGATTTTTCACAGAAAAGAGAAGCAAATATAACGGAAATGAGAAGGAAAATTTGTTACCAGGCAGTATGAGTGAACCTTGATTGAACATTTTTATTTAGATCAACGCGTCGAACTCTGCATCACAGTTGCTAGCTGATTTCGAATGACTGACTTTTCGTTTATAAGGGCAACTGGCTCCAACAAATTTCTTATAAAAATGCCTTGACAGCCGTTCTAATTTATACAAAAAAAAAAAAAAACTGGGATTTTTCATGCCTGAAAAAAGACAATTTATTTTATTATACTATTATTTATTTTTATTTTGATATTTCCAGATATTTCCAGAGGTCCATGCTCGGGGTTTCTCTACGAGATCGAATCCGAAATGAGGAGATCCGTAGACGAACGAAAGTCACCGACATAGCCCACCGGATTAGCAAGTTGAAGTGGCAGTGGGCAGGGCACATATCACACAGAACAGATGGCCGATGGGGCCGAAAGGTTCTGGAATGGAGACCACGGACTGGTAAGCGCAGCGTAGGACGTCCACCCACAAGATGGACAGACGACCTAAAAGAGACCGCAGGGAAACACTGGATGCAGGCCGCTTCCAACCGGCTCTTTTGGAGATCGATGGGGGAGGCCTATGTCCAGCAGTGGACGTCCTACGGCTGAAATGATGATGATGATGATCTTTAAGACAGTAGTTTAGTAATATACCTACTTATGATTCCATGAACATTGGAAAAAACCTGTAAAGCATAAATGGTTCGTATAGCGATCCGATGCCGATTATGCATTTTGTGTTTTCTATCCGTAAATTGTAAAATCAATCGCATATTCCCAACACAGTGACTCTCCAACATCCAGCTGCGGTCATGCGGCCCTGACGTATCTGTTTTATATTTTAATATTTTGGCTTTGCTTCCATTTCATCAGCGTCACGTTTTAAATTGGTTCGGACATGGAGAATATGCAAAACAGGTTTGTGATATTTGATTTTTACCTCCGTTATAAATTGCGTACGTGTTTTAAACATTTTATGGTGATACAAGCTTATGAAAAGTCTATGGCATATTGGCGGCCAAAAACTGGACCAGCAGCGTTGGTCCATTAGTCTACATAATCTATATCTATATATATATAAATCAATTGCTGTTCGTTTGTCTCGCTAAAACTCAAGAACAGTTGGGCCGATTTAGCTGATTTTAATAATTAAATATTTGTGAAAGTTCAGGAAAGGTTTAAACGGTGAGTAAATGGCTGAACCGATTTGAATGAAATTTTGTGTTCTTGGAGCGGATCGTAGTAGCGAGGCCGAAGGCCGAGCTAGTACATATCAGCTAGTACATATATAAAGCTATACCAGTTATGTTACAGCATGCCAGGAACCTCTGTAGATGATTTCATAATGTTGCAATACATTATTAAGTTACTGTGACAAATGAGTATATTTCTGTGAAACAATGGTAGGTTGGGGGAGGCCTATGTTCAGCAGCGGACGTCTTCTGGCTGATGATGATGATGATGATGAATGGTAGGTTTGTATTTGTTCCATTTTCAATTACGCGAGGTTTTTTTTTTTTAATAATAGGCTTGCGTTTGCCACCATCTCGCCTGATGTTAAGCGACGATGCGGTCTACGTTGGAGCACGTTTACCTAGAAAAAACTAATTCACTCGTAATTTGAAAGCATCATCATCAACCGCATCATCGCTTACCATCAGGCGAGTTGGCGATCAAGCGCAAGCCTATTATTTATTTTTTAAAAAACACCCAGACTACTAGACTAGTTGATCCAATCATAACCAGTATAAAACAATAACGAATTTACAAAATATACAAAAACAACTACAATGTAATACATTAAAAAATTTATCTGTTTAAGTCTGAATTATGTAAAGACGATATGAGTACAAACGGTTCAACTAAAGAAGACAATTTTTTCTAGGCCCACCAAATTTACCGTATATTGATGGGTATAACACTATAAAATTCATCGTTTTTTTTGTATCATTCGGACGAAAGATAAGGTAAAAATGAAACCGGAATAATAATATAAAGAATAATATGTGTTGTTTTGATTTTTGCCACAATTCATTCATTTCCCTTATAAAGTCACTTGACCGGAACGTTTTTAATACGAAAAAGTATGCATGCTTAAGAATTTTTATACAAAAATAAATAGACCATATTTTACAACAGTGGCCATAGTAATCGGCTATTGTCAATATTCCGGTTTGATCAGATATAGCTAATATTACCACTAAATCTAGAGATTATGAGGAACAAATCGACATGAGTTTCATTACTATACGGTATTAGTTTGTGATGGGCCTTTTTTTTTTTTTTTTTTATGCCATAGGTGGCAAACAAGCAGACGGGCTGCCTGATGGAAAGCAGTCACCGTCGCCTATGGATACTTGTAACACCCGAGGCATCACAAATACGTTGCCGACCCTTAAGAACTCGATTAACTCGCCTTTTGAAGAACCCCATGTTGTAGCTTCTCGGAAACACCGTAGAAGCCTATTTTTCAAACAAAAGAAATTGTCTCATTTAAGACTAAATCTCTCATAAGATAGGTATATTGTGAACCGCACGCAGCGTGTAGCTGCTATTTGTGTTTCTCAGTACGTGCGAGTTCTCTGAGAATATCATTACGACATTGTGGGACGAACTTGCTCCACGCAGGATGCTGACAGCGGCGTGCACAACTTCAACACAACTCCGCGGAACTCGGAGCGACCAACTTAAACATCACCACGTGTCTACACTGAGTCATTAACTAATAGCAACCTTACATAACCTGACACACACCCAGCCTAGGCTCTAACATCGTTACATAAAGGTACTGACAGACGTGCTCAAAAAAAGCATGCTAATAAGCTTGCTTAAAATTAGCATGCTCTGCAAACTGTTCACATTTGCCAGAAATAAGCATGCTTGTTTTAAAGCATACTCCTAAATAGGCATGCTCAAAGCAAGAGCAAACATGTTCAGACGTGCTCGGATCACGCCCCCCCCCCTACCCGCGCCTCAGGTAGCATGCTCGAAAATCAAACGTCGTTTGATTTTTGAGCACGCTCTAAATAAGCATGCTCATTACATTACACACGTGCTACTAATGAGCACTTGCTCAATAAAAGCATGCTTTTGTGCTAGTAATGAGCACGTCTGTCCGTACCTTAAAGCTAATTTAGGGCACGTTTGTAATTCATGTGTTTTTAGACCAATGACGACCTTGCAGATGCCCGTGTTCATTTTCGGTTAAGGTGCAACGTTTCACAAATGGCGGGAAATTCAAATTTCAAACAGTTTTCTTGTCCTTGTAGCTAGGCCGGGTAGTTATTGTAAACGAACATGATGTTTGCGACAATTGATTATTAATCTTTACAAAATCATGTAAAGTTATTTATCTCTAATGCACATTGTTACTTACATTTGTCAATAAACTAATTTTTGCTGTTTCAAACGGTTTATTGATAAATGTAAGTAATATGGTGCGTTACTAATAAATAACTGTACATGATAATGTAAAAAAACACCCAACTATTGTCGCAAACGCTGTGTCATTTCAAAATAATTACCCGGCCTAGCTACAAGGACAAAAAAACTGTTAGAAATTTTAATTTCCCGCCATTTGTAAAACGTTCCACCTTAAAGATTATTCTTGCACTTATGTATCCCAAGTAAAAGTGTCTTTGAGTAGATGAGTGCTGAATGGTCAGATTTATTCCAATGATTGTTTTGGGTGCAGAGTGCTTGACAATAATGGAAAGTTGTATAAGTTCTACAAACCCCTATTAAGATTGGCCCCACACTACATGATGTATGTATGTACATCATACATACATACATCATCAGCCATTAAATGTCCACTGCTGAACAAGGCCTCCCTCTTAGAGAGGGGTGTTGCCATAATCCCCACGCTTGGCAGGCGGCTTGGATCGCAGTACGTTCACCGTGTAATAACAGGACGCTGCTGCCCATCCTCCGGTGGTTCTAGGACACAGGTGGTCGCAGTTTTAGGACATACCCGGGTCCAATAATAATAATCATCATCAATCCAGCCTATCTTGTTTCCACTACTGAGACACAGAACTTCTCTCAGAGAGAGAGAGAGACAAAGAGAGAGAGAGAGTAAGAGAGAGAGGGCCCTTTTCTACCGTGCTGGCCCAGTGCATGTTGGTGAATATCATAATTGTCGTTGAACTTTTGAGGTTTTTGAGCATACCAGTTACGTCACGATGTTCCCTTTACCGTTTTTGATGGCATCTAAATTGCAATTTATTTAGGAACTAAATAAGTGATTGGTGCAGAGCCGAGGATCGAACCAGGTGTCGTCAGACTTTAAAGCACATGTGCCCATGAATATGTGTGTAAAAATAATGTACAAAAATAAATAACATAAATCACTACTGCTTATTTTCGCATATTTTATTCCAAATTGACTTATATAAGAAGCTACGAGAGTGCATATGTACGAGCTACGCTGTGGTACGTCGTGGTGGGTATACGTACAATCGTTACGGCAATATTTTAAGTCATTGAAAGCAAGCTGTGAAGCAAGTTAAATACTTAATATACCTATTGCTTATTCTATTTATGTGCGAAATAAAAGTGCCAACCAACGTTTGTTCCAAACTTTACCAAATATTAAACTTTCCAACTCGCGAATAACATTTATAAAGTTGAGAGTTGTGAGTAAATTATGTAAGCCGTTATATCCGCAGCCAACTTCTTGTAGGCTCATTGCATCCAGGAATAACGGAGAAATCTCGCGGGGAAATGAGATTGCGTTACCCTGAACAGTTTAATTAATAACGAATTATCTAAGACAGATAAGTTCCGTCATTAGAGAGATGTGGAGTTCTGAACTGAGGCCAACTTTGAAAGGCAAATGTTTGGATCTGCCCATTTGTAACGTTGGTGTTTATAACACGGTAGGCGTCGATTACAGGGTTCGTTTTGGTAGTGCGATCAAAATTATCATGATCATCATCATCATCAGCCAGAAGACGTCCACTGCTGAACATAGGCCTCCCCCTTTAACCTCCACACTGAACAACAGCCTGCCTTTTGCATCCACTGGATGCCCGCAACTCTCACAATGTCGTCGGTCCATCTAGTGGGAGGCCTCCCTACGCTGCGTCTTCCGGTTCGTGGTCTCCACTCCAGAACCTTTCTTGCCCATCGGTTATCGGCTATGTTCTTTTATTAACTAAACAAAATACAAGCTAGCAATAACACTACAAAAACAAGTAGACTGACCATAGACCGCTGAAGGTCTTAAGACAATCCAAATAAATAGTACTTACTTAATAAATACTGTGCTATGTTTATTATTTTTTGACGTGATAACGTCTTATAACTGCACGCACGAAAAATTGTCACGTTCCGCCTGAGCCGCGCGTGCAAGCGAGAGCGCGGAACAAGCGATAGAGAGGCACGATCGGACTAAGCGTTATCACGTAACATTATCGTCCGACTTTACAGACAATCCCTTTTTTGTATGTAATTGACAGAAGTTCGTCAGCAGTAAATTCCATGTTTTGTAAAATAAAACCTTAAATATTTTTTTAGTAATATCTCGCGAGTAGTAATATAAACGTAGTACATTAAAAAATATTTTTTTTTGAATTATTTCAATATAATACTGGCATAACTATATCCATTTAAAAAAACTATTTAGGAACTTGAGAATAGTTTGGTGATCTCGGCTGCCATACAATGATACATTGTCCTTTTGTTTTGAAACTAATAAGCGAGATATCGAATATTAGTCAAATATCTTGTCAGTAATGAAAATTATTTATTTATTCTAACGGCAACCCGGAATTCCTTAGTAATTATTCATAAGCTAGGAAAATGTAGTACAAATCAGTACCTGAACTTCACGAAAACACCCTCATACCTAGTGAGCGAACTAGCCATGCAGTTGTGAAAATAAAACAAGCTAACTTTACACATTACAACTTCAATGGAATTATAATTTTGCCTTTATGATAAATAAAAAATAATAGTAATCATAATTTATTTCAGACTACCATATACATTTTGACACAAATTAAATTAACACAAATAATAAAATAAAACAAAATTAGAATGAAGTAGATATATGTCAGTAATAATATAACAAGATAAAAACTATAAACCGGAATAGAAATGGCATTTTTTTTTTATATTAATCACGTACAACGTAAAAATTATAATGAGTGTTTTTTGTTAGATCACGAAATGGACTTGACTTACAGACAACATTTACAATATGAACATCTTTTGTGCATGAAAATGCACAAAAATTCTCATGTTGTATGCAAATAAATGATCTTTATCTTATGTTTATGATCAACTTACGAGCAGGTTCAATCTTTTAGATGTAGTTAATCTCAAGAGAGAGTCCAATCGCGACGGATTTAATACTTCAGTGCCACAACTACTCAGGAACCTACTTCAATTTGAACCTGTGTGTATAAATAATTATACTATAACTAGCTTCACCTATCAGTTTTAACTTCCCGTTATTATGCATTTTCTAGGATAAAAAAAATATCTATCAAATTTAGCACAGCCATTTAGGTCATGACAATATGAGAAAACCCGGGTATGTCCTAAAACTGCGACCAGAACCACCGGAGGATGGGCAGCAGCGTCCTATTAGTACACGGTGAACGTACTGCGATCTCCAAGCCGCCTGCCAAGCGTGGGGATTATGGCAACACCCCTCTTTAAGAGGGAGGCCTTTGTCCAGCAGTGGACGTTTAATGGCTGCTGATGTGAATATGATAAAAAAAGATTATTATGGAGTTATAATCAAATTTATGATGTTAGAGCCATTAAATAAACGTTGACTAACCAAAACTGCGTGAGCTAGTATACCGCTCCCTGTATTCCTTTCCCAACAAATAACCGGACTGTAACGCCTCCTACAGAGTCCGAAACTTGGAGTTAATCATGGAAGTTATAACGCAATCAATTCATTACGATACTTCGATCGGCGATCGGGACGTTAATGCTATTTCCATTTATCAAAATAAGTTTAGGCGTAACCGTTTCTCGTTAGCTGACTGTACACTTGAAACAATGACTTGGAGTTACGAGGAGTTTGAACCTATTTTTTTATCCGACAACGGCAAACCGAAAAAGAGGGATGTGTAGTTATGGTTTACGTAGTTTTTTGATTATGTGCTAGTTTTATGTCTCAAGATTCAACCTTAATCAAGTTACTAATGTTAAGTTGTTATGCTCGGGGTTTCTCTACGAGATCGCATCAGCAATGAGGAGATCCGTAGACGAAAGAAAGTCACCGACATAGCCCACCAGATTAGTGGCAGTGGGCAGGGCACATAGCACGCAGAACAGATGGCCGATGGGGCCGAAATTGACCGGTGAGCGCAGCGTACACAAGATGGACAGATGACCTAAAAGAGACTGCAGGGAAACGCTGGATGAAGCCCGATGGATGGATCGCTTTTAACCGGCCCTTTTGGAGATTGGTGGGGGGGCCTATGCCCAGCATTGGATGCCCTACGGCTGAAATGATGATGATGAATATCAAGTTGTAGTCCACGATAAAAATTGAGGTACCAAGACTGTGAAGGGGCAGGTAAAATCGCGCGGCTATCTCGCTCGTAATGTCTATATCTTCGAATGTTATGTTGTAGATCTTTCTTAAATCTTTATATATCTAATTTATGAATTAATTCATCATCATCATCAGCCAGAAGACGTCCACTGCTAAACATAGGCTAGATGGACCGACGACATTGTGAGAGTCGCGGGCATGCAGTGGATGCAAAAGGCAGGCTGTCGTTCAGTGTGGAGGTTAAAGGGGGAGGCCTATGAATTAATTAATTATTTGTAAATTATTGATTATTATGATTATTTTTAAAATGAAATTCTTGACCGACTTATAATTATTCACACTGTTATCAATAAAATTGTTTATCTGTGTATCTGTTTGAATCGCGCGTGCGAGATTGCCGCGCGCTTTGATCTCGGTTATAATTCATATCGGAGTTGTGATTGACACATGTCGGTCGATGCTCATTTGTTTGTAATGAACAGGAACCGCGCGTGCACGGTGGACCGTGCATACCACGTGCATACAGTAAAAACAAGTTCATTTCACATACATGTAGGTAGCTGTATTTGGTGAAATAATACAGTTCAGTTGGCTTTGATTATGAGGTATGTACAGATATATTCAAACCATACAATAGTTATAGTAATTTGATGATCTACGCCATTTATTTCGCTACTTTAAAAGTTATAAGTACCTCGTAAATCTGCGTTTTTCGATCACAACGTCTCTTACTAACAAGCGAGGTGGTGGTCAAACGTGGACTTGTACGTGATGAAAATACAGTTTCTAATTGTTATTTATACCAGTATTATAAAGAGGTAAAATATGAAAGTTTGTGGCTTCGTATGTTTGTAGGAGATAACACAAGGAAATATATCTAAACAAATTAAAAAAAATATAAACATCCCTGGAAGTGATTTAAGCTATCTTTTGTTCACAGAGCAAGCGAAGCCGCAGGGAAGAGCAAGTATTAAATAAATTTTTGAGATTTTGATATTTATCTATACATCCTGGTATACTTTGTCCCACAAAAAAGAGAAGTAAATAGAACGGAAATGAGAGGAAAATTTGTTACCAGGCATTATGTCAGATCCTTGATTGAATATTCTTATTTAGATCAACGCGTCGAACTCCGCATCACAGTTGCTAACTGATTTCGAATGACTGACGTTTTTTTGTTTATATGGGTGCAACTGGCTACAGAAAATTTCTTACAAAAATGCCTTGACAGCCGTTCTAATTTAACAAAAAAAAAATTAAAAAAAACTGTCATTATCATCATCATAGTCAGCCTTTTAACAGTCCACTGCTGGAATTTTAGCCTACCCCCGAAAGGGTGGTTATTTTCTGTGCTTTATTCTATTTAGAATCAGATATCTACCTACATTACACGCGTTCATTATGTAGTGCCATTTTGAAAAATACATTAATGTTGACAGCTGTTATTTTTATTTTATTTTATTATATTCGGAAAACTAACAGCTATTAAAAAAAGGGGCTGTCTTTAAAGTCGGTTTACGGACGATAATGTTACGTGATAACGCTTAGGCCGATCGTGCCTCTCTATCGCTTGTTCCGCGCTCTCGCTTGCACGCGCGGCTCAGGCGGAACGTGACAATTTTTCGTGCGTGCAGCCGGCGTTCATCGATTGTATATATAACCAACGGCAAATTAAAAGTTTTCACATATAGGAACTCTATTTTTACATGGTAGATGTGTACGAAACTATAGCAATAAAACTGTTGCTAGCTTTTCCTCCTATGAAAAGAGATAGACAATTTTAAAACTCTCTGATTAGTTTAAAGGTACAAAGATTTTTACCCAGTCGTATTCTTATAAAACTGCTTTATCAAAGCTTTATTGATACATCAAAGCCTTCCTCGTTGGTTATTTGTTCTGGCGCAAAAAGCAACTGGAGCTCCTAAAACAACGTGATGAATCGACAGTGATGTCCCCCGAGAATAAGAAATCACGATATAAACACGACAAGGAAATACTTAGTGTATAATTACAGATTACTTACTTAAATGTTACGTATAAGTCATAGACAAAAGGAATATATGTATGAGTATAATCGGTGAACAGGAACAATATTGACTAACAAACTATGTTTAATAGAAACAGAGAGAGCAGAGTTACATATTTTTAATTTTTTTTGCACACACGGTCATCTGACCCCAAACTAAGCAAAGCTTGTGATATGGCTGCCAGAGACTGATATACATACATATATAGTTTTAAATACATACTTAAATAGATATTAACAACCAGATATAGAACAAACACAAATGTTCATCACATAAATGTTTGTCCTAGGTGGGAATCGAACCCACGCCCCCAAGCTCAGAAGGTAGGTTCACTACCAACTGGACCAACGGGCTATCTAAGTCTATAATATATATATATATATACATATAAGTCTAAATTAATAACATGCCGAGTTTACCTATTATTTGGGTGTTACATAGGCCCCCATAGTACATATTATGTCATAAATATTTAAGCAATATTGTATCACCTGTCGCTGAACCAACAAAAATATACTGAGTTTATGGGTTGTGGTCAAACGGTCAAACGCTTAGCTTGTCACCCTTAAAAATACAATGTTACTATATCCTAGACGAGTATACAGAAGACCGCAATTATGGAATAAATCGATCCGCTCCGTGCTTTGTTGCATTATGTGATATGATACCTAATTTAAACATGCTACCTCACATCATCACATCATCAGCCATTAAATGTCCACTGCTGAACAAGGCCTCCCTCTTAGAGAGGGGTGTTGCCATAATCCCCACGCTTGGCAGGCGGCTTGCGGATCGCAGTACGTTCACCGTGTACTAACAGGACGCTGCTGCCCATTCCCCAGTGGTTCTGGTCGCAGTTTTAGGACATACCCGGGTCCGCTACATGCTACCTAACATCTGTAATAATATTATAAATATCAAAAATATAATATTTTTATGCCACAAATTAACAATAGTATGTACCATAATAGTCCATATGTAATGGCAGTCAAGATTTATAATAAGTTACCTACTGATATGAAAATGTTAAGCGATAACAAATTCAAAACAAAAATAAAGTCATGGCTTATTTCCAAAGGATATTACAACTTAAAGGAATATTTTGGTGACTAATTAATTTTTTATTGTTAATATTATAATTACAATTTTATTGTTAATACTTCAATTTTATTACTTAATTTTTTATTACAATTTTATTGTTATTATTATAATTGGAATAACTTTATAAACCAGTTATTTTAAGTTAGCATAATACCTACTCACTTTAAGTTATTGTACGCTCGTAAAGGGCAGACTGTTGATACTACAATGTTTATACCATCTTCTGTACACAGTTTTTACAATTAAATGATTTCTGATTCTGATTCTGATTCTGTATATCAATTTCATAATCTCTACATAGTATAAATTGAAGTCGCTTTCCGCGTCTGTCTGTCTGTATGTCTGTATGGCCGCTAACTCCTCCTAAACCACGCAACGGATTTTGATGCGGTTTTCACCATCAGTTAGATACATTTTCAAGGAAGGTTTATATATATAGCTAGCGACCCGCCCCGGATTCGCACGTAAATTACACCCGTGCGAAGCCGGGCGGGCGGTTTGCTAGTATGCAATAAAATATTGAGTAACTGCCATATTTGCCATAAGCAGTTATAACGAAAATAAGCAAGTGCCCGGATGTGAATTCACTAAATATGCATAATTATGATACAGTGTTAATTAGTAATCATCATAATATACAATGGTCAACTTGACATAAAATAATATCTTTCAATAATCCGTTAACGAACGCACGTAACGTTTACACAAAAATTAATTACCAAAACACGACATGAACGTAACTTTAGCTAACTGTGACATTTCCTGTCCAAACAATCTCAAACCTTTACGCAATTTCTTCAAAACTCCAATTAATAACCGACTACAAATTAACTCCAAAAAATATGACAAACGAACTCCGAAGCAGTGTTCAAGTTAAGCTATATTAATGGCACTCGCTCTAATTGGTCAGACTGCCGGCCTCTCAAATATTTAATTAGAGCACTCATCTATAACACTTCTTAAACTCCTCGACAGCCTTATTGTTGGTGACGTCATGTTTTATGGTCATTTTTTGGGAAATATTCGGTTATACTTTGTCTTATCATCATCAGCCAGAAGACGTCCACTGCTGAAGGCCTCCCTTTTAGAGGGGTGTTGCCATAAGCCCCATGCTTGGCAGGCGGCTTGTGGATCGCAGTACGTTCACCGTGTTCTAATAGGACGCTGCGTCCCATGCTCCGGTGGTTCTGGTCGCAGCTTTAGGACATCCCCAGTCGAAATTGTCTGCTTTATTTAGAAGTGAATAGATAATGTGCGAAATTGATGTTTCAACTAATTTGGGATTTCATAATGTACGTATAATTAACAGTTTAAAAAACAGACTTAATTTTATTTTTAACTTTATAATCTAAACTGGTCCTTAACTGTTGGCCTTTTGGAAAAACTCAGAGTCACTCAGCGGGCAATGGAGAGAGCTATGCTCGGAATTTCTTTGCGCGATAAAATCCCAAACGTGGATATTCGCCAAAGAACCAGAGTCACCGACATAGCTGTTAAAATTTGCAAGTTGAAGTGGCAATGGGCAGGCCACATCGCTCGAAGAACCGATAACCTATGGGGAAGAAAGGTTCTTGAGTGGAGACCACGAACCGGAAGACGCAGCGCAGGGAGGCCTCCCACTAGATGGACCGACGACTTTGTGAGAGTCGCTGGCATCCAGTGGATGCAAAAGGCAGGCTGTCGTTCAGTGTGGAGGTTAAAGGGGGAGGCCTATGTTCAGCAGTGGACGTCTTCTGGCTGATGATGATGATGATGAATCTAAATGGATTTACCTATTATTTATATCTTTACATGAAACTTACACATATAATATTGGTAACTTCACTTGGCAAGCTTGTTTATTCAGTTTTTTTTTTCACTTAATAGTAAGTGAAAAAAAAAAAAACTGATGTTGTTATAAAAAAAACTTGTTATGAATTGCATTCCTTCCATTTGGCAAATTCGATTGAATGTTTCTTATTAGTTTTTTTTATATATTCAATTAAATTTATTAATTTCAAGTAATCATGGACTCAGACTTAGCAATATTCGGACAGAATTAAGTATAAAAGTTATTGTGAAAATGTCAGTGGAAAGTCAAAATAAAATTAACATAAAAAAAATGTCAAATATTAATAACAAACAAAAAAAAAATACCCTATACAAGAAAATAATTAAAATTAATGTCACATGAAAATTTTAGTACATAACAAAAAAAATTAAAGTCACTAATAAAATACATAAGCAAATAGAATTAGTAGATTAATACTATTATATATAGAATATTATCTATAAAAAACAAAAAAAAACTAATTTTATTTATATTACACGGGAATTACTCACGTAAGATTAAGCCGACCAAAAAAAAAAACAAAAAAAAAAAAAAAAGTTCAATTGTTTCAATAGTAAAAAAAACTTAGATTGGAAGTTAGTTCCAAGTTTGTCTTGTGATTGTACTTTAATTAAATACTATATAGTGCTATTTTATACATAGTATATAGTATCTATCAAACTGTTAGCTTGACAAGAAAAATGCTTGAATGACTATCTTTAACTCTCATGGGTCTACGAGTTACTGCTATGAGCGCGTAGCAGGTGCTACGGCGCTACAAAACTTCGTAGGCTTTACGCGTAGCTTAATCTTCATAAAAGTTTGTATTCTTTCAAAATTTGTCCATCTTAGTACATTTATCACTTTCTTACATTCTGGAATTTATTTGTTGTGATTATTAACTTTCCGCCATTTATTTTCCTTTGCTAAAATACTCTTCTATATTCTGCTGTCCTAATATATGGTATCTCTATCTCTTCTCTACATAGTATAAATTAAAGTCGCTTTCCGCGTTTGTCTGTCTGTATGGCCGCTAACTCCTCCTAAACCACGCAACGGATTTTGATGCGGTTTTCACCATCAGTTAGATACATTTTCATGGAAGATTTATATATATAACTAGCGACCCGCCCCGGCTTCGCACGTAAATTACACCCGTGCAAAGTTGGGCGGGCGGGTCGCTAGTAGCTTTATAATTGTGTACTTTGTAGTGACAAAAGAAACATTTGAAAGTTTATGTCGCCGAGCATCTATTTGTGAAGGGACAACACAATTATGCTCGGACAATTTTTTTCTCAAATATTAATCATCATCAGTATCAGCCTGTCATGGTCACACTACTAGGAAAGCCTTCTCTCAAAGACGATGCGTCCTAACCCACCATGCTGGCCCAATGCATGTTACTGAATGTAATTTGTCTTTGAACAAACATTCATCATCATCATCAGCCAGAAGACGTCCACTGCTGAACATAGGCCTCCCCCTTTAACCTCCACACTGAACGACAGCCTGCCATCTGCATCCACTGGATGCCCGCGACTCTTACAATGTCGTCGGTTAACAAGCATTAGTGTGATGTAATTATTAATTGTTACCCTAGCTATTAGAGCAACAATAATCAAATACGTTAGTTATGATGACACGTGTAGATATTAACGTAAATACAACATCAGTCGCCGACTCCATCCATTAATCAACGGGAAAAATACAATACGAATTAATTAGTGCAGGGTATTATCGCAGAGGAAAGTAGGAGGTTTTGTCCGGATATTGTATTACAAGCGATATAATACACAAGCACGAATTTTAAATGATGCTTTTTCTATAACAGAAAAATTTAACAATCGAAGACTTAAACTCAAACACAACAAAATCAATTTTTTGAACATAGCAGCAACATTACCGGAAATATTGCAATTTTATTATAATTTTTTTTATGGGCTAGTGCCTTAATTAAGGTGGTTCGTTGCACAAATGGCGGGAAATTCAAATTTCAAACAGTTTTCTTGTCCTTGTAGCTAGGCCGGGTAATTATTGTAAACAACCATGATGTTTGCGCAGATTGATTATTATTCTTTACAAAATCATGTAAAGCTATTTATCTCTAATGCACATTATTACTCACATTTGTGAATAAACTAATTTTTGCTGTTTCAAACGGTTTATTCACAAATGTAAGTAATATGGTGCGTTACTGTTAAATAATTGTACATTATAATGTAAAGAACAGCCAACATTTTGCGCAAACACGTGTGTTATTTAAAAATAATTATCTGGCCTAGCTACTAGGACCAAAAAACTGTTAAAAATTTAAATTTCCCGCCATAGGTGAATCGACCCACCTTAACTAAACAAAATAAAAGTTAAAACTAACACTACAAATACAGTTAGACTGCCCATAGACCGTTGAAGGTCTAAAGACAATCCAAATGCTCAAGCCTACTACCAGTTGGCTTGATATGCAAACATATTCGCCATTTCTGTTCTTCCAACGGCGACGGAACGGAGAAAGTATATGCGTTTTGGATTGGGGGTTGTTTGTGTGATATGGATGCTAGTCTTTTAGCTATAGAACGGCTGGACCGATTTTGGTAAGGTTTTTATGTTTTAAAGCAGGTTTCATTGTGGTGGTTTTTAGCTATGTTTAATCAAAATCTGTTAAGCGACGTAAAAATTACCAGCTTATTTTCAGATTTTTTTGAACGGTCATTTTGTGCAAATTTCTACATAGTATAAATTGAAGTCGCTTTCCCCGTCTGTCTGTCTGTCTGTATGGCCGCGGACTCCTCCTAATACACGCAACGGATTTTGATGCGGTTTTCACCATCAGTTAGATACATTTTCAAGGAAGGTTTAACTATACGTAACTAGCGATCCGCCCCGGTTTTGCACGTAAACTACACCCGTGCGAAGCCGGGCGGGCGGGTCGCTAGTGCTTAATAAAACCTATAAGTATTTTTTCAACAATTGCAAAAAAGACTTTCACATACAATAGTTAAGATGTAACAACTTATTGGACACTGGACAGTTATGAAAACGTATAGTTTTCGTTGTGTAGTAAATACAATTATAAGATGTGTACCTATTTGTTACTTATAAATGTTATGTAGAAACTTGTTTTTATGTATTCGTTAATGGCAACTGCGATTAGAACCAGCGATTTCTGGTTACTTTTTTGTTTAAGAAAACGCTTTTTTTAAGAATTTCGTGTAATAATGTAATGTGTGCGTGTAAATTATTATTATTAATTTATTTTGTTTATTTTAGTGCTAGTTAATACATGATTAAAATTGATTTTAAGTGTTTTTAGTACTAATTACTTGCTTAAGAGTGTTTCACCTAAAAAATCTTAATTTTTATTAACTTGTACTTGTAAAATTAAAAAAAACCGGTTACTTTACGTAACCGTAATAATTCTGCAATTATAACTGTATTTTTAACCTTAGTTCGAATTTCGTAAAACTAGCACTTACCGTGAAGTGAGACGACGTAAAGTTTTCTGGATGAAGGAACGTGCTTCCAAGTGTGAGTCGGAGCGGTCACTGGCTGTGTCTTCAGGCTGGCGAGCTTATATACCACTCAGAGGCTTCAGTCAGGGGGCGGGGCCAGGCCGCGCAACTCCAGCTAATCTCCGCCCCATTTTGACAGCTTCCTATGACGTCACATGACGTCATTGACATCCAAAGGTTGTCATGTTGTATCAAACCTTGACAAGATTGAATTTGGACAATTAGGTTCGTATTTGGAGCGGAAAATGTTCGGGGAAATCCTTTTTAATGATTTGAAAGAGAGAAAACGTTAATTGAATTTAAGTTAATCAGATCCACGTTTTAAGATTAGGGCTAATTTGGGATTTAAACGTCTTTATTGTGAAGTAACGTTATAAGAAGTTGATGAATGTATACTACACAATAAGTATATACTAGACACTTACCTGTAACGGACATACGACGTACGTAAAATAAATCGATTCATTCGTGACTTGAAAACACCCAGATTGTAACTATCGTAATTTGTATTATATTTATTTATGTTGTAGCCTTTACTGCTCCACTGGTCGGCAAAGGCTTCTCTTCCTTTCTTCCACCCTTTTCTATCTTGTGCTATGTTGGAGTCAATATTGTTCCACCAAATTCGCCTGGGCTTGCCAGGACTCGTAGGAATGTGGGAGCCATTCGGTTGTAGCATTTGGTTGTTGTTCGGTCAGTTGTGGTATTCCTGATATTTTTCGATGATTTGGTTGAGTGATGGAGGTGATCTGTGGACTCTCTGGTCGAGAGGCCACGACGAAACCCAGCTTCTTCTGGGGGTTGATGCTGATCTAGTTTGCTGGATAATCGCGCTTCTATCACTTTAATTAATGTTTTATAAATATGTGTGTCTTTAAGAATTAAGAAAATTTGAATTACTATACGTACAGTTTAAAATACAATTAAGTAAAAGAAAAAAAAAACAGAACAGAATTTAAATGATATACGTTATTTATTCTATATTAGTGTGAGTGTATCTTATCTTATTATTAGAAAGGTTTCTAACGACGAGCTTGCTAAATAAGGAACGTAACTAACTGTATAATCTTGAAAATTGGGTCCCATTTTCGTGATTTTCATTCTTCTCTACTAAGAATACAGAATGTTTTATACAAATAGTGCGAAGTCTAAAGACCCAAAATCGAAAGTGCAGTTTAACTACGCATATTTTTTTTACAGTACAACATAAAACAAGTACCTAGTAAATATGTAGCCCTTTTTAATGATGATGATGATTCCACATAAAAAATGTGAAGGTTACTGCTCTTACTTAGAAAATCAATTGTTATTATTAAGCGTGTATAAAGTAACATTTGCGGTCTCGTTTTTGCGCGTCATAATTTTCCCCATCGACAACTTGACAGCAGTTTTAAAGAATTGGCTGACAGAGTGTACCACAGAAAAGAGAAGTAAATAGAACGGAAATGAGAAGGAAAATCTGTCGCCAGGTATTATGACAGAGTTTTGCTTGAACATTCTCATGTATGTCAACGCATCGAACTCCGCATCCAAAGAACTTGGACCTTACCTTTTTGGGTTACGTCTCAAAGTTCTTTGTCCCCATCACAGCTGCTAACTGATTTCAAATAACTGACGTTTCGTTAATATGGGTGCAACTGGCTACAAAAAAAATCTTACAAAAATGCCTCGACAGCCGTTCTAATTTAAACAATTATTTTTTTCTTTTCTGTGGAGTGTACACTGTACCTACATGTCAACTTAAAGATTAGTTACTTGAAAATATACCCAGTTTAGTTACGAGCTATAAAAACAAAACATGTACAAAGTCAGGGAAAGTTACTTGTGTTGTTTTTACTAATAGCTTATTGATTATCCAGTAGTTTGTTTTGCCGTGTAGGCAGTGGTGATAAACAGCAATTGTAGGGAGCAGTAAACCAGTCGTAAACTAACTCACGGCGTCAGCTTAACTGGACTAGGCGCTAGTTTCAAACGGTAGATACCTCAGGAATAAAACGGAAGCGGTATACCTACAGTTTCTTCTTTAGCACTTACACCCCCTTAGTTGTCCATTCGTTTACATTTTGGGCATATCATTTGCAGTTGTGTGACGCGTGTTTGTAGAACTGTTAAGAATATGTGATAGCCCGTTGGTCGAGTTGGTAGTGAACCTGCCTTCTGAGCTTGGGGGCGTGGGTTCGATTCCCACATAGGACAAACATTTGTGTGATGAATATTTGTGTTTGTTCTATATCTGGGTGTTAATATCTATTTAAGTATGTATTTAAACCTATATATGTATATATATCAGTCTCTGGCAGCCATATCACAAGCTTTGCTTAGTTTGGGGTCAGATGACCGTGTGTGCAAAAATGTCCCGAATATTTATTTATTTATTTATGTCAGTGTGTGCTATACGTGTTTACCTCGCCCCTTCAGTTTTGGGAGACTTTTTTTGGTACTAGCTCGAACTTAAGGCAGATCCAAACTCATCATCATCATCATCATTTCAGCAATAGGACATCCACTGCTAGATATAGGTCTCCCCCATTGGTCTCCAAAAGGGCCAGTTGGAAGGGGCCTGCATCCAGCGTTTCCCTGCGGTCTCTTTTAGGTCGTCTGTCCATCTTGTGGGTGAATCCAAACTATATATTATCAAAGGGTAGATACTAACAAAATAAAAAAGATTACGTCGGCACCAGTTTTCACCGGTGAAAAGTGGTGAAGGATACAAGTCAGTTAATTACAGTTAATCGTGTTTGCTCTTAGAATCTCATTTGAATAGAAGAAAAAACAATATGATATTTATGCAATCCTTTACAAGCAAACCCACGAAGTAATCTAGTGTTACAAATACAACAAACCGATCTCTATTTAGTGGACTATAACCAGCAATTAGGAATAACGATCCAGTGGAGTTAACTGTTGTTTTACATCCCTCTTTATGCACTCTTTAAGGAGTGGTCTTTACACTTCGGGTGACGGAGCAAGAAACTATTCATCATCATCATCATCAGCCTATCATGTTCCCACTGCTGGGACACAGGCCTTCTCTCTGAGAGAGGATGGGCTGTAATCCACCATGTTGACCCAGTGCCAATGTCATTATGTTTAAGAATTTTTGAGGTTCTTGGAAATAATGGTTTCCTCACGATGTTTTCCTATACCTATAGGATCTAAAGAGAGAAAAAATTATCTATAGATCCATTATGGATCTTAGCAATGGATCTATCGAGAATGATTCATGTTATCGTACAAAATAATTCATTGGTGCAGAGCCCGATCTACCCGGGTGTCGTCAGATTGTAAAGCGCACAAACTACATCGCTCTTAGAAAAAGGTAAGAAAGTACCATCTGGTACAGAACATTACAGAGTAACATTGAAAAAAGTGCTGAAATTCTGGGTACGGGGTGGGGGAACAACACTTCTGTACAACTAGTTGGACCACGGGTCGCAAGTGGGGGAAGTGGACCAGTTTTTGACCTTTAGAGTTTGTGACTCTTTATAGGTATTTTGTCTCTTAAAACTATAGTTATAGTTTATTTATTTATTAGTATTTTTTGCGTTTAATGGGTTTACAAAAAGTTACAGGTGTCGTGTAGAAAGAATGGTTTGCCATTTTACTACCTTTCAGCATGCAAATTTAGCACTTATATGGAAACGAATTTACATTTAATTCAAACAAACCATGCCTCACAAGGGTGACATCGCCATACAACGTGGTAATGGTGCCAGCATTTTGGGGGTAACGGTTTAATAGAGTGATAGTTAGGTTTTAATTTGTTGGTTTTTTTTTTAATTTTAATGTTTGGTAGTAACAGTTTTAGGTTTTAAATATCTGTGCTCTTTACAATGCCTATTAAAATTAATTTTAATTTGGAAAATTTGCACTCAGTTCACATAGTACCGAGAACTCTTAAATACGAAAGTAAACATAAATGCAAAAAAACATAAAAATTAAAATAATCTGTGAATTTGTATGAGGTTTTATATTCATAATTTGGCTGTTATCTATCTATTCCATTAATTCTTTTTCTTTATGTTAATTCAATTTAATATCTTAAAATGTTAATACTACTTATCAACTGTTTTATCTACTGTCTACATTATATTTATCTATCCGTGCCCAAGTTGGTGTTGCAACGTGGCATTTACACTATCATACATATTCATAGGTATTAGGTATTTAAGTTTGTATTAGTGAAAACTTTGTTTGGCTTTTGTGTTACTATTTATCTCGTATCTACCCTACCGTGTTTGTTAACAGCTGTTTGTTTTCCATGTAAAATAAAATAAAATAAAATAATTATAATAAAAATTAAATAAACGAAATGCCTCACTTAAAATATACAAACTTAGAATTAGATTGAAAATGAAGAGATTATTAAAATTTTGTTGTTAGTTAAAAACAAATAGTTGTTGTTAATAATTATTGAAACTATAGTCGGAGTGACCGGCTTAATCTTACGTGAGTAATTCCCGTGTAACATAAATAAAATGTATTTTATCTCGATGGTTGTAGCTCATTCCGTTGATCACGTAGCTAGTGATGTACCCCGGTGATGAGCACACTGAGTACAGCACTCAGCAAACATGCGTCGACACGTGTGTTGACATATCAGATTGGAGAATATCTCGCCCCCGCCTCGACGCATCACGCCGAACAATCAAACCTAAATATCGTGTTAGCTTACCTAAATTGTATGTCTGTAGGTATAGTGGCGAGTGGCTGAGGCGTAGCCGAGACAAGCATATGTGACTCAGTAAATGCTCAATTGCCGCCAAAGTTTTAACACTACGTTAATAAAGTTATATTTATATATATTTAATATCGGGAGCTCATTCCACAACCTTACCACGGTAAATATCCCGTTAATAATTATATAACTTTAGTGAACAACCGTGATAGTTTAAAACAGTGTACTACGTTAGAATTCATGTCAAAATAATTATGCACAATTCAGTAGAAAGTTTTCACATTATAAAACAAATCGGGCCGCTCCATATTTCTGCACCATATATATAAATTGCCATACCCTAATTATAAGTTTTTACCTATTTAGCATAATGTGCAATAAATGATTTGACTTTGACTTTGAAATCGTTTAGGTTAATTTCACATTCATTATGTTTAATGCCTAGTAAGCAACAAAACTATTTTTTTTCTGGATTTCCATAGCTTCTAAGCCAATCAAAGGACAATATATGGGAATGACTAAAAAAATATCTAATATAACCTCAAACCTTTTTGCGAATTAAAATATTGTACGCGTACAAGACATTTAAGGAGACAAAAAAAAACAAATTGTTTGATAAAAGTAATTAAATGTATCAAATCTGTTTCAGAAGAATCTCCGCTGCAACGTCGTATCAAGTACAATAACAATTTTGGCATCAATTATGTGTTTCTCTTTATTAACTTTGGTAATGAGTTTTTTTTTTTTTTTTTTTCTTTTTTATTATGGAAACAAAATACAAGCTAAAACTAAAACTACAAATACAGTTAGACTGCCCATAGACCGTTGAAGGTCTAAAGACAATCCAAATGCTCAAGCCCACTACCAGTTGGCAGCGTACCCAGCATGCTGGCAGTATTACCACGTTGAACGGCAATACTTATGCGTTGATCTTGAAACAATGATAACAATGATGATGATGTAATAATATTAACTCCCACAATATACCTATACCTACCTGATCGAATCAATTAATTAAATGCCTGAATTTAGTGCCTGTAGAAACTAGTTATACCCCGTAATGTCTATATCTAATCTATATTATATCTAGCTAATACTTTAAACGCGCAATTCTTGTATATATATTTATTTGGCGTATCTCGGATACAAGTTATGGAGAGGGCTATGCTCGGGGTTTCTGTACGAGATCGAATCAGAAATGAGGAGATCCGTAGACGAACGAAAGTTAACGACATAAATTCAAATTCAAATTGTTTATTTCATGTAACCATGGACTCAGACTTAGCTATATTTGGACAAAGAATTAGGTATAAAAATAATTGTAAAAATGTCAGTGGAAAGTCAAAATAAAATTAATATAACATACATTGTCAAATATTAATAACAAACAAAAAATACCCTAGATCAAATAAAATAATTAAAATGTGACATGAAAATTTTAGTACTCAACAAAAAAATTAAAAAGTCACAGAAATAAAATACATAAGCAAATAGAATAAGTATAGATTATTCATCATCATCAGCCAGAAGACGTCCACTGCTGAACATAGGCCTCCACTTTAACCTCCACACTGAATAGTTCACTGAGTAGTTCTCATAGATTATTACTATTATAAAAATTACAAGTTCCTGACCGGCAATGGAACTTTGACATGCCTGTCACAGCTATGCCGGTGTACACACAGTCCAGCCTGTCAGCGATCATAGCCAGGACGGCGTTAGGGCTGGCCCACACCCGGCGCACCAGGCACGCAGCCACAATGCTGGACATAGGTTTCCCCCATCGATCTCCATAAGGGCTGGTTGGAAGCGGCCTGCATCCAGCGTTTCCCTGCGGTCTTTTTTAGGTCGTCTATCCATCTTGTGTAGACATCCTACGCTGCGCTTACCGGGCTGTGGTCTTCATTCCAGAACCTTTCGGCCCCATCGGCCATCTGTTCTGCGTGATATGTGCCCTGCCCACTGCCACTTCAGCTTGCTAATCCGGTGGGCTATGTCCAGCAGTGGACGTCCTATGGCTGAAATGATGATGACGATGATAACTTTCACTAACAGCAGTAGCAGCCAGTGTACTGCGCCATGCAGTTTGATTTTTCTTTATGTGTGTAGTGTGTTTTATGCATATCTCGCTAAACTTCTTAAAAATTTCATTAATAAAAAAAAAAACCTGGGCAAGCGCCTTTATTAACTAAACAAAATACAAGCTAAGACTAAAACTACAAATACAGTTAGACTGCCCATAGACCGTTGAAAGTCTAAAGACAATCCAAATGCTCAAGTCCACTACCAGTTGGCAGCGTACCCAGCATGCTGGTGGCATTACCACGTTGAATGGCAATGCTTATGCGTTGAGCCAGAAACACGCCAGCATTTTGGTCACGCGTCGCATTAACCAGGCGCTCTGAAAGATTTTTGAAAATGAGGTGAGCTCCCGGTCCCCAAGGGCCCAATGTCTCGATCCCAAACGCCTCAAATATGTAACCACTGCCAAGGTTAGCATATTTGAAAATTATTAAAATTCATTTTTACCTTATAAATTAATAAATAAATATTGGCGAGGACAAAAATGTAGAATCTAATTTAAAAAAAACACCTCATTCAATTCCAGCGAACAGCCCCGGTACTTTACATCATTTCTTATTTTATAATAATAGATAGGTATATGCGTCCCAAGATAACGAAATACAATAAAATGACAGTAAATAGATAAGGATTATTATAGTATCATCGATTTATCTTCCCAATCTAAAGCTATTAAGATATCCTCAACAAAGGTACACCGCTTATTTATAGCAGACTAAATAAGAATAAAGTTAAAATATGATATACGAGACAAGCAAGACATGCGCCTGATGGAATAACAAAGTTTATTATGAAGCCATAACAACTGCGATTATCTCTAGACCTAGTTTGGTGATGGTCAAATGTTGACTACTTTACTGGTCATATTATCTGTTTGGACTAAGTAGTACTTACAGTTAATGGCTCTTTTCGAAATATCGTCATTTTTGCTTGCACTGCAGGTAGATTTAAAGCAGCAGTACTTCAAAAGCTCTCCTCGTAACTTCAGTACATATTTTGAAACAATACTGTATTATTATGTTAGTTAATTGTTGTTAAAACTTCACAAAGGCATTTATTTTTAATTTTTGTGTTTTTAGAGCTTATAAAAAAAACATAATAATTATGTATATAGGTAGGCCTCCCACTAGATGGACCGACGACATAGTGAGAGTCGCTGGCATCCAGTGGATGCAAAAGGCAGGCTGGCGTTCAGTGTGGAGGTTAAAGGGGGAGGCCTATGTTCAGCAGTGGACGTCTTCTGGCTGATGATGATAAATATGTATATTTAAAAGTTAAAAGTTAAAAAGTTATCTACTCCTAGCGGTAAATGTATATAATTCTGTAAGTTATTTGTGAATAGTGCTGTTGGCTGTATTATTATTAAGTTTATTAATCTATCCACCTTATTGTACATTTTATAATATGGCTGTTTACTCTTCCTTAATAAATAAAATACACAGTACTGTTTGATAGATGTTAGAATCTTTCACGGTAAAAATAGATTTTCCTTAAATCCATTTTTTTTAAACATGGTTTTATTTATTTTATTACGTAATTTTCAGATTTCTTGAGGAATGAGACCTCGCCCTATAAGGTGCGTCAGATGTGATGTAGGTACGTATCTATATGCGCGATAGTACGCTGTCGATACGATAACGTAGTGCAGAACTATCTTATCGATACCTGTCGATAGGAGACGTAGTCGCGAATCCGTGCAGTTGTGACAGTGGAGGCCTCCACTAGAGGCTAGTGTCGGATCCATAACCGTAATAGGTACGTAATTTCATATATAATTATTTTTTACAAAAAAATATAAATATGTATTTTTCAGTGTTCACTGGCATATGCCTAGTCAGTAACCATATCAAAAATAGACGTTATCTTAATAATAATGAAACCGGTGAAATCATCAAATAAGTAAGGAGGCAATAATTCATCGAATCGACACTCGACGTTTCATCTCTTAGCTACGTTGACATAACTGCTTACAGACTTCAAACTTGCACCGGCGTTTAAACTACTGACATTTTAAAAGAGTTTTGTTTAAAAACAAAATCGCTTATCTTGAACACAACGCCTTTCATGCGTACCTAATTCCACTCGAATTCGAGGTGAATACCTGAATTTTTCTGATGAAATCATCAGAAAAAAATCCAATTTACGCTGGCATCAAAAAGATATTTATCCAAATAAATGTTACCATTATAGTAAAATAGTGAATTTTTTTCCAATATATTTCGTTAACTATTAACAATCTGATGAAAAACAAATAGAGGTAGCGCTAAGTTTATTTCGTCAAACCGTGTTCCCCTTACGGACAACAGCTAATTGCGGCACCTAATCCGCTCAGTTGGAAAATCACGCGAACGTGAACCTTATCGCGCCCAGATACGATTTGCGGTCGGGTGATTTTCCAACTGAGCGGATTAGGTGCCGCAATTAGCTGTTGTCCGTAAGGCCCCAGGGAACAATTGCTAGAACCATAATCATCATAACCATTATATATTATAAATGAGAAAGGGTGTTTTTTTTTGTTTCTGTTTCACACAACAACAAAGCAAAAAATTTACGAGTTTTTTTAATGGGCAACTTTTTTTGATATAATATTTTGACGGTTCCCGGGGATTGTTCACGAAGGTAAAACTAAATTAATATTATTTTAGTCGAAAATTACTTGTGATCAATTGCGCGGCAATTAGTTGCTATCTACATCCAAGACCCTAGACCACCTAAGTATCAGATTGAGCCTCTAGATGCATTGCAGCGTAAAGCTGTAAGAATTGTTGGCGATCCCAAGCTCACCGAACACCTAGAGCCGCTCAGCATGCGCAGAGATGTTGGGTCCCTCTGTATCTTTTATCGCATTTACAACGGGAAGTGTTCCGAAGAACTGTTAAATCTAATGCTGGCGTCGCGGATTTATCATCGCACCAGCCGCCACCGCCTGAAAGCTCATCCACACATCATAGATCTGTGGAAACCACATACTGTGCGTTTTACGCAATCTTTTTGCCTCACACCTGCAATTTTTGGAATGAGCTTTTGCAGCATTTTCGAGTAACTATAACATAGGGTTCTTCAAAAGGGCTTTTAATAGAGTCTTCAAGGGTCGGCAACGTATCTGTGATGGCTCTGATGTTACAGGTATACATAGGCAACGGTGATCACTTACCATCAGGCGGCCCGTTATCTTGTTTGCCAACTATGGCGTAAGAATATATATCTTACATTATAGTAGAATACGTTATAGAGCCAAGTCACGCCTGTATCAACATGTTACTTGTAGTTGTCAACGGGGCCTCTTGGTGTTTGCTTCGGCCCCACCAACGTCTCTCAAATGACTGGGCTAGACCCAATAATGTTTCAAAATAAAGATAAATGATTATAATAACGTTTATTTGCTGTAAAGTTTACAAGCTTGTGAAGTAGGTACAAAGATTTAAAGATAATATTAAATCACATTACTTAGATTGTTAAAATACGTCATTATCTAATCGAGTACTTTAGATAGGCAATGAGCCGAGATCGCACCGTGTTATCTCTCGTATCGCTGAGCCTAGACTGCCGACGTTAATTGTTGCAAATCTATATATAATTTATCGCACAGACGGATTAAGATAATTTTGGGAACTGGGTCCCATTCAAAAAATTGACATGAAATTCGTAAGTTATTAAAATTAAACCGTCGTTATCTACGATATGCGTATATGCGTACGTGTGTGTGTGTGTGTTTGTGTGTGTGATGTGTGAGAGACAGAGTTACTAAGTTGTTAATAGTAAAGATTATATGATAGCGTAATACCACTTCACTCTCACTCGAAAACAACTTGACTTACGAAGCTTAATTTGGCACCAAGATTCTAATGTAATCTAGAGGCCCACAGAGGTCCGCTAAGAAATAATTATGCGAAAGGGGCGAAATAAAGGGATCAAAAAGGGGCTAAAATTTTGCGTCTAAAATGTTTAGCGGCTAGTTCTAGTGCTAGTAAGTTTTTATATTACTTTAATAAGTCATAAACAACCTACATAATTTTATTAGTTTATAACAGTCTACCTACCTAATATTTTTCTAAGCCTGGCTAAAATCTGTTGCTTTTTATTTGATAAAATATTTTGCATGCAAATTAATTCTTCAGATCTCGTTCGAAAGTTTTAAAGAAACAGGAACCTAGAGCTTAGAGATTCGTGTCACATCTTCGACAAAGTTGCACAAAGTATCGGAAAAAGTTTAGAAAACGTTTGAAATGTGTTTCAGGGTTCCGTAGCAAACTAAAAAACCTTTAATTGCGCCGTGTCCTTCTGTATTCCACAGACTTTTATTGAGAGACCTATTGTCATGAATTTTGGTACACATATAGATGAATTTGCATGAATATTTTTTTTGTGTATTTTTTTTTGTTTTAGCTTCCTTATTTGGAAAGTGGGGAGAAAAGCATACCCCACTACCCCATCGGCTAGGATATCATTGAAAAGTTTCTTGACAAAAAAAAAACAATTGATATGCTTCGTTTTTGAGATATTTGAGCCCAAAGTGAGCATTTTTGATTTTATTTTGGTTTACTGGTTAGGTTTCATTCTAGGCATAAAAAAGATGAGTATAAATAGAACATGAACAAAAAAATCTTCAAAAATAACAGGTCTTTCAAAAACCAAATAGTTTCAAGATGTAGCGATTAAATTATTAGTTTAGACGCGAAGTCACACAACTTGTAGTGTGATGCCTCTGGTGTTACAAGGGTGACAATTAAAAAATTGATTTGATTTGAAATATCCATAGGCGACGATGATTGCTTACCATCAAGCAGCCCGTCTGTTTGTTTGCAACTATGGCATTAAAACAACTGTTCGGGAACAACCGCAAAAACATCTTTACATGTTAATAACGCTATGATGACGATTATTTAACGACACAGCTACAGAACCCTACCATAAGCGTACCACGACACGCACTTGACATGTTTTTCCTTTTAAATTAATAATTCGTCGTCGAAGATTTAGAAATTATTTAGTTTGCGTATAGTACATCTCCATAATCTTGTTTGCGAGTCGCGTGGGCTCAGTAGCTATGTGGTTACCCTTATACCACAGTTTTGAGACCACCCAACCCATATCTGACTTGCCATAGCATGGCTTTACTGTTCATGTTCTAATAATTATATATTTTTTACAATGATACAAAAGCCGTCTTTTTTCCATACAATAGATTTACATTTGGTCACTAACTCGCCTAATTGTAAGACGGTATGGCCGAGTAATCCACCAACCCGCACTGGACCAGCGTGGTGGATATGGCTCAATCACCCTTTAAGGGGTAGGCTAAAAGTCCAGCAGTGGACTGTTAAAACGGCTGATTATGATGATGATGATGGCCGAGGAAGGAACACGCTGATTTAGAAAAACACCTATTCACTCTTGAAGATGTCTGGATTGTAGTTCTCAGGATACATGGAGGACGGCAGGGAGTCCCATTCTTGTTGCAGTACGTATCATAAATGTCGACCCAAATCGTTGTGTACGAATCTTTGGAATATCCACGAGGAAGGTGGTGCGTGTAGTCTTTTTAATTAACTTGGTGTGAATGATCTTATTTCCAGAGCTATAGGTAGTACAAGATGGGTGAAGTGAAGCGGTACACACTAGCGGAGGTGGCTGTGAATAGCGGTCGGAACAACTCGCCTGTCTGGCTCGTGTACCGGGACTCCGTGTATGACGTCACCAAATATATCGACCAGGTGAGAGACTACACTGGTTTTGAGTGCCTCTAGCATAGAGGTATTATTACCCTATATTATGGCCTCTAGCAAGGGCACTGTTCCACTTCACCATACCTTATGTACAAAAAAAAACGAGTTAGTCAAGACGGACTGTCAGTCAGTTTAGTCAAGATAAGACAAGGTTTTCCCCTCGCTCGCTGTCACCATCATATTGTATTGTCTTCGGAACTTGACAAGTAGGTATGCCAAATTTCCGCTCAATCGCTCATCAGGAAGTGGCTCAAATTTTACTTGCTAGGTTTGATTGAGACAGACAGACAACGGGACAGGGAAACTAAATAAAAGCTTTCAAAAAGGAACGGTTCTTGTAGGAAAGCGGGTGAAACCGCGGGTCGATTTATAACATAATAATAATAAATAAATATTCCTATAGTTATTTATTTTATAATTTTTTTATAGTAGATAGGCTTGCGCTTGGCCGCCATCTCGCCTGATGTTAAGTGAAGATGCGGTCTACGTTGGAGCACGCTTGCCTAGAAGAAACCGATTCACTCGTGATTTGAAGACACCCAGATTGTAACTGGGGAGGAGGGAATTAGATCATGAAGATCCGATGCACACTCTCCGAAATGTAACCGATAAAAGACCGATAGGCTAGCAACTTTACGCCGATGCTCAAGACTAAGGAGCTTAGTCTGAACCAGGGATTCGTTGCCTATGAGCCTCTTGGCGCGCTTAAGCTGTCTCTAATGTTGTGATCATTGTGTTCCAGCACCCTGGCTCGCCGGAGCCGATCACGGAGGAAGCCGGCAAGGACGCCACCAAGGCATTCGACGAAGTGGGCCACTCCTCCGACGCACGGACCATCATGGCCAAGTACAAGATCGGGGAAATCGTCGAGGTAATTATTTTATGCTTCAAAGAAATTCTCAGAAAATTACATCCTTAGGCACTTGGCAAGCGGTTTTCCATGTAGTAGTATTGGACTGGGCAGATAGGATGCGCTCCACGATGTCTCGCCATCTCTCTCTGCTGGAGGTCATCCTGCTGCACTCGTTTAAGGGACCACCCACTGCAGACTTGATCTGGTCGGTCCATCGCATGGGTGACCTCCCGCGCGGTCTAGTGCCTTCCACCTTTCCCTGGACAACGAGGCGTTCTATGGACTGATCATCTCGTCTTGAAACGTGTCCGAAGAAGGCTAGTATCCGAGACTGTACTGTGGAAAATAAGCGCTGCTTGATGCCAAGTTCTTGGAGTATCGAGACGTTCGTTCGAAACTCAGTCCACATGATGTTTAGCTCGGCGATAACCTCCTCAATCTCCATGTTTTACGGACTCTCCAACTCCCGTCTTCTCTTTAGGCTGGACCCAGAATCTTGCGCATAACATTCAAGAGTTTTTCTGCCTATATAGGGTCAACGTCCAAGCCTCACTTCCGTACATCAAGATTGGTCTGATAACAGTCTTCTATATCGTTACCTTAGAGTGTTACAATGTTGAATACATTTCTGGGAAGAAAACCTCGCAAAGCATGTATTAATAAAGAAATAACCAAAATTGCATTCCCGAGGCGATGATATGCGAATCTTGGCTTGATACAGATAATCTGCTCTAATAAATCCCTTGTACTCGCAAGTGACAGGTTAGTTTCTGTCGGCCACGTGTGTAGGTCGGTGCGACCGGCTCTCATGCCCCACGCCTGCTCCCGGGGACTAATGTGCGTCTTCCACTTACACTAACCATGCCATTACGACGCGTGCTGAGGGAGTTTCGATGTACCCGTCCCCTGGGCGGCCGTACTCACTACTATTGTTATTGTAATGGCCATAGAAGGGAAACAAACACAAACTGATGTTTGTTTTGGTTACTATGTGCAAACATATTAGTAAAACAAGTATTTAAATAATACCTATCATCAGGGTTATAGATTTTAGTATCTTTACATAAATTGTTAAGTGACAAGTTTTTTGAATTAAAAATGTAATCCTTGATATAAGAGCTGATAATGTTCAAACGGCCGAACAGATTTTCTTGAATCATGGCGATAAAAAACCCAAATCAAAATCGGTTCAGCAATTTAGGATCTACAATGCCACTGACAGACATTCAGTTGCACAGATACACGCAAGTTAAATATTATTTATAACACCCTTCTTTTTGCGTCGAAGGTTAAAAAGCTAAGAGTAGCCTACCAGCCGGTAATCATACCTATAGGTATTATAAATTATAAATGTGGAAGTGCGTTTGTTAGTTCGTCGGTTAGGTCCTTCTTTCATGCAGTAACAGAATAACGAATTGACGTGATTTTTGGCATGGATTGTTCAAGGGCCGGGTAGTGACATTGGCTACTTTCCATCCCAAGAAATATACGATTCCTAGGGAAGTGTCAACGTGAGTGAAACCGCAGGGCGCAGCTAATTCAATATAAGAGACGTCGAATAGCTCTGTTGCTTGATTTTGCTGATTGCAAAAATTAATATCTAATATATTTACTAATTCGTTTTTTCAGGACGAGAAAAAATACGACGAAAGTGGGAAGAAAAAGAAGAGGGTAGTGACCGCAGCTCCTGAAGAAACGAGCCGAGGGTTCTGTAGCATCATCACATGCGGACTCGTGGGATAGCACGTCATCAGTTCCTACTGTATACGGGTGTAAAGGAAACCTCCCCAAACCGGAAACGCTATGATTACACTATCTAAACACAAACGAATACCAATAATGCCTTGTATTTGTTGTTGTTTTAGTATTTTGCAAACCAGCAATGTAAAGCGTGCAAAGCTCGGGGTCAATGCACCACGTAGCTATACAAAAGCGCGCGAGCATGCGCGCGTGGTAGACTGTGTGAGAGCGAAGGTCGTTCGTTGACCTCTAACGTCAGCTGAATATTTATTTGCATTACATTGCGAACTTTAAAAAATATTTTTTTGTTAATCATTATCATCATCAGCCAGAAGACGTCCACTGCTGAACATAGGCCTCCCCCTTTAACCTCCACACTGAACGACAGCCTGCCTTTTGCATCCACTGGATGCCCGCGACTCTCACAATGTCGTCGGTCCATCTAGTGGGAGGCCTCCCTACGCTGCGTCTTCCGGTTCGTGGTCTCCACTCCAGAACCTTTCTTCCCCATCGGTTATCGGTTCTTCGAGCGATGTGGCCTGCCCATTGCCACTTCATCTTGCAAATTTTAACAGCTATGTCGGTGACTCTGGTTCTTTGGCGAATATCCACGTTTCGGATTTTATCGCGCAAAGAAACTCCGAGCATAGCTCTCTCCATTGCCCGCTGTGTGACTCTTGAGTTTTTCCAAAAGGCCAACAGTTAAGGACGACGTCTCAGTACCATATGTTTTTTTGGTATTACTGTAAAATTTTACTCCCTAAAGCTGATGTTGCTTATAACACTAATAAGGTAAAAAAGGCGTTTTTGCCGTTTCGGTAACCACCAGCACTTTCACCAGTCTTCGTTTTTTGGAGAGTTTTCTTACACCCGGTACCTACCTATAGTGTTAGATAGATTAACTCTTTATTGTTAGTTGTAGATGGAAAATCAATGTAGGTAAACCTAGGAAGAAACTAATGAGAGATTGTAGGCGCCGGACGCCACCTCTTCTGAACTCGTGGCGCGTTTTTCATAACTTGTTTGAAGTGAAAACTTCTTTAGGCACGTTGGGCACTTTTTGTGATGAAAGCACTGAACTCGCGTGACAAACACGCTGAGATACTCGTTCGGGTAATGTCGGCTCGAGTCGACTGACGGAGCGAGAGAGATAATCAACCTTGATGAAGTTTTCACTTCTGTCGTGTGGTCTAAGCGCACTTAGATCTGTGAAGCGCACACTTTTTTATGCTACAGAGCTAACAGAGCTGCAGTGCAAGTACCGTTCTTTATCGATCAGCAAATTTGACAGTTGAGATCTTCAAATTCGATAAAATGCCATTTAATCAGTACTCGCTATGATCGATTCTATGGCATTTTATCGAATTTGACTATCGATAAAGAACGGTACTTGCGCTGCTGAGCTATTATTTGTCTTCTGTGTTAGAGTCCAAGTTCCGGAGCTACAGTGTGCTATTATATCTTCTGTGGCTGTAGTTAGATTGGTGGAGATGCCACCGCAGTGACCTTTCTGATGGCTACTATTTAAATAAAATAAATAAATAAATATTCGGGACAATTTTGCACACACGGTCATCTGACCCCAAACTAAGCAAAGCTTGTGATATGGCTGCCAGAGACTGATATACATGCATAATTATATAGGTTTAAATGCATACTTAAATAGATATTAACAACCAGATATAGAACAAACACAAATGTTCATTACATAAATGTTTGTCCTAGGTGGGAATCGAACCCACGCCCCCAAGCGCAGAAGGTTCACTACCAACTGGACCAATGGGCTATTTGTCATGAGAATAAAGATAAATTGTACATAATTATATCACTACAATTGTACAGAGGTTGTAATATATTTTTGTAAAGTATTTTATTTAGTGCTTAATTTATAACACGTATTTTATAGAAAAAGAGTTGTTTTATTTTTTTAGGGTTCCGTACCACTAAAGAAAAAAAGGAACCCTTATCTTATAGGATTACTTTGTTGTCCGTCTCTCTGTCAAGACAATTTTTCTAAGGTACGCGTGGAGGTATCAATATCAAATAGCTAGGTACCTACTCTACCATACCTACTCAAGCTCAGGGGCCTTACGGACAACAGGTATTGCGGCACCTAATCCACTCAGTTGGAAAATCACGCGAACGTGAACCTTATCGCGCCCAGATACGGTTTGCGGTCGCGTTATTTTCCAACTGGTCCCTGGCCCCTGGTCTGCAATCCCTTGGAGCTGTGAACCCAAAAAGTAGCTTAAAAATGCGTTCAATGTTACGGAGTTGAGTTACGAACATTCACACCATACACTAATATTATAGGGTTTCGCCATAAGGGTGTACCTACTAAGCCAAAAGGGGGCCATAGCACCGGCGATGTGTACCTATAAATACGTATGGACTCCAAAACGGTTGGACCGATTTTGACGAGACTTTCACTGGCAGATAAGGCAGTTAAGTTTCACGTTCGTGTGATTTTCCAAACTGCGCGGTTTTAACGTCAATTTGAGGCCGCGTAAGAAGTTGGGCCTAAGACCCCAGTTCTTGTACCTACGATCATCGAAGCAACGTCGGGCTCGATCGGCATACTTGAATGGGTGAACGCCTAGTCGTCATTTTGCACTACTTTTTATACTTCAGTAATTAACCATTTATGTGGTTGTATGGAACCCTCAATGCGTGAGCCCAACTCGCACTTGGCTGGTATTATTATTTGTAGCTAGTAATAGATTTTTATTTAGTAGATAGATACTGAATTGTATGTTGCCTAAGTAAATAAGCATTTAAGTATTTTATTAGGAGGTACAACTATTATTAGAACCTTTGATCAGACAAACAAGGGAGATGTGCCTTAGCACAGTTATCGTTCGTGTTCAAATGTCTTTCCCATTTTTTAAATTGGTTTTTTAATTAAAATTGTAAGTAGGTACAGCTCACTTCCTCATTTTCACGCATACCAATACAAAGAGAATTACTAAAAGCTTGACACTAATCAACTAGGTAGGTAACTAAGCTGATTATCTAAAAGTCCACATGAAAAAAAAAATAGGGCGGCAAGGTGACGATATTGCAGGGTGAGTTCGATTAAATGCGTTCGCATCGGCCACGCCACCTTATCACAACAATTTTATTTATCTCTTGTCTGAGATTTGAGACTAGAAGAAATGCTTATTTCTTTAAGCGCCATCTAGCGAAAGTATTGAAAAGTTTCTTAGTAACTAGCTTTGCTAGATTCGGTGGCTTGTGGAGAGCTATGGTTATTATAGTTCGTAAGATATACGTAGGTGGCGCTGTTCAAAACAAAAATATTCTATATTTAGCCTACTTTGCCAACCATGGATGGAGCACAAAGATATGGAGCAAGAGGCCTACACGAGTAGAGCAAATAATTCATTGGTACTGGACTTCTATTAAGATGCACAAATATAAGTATGTAATAATTTATGGACCTACATTTACCTTATTCATTACCAATCATTACATGGAGGGATAGGTAATGAAATTAAACAATCGCTCAAAATATATAAATATATACTGGGTTCCGCGGAAAGGGTGTACTAAGCCAAGAGTTCCATAGTAGGTACCCATCATTATGAACATCTTTTACTAAGAAAACAACTATGCACACACGAAAAAAAAACGGCTATTCCATAGAAAACTGTCATTCACTTCGACAAAATGTATGTAACAGCTTATTTTTTTTTTTAGCTATTTCATTGTTGGTCTCATTGTAAATGTAGTAAAAAAATATGTCAAAATAAATTACTGATTGTTTGTTGTTCGTAATGGCTACTAGACCCCTTTCTGCTTAGTACACCCTTCCGCATAACCTTGTATAAACGCGTCAAGAGAACCTCCTGCTTTTTTGCATCAGGTAATAAAATACAATGGCACCTCTAAAACTATGCCAATTATTCCATACCTGCATCTAATAGCACAAGTTAACTGGAAAATTAAAGTCGCACTTATCCAAATCGTTTATTCAAGCAAATGAACATTATGAACAAACTATAACATAAAATTTATCTACTTAATGATATTTACATTCTGTACCTCGCTTACCTTACTGTTACGATAACACTACGCACGTACACCTAGGACGCTTACCCTATGTATAAAAATGCAGAACACAATCTTACCCCAACGTATTCTGTATACATATACATACATACCTCTCCTCATTAAAACATAAGTAAAAAATATTGTTTTCCCTACTATATTCTCGCACAACACGCCGTGAGGACGCAAACCTTCCCAGTAGAATTTGCACCAATGTTATTCTGCATTTTTACTGTCAATTAATGTAAATATTCTTAGTAAAGAAATTATTGATAAAATACTTATCAATAAGTTTGTCATATTTTATATTAAATCGAGTGCCAACTTTAGTGTGGTGAAACATGGTACAACGGAGATATTTTAAACAATCAGGCACAATTTGGGCATATTAATTTATTGCATTAATTTCGGTTGGATCCATGGGGCCTTAATACTGAATATAGCCTCGGACTATGACACCGTTAGTTCAAAGACTTCACCGATCCAACATTAGATACATAATGCCAAACGTAAAACATCAACAAAGACTACAAAACTTAAATAAGTGCATTATTATGTGTGATTAACTAAATACTAAGAAACAAACAATTATACCATGTTGGCAGCGGGGACAGTCCGCCTCCCATCACTATGTGATCTCTACAGATGGCATGCTGCCGCCACTGCCAGCCTGGTACATCACAACTATAATATAGGCTTTTAAAATGATATCTAGCACGCTACACACTGCTTTCAGTATAATCTTGAAGAAAATATAATAAAACAGAAAAAGGAAATAGTTTTGGAATTGAATTTAAGGGAAGACATTGAATATCCACACAACAGGCCACGAAAGCATAGAACAGTGTCTGAACCAAATTAGCATTTTATTAACATAGTAAAATATGCAATATTTAAATAATTTGATAAACAGCCTGGTGGTGAGGCATTCATATCTTGTCAAATTAAATAAAGTAAATGTATAAAGAATACAGGAACTGCACACGAGGCACTTACAAATAGTTTAAAATGTGGGTTGCAGCACCACACAGAGACTGGGTGTAGGCATCACCGACCTAGTCCCTCACAATGAGTGAATAATTTATTATTATGCCAGATCTCCAACAGTATCCAAACTCAGCGTGTTCAAATAATACAATAAAATTATGTACCATCAATAATATTAATTATTTTAAGAGTAAATAAAATATTTTAGTAAAAACTCTATGAGGACATCTACACAGACCCATTTATAACATACAAAACTCATATACTATATCAGTATGATTTAAATGTATAACTATCGTCCGGAGCACTTTCATACAATTTACAATCTAGGAATCGCCGGTATAGAGTTCACTCCCGCCACTAGTCCCTGGAGGCAGCACTATCAGTTCACTGCTGCTGGTTAGAGTGTGTCGCCTGGTTCGCAGACTTGGTGATGACGATGGTCTGCTTGCCGCCCACGGGCGACTTGCCCAGCTGTAGCATGTTGGAGGGCAGCGTAATGATCTTGTTACCCCCCACCGTGTTGGTAGAGACCAACTTCACTATGGTGGCGCCGGGCGCCAGGCCTTGCGCGCCGCCGCCCGCAGGCGCCACCGCCCTGTTGCCCATCATCGCCATCTTGGGCATCGTGGCCACCGTCATGCCAGTGGAAGTTTTCACGAGCGTCACATACTGCGGCTGGCTGGCGGTCGCCGCGCCGCCGCTCGCAGTCTTCTTGATGATCACAGGGATGCCAGCGTTCCCGCCCGCCTGCCGCAGCACGGTGGCGCCGCCCATCGTCGTGGTGGTGTGTGTCGTCTGAGACTGATCGCTCGACTTGGCTGTCACTATCTTGTAAACGGGCGTCTTCTGGCCACCGCCGGCGATCTGTATAGCGCCACCGCTGGACGCGATCACGGGCAGGTTGCCGGCGCTGAACTTCACGGGCACACCCTTCTGCAGACCGACGCCCGCCTGCACCGGCACGCCACCCGCCGTCTTCACGAGTACGTTACTCGTGCCGATCTTCATGTTGCCGGGGCCGAGCTTCAGCGGCACATTGCCTTGCCCGATCTTCTGCATCGTATTGCCCTGGATCTTGCCTTGAATGTTACCGGCGCCTATCTTCAGCGGGAGAGCGTTGCCGGCCAGTTTGACGGGCACGTTACCGGCGCCCAGTTTGACTGGCATGCCGGCGGGGCTGCCCCCTGTCTTGACCTGCACGAAGCGCGGCGTGCCGCCGCCTCCGGTCGTCGAGCTGAGGACGATCTGCGCGCTCGACTGCGCCGTGGAGACGCGCACCGGAGTGCCGGCACCGCCCGCGCCCAGCCCGCTGACGATCCGCGTCACGCCCTGCGGCGTCACTGCCGCCACTTTGATCTGTTGCGAAGACCCCGCGGTCGCCGGTGATTTCACGACAGTTTTCGCCTGGTACGTCGCTTGTTTGATGGTCGGCGTGCCAGGAGAGATCTTGACGGCCGCTGGGCCTGCCACTTTGACGGCAGCCTGGAGCTTTTGCGGCGTCGATATAATCGGAGTAGTGATGGAACTGACGGCGGCGGCGGCGGCCGCAGGAGTGACGAGCGCGGGCGCAGGCAACGGCCGCGTCGGCGTGGGCAGCTCAGGAGTGGCAGGCGTCGAGGCGGGGGGCGGGGATGCAAGCCCGAAGGCCTTGCTTGCGTCGGGCTGCGCGGCCACTGGTGAGGCGGGCGGCGGCGCGCTCACCGGCTCTGACGCCGATGGGAAGCGTGTGGGGGTCACCTTGCCGCACTTCTGCACTTGCAGCAGGTATGTGGTAACGGTGTTGAGTGCGGGCCAGCAGAGCTCCAGAGAAGTGGTGCCAGCGCGGACGAGCGCCACGCGCCCAGCCTGCGGCGGTACTCCCACTTCCAGGTACCAGAGATCCTTGCAGCAGATTTGGTTGTTCCACGTTTTCCTATATCCGTCTCGCCCCGACCAGATGTAGAGCCTAGTTTGGATGGTGACTGCACTGTGACCAGCCCGGGCGCGTGGAATGGACTCTTCGAACTTGTCTAATGCTATATTGTCCCAGGTCATTGACTCCAAATTAAGAGAGGCTAGAGTGTTTGTGCATTTCCATTCTTTTTCGTGTGTGGCAAGTTTAGATTCATCAGGTACTAGAGGCACCCATCCTCCATACACATACATGTGGTGACCGATGACTGTAGCAGTGTGCAGGGAGCGGGGCAGTGGCGGAGGCCCACCCACTTCGGGCCGAGACCATGACATGGTATCTACGTCAAGTATCCAGAGGTCGCCGAGGCGTGAGCCGCTCATGCCACCGTATATGATGAGCGATGATTTTCCTGAATTTTTATCCCTGTAAGAGACGCCACTGTGAGACTCTCGGGGCGGAGGCGACTGGCCGTAAGTCAGTGGTATATCCCATACTGTCATCGAGGAATTCGGATACAATTCTAACGTATACAGGTCGTTCAGATATCTGGGTATATTATTCTTGGGGTCATCGCTCTCGTTGGCTAGCCCGCCGAAAAGAAAAACTTTTGAATTGAGGAGTGTGAAGCTGTGGCCGAGTCGGGGGCACGGCGAGAGTCCCTGCTTCGGCGGGAGAGGTTTTAGGCGTTTCCATTCCCAGCGAGAGGCCTGCAGTTCATAGAGATCGTTAGAATACTTGCCGTACTCCACCATGCCGCCAAAAACAAGCAGGCGAGTTCCGTCGACCACGAAGCCGTAGGCGGCACATCCTGGGGGAACTTCGCCCTTTGTGACGGGGACGAACCATTGGTTTGTGGTGGTATTGAAGACATGCAGCTCGTGAACTATCCCTTCGTTTCCGCCGCCGAAAACTATCATCAAATCTTTTATGGCGACAGCGCGATGGCCATGGCGTGGTCGTGGTTGGGGCCCGGTAGGATTGTTCACTTTTTGCCACTTAAGTACAGCGTTTTCCTTCATTTTTACTATACATTTGTTCACTAAAAGCTTTTCACCGTATGTATCGCTCGGGATGCGTATCTACAGCATAGACAATGAGAAACGTCGTAAATAAGCTTGGAAGAAAATATTCGGGTTAGTTGAAGCTACATACAGCAATCTTATACTTCTTTCTCTGTCGCACTCGTTGGCTGCTCCGATGAGTAAAATAAAAACACCATAGGCAGCTTCAAGTGTATAACAAAAATGGCGTTAGCAACAGCGCTGCCAATATAAAAAAATAAGAAAGGACGGCGTCGGACGTCAAGAGTTTGTCTATAGCCACTTTTCGTTTTAAACCATAGATAAAATTTCGTCTATGATACACAAAATGAATCCACCCGACACCATCAGTATTTTATCAATCAATTGTTTATATTGCACTACGATTAACAAAATTTTATTAGAAACGTGACGATGTTATTATGTTTTGAGTTATAAATTATACATAACTTACATTATTATCTTACATTGAATGTAATGCGGGCTACACATTTTGTAGCCCCGACTGTGATACTGCATGCCATGCCATCACGTCGACCAGACCAGGGCATTCCATTAATTTTTATTTATTACGCCTGTAATTGTCAATTATTGTAATATTATTTATTGTATGAATAAACTGAATTTGAATTAGGGCCACGCTCACCGGCTAGAGTACGAAATAGGGAAGGGGATGGAAGTGAAAAGTAAGCGGGACCGGCTGCTACACATATGCGGAGTTCCACGGTATTGACACGGGTAATAACGAAATTACCAGGTATAACTTGGTAATGAACAGAAACTTGTCACCAACTTGCACTTGGCCATTATTTATTATTTGTAGTTATACTTTAGAGTGCGTACTATTGCTAATCATGCCATGTCATTGTTTGACACTTGAACGTATTACCGTTTTTACATTGGAGCTAATACAAAAATACGTATGTTGTATGGGGACCCCCCTTTCGTTTTTACTTGTTGACTTTTTTATTATTTCTTAGTAAATCCGCCGTAACATTACTTTTCTGAAAATTTCAATACTGGCTATCTAATACGGTTCTAAAAATATAGCCGTTTAAAGGTAGGACAAACATACGAACGGACAGACAGACAGACATCACAGGCTTAGTAATAGGGTCCCATTTTTACCCTTTGGGTACGGAACCCTAAAAAAGGACGTCAAGGTATGTGTGAAATGTATCTACAAAAGCAAAAAATCAACCTTTATCACTACTGGACACTCGCCGTGACTCGACGTCGTCCTTAGTTTTAACATCAAATCAATCAGTCGACTCCATCAAGCAATTAGGTTCAATCACTTCAATCACACCGCATTAAAAGTGAAGTTCTGCCTTTAGTACATAATTAATGGAGTGTGTATCCGATTTTCTTTCTTTTTTATATTGGTAGTTGTGGAAAAAAGCGCGGCAAACAATAATAAACTTCTATGTCAGTCTATGGTAGCAACTTAGTGCAACAAAATATTCCTAGATGGCGGTAAAGGAGTTTTGGCGCCAACGTGACAAAGAAATCATCTATTGCGTCAGATTGTGTACTATTTATTTTAAATTTGTATTTTTACGAATGTTAATGTGTAATCATGGTGGATTATTATATTTTAAGTGTTCGTGAACGTGCTCAACTTTGGGCAAATGACATAATGAGGCGAAACATGTATTTTCGTGTTGTTTCCAAAGCTCCATACGTGACTTACTTGACTCTAATTGTGACTATGACTTATTTATTATTATTATTATTTCTCTTATTTGACTATAATTAATATTTAATTTCTTGAAAATTTTTCATTACTTGACACTGGCAAATGCACAAGAAGTCATCATAACAGGCCACTGCAGCTGGACTTTTAGCCTACCCCCGAAAGGGTGATTGGGCCATATCCACGGGGGCGGATCCAGGATTTCATTTGGGCGGGGGGGGGGGGGGGGGCATTCTGACAAGTATGAGTATGCTATGTAAAAGTGCACCTGAATTAAATCGAAAAACTGAGTGAAATGTATGGAATTGCTAGGTGTTTTGGGGGGGGGGGGGGGGGGCATGCCCCCCCCTGGATCCGCCAATGCATATCCACCACGCTGGCCCACGCAGTTGCGGGTTGGTGGATTCACATACGCCATTGAATTCCTTCTCCGTACGTATGCTGGTTTCCTCGCGATGTTTTCCTTCACCGAAAAGCCAGTGGTATGAAAATCCGTACATAAGCTCCAAAGAGCTCATTGGTATGGGCCCGGGGTTTGAACCCGCGACCTCACGCTTTCAAGTCTAGCGGTCTCCCAAATAGACTACTGCGGCACCACAAGAAGTGCGACGCCAAAATCCTCTCAAAAGGAAAGAAGAAAAAATGCCTGTAAAGTAAAATATTATAATTGGCGTCGATTCTGTCATACCACTCACTATTAAACTAAACCAATCTGACAGGACTAAAATTATCTGCCTCTATTTTCATTTTATTCAACATGGATGGCAACAATTTTAGAAAATGTCAAATTTAGTTTAGTTTAGAGTACCTACATCAGAATCGATACCAATGACATAGGTTCTGGTCCTTGCATCTGGTCGGCATCAGCAGTTTTCGAAGTTGAAATTCAAAACAGGCTCAGAGAAAATTGGCAAATAGTTTTCTTCTTTCTTTTTTCAATACTTTCTAGGTAGGTATGTATTTAATTATTGTGCGTTCAATTTTAGTTAGTCTGTATTAGTATTATAATCATCATAAAAATTATCTCATCTGGCGTCAATGGCGTGATGTTATCTTTTTGCACTACTTTTTAGGGTTCCGTACCCAAAGGGTAAAAATGGAACACTATTATGTACTAAGCCTACGATGTCTGTTTGTCTGTCTGTCCGTCCGTCCGTCTGTCCGTCCGGCCGTTCGTCCGCCCGAATCGCAATAGATAGCCAGTTGAAATTTTCACAGAATATTAAATTGTAATGTTACTAATAAAAATGTCTAGAAGTAAAAGAGAAACCATACAACAAACGTTAAAAAAAAAAAAAAAAACCTATTTTTTTATTACCTACCTCTAATGTAAACACGGTAATAGTACAAGCGTCAAACTTGGCCTTATTATATTACACACTCTAAAGTATAATAATACATAATGGTCAAGTGCGAGTCGGTGACAAATTTCTGTTCATTTCCAAGTTGCTTATTTGTATTATTGTGGTGGTACAGAGCCGTCAGTCTGTGAGCTAAACTCGCACTTGGCAAGTTTTATTTAAATTGTTAATTATTTCTAAATGTTATGTATAGGTAATTACAAAATACATACATTACATTACATACATTATCAGCCATTAAATGTCCACTGCTGAACAAGGCCTCCCTCTTAGAGAGGGGTGTTGCCATAATCCCCACGCTTGGCAGGCGGCTTCTGGATCGCAGTACGTTCACCGTGTACTAACAGGACGCTGCTGCCCATCCTCCGGTAGTTCTGGTCGCAGTTTTAGGACATACCCGGGTCGGGTACAAAATACATAATCTACAATAATTACTAAACTTTAGCACAAAATAAAAAACGCCAAAAATCCTTGCACCAAATTAAATAGGTTCCTAACTAGTGATCCCTTTGACATTTTATCTCCGATTTTCACGGCCCAATGATCTTTGAGAAAGGGTTTTCTTCCTTTCAAATTATGACTGAATACCTGAAATCGAATTACAGGTGAGCCCAAGAAAAAGAGCAATATATTTATTTACTTAATTTGCAAGTGAAAAATTTTTGATGTTAGAGGATATTATACCTACCTACAAATATGTTTTTTTTTTCTTTAGTCGCGGTCTTCCGCGTTTGACCTATTTTACCTTCTGCGCTCAATAGCCGAGTCTTGTAAGACCCGGTGGGTTGGGACCCAATTTTTTTCTCCGAAAATGATAAACTTTCCCAGTGATCTGAGTGTCTTGAATTTCTTTGTAACAATTTGCAAGTTTCTTTTAAATATTTGGGTTTTCCTTTTGATTACACAAAAGTTTGTTTCTTTTCAACTCTTTGTGGTTTCATTAGTAAAACGATGAAATAACATCTAGGTGGGTACTTATGTAAATACGTAGATCTAGTGAAACGTTCACCAAGTGAAGCTTGGTGAAGTTCTACCTAGCAGTGGGTAGGAGTTTCAAAAGAAAGAGTTTAAGATAGTATAAGTTAAGATTTAATCAAGCAAGAATGAATTTACAGGAGACTGAGGGTCGTGTGAACTCGGAAGGTGATGGCGATAAAAAAACGTGTTGGTCCCTTGTTTTGAGACTTAGCTTGAAGAGCTGGGGCGCCGATCGCCGCGTGGCTCGACGCGGCTCGTGGCACGTAGGATGTCAGCAGGGCAGCGCAGCGACGAGACGGCTTCGTGAGCTTTTTCAGGCGTGACCGGAGTGCGGTCTGCGCGTAGTAGTTCCTGATGTTTGTGCGTGGCCGGAGTACGACCGACGTAGTAGAAGGGAAGTAGACGTAGCGTCACGACAGCGTGGCGACTCGTACGTGGTCGGAGAATCGACGTAGAGGGTAGGAGCCTGAAATGCGTCGAAGAAACTACGCATGAGGATCAGTACTGAAGAGCCGCTCGGCCACGTCGTGTGAGATCCCGAAGATAACGGCAGATCGGACTAGGCCCCGCCTCACATGACGTGGTACCGGCGTTAAAACACAGTTTTTGATCGGAAGGATCCAAGATTACAGAATGCTTTAAGAGCTTAGAACACAATTATATTAGAATGTAAGTACGGCGCGCGTCCACATCCGCAGATAGTACGGATATGAAACGCACTTGCACTGCGTTTTAGAACACAGGTGGCCTGATGATAATTCAATTGACAAATAACGATTAGCATTATTTGTCGAGACAGATTTCACAATTAACACATTTAAAAGGCATCTCACGAATAACTTACCCGATGAAGACGGGCTAACAAGTTGGTTGTAATAGTTTAAAGATGTGAGCGACTTTTTCACTGGAGTACATCTGCGCGTATGACCCAGTTTTTATTTCGGGTCCTATATATATCGTATTCCTTCTAGAAAGAATACGATATTTATATACCCGAATCTTTAAAACTGCAGTTTATAATTTTCGTGGGTTTAGACAATGTTTTTGTGGTTAAGAAAATGAAACTGACTGACATTACGTCAATCACCTTCATTCTGTCAACAATGTTTATGTCATAGAAGTGACCTTTTTTATTCGTTAAGTTTGGCTTCTAGCGTATGTGCCATTTGCCATGAATTTGGGAGTAGGTAACGATCATGGAACGTTACATACCCCCTTTTTCAGTTAAGAATTTTTGCTCAAGAAAATTCGCTGACCTCTCTAGCATCCTAGTTATAATTTACACCTTCCCCGTCCAGGGTTGAGTCTAATATGTTAACATTAAGTAGGCTCGAGTGTAAAATTAATTTAATCAGGATGCTATGGTCTGAAGTTCCCAATAAGACTTGTGGCGTACTGTGAAGAGTCCGGTATCGCTGTATAAATGCTTTAGTAGCACCTATACAGACGGCAAGAATACCGGTGGGTTCTCCATTTTGCTGTTAAGAATGTTAGATACAATACTGAAAAGCAGCAAAATAAAAGAAAAGCTAACAAAATAAGGAACTATTTTGCTAGTTAGTACGTCAAAGAGAGTAAGTAGTTATATACTTGTATAGGACCAACAGATTGTAGGTAGCGATTGTAGTCTAGGTGACTTTTGATAAGTTATCAATGTATCGATCGAGTTAAATCAAGGTAACTATAAGTGTTTAGTTTGCTATAGCTATATTGACGACTGACTTGAATTACCTAGTATACAAAAGATTATTTTAATTAATATTCGTGTTTTGGGCTTTTTTTATGGAGTTCACGAGTACCGCTCCTAGCAATTTAGAGGCTTATTTTTAAAGAGTTTGCAATAACCGCTCTTAGTGTGAAGGCTTTCAGTTTTAGAGTACACTAACCGCCCTATTTCTGATATTTAATAGACATACATAAATAGATATTATACGATATATGTAAATAAAAATATTTCTAAGTTTTTTTTTCAAGTCAGGTATTTTTTAATTTTTAGATGTTAATATCAAGTTTTAGATGCAAGATTAATTAGATTTTCTTCAGAGGGAAGCTATAGTGGTAAAATATTAATTTTTAGTATTTAGTAGAGTTGGCGGGTTTTTTTTTTTGTTTTTATTTTTATTTTTTATTTTTTTAATTTTATTGTTTATTTATTTTTTTGTATGTAGTTAGGATGTATAGTTTGTTATTTTGAAGTCTTTGACATGCCAAGAGCCTATATTTTTACCCTGCATGTCCGTAAGTTCGTATACTAGAGGTGATAGTTTTGTTTTAATAGTACATTTAATAAATTTCGGTGCTAGTTTCTTTGAGAACCGTTTGTCCTTGTCACTTTGATAATAAGTTTTTTTCCATATGATGTCACCTGCATTAAATTCAACGTTCTTACGGCGTAGGTTGTAAAGTCTTGAGTTTCTAGAATGTGATTTGATGAGAGAGCTTTGCACTTGATCGAAGATTTTCCTTAAGTTGCCTACATTTTCTGCGTATTCATCTCTAGGTGAGAATATTAATTTGTCAGTAAGATCAGGATCAACGTAATGAGAACCACATGTTACTAATTCCCTACCGAATACCAGGAATGATGGTGTATAGCCTGTAACCTCACTAACCGCTGTATTTAGTGCGAATTGTATTTTTGGTAGGTTTACATCCCAGGCCCGGTGGTCGTCTTCGATAAATGATGAGACAGCTATCATGATTGTTTTATTGTAGCGTTCTACTGAGTTGACCTGTGGGGTATACTTTGGGGTGTATCGAACATTAGGAACTTTATATTTCGAATATAGTTGCTGTAGTTTTTGACTTATGAATTGTTTTCCGTTATCCATTATGACAGTGGTAGGTACTCCGTGTACTAGAAAGACACGCTCCTCCATTATTCGTGTAATTACTTCTGCCGTTGCTCGGCGTATAGGAAATAACAGACAATACTTTGAGAAGCAACATGTTACTACTAGGATCATGGTGTTTTGCTTTGATGACATCGGAAGGGGACCAATGAGGTCCGTAGATATCATGGAAAAGGGACGGTTGCAGTTTTTAGGACGGCCCATAAAACCTAGAGTACTATGATTTGCGTGTTTATGGGAGATACAATCATCGCAGTTGTTTACAAAGTTTGTGATATCTTTTATCATAGCCGGCCAGAAATATTTTTGCATTATTCGTCTGTTGGTTTTGAAAATACCTAAGTGCGCCGCTTTAGGGTCTGAATGGTTTTCTATTATGATGTCCCGCCTAGATTCGCTAGGAACGACCTCTTTCCATTCAAATTCCCGTATTAATGGGTTTAGGTCTTTTATGTATCGATATAATTTGTTGTTTGTTACCTTGTAATTGAGATAAGATGTAGGGGACACCTGACAGCCGTTGTAGATATTGAGATACCAAGGGTCTGATGTTACAGGAATAGCTTGGTCTGTGCTAGAGATAGCAGAAACCGGGTATGCACGCGATAAGAAATCTGGTACTATATTATCCTTGCCACGCCTGTGTTTTATTTCAAAGTTAAATGCTGAGAGTCGCACACCCCATCTGGCTAGTCTACCAGTTGGGTTATTCAGGTTTAGAAACCACTTGAGAGATGAATGATCAGTATATATTATGAATTTTAGTCCGTTATCTAAGTAACAACGCCAGTGTTCTATAGCTTGTAGAACAGCCAACGCTTCCCTTTCTGTAGTGCTGTAGTTACGCTCTTGGGCAGAGAGTGATTTACTCATATAGGCTATGACCTTCTCCTCTCCAGCGAGGAGTTGTGTGAGTACAGAACCGGTTCCAGTATCCGAAGCGTCAGTATGAATTTGGAACGGCTGTGTATAGTCCGGACAAGACAAGACTGGTGATGAAATTAAGCAGTCCTTGAGTTTTTGAAAGGATATATTGGCTTCTTCCGTCCAAGTAAAGGGAGGTACCTTCTTGCCTTGCGAAGTCAATTTATTAAGAGGTGCTGCTAAGGAGCTGAAGTTTGGTATGAACCTACGGTACCAGGAAGCTGTGCCCAAGAATCTACGAACCTCCTTCTTATTCGTGGGGCATGGATAGTTTACAATAGATTCCACCTTTTCAGGGTCGGCATGTAGACCTTCTGAATCTACAATGTATCCGAGATATTTTAGTTTTTCCCTAAAAAATTTGCTTTTTCCAAAGTTTATGGTAAGACCTGCATTTTTTAGTTTATCGAGGACTTTGGTAAGTAGGGAGATATGCTGTTTATATGAGGGTGCTACGATAATAACGTCATCCACGAAGACGAATACCCTATTCTCGAATTCTGGCCCGTAGAACAATGAGTCAACCAGTCTCTGTTGAGTTGCTGGAGCATTTGTTAATCCGAAAGCCATTCGCTTAAATTGGTAAGTTCCTCGTGTCGGGATGTAGAACGCAGTCTTACAGCGGTCCTCTGGTCTAATCATAATTTGCCAAAAACTTTTGGATAAATCTATACTTGATAGGTATTTAGAGTCCCTTAGGTTATCTAAGATTTCTGTGATGTATGGTTGTACAATTCGATAGCTCAGTGAATAAAACACACAAGGCACTTTACACCGGATTTATTGTTCGACAAAGTTACGATCTTGCAGAACGTCCACTGATTTTCAAAACCAAACGATACCGCGATGCAGGAATTGTTCTGCCGACCGTAGCGACATCCAGCGGTATGCTTACGAACTAATTAACAAAGTAGCTAACTATTATTGATGGTTCATATCTTAACATTCCGCCCACCAAGGACAACATGTCCTTTCCAACCGCCCACCATGACAAGGTTAACACCTTCGTCCTGATTAAGTTTTTACAATACTTTGCTATATAATTTTACATTTGTGCTGAACTAAAACAATATTACGTCTTAATAGTAAACTAATAACATTGACGCGTTTACATGTAATTTTAACTAATTAATTGAAATTAAGTGTCTGTAGTTTTTACATTTCAACGACACTACTCTTGTACTTAAGTCCATCTGATCCAGGATATTTATCGAGAATTTTGCCAAAAACCCATCTACTTGGTGGTAAACTGGTAAATCCTCTTTCACCAAAACAGTGTCCCCAAAGTGAGACTCAGGACCTTGTAGCATGTGTATCAACTGAGTTTGTACCTTAGAGTACACACTTACGAACATGAAATTTTATCAGTTTTTGCACCAATTATCCAATAAGCAGACCGTAAACAATTTAACATCAGTTGCACATCCCCATGTAATGTTTTCTGGTGTACATCGCCAACTATTAACTTCGACAAAACTAATTGGGATGACAGTATAATTCGTTCTTTAGCGTTCTCTGTTTCTGTAGATTTGGTTGTGCCACTTGATCTAAGCAAATCTGTCTCACCTAAGAATGGGTCTTTTAAGCCTCATTTAACTCCCAACCATTGCACAAATTCTTTCCTTGTAATGTCTAATGATTTACCGATGAAACATTCTTCTTGGTAATGAATCTTCTACAGTTTGCTACAACACGAACAAATTTCATAAGTGACGAATATCCTTCCAGAATGGACTCATTTATTACAGTACCTACACGAATCTTAATAGATTCTTCTTCATGTGAGCCATTATCCTTAAGTTTGGTGTACGTGATCCCCTTATCCCTTGAATCAAATTTCCACATGTAATGATGAACTAATTCAACTGGCCGAACACCACAAGATGCACATTCTGCAGGATTGCTCAGTTGAGTCAACTCTTCACAGTAAGTATACAAATCTTGTAATATTATATTTGGTGGTTCCTCCTCCTATTCTGTGCTTGCTATCCACAATCGCTGAATAAAAACCTTTGCTCTCATCGCGCATGCTGCTATCCACCCTATTGGATCAAACAGACATGCCACATCAAATCTAATTTTTCTTCGAGTTACTAGTGCAGCTAATTTTTCTTAAGTTACAGGTGCAGAAGGTGGCGGCAGATTCACCGAGTAAGTACTGGAATTCTTCACGTCGGTTTCGGTTCCAGGTAAGTCTTAATGTTTTTATTATTTTGTCTAACTTAAACCTTTATCTTTCTTTAAATTTCTTCTTCTCTTGCGTGTAATCCCTTGTCTCTCCTTCTACCCTCTGTCCAAAAACTCCTAGTAACCTTTCCTTATTGCTTGACAATTTTTGTAAAATAATTCCGCCTTTCTTCAATAGTGTATCTATATCCCGTATCAGTTCTTTTTCTTCTTCTACTGTTTGGCAGCCAGTCAATAAAGTTTCGTTCAGTGACACGTTTTTGTTATTTTTACAGGATGCATCAAAAACTACCCTTGCTTCAGACGTGGTCTTATCCTTTCTCATAACAACATGGTGCGGTAAGTATACTTCTTGGTTCCTCTTCTCATCAGGTACTTGCACCAGCGTCATCTCGTCTAACAGTAAGTGTTTATTTTTGACATCGCTATATTTTTCTTTGAGTAACACTTCATTTTTCCTTTGCTGATTATTCAATCTTTTATTTGCAATCTCTCGCGAATCTTTATTGTTGCAGGATGAGTCTTCATCGCGAGATGGCAACTTGACAACATATCTACCATCTTCGTTGCGACGTGTCGTGGCTGTAAAGAAATCATCACACCTCTTTTCTTCTTTTGTAAATAATTTTGATTTTAATAAAGGTTTTGATTCTAATTCCCAAAATCGTTTAAATTCATTATCTTTAATATGACTATGCAGAACTGTGATGTTCTTTTCCCCTGTAGCTGAATTTACTGGTCCAGATATTATCCAACCTAAAGTGGTGCACTGAGCTACTGGAGATCCTAAGGGGCCTCGTAGCAAACCTTCCTTTAATATCTGGCAGTATACTTCTGCTCCTAGCAGCACATCGATTTGATTTGGTTCATCAAATCCAGGATCAGCCAAACACAACTGTTGTAATTCTACCCAATCTTTTAGTAATACCTTTCTTCCTGGTAGATGTGTGGAAATGTTACTAAGAACATAAGCCTTTAAGTCCATTCTAAACGTTTGATCAGTTCTAGATCTGATTTTTAATACCACCATGTGTTTTGAAATGATGGACTTGTCACCACCTACTCCTGATATAACACTGTCCACGGAGAACTTCTTCAATCCTAATCTTCGAACGACGGCTTCTGTTACGAACGAAACTTGTGATCCCTGATCAACTAAGGCTCTTATACCTGAATATTGACCAGTTCTATCCTCAGCTTGTATTAAAGCTGTAGCCAATAGTACCTGATTACTTACTTGGCTCTTGGCACAACATGTTATCATCTCATTTGCCTGTGGAATTGACGTATTATCATTGTTCTCAATATTTGGCACATGGTTAGCCTCACTACTTTCCTCAGAAGCTATTGCAACAGTGGGGACACCCTTCGGGTGAAGTAGGGAATGGTGCCTTTTTTTGCAAATCCTACAATTGATAGGGGTTTGGCAAAACCTCACACCGTGGCCGCTACCTAAACAGTTGAAACAAATTCTATTGTTTGTAACAAAGTCTCGTCTTTCCTCATAATCTTGATTGGCAAACATTTTACAGAAACACAATTTATGTTCGTCACCGCAAAACTCGCATTTAATTTTAGAAACATTTGTTGCATGTAAAACCTTAGTGCGAATAACCTTCTGACCAATAGATGGCCTTGCATTTGATGTACTTGAATTTTCATAGTTAGGTACAATGAATTCCAAAGCACGATACCTACTTGTTATAAATTCCTTAAATTGACTGAAAGTGGGCAAGGTATCTGAAGTCACGTTCATTGTTACATTGAGTTCCCACTGCTTTCGAGATTCGGGATCTAATTTTAGCGAAAGCAGATGTATTAAAATGATATCCCACGTAGAAACATCAATGCCAAGATTGCTTAACGCATTTAAACAATCAGACGAAGTATCTATTAGTTCCTTCAGAAAACCTGCAGACTCCGTAGTTGCGTTCCTTTGGCTCAGCAAGCGTGTTAAAATACAATGTGACAGATACTTTTTATTGCTATAACGTTCGTCTAAAACCTTCCAGCATTGTAAGTAGTTAGCGTCAGAAACCGGTATATAGCGAATCAGCTGCTCTGCTTCGCCGGTCAAATAACCTTTCAAATATTGCATCCTCTGCACGTTATCCAAAGATACATTTTTGTGAATCATTGATACGAATAGATCCCGGAAAGTGATCCACTCTGTGTATTTGCCCGAAAACGTTGGAATAATTATCTTAGGTAATTTGACCTGACTGGATTTATTAGAATTTCTGTCACTACTACTACTACCCAATGGCATAGGACCTTTACATTTTAACAAACAGTTTTTTAACTCACCTTTATAATCTATATACTCTTCCTCAGTTTTATCATACACGTCACCAGTTACATATGATTCCTTATTTAACAATTTAGGATCGCTCTGTTGAACTAAGTTCTTGTGACTTTGTCTGAATTCAGACCATAGCTGATCCAATAATTCCAATCTACTTTCAATGTAATCAGTATTTAGGCGTTCCTTAGGTGTTTTTTTGAAGTTTGTTCTAGCCTTAAAAATACGCTTTGATAATTCATTTTGGAAGCTCAGTAAAGATTCTATTGTTGATGCCATTATGATACCGAATATTAAGTTAACCAATCAATTATTAATTGGTTAAATAATAGTGAATTATAATTCCGAAAATTTTACAAGTCCTAAAATATTAATGAAAATTTTACAAGTGTTTAAGACGTTTGAAATTTGAGCAAAATCGGGCATGGATTCCCCGTACCTTCGTTTTTTCACTTATTTTTCTAAGTCCTAAAACTAATATTCGCATGCAAACTAAATATTAAACAAAATTTACTAAGTCCAATTTCAAGTTGAAAATCTTCTATCTTCCTAAAGTTGAAACTCGCCTACCAAATAATTTTCAAATGTACTTACAGTTGCACTTCACACTCACGAACACATTGCACTCAAAACCTGTTGATATGTGACGTTTTCTCGCTCTTCCCTTGGCTGCGGCCGCTCCCACAGCTTGCCAACAAGCTGGCACAGCTTGACACCGCTCGACGACCCAGCAACCTGCGCGCGCTTCTTGTTTGGCTGCGCTGATCCGCTCCTCCGGTGTTGATGCCTTGTCCCGCCGGTCTTCCTTCCACGTGCTCAGCCTTTGCAGCGATCCACTGCGAGCACGGGTTCAGTGGTCCCCAATGACCACTGTGTTCACACCTGCTGGACTTTAAATCCTGCTCGGTAGGACCAATATACAATTCGATAGCTCAGTGAATAAAACACACAAGGCACTTTACACCGGATTTATTGTTCGACAAAGTTACGATCTTGCAGAACGTCCACTGATTTTCAAAACCAAACGATACCGCGATGCAGGAATTGTTCTGCCGACCGTAGCGACATCCAGCGGTATGCTTACGAACTAATTAACAAAGTAGCTAACTATTATTGATGGTTCATATCTTAACAATGGTAGACTATTAGACCAGGGTCGAAGCCTTCAAAAATGGTAAAAAGTGAAAAAAAATAGTAGTAGGATGAAACCTATTAGAAAAGGAGGGGAATATGATAAAAATGAAAGGAAAAATAAATTACGGGCGATCTGAGTTCGGGAAGTGGGAGGGGGTGAGTTTTTAAGGGTAAAAAATGGTTTATCTTGATTTCCGGTAAAACTACAAGTCCTATGAAAAAAAGTTATATGGCAAAGTTGTAGGTAATAAAAAGATCTACAACTTTTATATAAACAATTTTTTTACATAACCTCAAAATTTATGTGAAAAATTCAAATAACCAAGTTTTTGGTTTTTTAATTTTATTTTTTTCAAAAAGAAAATTTTTTTCTACGAAATTTGGTGAAAACTTACCTTTTTATGTCCCAAATACACTGTAATTTATTTGATTTAAAATATTTATTTTTTCACCTTATTTTGACTTAATATCAAAAAAGCACCCTAATTTTCAATCGAAAATTCTCGTGTCAAAATATTAGCTTTTTCTAAAAAGTCGGTGTGCTTTTTGTTCGTTAAAATCTCTAACTTTTGATGGTTAAAAAAAAAAATACATTACAATAGTAAATGTTCTCAGAAAATGCAAATGCAAATGAGAATTTTCGATTGAAAATTAGGGTGCTTTTTTGATATTAAGTCAAAATAAGGTGAAAAAATAAATATTTTAAATCAAATAAATTACAGTGTATTTGGAACATAAAAAAGGAAGTTTTCACCAAATTTCGTAGAAAAAAAAACATCTTTAAAAAAATTAAATTAAAAAACCAAAAACTTGGTTATTTGAATTTTTCACATAAATTTTGAGGTTATGTAAAAAAAATGTTTATATAAAAGTTGTAGATCTTTTTATTACCTACAACTTTGCCATATAACTTTTTTTCATAGGACTTGTAGTTTTACCGGAAATCAAGATAAACCATTTTTTACCCTTAAAAACTCACCCCCTCCCACTTCCCGAACTCAGATCGCCCGTAATTTATTTTTCCTTTCATTTTTATCATATTCCCCTCCTTTTCTAATAGGTTTCATCCTACTACTATTTTTTTTGTTTTCAAAAATTATCGACCCTGGTCTATATAAGCATCTTTTTTTGTTACCGCATTAAGTTTCCTACTATCGAGACAGAAACGCATTTCACCGTTCTTTTTAGGGGTCAGTAGTACTGGAGAAGACCATGGGCTCTCACATAGTTCAACAACGTCGTCTGCTAGCATCTCATCTATTTGCTCACTAAGAATTTTTTGTTTTACAGGGGACATTCTATAGTACCTTTGTCGTATAGGAGTAACGTCTCCGGTGTCTATAGCGTGGGTTATTAAAGTTGTTTTACCTAATCCTTTTTCCTCATATGAGATAGCACGAAATTGTGTAATTATAGCATCTGCGGTTATTTTTTGATCAGCGGAAAGATGGTCATATGAACTGAGATGTTTATCGTCAAGCTTAACGTTGGCTAGTTGCATTTCATCTGGGCGTTGTAGTACTATACTCTCAAGATATTTTGGAAACAATCCGAAAAGTTTCCAAAAATCCATGCCTAGTATCAATTCATTCTGTACTTCCGGGACGATATGAACCGCTAAAATGTGACATTGATTTTGAAAAGTAATTGGTAGTTGTATGACGCCTAGGTTTGTCATCTCTTGACCTCCCGCTGCTATAAGTTGTGTGGGCTTAGCATTGTAAGTTTGGTAGTGTAGATCTAGAATTTTTTTGTGCGAGTTATTTCCTAAGATCGAGATGCTAGATCCTGTATCTAGAAGGCCTACTATTTCGTGGGTGTTTATTTTAACTGACACATACGGTCGTGCAGTGTTTGGTTTAGTACGGATTGAAGAGACTGTGTAGCAGGAAAAGAATTTTGATACCGTTTTTAACCAGTCGACCCAGTCTGGCTGATTGGTGTGGTTAGTCTTTACACGGGCTCTACAATCCTTTCCTATTAGTTTTTTTGAGTATTATAACTATTGTTGGTGTTGCAATCTGGACATTCCGGAGAGCGGAAGTCCTTCTTGCCGCATTTGAAACAAATGATCTTTCTTGGTTCTTTGCAATAGAGAAGTTCATGAGTGTTTGACCTACACCTGGGACATGCGAATGGGTATCTGTTTTGTACTGATTGTTGAGTGACAGCTGACACCCTATTAAAATTCCTGTAGTTATTAGTATACCTTGTATTTTGTTGTCCTTTATTAAATGTTGAAGTTCGGTTTTGGTAAGTTCCTGAGCTACCTGGTTTAGTGTATGCAAATTCCGGTGCTAAAGTTTGAGATGTGACCTGTGGTGGCTCACGGAATTGAGTTAAGCGAGATTGTATGTTTTCGTAGTTCCTACATAGCGCTTTAAGAGCTTCAATAGTGTCTATGTGCGGTGAAGCCGCTAATGTACTAGCGTAAATCGGTCTAACATTGTGTAACAGTATTTCTAGTTGACTGCTTTCAGTAAGTGGTTCGGTAAGTCTGGAAAACATGCCATGCATTATCGCGATATAAATTGAAATGTTCTCAAGTTCCCCTTGTGTTCGCGAGCGTATCTCGTTAAGTAACCTATAGTCATAGTCACTATGGCTGAAGTCCGCTTTTAGTAATTTAGTTAGGTCATTCCAGGTGGTGATACTGTCCTTTACATTGCGATACCAGTGGAGTGCCTCGTCAGTAAATATCTCGTATGAGAATGATATAATTTTTTCAAAAGTTATTCCGCGAGACTTTACGAATTCTTCAATTTTTTGTATAAAAGCTCTTACGCAAGTTTTTCCGTTATATTTAAGTTTGTAAATTTCTGAATGCAATCCCTTCTCACAAGTCACCGAGACTACTTTTGGCTCTGAAGGAGCATCGCCTTTGTTGGTAGGATTTGATACCTGTACTGTTTCTGAATAGGGTCTTAGTTGGTCAAGGTCTTTTAATTGTGATGCTATATTTACTGAGCATGTTTTGTGAAGTTCTTTATCCGATGCATTTATCCTAGATAGTCTATGTTGAATATGATTTAGTAGAACTTCTGTTCTCTGGTATAGGTTTTTCTCATATTTTGATTTTAGCGAGGTTAAATTGTTATATGATTTTATAACTGAATCTTTTAGTTCTTTTAGGTCTGTATCCGTGTCTAAATGTGATTCTAATATTGCTTCTGCGGGCAAGTCTTTTGCGAGTTTCATTATTTGTTTCCGTAAGTCTTGCACAGAGTCATCCGAGGAACCACCACGAAGGGCGACCTCATATGCAAGTTCGGCTTTTTGTAAGGACAAATAGTTATACATGGGGTACGCCATTTTATATACCTACGTCAAAAAGAGTTTAGATTTTAGTTTTTAGAGAGATATCCGTCAAAGAGAGTTTTGATCTGGATTTTTAGAGAGATATCGGGTGAGTTTCCGTGAGAGCAAGTTTTACATATACAAGTTAGATGTTCCGAGTGTAGGTTGGGTGGTAAGTTTTGTAAATAAGTTTGAGTTTAAAGAACAAGATTTTAAGATAGTGCAAGTATAAGAGTACTGAAAGATTTTAATTCTACTATAATAAAAAAAAATCGAGTAAAAAAATATTATAGTGCGTTTCAGACGCGGACAGAAGGCGTTACTTCTGTAGGTGTAACCTTTGTCTTCCTTAGTCGCCTCTTACGACATGCATGGAGACTACAGCTGGGTATTCTAACAATAAGCTCCCGCACCAGCACAGGGCGGTTTTTACCATACAACCTACCGACGGACACAAGGTTACAGAGAAAGAGCCGTGAATATACCACGCCAGAGAGATCAACACTTTTTTATCAACCTTCCTGCTTAATACCTGGGCGCCACTGAAACGTTCACCAAGTGAAGCTTGGTGAAGTTCTACCTAGCAGTGGGTAGGAGTTTCAAAAGAAAGAGTTTAAGATAGTATAAGTTAAGATTTAATCAAGCAAGAATGAATTTACAGGAGACTGAGGGTCGTGTGAACTCGGAAGGTGATGGCGATAAAAAAACGTGTTGGTCCCTTGTTTTGAGACTTAGCTTGAAGAGCTGGGGCGCCGATCGCCGCGTGGCTCGACGCGGCTCGTGGCACGTAGGATGTCCGCAGGGCAGCGCAGCGACGAGACGGCTTCGTGAGCTTTTTCAGGCGTGACCGGAGTGCGGTCAGCGGTAGTAGTTCCTGATGTTTGTGCGTGGCCGGAGTACGACCGACGTAGTAGAAGGGAAGTAGACGTAGCGTCACGACAGCGTGGCGACTCGTACGTGGTCGGAGAATCGACGTAGAGGGTAGGAGCCTGAAATGCGTCGAAGAAACTACGCATGAGGATCAGTACTGAAGAGCCGCTCGGCCACGTCGTGTGAGATCCCGAAGATAACGGCAGATCGGACTAGGCCCCGCCTCACATGACGTGGTACCGGCGTTAAAACACAGTTTTTGATCGGAAGGATCCAAGATTACAGAATGCTTTAAGAGCTTAGAACACAATTATATTAGAATGTAAGTACGGCGCGCGTCCACATCCGCAGATAGTACGGATATGAAACGCACTTGCACTGCGTTTTAGAACACAGGTGGCCTGATGATAATTCAATTGACAAATAACGATTAGCATTATTTGTCGAGACAGATTTCACAATTAACACATTTAAAAGGCATCTCACGAATAACTTACCCGATGAAGACGGGCTAACAAGTTGGTTGTAATAGTTTAAAGATGTGAGCGACTTTTTCACTGGAGTACATCTGCGCGTATGACCCAGTTTTTATTTCGGGTCCTATATATATCGTATTCCTTCTAGAAAGAATACGATATTTATATACCCGAATCTTTAAAACTGCAGTTTATAATTTTCGTGGGTTTAGACAATGTTTTTGTGGTTAAGAAAATGAAACTGACTGACATTACGTCAATCACCTTCATTCTGTCAACAATGTTTATGTCATAGAAGTGACCTTTTTTAATCGTTAAGTTTGGCTTCTAGCGTATGTGCCATTTGCCATGAATTTGGGAGTAGGTAACGATCATGGAACGTTACACTAGATACCTATATAATTTCTACACTGATTTTAAAAACTTCAAAATAACGCACAGTAAAACTTGTACAGTGTTATGTAAATGTGACGAAACAAAGCGTAAAAAGCTATGTAAAAGTCGTCGAGATACAAGACTCAATATATCAAAGGCGGACTTATCCGTGATAAAAAAAAATACCTATATAGAGTTCACAATATCTAAGCGAAAACAGTCAAAAATCGACCGAGTCTCCAAGGTCTTCTACTCTGGCAGTTGTCCCAGAATTACGTCACTGTCCAGTTGCCACTTTATCCAATCACCTGTTACGTGGTGTATCGTCATCACTCTCGAACCTGTTGTAAATTGACATCATGACATCATTGCGGGACGCCCACGTGGACATTTTTTCTCGGATTGATATACCTGGCGGAGTATATTATTATACCATGGTTATTACCTAGACATCAATTTTATAGTTCGCAATGCAACATTTACTCCAATTTAGACGTTATGTCGCTTGCATAGTGTTCAACGTCACTTATCACTTGTCCGCTATGTCATCGTAGCTCTGGCATCGCGCGGCGATGTAGCCTAGCCTAGATAATACTTTTATTGTAATGTTTATGTTATTCTTGTTTTGTGGTATTTTAATAAAGTGTCATTGTATTGTATTGTAGTTGGATCGAATGTTGCACAATGCGTAGCGGGCGCCGAGTTTTAGTTCTGACATTTTTTGCACGTTTGTTCTCGAGGGTGAAAGGAGCTATATACTTTTCTCCAACCTATATCTAAACTGGTAGTTAGCCCCACAGAAAAGAGAAATAAATAGAACGGAAATGAGAAGGAAAATCTGTCGCCAGGTATTATGAGTGAACCTTAAATGAACATTGTTATTTATATCAACACATCGAACTCCGCGTCACAGTTGCTAACTGATTTCGAAATATTGATGTTTCGTTTATATGGGTGCAACTGGTTACAACAAACTTACAAAAATGCCCCAACAGCCGTTCTAATTTAAACAAAAAAAAATACTTTTCTGTGGTTAGCCCGAACTCCGCAAACGATTTTGCTACAATTTGAACCAATTTTTTTGTGTTTTTTTTTAAGGTTTGGAACTGTACGCAAGTTGTCGTCGACCATAATTTATAAACGCCGATTTGTTCCCATGGACTGAGGCCATCGCTCCGCTCGATCAATAATTATTAACTTTTATAGCTATGTATACATTAAGTACCTACCAAAGAATATCACAAGAAACTGCCAGCGTACGCTTGCCTTCCCACTTCTAACTTTGTCGTTTACGGGTCTGTGTTTACGGGTGTAAGGCTAAGGGTTCAGATCAGACAAACACGGGAGATATGGTAAGGTGGCGTGGCGGGTGCGAACGCATCAGGCCTAAATAAAGCTTGATACCTTTTGTCGAACTCACCAACTAAGGTTGCCAGACTCCCGGGAAATCCAGGATAGTCTCGGAATGAAGTGTCTTGTCCAGTGTCCAGTAACTTCACTTTACTGTCCCGGAATTCGCGAATACTAGGGTTTTTACTAACTTTCGGACACCAAACTACGCACGCGCTGCCGAACCTCATAGAAGACCACACACATTTTCCAACAAAATATTTTCCTGGAAAAAAATTTATTCACACAAAAAGGAAATTTACATAGAAAGAGCAACTAATTATTAGACAAATCTCTTACAATTAAGAGTAGTTTAGTAAGACATCCAGTGGATGCAAAAGGCAGGCTATCGTTCAGTGTGGAGGTTAAAGGGGGAGGCCTATATTCAGCAGTGGACGTCTTCTGGCTGATGATGATGATGATGATGATGATGATGATGATGATGAGACATCGTATGTGTTTGGTCGGTGAGCTCCAAACTAAGCACGCGGCTTGTGTCTTGGAGCTCGAGTGCGAGTGCGTTTCCTGGAAAGAGCAATCAACTATTTGGCAGACAGGTATGATTTTGGCTCTGATGGAATTTACAATAAGTAATTGCCATGGGATGTGCTCTCTGAATAATAGTATAGTAACCATCCCGGTCCATGTACTGACGCTGTTTCTAACCCCAGAAACGTCCAGGAATTGATAAGCCAGGATCTGGCAACCCTACACCAAGCAGAAGACCTTCCGCCTTTTTTTGCATATAAACTATTAATTAGTTAGTTTATTGGTATCTCTGCAAGTTTTTTAGTGTGCGTGAAGAATTAGTAAGTGTGTCGTACTTACGCTGTTTAGACAACACGGTGAAAAAAAATATGTGAAAATTATTTTAAGATTTTTTTTTGAGACTTATTTTAAAATTAATAAGCAACCCCACGAGATGGATAGACGACCTAAAAGAGACCGCAGGGAAATGCTCGATGCAGGCCGCTTCCAACCGGCCCTTTTGGAGATCGATGGGGGAGGCCTAAGTCCAGCAGTGGACGTCCTACGACTGAAATGATGATGACGATGAAGCAACTCCACGGACGTCGGAGTCCGTCTCTTTTGTTACACTACTTATGTTGACGCAGCGACCCAAAATGTGCCTTGACCTCCGATACTAAAAGACGCCATTCTTCTCTATCTTGCGCAAGTTCACGCCAGTCATGGACGTCCAGTTTCTGTAGATCTTTTCCCACTTCATCTTTCCATCTATACTTGGGACGGCCGACCGGCCTTCGGCCCTTAGGCAGTCCCAAGTAAGCCCCTTTTCCGGCGCGATACTCTCCTATTCAGAGAATTAAATATTGGAATGTTTAAAAATAAACTTAAAATTTTATTAGCACAAAAAAGCTACTATGAAATTTCAAAATTCCTTAATGACAAAAATGTTTTGATATGTAATGTAGACTAAATAATTGACATAAAATCGAGACTAGGTACTAGGAAAAGATAAAATGATAATAATAGCTTATATAGGTAGTAATAAACATCTAATTAAGGTATAAAATACAACCAAACCAAAATATGATTCTAACTTAGACATAATTTCGTTATTTTTTTTAACTTTAACAAAAACTAATAATAAATATAAAAAACTAACATTTGTACGGTGTAACATGCAAGGACATGAGATACGTCTCCATTATTACGACCATGTATGCTACTTTATATGTATGTGTACCTACCATGTTCTGACATTTTTTTTTTTTTTTAAATATAATAAATATTTTGAATTTGAATTTGAATTCTCTTTATTCTATCCTAGCGGGCCGCCCCGGCTTCGCACGGGTATTGATATATAGCCTATGTCACCCGGGGATAGTGTAGCTTCTCAACAGTGAAATAATTTTTCAAATCGGTTCAGTAGCTTCGGAGCCTATTCAATGCAAACAAACAAATCTTTCCTCTTTATAATATTAGTAAGATATTATAATTATATACTACTTATATCACACGGGAATTACTCACGTAAGAGTGCGTACTTACGTGAGTAATTCCCGTGTAATATAAATAAAATGTGTGAAAACCACGTCAGTTTCTATAATACAATATTTACTACTAATTATATATTTTTATTTATACTTTTGTTGTACAATACTTAACTACAATTTTGTTAACTTAATAACAGTGACTTTTGAACACTATCGACAATTGTAATAAGGCACATCTCTCTTGTTCCTCTGATCCGAATTTACACTCATTGATATGGCAGAATTCACAGAGACTACCTCATACCACGAACTTCCGTCTAAACTCTAGACCACGACAAACTGGCTGACCAAGTTATCTCTACAGTCGGTCAAATGACAGAACTAAAATATTCCACAGTGGAGTATCTGTTTTGTTCGTAAATACGGTGGTGGATCACACGCGAGTCCCTTATTCAGGTGTACAGGTATGTTGGTTGACACTGGTTTGTAGCTATTCAGGAAGTTATAAGTGCGTGACACTCAGGTAACTTAGATACTTCCCTTTGATTAATATTTATTGTAGATAACTAGCTAGAGCGGACTACTCCCTATTAATGTAAACACGATTTGCAGTCTCAGTTAGTTATTACCTGATTACGACAAAAGGAAAGTTATCATCATTATAATCTATACTAATATTATAAAGAGGAAAGATTTGATTGTTTGTTTGTTTGCATTGAATAGGCTCCGAAACTACTGAACCGATTTGAAAAATTCTTTCACTGTTGGGATGCTGCACTATCCCCGGTTGACATAGGCTATATATCCCGGCTTCGCCCGTGCGAAGCAGGGGCGGCGTACTAGTCTTATATATACAGGGTTATTAAGAAAGGGTATGATAAGCCGAAAGGAGGTCAGTGTACTCATCATTGTAAACAACTTTTACTATATGGGACCAACCCCGAAATCCCGAAAAATTTAAAAAAAACCCAGCTGTTCCATACATTTTGTCGGGTGTCAATGACCGTTTTTTATGGAACAGCTGATATTTTTTCACGATTTCAGGGTTCGCATAGTAAAAGTTATTCATAATTATGAGTAGGTACAATGGCCTGCTTTCGGCTTGGCATACCATTTTCTAATGACCCTGTAAATTATAAAAGCGAAATATCATCACGAAATAAAAGATTTCTACTAGGTACTTCACCCACGAAGCTGAAATTTGGGAGGTAGGTAGATTCTTTATGGGGTGTAGCTATAGAGGTCCACTAAGAAATGATTTTAGGAAAGGGCCGAATTTTGGTCACAAGTTGCATCGACCAGACGTAAAGACAAATCTTGGCTCCCTATCCCCACGTCTCCATGGTTTCCCATAAAGCTCAAAAATTTAAAAATTCAATTCATAAAAATCATACGAGTGGTTTCTGAAAAAAGCCTTAACACAGAGTCTAAATTGTCGATTAGCAACCAGCGCAATTTCACTTATAAAACCTAAAATTGATATTCCCCCGACGCCCCCCTCCCACCTGCTCCTTGTAAGTTTTAATATGTTCTTTACTAGCTGCGCCCGCGGCTTTACCCAAGAATTTCCTTCTCATTATAATTCATAAAAAATGTCTTTCCTAATAACGAATATCTCCAACAATATCGGTTCCACCCACAGATCAGACAGACAAGGGAGATATGGCAAGGTGACGTGGCAAAGGCCAAAATCAGGTTTGATTTGATACCCTTAGTCGAACTCGTCCAGTAGACGACCTTGGCGCCCTTTTTTCCATGTGCACTGTTGTTGTTAGTTCCTTGGTGTCGCTGAAAGTTCCTTTGGTCATCATCATCACCCTATCATGTCCCCAGTACTGGGACACAGGCCTTCTCACAGAAAAAGAGAGAAAGAGAGAGAGAGATAGATAGAGAGAGAGAGAGAATGGGTCCTAATCCACCATGCTGGCCCAGTGCATGTTGCTGAATGTCATGTCTTAGAACTTTTGGGTTCGTGGCTGTACCGGTGTCGGTCCGGTTTTAAGTGTCTTTGTGTGCGTGAAAATTAAATAAAAGCGTGCCATCCTTACAGTATTGATATAGTGAAAAAGTGGGTGAAAAATTGAGACATTTAAATACGAACAATAATTGCACTAAGACATATCTGCCTTGATTGTTTGATCTGCGATTCCACTAGTTCGCTAAAAAGATACCTCACTAAAATGTAGGTGACCAAATTTAATATAGCGGGCCCATAAAAACCCTGCGAGAGTGAGGGGAAATATTATCCGCGATTAAGAACAAGAGAGAGAGAGAGAGAGAGAGAGAGAGGGGGAGAGAGACAGACTTTCCGTTCGCCTTTACAGACAAACACAGGTAAAGTTACCTTCATACATTATTTAATAAATACAAGTGTGATTTAGGAACGCCTTGAAGCGAGTCACGTTCCAAGCCGCGCTCTGATGTGACAGAACGGAACCGTGACAGACAGGATTGTTATATGACAGAATGTGACGAGACAGGATGTCGAGATGTGAGAGGATGTCTTAGTAATAGATGGTAATAGGTACCAAAGAAAATGGACTAAGTATATTACATTATGTATATTATATTAAGTATGTTACTATAGCCGTGGTAGTCCATTTGGGAGACCGCTAGACATGAAAGCGTGAGGTCGCGGGTTCAAACCCCGGGCCCGTACCAATAAGCTCTTTGGAGTTTATGTACGGATTTTCATACCACTGGCTTTTACCACTGGCTGGCCTTATGTTTCTTATAGTATATGTTCATTGTTTTTGTTTTTTGGCAATAAATATATCTTATTCTTATTCTTTTCGGTGAAGGAAAACATCGTGAGGAAACCAGCATACGTACGGAGAAGGAATTCAATGGCGTATGTGAATCCACCAATCCGCACTGGGCCAGCGTGGTGGATATGGCCCAATCACCCTTTCGGGGGGTAGGCTAAAAGTCCAGCAGTGGACTGTTAAAAGGCTGATTATGATGATGTTACTATAATTATTATGATGGATCCTTGGTAATACAAATGGTCGACTCTTTTTATCGTAAAAAACGAGATATGATGTGTATCACAGTTCAAACGCTAAAAATTCTAGTAGTAAATTATAGTTGTACCTAACACCGATATTTGTAACTAAGTACAGCGTTCTAAGGTTTCACCCGATATTTTAACGGAACCGTATTTTTTTGGTTTATCTGTTTAATAAAGTAGTTTGCGAGAGTCTAAGCCTTCATACCAAATTTCACTGGAATCTGTTGAGCCGTTATGGAGTTGAGTGAGACCACATGCAACAAACGTATTTTTGTATTTGCTCTATTGTAAAAACGGTAATACACACAAGCGTCAAACTTGGCATGATTATAGAACACACTCGAAAGTATAACAAAAATAATAAATAATGGCCAAGTGTGAGTCGGTGACAAATTTATGTTCATTACCAAGATAAGCAACGTAAGGCGCGGTCGGTACTTGGATGGGTGACCGCCTAGGAGTGATGTCTTTTCACACTAATTTTTGTATTTTGGGGTGGCATGGAACCCTCAGGGCGTGAGCCCGACTTTCACTTGGCTGGTTTATTTTATATATTTACAGATGCGGTCAGGTCAGACGTGACGCGGATTTTTTTTTAAATTAGTATTTAAGAATGCAGAAAAACCAAATCTATCGATTTTTTTACAGTTTTCTCGTATTAATTACGTTTATCGCTAGAAATAAATTTTGTAAAAACCGAAGTTCTAACACAGATATCCATAAAACCTTATAGAACCAGCCACTGGCAGTTTTTACTACGATTTTCGCATAATCTCTATGCAAGGCATAATCCGAATTGACTTGCAAAGTGGCTGCAACTCTTTGGTTTCTGTCAAAGCTCTCGCTTGAAATTACAAAGCCGTTTTTACAAGACCTTATCACAATGCTAATTAATACGAGAATGAACCACCTCTCTCGGTTCTACAATAAATTTAAATAATTATTTTAGTTTATTAGTGAGAGTTGCGGGCATCCAGCGGGCAGTGGATGCAGATGGCAGGCTGCCGTTCAGTGTGGAGGCCTATGTTCAGCAGTGAACGGGTTCTGGCTAAATGATGATGATCTTTCTATATATACATATATAAAAATAAAAGTTTTCTAATACTCTGTAGAAGGTTCTTACGGAAAGAAAAATAAGGAATATTGCGCAGAAAATTGGAAAATTTCAGTAAACTTAACGACGATTTTAACTCGCGGGTGAAACCGCGGGCGCAGCTAGTCGTATATATATAGAAATGAATCCCTATTTACCTTGGTCACTCCATAACTTGAGAAAGACTTTAACAGTTTTATTCATCTTTTTAGTAGAAGGTTTTTACGGAAAGAAAAAATAAGAAAATTGCGCATAAGTTAAGAAAACTTAACGACGACTCGCGGGTAAAACCGCGGGGCGCACCTAGTAGTTTATAAAAAAACACGCACAGCTATTCAAGAGTTCCATTATCCACCTCTCCAGGTTCCATCATCAGATCAGTGCGATGGTACTAAATTATTATATTGCAATCCGGAGTACACAATACCTACTTGTAATATTTTATTATAGAAACTGACGTGGTTACCACACATTTTAATCATCATCATCATTTCAGCCATAGGACGTCCACTGCTGGACATAGGCCTCCCCCATCTATCTCCAAAAGGGTCGGTTGGAAGCGGCCTGCATCCAGCGTTTCCCTGCGGCCTCTTTTAGGTCGTCTGTCCATCTTGTAGGTGGACGTCCTACACTGCGCTTACCGGTCCGTGGTCTCCATTCCAGAACCTTTCGGCCCCATCGGCCATCTGTTCTGCGTGATATGTGCCCTGCCCACTGCCACTTCAACTTGCTAATCCGGTGGGCTATGTCGGTGACTTTCGTTCGTCTACGGATCTCCTAATTTCGGACTCGATCTCGTAGAGAAACCCCGAGCATAGCCCTCATTTTATTTATATTACTCAGGAATTACTCACGTAAGATTAAGACGGTCACTCTTACTATAGTTTCAACCGCATTAGGCGGTCTTTTTCAAGGTGAATGCACGCGCGCGGCTGCGTCTCGCTTTGCACTACGGGCTGCCGTGCGGCGCGCACGTGATGACACCGGCTGCTGCTCTTACGTGAGTTATTCCCGTGTAATATAAATAAATTACTTATAATGTACTTGTACATACTTCAAAATGATTAGACTTTACAAGTAGTTTGAAATCGACTTCCAATATTTGTTTACATAGTGCGTTGTAAGTGAAGCTTGCAGTTGGTCGTCCAACTGCAAGATGGGTGGACAATTGTCACTATCGCGGGTCGAACTAGGGGCGTTACGGCTACCTGGGGCCTTACGGACAACTGCTATTGCGGCACCTAATCCGCTCAGTTGGAAAATCACGCGAACGTGAACCGCATTTGGGCGCGATAAGGTTCACGTTCACGTCATTTTCCAACTGAGCGGATTAGGTGCCGCAATAGCAGTTGTCCGTAAGGCGTGTTATGCGTTTATTGGTAAAAGTTGCGCGACCGCAAACCATATCTCGGCGCTTTAAAGTCCAAGTTTGCGTGATTTTCCGCCGTAAGGACCCTGGACTCGATAGACGCAAGACCGAGGCAGTCGGTAGCAAGAGAGATGTCCCAGCAGTGGGATAAGAAACGCTGTGGATGATGATGAAATGAAGCTAATAAAAGCGTGTTAAAAGCCCCGAGCTATTCGGAAATGCGCTCGTAACATCCAACAACTGGACCACGATTTTTTTTTGTTTAAAATAGAACGGCTGTCAAGGCATTGTTGTAAGAAATTTGTTGCAGCCAGTTGCACCCATATAAACGAAACGTCAGTCATTCTAAATCAGTTAGCAACTGTGATGCGGACAAAGAACTTTGAGATCTAACCCAAAAAGGTAAGGTCCAAATAATTTGGATGCGAAGTTCGACACGTTGACAAAAATAAGAATGTTCAATCAAGGTTCTGTCATATTGTCTGGCGACAGATTTTCTTTCTCCGTTCCGTTCTATATAATTCTCTTTTCTGTGCACTGGACAGATTCTGATTAATCTTAGCTAATAACAACAACAACAAAGAATAAGTTAACTTTTTTTTATCTATTGTATATTTTTTTCTGTAACAAATAAATGATGTCAATGTCTACGTATGTACGTATGTGACCAAAATAAAACTTTAGCTTTAAAGCAAAACAAGCATAAATTGTTTTTTTTTAAAACCCCCTATAAAAGAGGTGATAATTTTCAAATCGCTGAACTGTGAGCGAAGTAAGAGTATTCGATATGTATTATACGCATCGAAATCCAAACATTTTAATTTCGAAATGTAAAATTTGTAGGATTTTTTTAAATGTATTTTACTAGCGACCCGCACGCCCGGCTTCGCACGGATGTAATTTACGTGCGAAGCCGGGGCGGGTCGCTAGTTATATATATAAACCTTCCGTGAGAATGTATCTAACTGATGGTGAAAACCGCATCAAAATCCGTTGCGTGGTTTAGGAGGAGTTAGCGGCCATACAGACATACAGACAGACAGACGCTGTACCTAACTGATGGTGAAAAACGCATCAAAATCCGTTGCGTGGTTTAGGAGGGGTTAGCGGCCATAGAAACATACAGGCAGACAGACAGACGCTGTACCTAACTGATGGTGAAAACCGCATCAAAATCCGTTGCGTGGTTTAGGAGGGGTTAGCGGCCATACAGACATACAAACAGACAGACGCTGTACCTAACTGATAGTGAAAACTGCATCAAAATCCGTTGCGAGGTTTAGGAGGGGTTAGCGGCCATACAGACATACAGACAGACAGACGCTGTACCTAACTGATAGTGAAAACCGCATCAAAGTCCGTTGCGTGGTTTAGGAGGGGTTAGCGGCCATACAGACATACAGACAGACAGACGCTGTACCTAACTGATAGTGAAAACCGCATCAAAGTCCGTTGCGTGGTTTAGGAGGGGTTAGCGGCCATACAGACATACAGACAGACAGACGCTGTACCTAACTGATAGTGAAAACCGCATCAAAGTCCGTTGCGAGGTTTAGGAGGGGTTAGCGGCCATACAGACATACAGACAGACAGACGCTGTACCTAACAGATGGTGAAAACTGCATCAAAATCCGGTGCGTGGTTTAGGAGGAGTTAGCGGCCATACAGACATACAGACAGACAGACGCGGAAAGCGACTTTAATTTATACTATGTAGAGATAGAGAAGAAGAGAAGATGCATCGAATACTCGTACTCCGTCCACTGATTTTCTTGAATCACAGCATGCCGCTTTTTGGATGTGGACTATTAGCTATTAGTGTGTTTTAGCATAAATAAATATTCGGGACATTTTTGCACACACGGTCATCTGACCCCAAACTAAGCAAAGCTTGTAATATGGCTACCAGAAACTGATATACGTACATATATATTTTTAAATACATACTTAAATAGATATTAACACCCAGACATAGAACAAACACAAATGTTCATCACACAAATGTTTGTCCTAGATGGGAATCGAACCCACGCCCCCAAGCACAGAAGATAGGTTCCCTACCAACTGAGCCACCGGGGCAGTCAAATCAAGTCAAATGAAAAAAGTGAGTAAAATTCGGAGAAATTTGAACAGTAGTAAGGCACATCTCCGAGCACACACACAGCCGTAACTGATGGTTTATTCCACAACAACTATCGTAATACAAGGGCCTTTAGACTAAACAAGTCGTCAGGTTCAAAAACGTTGACACTAAGGCTGGCTACTCAGCCTACGTGATAGACAAGAATCCAGTGTGCAGTCGCTTGCGTCGTGTGGTGCTACGCGGTCGTGTAGCACTCGTAGCATTCGTAGCGCTTCTACGCGGAGTTTCGTAGACGTTATGAAACTTTCTTCGTTGTTTGTCGTTAGAAAAGCGACTAAAAGAGGTTTTCAAATAAAAACTGGTAGTTCTAATTTTGTTAACATTAGATAAGTGCTATGGCTTTCAGTTGCTTTGTTATGTAAAATAATACGCTTAGAGGTAAAAAAAAACATTTAAAAAAAAACAGTGAACTAATATTGAATAATTTAACTATAACGCTATTGTTAACTAAGTGGTATCTTCGCGTTATTAACTTTATAAGTTTGACGATGTGTTTGGATGCGGTTACAAAACTTTCTAAACTTAAACAATGAAAAACTTGAACCAAAAGCAATGTGAATAAGTGAAAAGTATTTAAACCGCTGACTTATAAAAAAAAACCATTCAGTTTGTTTGTTAGATGGTGTCACAGACCTTCTGCTGGTATTAATAACTGATATACAAAGTTACTTTATCTTAAAATGTCGGAATTTCACCGTCAAAATGAGTCGAATGGCCAGTTCCTCCAGCGCTGCACCAACCTGTCTCAGTTCGACTGCAGCGAGGAAGAGATGCTCTGGCTGATGATGGGGCCGCGCACGCTGCCGCTGGTCAAGCTGGTGCCCATCTCCGTGGTGCTGTGCTCCATCTTCCTCACAGGTACAATCTACAAAGGTAGTTACAATCTGGGTGCCTTCAAATCACGAGTGAATCGGTTTCTTTTAGGCAAGCGTGCTCCATCGTAGACTGCATCGTCGCTTTACATCAGGAGAGTTGGCGGTCAAACGCAAGCCTATTATTAGATTTAAAAAAAGGTAACTGTTACGATTGGGACACTGTGAGTTGCAGCCTCACTTGAGTTTTTTTTGTATAATTAATAGGCTTGCGTTTGGCCACCAACTCGCCTGATGTTAAGGTGGTACGATTCACCTATGGTGGGAAATTCAAATTTTTAACAGTTTTTTGGTCCTAGTAGCCAGGCCAGGTAATTATTTTTAAATAACACAGTGTTTGCGCAAAATGTTGGCTGTTCTTTACATTATCATGTACAATTATTTAACAGTAACGCACCATATTACTCACATTTGTGAATAAACCGGTTGAAACAGCAAAAATTTGTTTATTCACAAATGTAAGTAATGATGGGCATTAGAGATAAATAGCTTTATATGATTTTGTAAAGAATAATAATCAATTTGCGCAAACATCATGGTTGTTTACAATAATTACCCGGCCTAGCTACAAGGACAAGAAAACTGTTTGAAATTTGAATTTCCCGCCATTTGTACAACGAACCACCTTAAGCGACGATGCGGTCTACGATAGATCACACTTGTCTAGAAGAAACCTATTCACTCTCGACTTGAAGACAACTAGATTGTAACTATCGGGGCACCCATTCAGGCAGCGAATTCCACAGACGCCAGTTCGCACAATAAAATCACGAGTTGATCTGCATCGGGCGGCTGGATAAAGTTCACAGATTTACTTCTCCTTTCTGTGATAAAGTTATTCTGCGGCCTTATTATAGAAGTTTGATCGTGATCGAGATTGCATGCCGTCCCGTTCGCATATACTTACTCGCACCACGTGCGTAAGTGAGATGGCACGCGATCGCGATCACGATCCAAATCATCCATAATAAGGCATCATGTCTATTCCGATTGTAACGAATACTCTCAAATGTTTTAATAAAACAGTAACTTGTCACCACTATGTGCGCCCTGTGGTTTTTCCTGCTTAATTATATAGAGATAAGTAAAGAGTTGGTAAAAGGTACATTTTTAGGGTTACAGACAGCAAATAGCTGTTAAAATTTGCAAGTTGAAGTGGCAATGGGCAGGCCACATCGCTCGAGGAACCGATGACCGACGGGGAAGAAAGGTTCTGGAGTGGAGACCACGAACCGGAAGACACAGCGTAGGGAGGCCTCCCACTGGATGGACCGACGACATTGTGAGAGTCGCGGGAACCCAGTGGATGCAAAAGGCAGGCTGTCGTTCAGTGTGGAGGTTAAAGGGGGAGACCTATGTTCAGCTATGTTCTGGCTGATGATGATGATGATGATACAACAAATGTATTTTTTTTAACGTATTTTTTGGATTAGCTCTAATGTTAAAACGGTAACGCGTACAAGCGTCAAACTTGGTATGATTACAGTACATACTCTAAAGTATAACAAAAAATAATAAATAATGGCCAAGTGCGAGTCAGTGACCAATTTTTGTTCACCACCAATTCTCGTACGATCACTGAAGTGAAGCAACATCGGGCGCGGTCGGTACTTAGATGGGTGCCTGAGCGTTGATGGGATTTTGTCTTTTTGCAATTTTTTTTTGTTTATTATGTGGTGTTAGTTATGTGGTGGTATGGAACCCTCAGTGCGCGAGACCGACTCGCACATGGCCGGTTTTATTACAATTTTAAAATTAGTAAAAGTATCCTGAAGACATGTTAATTACATTACATTCGCACCTATTTTAAATTTTTTATGTGTGCTAGGCCTGCAGCAGCTATAACACTACAATAACTCATTGAGGGAGTATAATTGTATTTTCTTTGTGATTGTCCCCAGGCGTGGCGGGGAACGTGGCCGTGTGCGTGGTGATCATAAGGCACCCAGCCATGCACACCGCCACCAACTACTACCTGTTCAGCCTGGCGCTCAGCGACCTGCTGCTGCTTCTCTTCGGTGAGTCACATCCATAACTAGATGTTGTACAGCGCCGTCTCACCGCATGCCACATCCGTGCGAGGGTGGGGAAGACCACGCACAACAAAGACGAGAGATCCACTGTTTTAAACTATCACGGTTCACTAAAGTTATATGATTATTTACGGGATATTTACCGTGGTAAGGTTGTGGAATGAGCTCCCGATATTTCGGCGCAGTTACATGCACCATGTTGACTGGAAGACTGACGAGAGATCCATTCAAAACCTTCCTACACCTGCACGTACAATTCTGCTGGCCATTGTACTGAATACCTTAAAATTAGGCTTTCAAGACACAATTTAAGCTATGCCACTTATTTAGTTGTGCTCTGAGTGAATTTACAAAGATAGCTTTAAAGGTTTTATGTTAATTAGATAATTTAGTGTTGTCACAATGTTTTTAAAATGTAAATTTGCTACACTATCGCATTAGGTTATAACCTGTAATGATAGTTCTAAGTTGGACAAAAAAATATATACGCGCTCATAACTGCAGCTAGCTAGCCAGGCTAGCCGTTAACAGACACGTCGGGAGCATGATAAGAATAGGACGTATACACGTCTGACTAAAGTTATTGGCACTGACCTTGGAGTGAGATACACAAAACACAAGAATTAAGAGAAAGTTTGACTCTCTGATAAGACAAACAAAAACAAAACACAGCTTAGGCAAGAGCGTAGTCTTAGATCAGACAAACAAAAACAAAACACAACTTAGACAAGGGCTTAGTGTTAGATGAGACAAACAAAAACAAAACACAACTTAGATAAGGGTTTAGTGTTAGATCAGACAAACAAAAACAAAACACAGCTTAGACAAGGGCTTAGTGTTAGATGAGACAAACAAAAACAAAACACAACTTAGATAAGGGTTTAGTGTTAGATCAGACAAACAAAAACAAAACACAGCTTAGACAAGGGCTTAGTCTTAGATGAGACAAACGAAAACAAAACACAGCTTAGACAAGGAAATAGTGTTAGATCAGACAAACAAAAACAAAACACAGCTTAGACAAGGGCTTAGTGTTAGATCAGACAAACAAAAACAAAACACAGCTTAGACAAGGGCTTAGTGTTAGATCAGACAAACAAAAACAAAACACAGCTTAGACAAGGGCTTAGTGTTAGATCAGACAAACAAAAACAAAACACAGCTTAGACAAGGGCTTAGTGTTAGATGAGACAAACAAAAACAAAACACAACTTAGATAAGGGTTTAGTGTTAGATCAGACAAACAAAAACAAAACACAGCTTAGACAAGGGCTTAGTGTTAGATGAGACAAACAAAAACAAAACACAACTTAGATAAGGGTTTAGTGTTAGATCAGACAAACAAAAACAAAACACAGCTTAGACAAGGGCTTAGTCTTAGATGAGACAAACAAAAACAAAACACAGCTTAGACAAGGGAATAGTGTTAGATCAGACAAACAAAAACAAAACACAGCTTAGACAAGGGCTTAGTGTTAGATCAGACAAACAAAAACAAAACACAGCTTAGACAAGGGCTTAGTGTTAGATCAGACAAACAAAAACAAAACACAGCTTAGACAAGGGCTTAGTGTTAGATCAGACAAACAAAAACAAAACACAGCTTAGACAAGGGCTTAGTATTAGATCAGACAAACAAAAAACATAACACAGCTTAGACAAGGGCTTAGTGTTAGATCAGACAAACAAAAAACAAAACACAGCTTAGACAAGGGGCTTAGTCTTAGATGAGACAAACAAAAACAAAACACAACTTAGATAAGGGTTTAGTGTTAGATCAGACAAACAAAAACAAAACACAGCTTAGACAGGGGCTTAGTCTTAGATGAGACAAACAAAAAACATAACACAGCTTAGACACACACTGCACACGGACACACTGCAGTCAAATCTGAGATTCGGAAAAATAAAAAACTCCACAATTTTCATCGACATTCATACAAGTAGGGAATTTCAATTGAATATCTATGAACATGTTGTAACGTCTAGTCATCTCGTGGCATTCACGATCTGTTTTATATTCAATGTTCAGATGCAGCTTCGAACGGCGGAGTTTTGCAAAGCATTAATATTAATCTCTGTGTAAAACCAGTACAACTATCGAAAGTTTATATATCGAAAGCGAAATATACAATTTTATTATACATTCGAGTATAGATGTAAATCTGAGATAGAGTTTAGTTTTCGGTGGAATGATAATGATTTTATTCTTTACTTTCCATTTAGTTAAATAAATGTAAGTTACATGTGTGTCGCTTGATGGTAATCTCAAGGTTCCGGAAACCCTATTTTTAAAGTTTTGTCTGAAATCAATCTGAAATAGATAGCTATTTGCACAACGCTTGGTTATTTGACTGCCCCGGTGGCTCAGTTGGTAGTGAACCTATCTTCTGTGCTTGGGGGCGTGGGTTCGATTCCCATCTAGGACAAACATTTGTGTGATGAACATTTGTGTTTGTTCTATGTCTGGGTGTTAATATCTATTTAAGTATGTATTTAAAAATATATATGTACGTATATCAGTTTCTGGCAGCCATATCACAAGCTTTGCTTAGTTTGGGGTCAGATGACCGTGTGTGCAAAAATGTCCCAGATATTTATTTATTTATTTATTCTTTCCTCTGTAAGGATTTTGGCGTCGCACTTTTTGTGCATTTGCCAGTGTCAAGTTCATATTGTCAAACTAGTCACAGTCAGTAATGGTCAAGCAAAGTAAGTAACGGTCAAGTCAAAGACGTGCCCTAAATTGGTAGAGACTTTGCAATCGGCTTCTATGGAGTATGGAGCTTTGGACATGATTCGGTATTACCTACCACTGTTTTTTTTTTGTTTTCTATTTTCTGTGGGTACTATCGTCGTAAATTACATTCAATGTCCATTTCGTTCATTGAATTGATATGTTATAATACATCATAGACTGACAACTCCCACATGAAAGAGATATAGACTGGAAACTCCCACGCAAAATTTCAATAACGAATATATTATAAACGTTTTGACGCAGCGTAGGTAGGCCTCCCACTTGATGGACCGACGACATTGTGAGAGTCGCGGACATCCAGTGGATGCAAAAGGCAGGCTGTCGTTCAGTGTGGAGGTTAAAGGGGGAGGCCTATGTTCAGCAGTGGACGTCTTCTGGCTGATGATGATGATGATGATGAAACGTTTTTATGAAAACATTTCATTTTCAAAAATCTTTCAGAGCGCCTGGTTAATGCGACGCGTGACCAAAATGCTGGCGTGTTTCTGGGCTCAACGCATAAGCATTGCCATTCAACGTGGTAATGCCGCCAGCATGTTGGGTACGCTGCCAATTGGTAGTGGGCTTGAGCATTTGGATTGTCTTTAGATCTTCAACGGTCTATGGGCAGTCTAACTGTATTTGTAGTTTTAGTTTTAGCTTGTATTTTGTTTAGTTAATAAAGGCGTTTTTCAATTAGTACATGTTCATACCTCATTATATTTACGAAAAAGTTTATTAAAAAAAATTCGCCACAATTAATTGACGCCGCTGGTGACAAGAGAGCTGGCTCATTCCTCGCGCAGAGAATTTCTTTAGCAATTCAACGCGGGAATGCAGCCAGCGTTCTTGGCACTTTACCACACGGGCAACATCTTGTTTTTGATTTTTGATTATATTAGTGTTAATTAGTAATAGTTAAGGCTTTTTTTTATTTTCTTTGTTTGTTATACCTACCTATGTACATACAAAAATAAATAAAATAAGTCACAACATTTAAATCACAAAATATCACAAAATGTTAAAAATAAACATGATATTTACAAAAGAAAAATAAAATCAGGTAGTTTATTTAGAGCAAAGAACCTGACGAATATAAATATTACGTTCATATTTACCTAGATAGCGACTTCTACAATTTTATTTTATAAGTTAAAGTAGCTAATACACAGGGCCCTGATTCCGTAACTTTAACACGCACGGAACGCTGCGCGTTAATTCAAATTCAATTCAAAATATTTTATTACAGACATCTAAAAAATCCATTGGGTTAGTACAAACAAAACTTAGAACTATTGTTAGATAAAATACAAAAAAAAAAACATACCAAAAGAAAATAATAATATTTTTTCACGCACCCTCGGAACATCTGCACTAATAACGATTGAGTAGGAAATAATATACTTCCTACTCAGCCATCACCCGCACAAAATGCCCGAGTATAGGCGCGTGAAAATCTTCGGCCACTATCTTTAAGATGCTGTTCGGACTTCCCCGCACCCTCCTCATTAGTGATGCCACTTTCTTTCGAATGACGGCATGAAAGCCTTCAGTACAAGTTAACCCCTAAAAATTTGAACTCTATTTCCTAGAAAATAAAGGCTAACTCTTAGGTGTTAACTTAACGCTTTTTTTATGACAATATTAATATAATTTCCTCATATTTAGGGTTATTTCTTAGTAGGTAATTAAGTAGAATACATAATATTTGTTATTTAAATAGTTTGCGCTTTGGTTTAACTGTAAGCATTCTGTTGATGAATAAATAAATAATAAAATAATAAAAACGCGCCGTGCTACATGCGCGTTTGAACTTTCGGAATCAGGGCCCAGTACAATTTGGTGACCTCTTAGGTTGTTATTTTATACTGAACTAGCGGCCCGCCCCAGATTCGCTCGGGTATTATTGGAGTTTTAGTAAGGATCCCTATTTTTTTTTAAATATTATATAGCCTATGTCACCCGGGGATAGTGTAGCTTCCCAATAGTGGAAGAATTTTTCAAATCGGTTCAGTAGTTTCGGAGCCAATTCAATGCAAACAAACAATCAAAACTTTCCCCATTATAATATTAATATAGATAAGTCTGTGCAACTGACATAAACAAGGTAGCTCTAAGCGTGGGGTCTTAATCGCATAGTGTAATAGCGGCCGAAGTTTTTCTTTTTCATTAACAAGAGAACTCTTTATTTACATAAGAAAACGATTCGGAATAATAAATAACTCACTAAAACTAGTTAAAAAAAACTAAAAGCCTTTCTGTAAAGGAAAAAAGTGACCAGAATGCTGGCAGCTCAGTGGCAGCATTGTCACCTCCGACCGGCCGTTAAATGTCAAACCTCCAAAAATACATTGTCATCGGAACTGAACCAACGTGTAAAAATTAAAAGTGGTACTAATTTAGTTTGCAAGATTTGAACCAAACAATTGCATGTAAAAACCGATTGGGCATTATGTTTGGAATAATTTATATATTTTTATTTTTTGTCTACAGTTTAAATATTATGTGTTTTGTTAGTGTTATCTGTGGGTTCTTTTAAATGGCATTCTGCATTTATTAATTCATTGTGCTGTATTTAGGTGTAAGATTCCTAAAACTATAAAAAAAAACGTTAGTACACTAAGTGACGCAAGTCGGCAACTTGAGTAGTGCCGCGATTGGAATGGCAGATGTCGTCGACATTTGAATGACAATGATGCTGCTAGCGCACTGCTAGTTGTGACGCTCGAGTGTCCGATACCGAGGTCGCCTCGTGCACGACCGGCGCCGGATCGAGTTTGTAAGTTAGATAGACGTAATTACGACAGCGCGGCGCGTTTATTTTTAATGAGTTGTTCATTACGCAGGCCTTTGATGACAATTTGCCTTTCGCTTCACTGTGCTACTATATGTGCGAGTGTACCGGGAACTGCGGATATTGATTTTTTACAACATTTTCAAGGCCATAGTGAATAGGTATCTTCTAGGTCTGCGTGCTTCATCTTCGACCACGGAAGTGTAAAAAAACAACAAAAAACCAAATTAAAAGTTCAGGTATCACTTTTCACTCGTGAGTACATAATAATTCATCATTATATTTTGTCATGAAATGTAAATTAATTTCATCAAACATCGATAAGTAGTCACCATTTTGTTTTATTTCATCGTTGCGGGACAGAAATATACCTAACCATAGACTTAGTGAGTTTTCTTTTTAACCGACTTCCAAAAAGAGGCGGTTATCAATTCGACTGTATGTTTTTTATTTATGTATGTTTGTTACGCGATTACTCCGCCAATTTAGAATTGTATTTGATGATTCTTTTTTTGGTTGGGAGGTCTTATGTCATTGGTGGTCCCATAATTTTTTTATGGACATTGATTCTGCGCTTTTTGAAAAATCTACAAAAACATGACTTTAAGATTGGAACTACAAAAATTGCAAAATTGGAACTACAGTTATTTCTTGGTGAATTTCATACTTTGTTCTCCACTAGCGACGCTGTCAACTGAACAGCAAACATCACGCAAACATAGAGGAACTGTTCCTACAACAGAACTTCAAAAAAACAAAGAAGTGTCTCCATGGCGACCGGGCCCTGTTGTTTTTCGTAAAAAATTTCATGACCATGGATACAAAGTATTTCAGTCGTAATATTAAACAATATTTTCAACTTTTTAGTGTCATTTTGTAAACGTAGGTATAGTCATGAAGTCGGTCCTTTTTTTTTCTATAAATTCTAATTATTTTGATATTGACTTGTATTGATGGCCTTTTGGCCTCTTCAGTTTGACCGGACTAGTTAGCGAACGCAGAGTGCGTTCGGCATAACTGTGACTAGCACAAGGGCACCTCGAAGGTACGAACCTCAACTTGGGCTGTCGCCGGAAGCTTGGGCCGTCGCCGGGAACTTAGTGAGACAAGGAGAGCTCACTATGTTCGACAATTCGACAATTATCTAATGCTACTCAACTGTCAACATGTTTAGCTGTCTGGCGTCTGTCAATGTCAAACGGTTCAAGAGCAATAGACAAACACAGGTGGTCTCTTTTACTCACGTAGTTATGTTTTTTGGCGCCAACATGGAAAAGAACATGTCGGCTCGTTGGATTATTTTCCTAAACTAGTGTATTTTCGAGTGTTAATGTGTTCTAGGTGGTGAATTATTATTCATTAAGTGCTCGTAAACGTGCTCGAGTGTGGAGAAGTGATATAACGAGGTGAAACGTGTCTTTTCGTGTTGTTTCCAAAACTCCATAAGAGCCTCTTGTAAAGTTCCCACCACTTTACAGAGGCATGAGTTTGACTTGACCGTGACTTACTTAGCTTGAATCTGACTATGACTTGTTTTACGTTATTAAGACTATACAAAACAGAAGAATAGGCGGTATGGCCTTAAAGGCTTTAGCCTGCCCGATGGGCGAATTATAATAAGAAGAAAATCACGTAGTTATTATATTCGCTATAAATTTTTTTTGTAACAAATGTACTGTAGGTACATGGTTATAAATAGGTGTTGAAGTATATGTCCGACGGTTTTGACTCGTTTTTACTGAGCAAGTTCAATGGTTATGGCCCATCCATTCAATTTATTTGATCGAAGATACAGGCTATCGGACATGGTGTTTGATTTGTTAAAAATAACAGGCTTGGAGAACATAAAGTTCTGAGATAATATATGTGCGTTTTTTTTGTCACATCTGGAAGGGGTGCTCTGTCCCTTTCCCGCAAAAAGAGTCTGTATGAAGGTTGTATGGCGATACTTACAAGTGACGTCAACTGTAAGTATAGTGCCGTGCACCAAATTTAAATAATAAAGCGATTGGAACACGGCTCGTAGAGACGGCGCCTAAGGATTTTCAAACATTTTGAAAAGCTCGCGTCATTCGAATTTAATTGAGTCAAATTGTTGTTAATTCTAATTCGAGAAACTGGATTCCTCCAGAAGGATCGCAGCTTCCATTTGATTAGATTTGTCGATTGGTTTTTGTGATTAATGTGATTAAATTGCGCTAAAGGTTTGACGAACCTATCGTTAGGTGCTTCGTTAATTCATTAAACCTGTCTGTGTTTTCCTTCGTTCTAATATAAGCCCTGAGACCCTTCGTCCAAAATAAAATTAATGAACGGGCCGAGAAGAAGGGCATTTTATGAAGATTACAAAATGAGCGCCGGCTCTCACTTCGTTTCAGTCGGTCTCTAGCCGTAGAAAGTGCAACACGCGTCTATTGTTACATGATAACGAAACATCTGACAAAATTATGCCTTCGTGTGCTTTTCCGAAGTGTTAATACACAACAAAAAACTGCTATCTATTTTTTGTAACAAATGTACTGTACATGGTTATAATAAGGTGTTGAAGTATATGTCCGACGGTTTTGACTCGTTTTTATTAAGCAAGTTCTATGATTATGGCCCGTCCATTAATTTTATTTTCGTCGAAGCTGAGACCCACCTAAGTGAAGTGACACGCACGTGATCTGACTAATCACTTCACGTCACTTATTATTAATTTATAAATAATAGGCTTGCGCTTGACCGCCAACTCGCCTGATGTTAAGCGATGATGCGGCCTACGGTGGAGCACGCTTGCCTAGAAGAAACGATTCACTCGTGATTTGAAGACACCCAGATTGTAACTATCGGGGAACACCCATTCAGGCAGCGCATTCCACAGACTAGCAGTTCGCACAATAAAAGTGGAACTTAGGTCTTCAACTTCTACTTTTGTTCATGGCTTGTGTGCGGTGTTGCTGCAACTTGCCGCAAGCTGGAAATTAGGAGGGATGTGGCGCTTGCTGTGTATGTGGTTAGAGTGTTTCGGGGAATAGTGACCAATCCGACAATTTTGGAAATGATGGGGTTGTGCGTGCCAGACGGGTACGTAGGGAGGCGAAGGCAGCCACCTCTGTTCGCGGTGCCTCGCGGGAGGACTAACCTGCTCAACAAAGCGCCATTGACGAGCACCATACAAACACTCAATCGGGTCGCGGAGAACATTGACATTTTCCACTGTTCACAGAGCGAGTTCGTAAGGGCTGCACTTTATGATTTATGTTATTCTGTTTAATTTTTATTCTTAGATTGATGTATATTTAATATTTATGTTGTAGTGATGCTTGTGATTAATTAATTGATATAATTGATAATTGACTAATTGATTGTATTAAGTTAAGTTATTGTAATTCTTTTGACTAACTCTTAGATAGATGTATATTTTAGTATTGTAATTTGGACTAATTCTAATTCCTATATTTATTCCTATATTTAACTACTCTATTGTATTAGGAATTAACCTGTAATGATAGAAGTAATGTTTTAATAAATAAATAAATAAACATTGCCAATATCTTGTTTCAAGGTAGTATTTTGTAGATTGGCCGGTCGGAGGACAATGCAGTGTCAGCTTCAGACATTTGTATCTTCTTCTTTGTTAACGGCCTGTTATCCGAGTCGTGTAGGCAACCAAACTCTCCCTCAGCCCCCGCCAAGTTAGAGCGACGATGTGTTTTGCCACGCAAGAGTCAGGAGGAGTGCAACGACAAAAACGAACATAGGTCCAACCTCGATAATGCCTGGCGTGGTACTGAGCGCGGCGCGCGCAAATTCTCGCGACCTTTTTACGCTTTTAATTTCCCAAAAAACAAAACAAAAATCACTATAAAAAATCTATCCAAATAAAAATAAAAATAAAATAAAAAATCCTTTCAGTACATGCAATTCAGAGTCACTCAGCGGGCAATGGAGAGAGCTATGCTCGGAGTTTCTTTGCGCGATAAAATACGAAACGTGGATATTCGCCAAAGAACCAGAGTCACCGACATAGCTGTTAAAATTTGCAAGTTGAAGTGGCAATGGGCAGGCCACATCGCTCGAAGAACCGAAAACCGATGGGGAAGAAAGGTTCTTGAGTGGAGACCACGAACCGGAAGACGCAGCGTAGGTAGGCCTCCCACTAGATGGACCGACGACATAGTGAGAGTCGCTGGCATCCAGTGGATGCAAAAGGCAGGCTGTCGTTCAGTGTGGAGGTTAAAGGGGGAGGCCTATGTTCAGCAGTGGACGTCTTCTGGCTGATGATGATGATGACCATTGATTAACAGAACATTGTTCAGCCGTTTTAATATTATCAGCTCAATTATGGTTTTTTTAAAGTTTCAAGTTTATTCTTGTCCTTGTTTGTAACCTGCTATATTTGCTATGTATTGCCACAGTATCAGAATACTTGGCACGTCACTTATATGGAGTTTTTACTTGGGTTCTGGACCTGTGGGCTTACTCTTGACACTCGATTTCAATCGTAATTTGGGATTGGGATCGAAAACATGCCATTTGGTACTTAGAGAGTAGTATATTCCTTGTTTGGTACTCTTGAATTCTAAACTAGCGCACGATTGGAACGGATCATGGTGGAAATTATTGGAACTAAATAAAATCGACTCAACTCGATGCTTTCGGTACTTTTGACGCGATTGAAGAGTACCAAATGGCATGTTTTCGATCCCAATCCCAAATTACGATTGAAATCGAGTGTCAAGAGTAAACCCACTGTTCGTCACACGTCACGTTGACGTGACGTCACTCAAGTTAAAACCTAATGTCAATTGTGGCATGACGTGATACTACGTGACTTTTTTTCAGTGGAATGCTGATATGTGTGGCGAAATAAGCGACTGAAAAATCAGCTGTTCCATAAAAAATGCAATGAATGCAATTGAAATGCATGAAACTGTGGATATTTTTGTCACAATTTCAGGGTTGGTCGCAACGTTTAGTATATTTTATATAATGTATTTAGCTGACCCAACAGACGTTGTCCTGTCATAGAACTGTGAAATACACAAAAATTAAATCATCATTAAGTTTTCTGAAATTTTCCTATTTTCCGCGCAATATTCTTTATTTTTCTTTCCGTAATAACCTTCTACAAAATATTAGAAAAAAATATAAAAAAGATGAAAGAAATCGGTATATTCGTTCTCAAGTTGGTGTGATCAAGTTGGCGTGATCAAGGTAAATAGGGATTAATTTTTATATGTATGGATGAATGGTATCATATAAGTATTTTATGCGATCGTATATACTTACCAGTTGGTCTCATTGTAAATTGTTTATTATGATGAGTGCAATGAGCTCTTAAGGGTCCTGTATACCCTCTGCAGCTTTCTCTCTCGCACATTTTCACATTATTGAAGATATAAAATCAATGAGTGTGAATTACCAAAAAGTAACAAAATCATGTCTTGGTGTCTATCGTAACATTACAAACAAAGAAATTGTCAATTTGATATATTTTAATTTGACACAGTAAAATGGTAACAAGTGATTTTTATTTCTCGTGTCATTTTATTCCGTCAAATTACAAGATATCGAAGCAAACATTTCTTTGTTTGTAATGTTACGATAGACACCATGACATGATTTTGTTACTTTTTGGATATTCACACTCATTGATATTATATCTTCAATAATGTGAAAAAGTGCGAGCGAGAGAGCTGCAGAGGGTATACAGGGCCCTTAAATACCACGTACCGTGTTACTCCGAATAGTTGTGTTATTTTTAACAGGATGGTAGTGATTAAATCTATTTGACTAAAACAGGCTGGAAACTCAAATCTTCAGTGACATCAAATAGATTCTGATTCTCGTCCGGTCAGTAAATTCTTGTTCCGATAAATTCTAATCCTGTTTAATACTTTATTTGGACAAGGATGGTTTTGGACACTGAGGAGTACATCAACAGAGTAACAACTCGAATTATTGAAGTGAATGGTGATAGCGCTATCTAGGATCTACCAACTTAAAGCCGCGTTCACCGGACAGAGCTATCTATTTCGCACATTTTCAACATTTTAAATAAAAGTACGCTGTTCAGCGCGGTAAACCTTTCAGAGCCCAAAAACGTTGTAGACACTTCCCGGGGAATAATCTAAGCCGTATTCCGAGACCTTATGGTTTATTTTCACTCAACTAATTCTCTCAAACAGCAAACACATACCAATCAAGCCTACTAGTTACCGGAGAATCTCGTCTGCGCGATTCAGGAATTGAGGCTCCGGCGCAGCAGACATCTATAATTTCTCGGGAGAACTAAGTAGGCTCGATTGATAAGGTTTGTATTTTGGTATATGCGTGAAGCGCGCAAACATACGCTATGTAAAAATAAAAAAGCTATTGGACATTATTTTTAGAATACCATTGCAAACTTTACAAAGTAATTTTATTTTACGTTGATTTGTTTTATTTTGATGGAAGATTATAAAAAAATAGCCTACAAAATAGCACGAAAATGTTATTGCTTTATACCATATTGGTTTTTAAAAACGCCCCCTCAGTGATTTTTACATTCAAAAATGTTGAAAAGTGAGCACAGCCTTAATAGACATCGTCGGGGGAGAAATAATCAGAGAACGAACGCGCCACGTGACACCTACCCTCCACGTGACTCTTCGTCCACGTGACTCTTCGTCCACGTGACTTTTCGTCCACATTACTGATGTTTGTGGCTCCAGCTCATGTCAGGAACGTGAGGTGTACAATCAGCAGCCATCAAACGTCCCCTACTGGACAAAGGCCTCCCTCTTAAAGAGGGGTGTTGCCATAATCCCCACGCTTGGCAGGCGGCTTGGGGATCGCAGTAAGTTCACCGTTTACTAATAGGATGCTGCAGCCCATCCTCCGGTGGTTCTGGTCGCAGTTTTAGGACATACCCGGGTCCAATACACTACAAAAACTCTTCATTCACACCACAAAAAGAACATTACAGTAAAATTATCCACAAAAAGTGGCAATCTCTCCCAAACAACCTTCAGTTTAGTAGGTGGAGATTCTTAGTGGAGTACGGGCGATGGCTTAGAATATAATTGTTTACTTTGAAACAAATTTTAAACAGCAATCCACTGAAGAGTCTCGTCGCAGACATCTTGCTATGACTGGAGTGAAGTTACGACGATGCAGTTATTCTGTTGTCTGATATCACAGATGAAATGGTATGAACGAAACCACAACAAGCCAATAACATGCCGTAAACGAATTAAAACACGTTAACTATGGTAACAAAAACACAGCTTGTTCCACGTTATTTTGACAATTCAAAACGAGCGTGTTACGTACCTCATCCATGTTAGCAAACTTAATATTGCCATTTCCAGCTGGATAACGTAACGCGGCCGTGTTACGAGTTTATGTCGTCATAGAGACTAAGGGACTACTATTAGACCATCTAGGGATGACTATTACTTTGACATAATTAATTTATTGTATAATGTTGACATTTTTAGTTTGATTATTTTAAATTTCAATTCGTAATAATTATTATTAATGTAATGTGACTAGCTACTATTATTATTATTTACCATTGATATTGTTTTTTTGATTTGTATGAGTCTATGTTACTTGAAAATAAATGATTATTATAAGGGCACATATTCCATTTTAAAATTACATTTTCATGTTATGACGTCATACATTTAATGTTATACGTCATACATAGGTAAGATACAGAATAAGGGCCGTCAGCCGTTGATTGGCTCACGCACGCATGTAGTGAAGTACCTATTTATAGCTATCATAAGAGTTGTTGCTCTGTTAGTTTTCTCCTCGGTGGTAGGCGCCCCGCGGCCATACAAATGACTTTATTCGAGCGGGAGTGTTTAACGCGCGTTTTATGGCCACCGATAAAAACTCGGAATTAAATTGAAAGTGGCTGGGCGTCGGTAATTTTACTGTAATGGCGCGATCACTGAGCGGCTGGGAAGTTTCAATTGTGTTCTTTATTGCTCTTCATTGTACTTACAAGTTATAAACTTCGGTAAGAAAATGTGTAGTAGGCACCATGATGTAGGTACTTAAAGCATTGCGGATATAAAGTCAATTGTAAAATCACAACCAACCATCAACAAACTGCAATAAATATATTTTGATTTGAATCACATATATCAATTACTAGCGACCCGCCCGCCCGGCTGCGCACGTGTGTAATTTACGTGCGAAGCCGGGGCGGGTTGCTAGTTATACATAAACCTTCCTCTTGAATCACTCTATCTATTAAAAAACCGCTTCAAAATCGGTTGCGTAGTTTTAAATATTTAAGCATACATAGAGACGGACATACAGCGACAGCGACTTTGTTTTATACTATGTAGTGATAGTGAAGTGATAGTGATAGTGATTACGTTGATGGAATATTTGGTTTAAGTACTTAGAATATCCTGGCAAATTAGCATAACATTTCTGGTAAACCTCCTCTTAACTCCCTCGTAGGGACAGTCCGAGATTTGCGAGAGCAAGAGTTTCTGAGTACTATCACAGGTAGGTAGTATATTCAGCAGTAGTTTGTAAAAAGATTTTTACGTTTTTTAACGTAAAATTGTCGGCGGTACGATAACACAGTGGAGTATTACAAGAAAACAGCTGTCAGAGTGCCTAGTGTGAGTTTTTTTTTATGCCATAGTAGGCAAACAAGCTCACTGGCTGCCTGATGGTAAGCAGTCACCGTCGCCTATGGATGAACACCAGAGGCATCACAACTACGTTACTACCCTTTAAGGATCTAATAACTCACCTTTTGAAGAACCTCACGTTGTAGCTTCTCGGAAAGGTCGGTTCACCACGGAAGGTAGATCATTCCACATTATAAAAGACTAGCGGTTCGCCCCAGCTTCGCACGGGTATAGATTATAGCCTATGTCACCCGGGGATAGTGTAGCTTCCCGTCGGTGAAATAATTTTGAAAGTAGTTTCGGAGCTTATTCAATGCAAACAAACAAACAAACAATCAAATCATTCCTCTTTATAATATTAGTATAGAAGTATAGACTAGCTGACCTGACAGACGTTGTCCTGTCTTAGAGCTGTCAAACACGTAAAGTTAAAATTGTAAACCTTGGGTTACATTATTGAAGTTTTAGTAAGGATGCCTATTAAAAAAAAAAATATAGCCTATGTTACCCGGGGATAGTGTAGCTTCCCAACGGTGAAATATTTTTTCAAATCGGTTCAGTAGTTTCGGAGCCTATTCAATGCAAACAAACAAACAATCAAATCTTTCCTGATTATAGTATAGAAGTATAGATAAGTATTGTATAACATTTGTGCTGTCGGTGTAATAGCAAATAAACTAAAATAAACTAATTAGGCATCTACTAGATTCAAAAGCCATTCCTCGATTTACAGTTCTAGTAGGAAAGATAACAAAACTAAAGTTAAGTAAACCAAAGTTCTTATAGAGCCGGCATTAACGCCCAGAACTTTTTCAGTAATCAGAAATGTGCTGGCGATCCGCCAAGACTGCCTTATTCAATATCGTACAAGTTTGTTATTAATATCGTACAAGTTGCTTTGACACGGATATAAAGAAGGTACAGTTTTGGTTTTTATCGATACCTAACGGTGTTTTTGTTAGCTCAGGTAAAACCGAAGCAGTAGTGCAAGTACCGTTCTTTATCGAGCGTCAAATTCGATAAAATTCTATAGAATCGATCATAGCGAGTACTGATCAAATTGCATTTTATCGAATTTGACGATCACAACTGTCAAATTTGAACATCGATAAAGAACGGTACTTGCACTGCAGAGGTTTTATCAATGATTTTATGTAAAACTCTTCGGGTATTCGTCACAATTTTTGTCATTACAGATTTTGTCAAATTTATAAATTAAAATAATTATCAATATAAAAAATCCGACTCTAGAATTATAATTAATATCAATAATAGGTTATTTAATCCTCTTCTCCGAAACAAAATTATTAATATGTTTTGTGTCAATTTCTTTGCAATGGAATTAAAGTAATTTTCTTGTAGAAAATGACATTAAAATAATTATACACTTTTGTTATTCTAAAGATAATGCCCAATCAGGCTTTTGTGATTCTTTTATAATTAATTTATTTTAAAGTATGCTAGCTAGATAGCTGGGTATATACGGGAACCGTGCTCATAAGGAGGATACGTGGTAAATGGTCAACACAGAAAAATATTAAAATATACAATATATAGAACTCATGAAAATATTTTAGAATTCGTAAAAAGAGACGTTTCCTAAATACGTATGCTCAATCCAAGCATATAATTATTTGCTCTGACATCTTCAAAAACATTGTAGAAAGCTGAATAAATAAGTTGGCCGTCTCGGGACACCCGGCCGATGTGAAACATTACGTCACGTCCGTCCAACGTCCGCCACGGCATATGAGTCAGTTTTACTGCCAAGGCGCCACCAATCGATGATTCAAATCAAAAATTTAAAAAATCAATAAATTGGTATCTGAAGTATATCGGCACTACAGTATTACGTTCATAAACTTATAAAGCGAAAGTTATCAGAATTCGTGGCTTTCTTTCAGCTTTTTACAATGTGATTACAGCTGTTTGTAAATAAAATGCTTGGACCGAGTATAAGTAGGTACCTTAAATGCTACAACACATTCGGTTTATTTTGGATACACAGAGCTCGCTGAACCAAGAATATAAATGTTTCGTACACTTTTAGAATTGAACCCGACTTTCAATTTAAATAACTGAACCTGGTGCTCCAAGTTAGATTTTAATTGTTCCACGGTTTCATTGCTAACTCTTTTGTATTTATAAAGCTATTATTTCAACTATTCAGGTACCAGGTTTCATACCAGGTATTTAAAATTACTGTGAGATTTAATTTCGCGTAATAGTGGGTTATTGTTTAAAAATTAGATGAGGTTTAATTTTATGGATGAGGTCGTGTAGGCCGACTGTGGGGCCTTACGGCTTACTCTTAGCGCAGTCTCGAATTAGCACTGAAACAGCGCAGTTCGGAAAATCACGCGAACGTAAACTTTAACGCGCCGAGATACGGTTTACGGTTACGCAACTTTTCTCATCACCTAAACAACAGTGCAAGTACCGCTTTTTAGCGATTGTCAAATTTGACAGTTCAGATCATTAAATTCGATAAAACGCAATTTGATCAGTACTCGTTATGATCGATTCTATGCCATTTTATCGAATTTGACGATCAATTAAGAATAGTACTTGCACTGCTGAATTGCTTATTAAAACAGGTACCTAGGCGTAAATCCCCTGGTGATTTAATATGCCATCAGACATGGCCAATCAAACTGAGAAAGAAACACGAATGCTTATCTGTGGGCCGATCTGTAACTAATGCGAAAGCTACAGCGCAAGTACTGTTCTTTATCGATTGTCAAATTCGATAAAATGCCAAAGAATCGATCATAGCTAATGCTGATCAAATGGCTTTTTATCGAATTTGACAATCTCTACTGTCAAATTTGACGATCGATAAAGAACGGTACTTGCACTGCTGAACCGAGGCGATAACTTGTTTCTCTAAATGAAACATATATTATATATCCTAAAACAATTGTTTTGATATCGTTTAACAGAATAAACTGTAGAGATATGATATAAGTGACCCCAAAGGGTAAGGTTAATTAAATGAACCGGTCGGAAATACATATTATCATGAACCAAGACAATACGGGGCTTCTATCGGGCTTCGTCCCATTACGAACATTAGGCTATTTCCAACCCCACCAGGGTGTACCCTAATAGAATATATTAACTATATCCCACTCGGGTACTGGCATAGGGACTGCTAAAGTTGCGCCCACGTGGCGATTTCACAGATGAGTACTTATGTAGGATAGTTGTCATGGAAGTCAAGTAGTAGACCTCTTCGCCGCAGCACGACGCAGCTCTTGACGGAACGTCACAGTTCAGCCGCTTTCAGGGGCAGTTTCCGTTATGCTGCGTCCAAGTGTTGGAACAATATTCCTCCGCCAATAAGGAACCTGCAAACTATACAATGTTTTACATTTTATCTTAAAAGATTTATTTATAGTCATCAAAAGGGCGAAGAACTTCTTAGAAATGATACAAGCGCTGTTTAACTTTAGTAAATAGGTAAGCTAGCTTATTAGGAACTTTGTATTTGTATTTGTGCGTGGTTATTTTTGTATTAATTTATATATATTATCTTGTTATACAGCATATTTTGTCTTTTGTTCTATTTTATTAAATTATTATTGTATATTACTTAGAATTGAATATGATTGAGGTATGTACTTACTTGTACGCGCACCTGTGCGGTGCGTGACGTGACCTGCCGGCCTCATCGGAAGACCAGCGCCGTTTGACAACAAACGGCATTATGCTGAGCTGGGGCCGGTTTGTGGCAAAAGTCCAACGTATTTAACTTTATATTTGTGTGTAGCTTTATGTGTATTATATAATGGATTTTTGTTACAAATAAAATATTGTCTATTGTCTATTGTCTATTTGGATAGTGTAGGTAAAGCCTTATGACCAGTGTCCACCAAAGACCTGCTGAGGGAGTGAGGACATGTTGGTCAACAGAAGCACGTAAATAGATCCTACAGTGGGCACAGCAAGATATTTCGATGGCTCACTATTACACGGTTCTATGTTATATTCTTACACGCTTTGAAATTTCAATTTTAAATTTTTGACTTTCATAAATATTGATTTAGCAGGGTTTATGCTTGAGAGAGACATTTTCACTCAAGCATAAACCCTGCTAAATCAATATTTATGAAAGTCAAAAATTTTCAATTGATATTGTTGAAGGTGTAAGAAAATAACATAGAACCTTGTTATAGTGAGCCAGTGATTTGTCTCTGAAGTTAGGCTCTGCGAACCATTGCGCAAGTAGCACGTCCCTTGCGACACAACAATAGCTACTAAGCAGGTCTTGCAGTCAACTTCAGAGACAGAAATCCGCTGTGCATTTCTTTTAATATTTTACTGAAGTAAATCGGGTAACGGATACAGTCTTATATACGTTCAAAAACCTAGTGACCAGAATTGATTGTAATTATTCGGATTTTTATCTTCGACCAAAATAAAATGAATAGACGGGCCACAACCATTGAACTTGCTCAGTAAAAACGAGTCAAAACCGTTGGGCATATACTTCAACACCTAATTATAACCATGTACAGTACATTTGCTACAAAAAAAATATAGCGGTTTTTTTTTCACATCCGATGCACACTCTCCGAAATGTATCCGATAAAAAACCGACAGACTAGCAACTTTACGTCGATTTACACTTTGGGAAAGCACACGAAGGCATAATTTTGTCAGATGTTTCGTTATCATGTAACAATAGACGCATGTCGCACTTCCTACGGCTAGAGACCGTCTGAAATGAAGTGAGGGTCGCAGTTCATATTGTAATCTTCAAAAATGCGCTTCTTCTGGGTCCGTCCATTAATTTTATTTTGGTCGAAAGTTTTTACAATGTTCTTGCATCTGCTAGATAAAATAAATGTTTGGAACGAGTTTAGTCTATGTTTTCAACTTATGAACCTCTTTTGTGTTTTTTAGCTCTTTGCTTCCAAATACGTTAATTTTTATTCATGTCATTACACTACGTTGGTATACTGGTCAGTGATGGTCACTCATCCCCTTTGAATTAATCTTCGATTGGGGTAGTAGAGCTCTGAAATTAATCTTAAATATTACAAGATCCTGGTTACTTTAACGATAAAGTATTTTCCTAGTAAGTAAATACAGCCTTGCGACACTACAATCAGTGTTCAGTATCTCGGTCGTCGAATAACAAATCTAATTTGAGCTTCTTTGTCGAGAAATCGTCTTAGAAGAATACGCCCGAAATAAGTCCTTCCATCCCAAATTTTTCTTTCCATCAAATTATTGTCTGTTGGTACATTTCTAGTTAATAGAACGTCATTTGGCTCGAACGGAATCCAAGTTAAATGAAATCTTACAAAGTTGGCGGGAAACTTCCGATTTCGGCATCATTGTTAACGATGATTGGTGTCCCTGGAGTACTGGCCAAATTGTATGGCCGCTCTGAACTGACCCTGTCTGCCTGACTCACATGTATTGTTTGTGACAATGTACGCTAATTTAATACACATACATACACACTTCGATATTAATATACCTAGATATAGATATATGTGGCTTTATTAACTAAACAAAGTACAAGCTAAAACTAAAACTACAAATACAGTTAGACTGCCCATAGACCGTTGAAGGTCTAAAGACATTCCAAATGCTCAAGCCCACTACCAGTTGGCAGCGTACCCAGCATGCTGGCGGCATTACCACGTTGAATGGCAATGCTTATGCGTTGAGCCAGAAACACGCCAGCATTTTGGTCACGCGTCGCATTAACCAGGCGCTCTGAAAGATTTTTGAAAATGAGGTGAGCTCACAGTCCCCAAGGGCATGATAGATGTGTGACCCATAAACTTTCAGACGGCTTTAAAAATTCTGACAATAGGGCTAGCCAGTCAGCCTCCACAGCAAGAATGTGTTGAAATATTAAATACAAAAATGTATTTGTGTCAAATGAGCAAATAAAATATATTATTTTCTTAATGTCTGCGTCTAAATACCTTATTAAACCCGTCACTCAAAAACTGTATTATCTTTTGATGTGTGAAATAAATAAGCAATATTAGAAGACCTTTCAGTTGTGTAGTTCTTGGATTTTAGTTATTATTAGGTCTTCATTCAGTTGGTATTTTTACTCCCACACCAAGGTTTATTCCCGCGGGTTTAGGCGCACTTTTTTATATTTACTTGTCGTCATCAGTTGTTCTTACAGAAGGTTAGAGATCTGACTACACTACTTGCGATCTCATAATGCTGATAGCTCAGTCCGGAGTTCCGGACCACTCTTTGTAGCCTCATATTTTTTCTAAGCCTCATTATCATCATAATCAGCCTTTTAACAGTCCACTGCTGGACTTTTAGCCTACCCCCGAAAGGGTGATTGGGCCATATCCACCACACTGACCCAGTATGGATTGGTGGATTCACATACGCCATTGAATTCCTTCTCCGTACGTATGCAGGTTTCCTCACGATGTTTTCCTTCACCGAAAAGCCAGTGGTATGAAAATCCGTACATAAGCTCCAAAGAGCTTATTGGTACGGGCCCGGGGTTTGAACCCGCGACCTCACGCTTTCAAGTCTAGCGGTCTCCCAAATGGGCTACCACGGCTTTCTAAGCCTATGGCCGTCTTATCCCACTTTAACAATTTTGGTCATTCTTGGTTTTAGTTTGTCTACTTAAAATGTGCCATAGCAACATTGAAAGTTTTATCTAGGAAACCGAAAATGACGCTTGATAGAAAAAAAAAATGAGTTACACTGAATTGCGCTTTCCCTCCCTGTTTTTTGGGGGTCATTTAAATACGTATTTACTAAATTATGTCTACGATATCTTAATATACAGATTTAATAATTATGGAAGGTACCTTAAAAGTACATTTTACATTACAGCTATTCTTTTCGAAAAAATATGAGAAAGACCTTAATAATAGAAAACGAAACGCAAATACGAAAGCGCCATGGTTTTGCTCCTAGCGACCCGCCCGCCCGGCTTCGCACGGGAGTAATTTACGTGCGAAGCGAATTGCGGGTTGCTAGTTATATATAAACCTTCCGTGAAAATGTATCTAAGTGATGGTGAAAACCGCATCAAAATCCGTTGCGTGGTTTAGGGGGAGTTAGCGGCCATACAGACATACAGACAGACAGTCTTATATATATATATATTTATATATAATATAGAGAAGAGAAGATAGAGATGTGCAGCAGCATCTTCTTAGTACACGGTGAACATACTGCGATCCCCAAGCCGCCTGCCAAGCGTGGGGATTATGGCAACACGCCTAAGAGGGAGGCCTTTGCTCAACAGTGGACTTGTAATGGCTGATGATGTGTGTGTGATGTTGGTTAAAGTGGGAAAAACTTACCTTAAGTAATTTTCATACAAGCAGCATGGTATCTGGGAAATCATAATTGCGGAAGCATTGGTTCATTTGTTTGATGAGACGATAAGTACATTACATAAGACTTTGATTCAAATAATAAGCGTTTTATGAACCTCCCGAGTACGTTTTTAATAAATGTTGGAGTCCCCCTGTATACGCAATATCAATAAAGACACGTTTAATAACATGAACTCGTTTAAAAGCTCTGCAAAAATGTGAAAATATATTGTCAAATTTCACGTAAAGGACGGCCCACATTAACGCATAAAGTATGATACGCAGATTTGAAATATTTACGATATAAACGTGTTATCGTAAAGTAGGCACAATAAGCACCCGCCCTGCTGCTGCCTGCTAGTGTACGGTGAAGTCATCGCTTCACTGTTTCATCATCATCATCATCATCAGCCAGAAGACGTCCACTGCTGAACATAGGCCTCCCCCTTTAACCTCCACACTGAACGACAGCCTGCCTTTTGCATCCACTGGATGCCCGCGACTCTCACAATGTCGTCAGTCCATCTAGTGGGAGGCCTCCCTACGCTGCGTCTTCCGGTTCGTGGTCTCCACTCCAGAACCTTTCTACCCCATCGATTATCGGTTCTTCGAGCGATGTGGCCTGCCCATTGCCACTTCAACTTGCAAATTTTAACAGCTATGTCGGTGACTCTGGTTCTTTGGCGAATATCCACGTTTCGGATTCACTGTTTAACTAAGTATATCTAATATATTTACACAGTAGCTAGGTATGTCTATGTTGGTTCAGTCTAGACGGATTATAGTAATTTTTAAACTTTCGCGATTTGAACACATGTTTTAATTGTTTATCGGGACTTATCACGTATTATTTAATATAGGTAAAAAAATATGTACCTTTCGCTCGACGTTTCGACCATGTTACAATGGCCGTGGTCACGAGCTGACTATATTATATTATATGTAGACGGATTAATCGCTTAAGGCGATAAGGCCGCCTATTATACTGCCGGTCTTGTATTATTTTTTAAGTGACTTTTGTATTTTTATTTCGGTGTATAATAAAGTGATATATTATTATAATACTTTATTTCAATATAAACACGGGTCTAGCCCGGACATTTGGTAGGCATTGGTGGAGCCGAAGCCAACACCAAGAGGCCCGTTGAGTACAAAATTAACAATTATGGGTATAAAATGTAATATAAAACTATTGTACAGTATTGGATTTTAAAAAAATCTGGGCTATTGTGGTGAATTCTTGATGGTATGTTCCTGGTCTATGGTATGAGGTACGGCACCCGCCAATTATGCCTCATTTCAAGATATTTTGGCGAGTGATGACTTGCCACCCACTAAATGGGCCCCTCATAATGGCTGCCGCATATTGGCACCGGAAGGGCAACATTGACGTGAGTGGCTAAGGGTGTTGAGAGGTGTGCTGCACTTTCACTAAGAGCTACTCGCGGCGTTATGCCCTTTAACACTTCCACCCTGGAGCTTAGGTTCTTAGCTCTTGCGGTTTTTACCCCCAGACGGCCGGTTAAGGCAAGCCAGGGGTCAGGGTCTCTGGGGTTTTAGACCCATGGAATCGGGGTACGCGGTGTCGCCACTCACCGACGGCTCGCCATAAAGCCGCCCCTGCGTGTTTTATTATTATTATTATTATATTATAGTTGCTGTTTGCTTTGTTGTTATGGCAGCAGGGCAATCGCGCTAAAAAAATACAGACGAATCGTTGACGAATAGCAAACTGCTCCACTACTTTTGGTCGATTTCGTAGCGCGATTGCCCTGCTAATCTGCAACATTTAGGCAGTGTTTGGGTTTTATATTCACCGCGTCGCGCGACGTGTGAGTCGCTAGCATTGTTTAGCAAAAATCATATTGAGCAAGTAGCTGCTGCGCCGGTCGCAAAGATCGAAATAGAAGTTTTATGTTTTCCCCTGGTATCCTGCAGGAACCATGATTTTTCCGGAATAAAAAATAACTATCCATGGTATAAACATAAACAAAATAGAACACTGGCATCTAGGCCCTTTTACTAAAGGTAGAACTCTGTGACTGGTAGGTATAGTTGTAAGGTTTATAAAAATTTGATAAGTACTTACTTATCAACCAACTTTTTTTTTATAATTAGAAGTTTTTGTCAAAGTTTATGGCCTTTATTTCCTAGGGAATAGAGACAACATTTTTAGTTACGTGCATGTTTTAGTTTGTGTAGGCCCTGTACACACACCACGTCACGCTACTGACGGTGCTGATACGGTGCCGGTGCCGTGTCAGTGTGCACGTCCCTTTACTCGTAAAACATGCAGGAAAACGTTCCGAAACCTCACAAAAACAAGCAAATCTAATATTCATCTCTGTTCAGTTTAGCGGTCAGGAAGCCAACCGCGAGACGTGTAAATGCCTTCCCAGTCTCATTTCCTGTCACTGGAACATGCCACGGGGAATGACTAGACGCCATGGGTCGTGACGTCTCGGATGTGACGTCATTTTATAGGAAATTCGTCTGTCACTTTTAATTTAACGTTTGAAACACGTATTAAAGAAAATTTGTTTAGTTTGGTGGAGTCTAATTTTTTTTTTCTCTAGGGAAAAATAAATAAAATATATAGGGATTAAAAAACTTTTCTAAAAGTGTCTCTACGGGGAAAGTGTATCTCTGGGGAATAAATCCGGGGAAATAACTTTACCTATAGCATAATATCATAACGTTTGTCATATAACATAATATATTTTACTCCTGGCGGCAAATTGGCGCTTGGATATCTTGTGACTTTGCTCTTACAGAAACGCTAGGAACTATTTTAAAATAAAATGTTACTATTTTCACTTATATAAACAAAACAATGTACATAGATTTACATTTAGACATTTATTTTGGAATTGTGAACTAATATTAAAATCAATATTTAAATTTACAATTAATCGGATAGCTAAAAACAATATTGTATTTATTATCTGTTGAACGCTACATTATCATGATGACATCTTGTGCGCCGACTCGCTCGCACTCAAGCCATTTTTCTGTAAGCAAGAAAGAGAAAGGAGATGCAGGAAGCCATTTTGATGGCTGGCATTCTCACGACGACCAGCAGAGCAGCTGGATCTAGTGGAATCACATTTTATTCATTTCTTCGGTTTTTAACATGATAACTTGAAGAAGATTACCGCAGTTTCCCTACGGGAACAAAGGAATCAAATTTTCAGCTCGAAACCAAGATGGGCACTATTTTGAAAACGTTTTTTTGAAGACCACGTCGCGGCCACGCCTTCGGAGGAAATTAAATGATTTTTTTGAGATGAAGATTGGATAACTTATACTCCAGAGCTACATCGAGTGTTCCTGATCCAGCTTGAGATGATCTTGTGGAAGCCACCTCGCACAAGCAGGAATTCAGACAGATAACCTATTTTCATTATTCACTTATTTTCCACGTCGTAGTTTTTTTTCCAAATTTTTGATGCCGACGCGCAGAAGTGCGCCAGCTTTCCCTTAACCAATCGCCATCAGCCATCTCAGGATTAGGATTAGTTTGTAACAATTTGTAATAGAATATTTTAACAAGTAAATGCATTGTAACCTAAAATATAATAATTAGTTTATTTTCCACATCCCCTTAGCACAGGATAGGTACATTTAAATCATTCAATTCCATCAAGAGGACCCTTGTACTCCAGAGGTCCGATGATTCTGGACTGATTCGTATCCAGGCAACGTTTCACCACAATCCCACACTTTGTCATTTCCCTCATTTTCCATTATTTGTCGCTCATTCCACGCGACAAATGGACTTTTTTTAAATGAATATGACACGTTTCTATAGTCTATCTGTGACATGGAATAATGACCTCTCTTCCCTTTTCCGTGATCAGAACACAGCAGTGTTCAAAATGTTTATAGTTAAAAAAATAATGTAAAATGAACAATGAAAAAAGTGTAAAAAGACTAATTGTGAAAACCTATGAAATTGTTATTATATAGTATGGAGATACAAAACATATAGAGTCACAATCGTGCCAAAAAATGTCCGAACCAAAACTCGGCGCCCGCTACGAATTGCGCTGACTTTTTGGTTAGTTACAAGACTACAACGCCGCGCGATGCCAGAGCTACGATGACATAGTGGCCAACTAACGTTCAACACTATGCAAGCGACATAACGTGTAAATTGGAGTAAATGTGGCATTGTGAAGTATATAATTGATACAATGTATATACAATGACGCTCGGACGTTTTTGACTGTTTTCACTCAGAGGTTGTGACTCTATAGGAATAGTATGTCGATGATCGTAAAGTCTTCTTTAGTGATAAATCCTATGGTAGCTAGTACTAAAATAAGACTGCCTAACAGTCTTCGCTATCCAAGATTTATTTACTTGCTCGTGTCCTAAGACGAATGGCCAAGATAGCAGTCGCCATTAGACGCTGAAAACGCGTCTACAAGAACCTTGCTTAGTGCTTAGACCCTACCTAGTTGCCTCGCTGTTCGTCTATAAAACAAAACATTTTGAAACAGAACGCACAAAGAGCGTCCGGTTCTGAGTGTTTTAAATTATGATAAACTTTTACAAGACTGAAATGTTATTAATACTAAGTTTTCTTCTCATGTTGGTTCTTAGTCTCGTATTTATATATATATTTCCAATTATCTATTTTGTAATATTTCGTTTTATACTTTTGTGCACCATGACATGACGTGTTGCTATAAGTTAAACCTATGTTGGCCGAGCGAGGTGTTTTTATTATTTCTATATTTATGTGTAAGAAGGCTGTTGGCTACCCAAATATAAATAAAATAAACTAACCTAAGCTATTCAGCTATTTTATCGACTAGTGGAGCCTATCTTCATGTACAACTTGTGTTGCAGGTCTGCCGAATGATCTGACGGTATCATGGCACCAGTACCCGTACAGCCTCGGCATCGTCTTCTGCAAGCTGCGAGCACTCATATCAGAAGCGTGAGTATTCCTTATTGACTGCCCCGCTGGCTCAGTTGGTGAACCTATCTTCTGTGCTAGGGGGCGTGGGTTCGATTCCCATCTAGGACAAACATTTGTGTGATGAACATTTGTGTTTGTTCTATGTCTGGGTGTTAATATCTATTTAAGTATGTATTTAAAAATATATATGTACGTATATCAGTTTCTGGCAGCCATATTACAAGCTTTGCTTAGTTTGGGGTCAGATGACCGTGTGTGCAAAAATGTCCCAGATATTTATTTATTTATTTATTTATGCAAACTCTTACGAAAGTCAGCCATCAGTTAGTGTAGAACTCAGTCACTGAGAAGTCTACCATAAGCTCTTTGACCTCAGTGGTGTAGACAATTTTTTTTTTCATCTGTCGAGTCTAACCAATGACAATTTGACCACTTGACTGCTCATCCTTTACCCCGCATAAGCCAAAGGTTCTAAAATGTCAACCTAAAATATTACAAACGGGGCCAATCCTAGGCGCGAATCGAATGAATGACTTTTGAGTCTCCAATTACAAGCATCGAGTCGGGTATTCAATTACAAGCTGCCCCCCGCGACCGACGTGGCTTCATTATGCTAAAGGGAATTTTGACTACATACCCAATCAAATGGTTATCTGTGAGTCTAACGTTTGACCACGATCTCGCATGATTGAAACCAATATTGCAGACCTATTAGCCCTAGACTTGAAAACTCCAAGATTGTAACGCAGCAGAAATACAGACAGAGGCAATGGAGCCATTGTGTTGCTGTTCTAATAAAGAAAGAGGAGAAAAAACACTTGGTACGAATAAATGGTATTTTGACGAAGTAAGGGTGACGCTTTGCCGTTCGTCTGGACGTCCGGTAATGAACAGGTGATGGGGGAACAAGTTCGTAAAATTCCATTGCGTTCTCTGTGGAAAATTCTGTAAAAAACCTTGATTACTAATTGAAATTCCCCACTTTATCAGAGAGATATTTATGTCAACGACATTGATAAATCATTTTTTGATTAGTTATTTTTGGGATAAAAAGCCTACCTACGTATGTGTTAATCCAGTTAATAATAATAATTAGTAATAGTTACCTCCATATCAAATTGCATTAAAGTTCATTCAGCTTTTGCGGAGTTGAGTGCGAACAGACAGAAATACATACATACACACACGCACGCTGTCGCATTTATAGTAAACTAGCTGCGCCCCGCGGTTTCACCCGCTTAGTGATGAAAAATGGTGATGATGCTGATGAAAAGTAGCTCATGTAAGTAGCGTCTCCTGGTTCTAAGCTACCTCCCCCACCAATTTTCAGCCAAATCGGTTTAGCTGTTCTTAGGTTATAAATAGTGTAACCAACACGACTTTCTTTTATTAATTATACTATTTATACTAATATTATAAAGAGGAAAGATTTGTATGTAAGTATGTTTGTAACGAATTGACTCAAAAAGTACTGGACCGATGTTAAAAATAATTTCACCATTTGAATGCTACATTATCACTGATTAATATAGGCTATATAACTATACCCGTGCGGAGCCGGGGCGGACCGCTAGTTCCATACTGATATTATAAAGAGGAAAGATTTGATTGTTTGTTTGCATTGAATAGGCTCCGAAACTACTGAACCGATTTGAAAAATTCTTTCACTGTTGGGAAGCTACACTATCCCCGGGTGACACAGACTATAATCTATACACCCGTGCGAAGCTGGGGCGGACCGCTAGTATATTATAAAGATAGATATAGATGTGATGCGTGATCACAGATACGAAAAACGCCATCATCGTTAGCGTCGAAATGGGTACTTACACAGATTAGACAAACAAGGGAGATATGCCTTAGTACAAATTATCGTTCGTTTTCAAATGTCTCAATTTTTTTTATCACTTTACCGAAAACTGTATGGATGGTGCACTTACAAATTTTTCACTAATAAGTAGTCCACATGCAAAAAATCAGCGGGCAATGGAAAGAGCTATGCTCGGAGTTTCTTTGCGCGATAAAATCCGAAACGTGGATATTCGCCAAAGAACCAGAGTCACCGACATAGCTGTTAAAATTTGCAAGTTGAAGTGGCAATGGGCAGGCCACATTGCTCGAAGAACCGATAACCGATGGGGAAGAAAGGTTCTTGAGTGGAGACCACGAACCGGAAGACGCAGCGTAGGTAGGCCTCCCACTAGATGGACCGACGACATAGTGAGAGTCGCTGGCATCCAGTGGATGCAAAAGGCAGGCTGTCGTTCAGTGTGGAGGTTAAAGGGGGAGGCCTATGTTCAGCAGTGGACGTCTTCTGGCTGATGATGATGATGATGCAAAAAAGGGCAACAAGGTCGTTTGCTGAGTCGAACTTGATTCAGGATGCAAACCAGATGCACCCACGACGCCACCTCACCATATCTCTCTCGTTTGACTGATCATATTATAGTACTTAAATACTAAACTAAAACCAGTCACAACCTAATATAAAGAATCACGCAGAACAAAAAAATACCAGGGAATTAGAAAAAGCTCGCGGAAAAAACGTAATCGTGTAGACAAAAACGACAATGGGAGTATGAACAATGGCCCAGATTACATTTTCAAAAGCACGCGCCCTTCGAGCTCTTTTGCATTTTTGGTGTAAATCCCCGGATGTGTGCTTATCGCAGCTTTCTATCTCCGCGTGATGCGCAGCTCCAGCCTCCGACGAGGGAGCATTATGGAGATGAAGCATCAACAGTTATTCAATTCTTTTTAGATCAAAAAAAAATTTGCACCTTTTTTTTTAATACCTTAGGTAGCCAACAAGCAGACAGGCTGCCTGATGGTAAGCAGTCACCGTTGCCTATGGATACTTGTAACACCAAAGGCGTCACAAATACGTTGCCGACCCTCAAAAGGCCAGTTTCTTTCCAACATGGTTAGAATTAAATTACACTAATATATTTTATTTATATTACACGGGAATTACTCACGTAAGATTAAGCCGGTTAATCTTACGTGAGTAATTCCCGTGTAATATAAATAAAATGTGTGAAAACCACGTCAGTTTCAATAATAAAATTACACTAATATGAGTAAGAATGGTGGCCGGGCGATAGTATGTGCGCTTTACAATCTGACGACACCCGGTTCGATCCTCAGCCCTGCACTTATCTGATAGCCCGTTGGTGCAGTTGGTAGTGAACCTGCCTTCTGAGCTTGGGGGCGTGGGTTCGATTCCCATCTAGGACAAACATTTATGCGATGAACATTTGTGTTTGTTCTATATCTGGTTGTTAATATCTATTTAAGTATGTATTTAAAACTATATATGTATGTATATCAGTCTCTGGCAGCCATATCACAAGCTTTGCTTAGTTAGGGGTCAGATGACCGTGTGTGGAAAAATGTCCCGAATATTAAAAAAAAAAAAAAAAATATTTATTTAGTGCTTAGAAAAATTATGTGTAGTTTCTATGCTATTGTTCAATAAAGGTGTGACAGAAAACATCGCGAGGAAATCAGTATGTCCTAGAACAGGGGTGTCCAGCATACGGCCCGCGGGCCACAATGTGGCCCGCCAAGGTTCCTAATCTGGCCTGCGAACGAGTCAAAAGCTGGGTAACTTTTAACCTTTTAGACGACATTTTGTAAAGAACGACGAGTCATGTGTTCGTAAAATATTAAAACGCCGTTCTTAAACAAAATACGTCAATCGATCACAATACGACTCGGCGAAAACGTGGACTAACATATCGTGAGAGAGCAAAAAATAAAACGCAAAAGCCATTTTAATTCCTGGAGCAACACCTGCGCGCGAAAACGTTAACATTACCGCCCCTCTCACCCACCCACTCCCTCCACGCATGAAAAGTACAAGCCTAATATAACCCTTTCTACCATTTTACTTCTTCTTTCGAGTCGATGTTCCGCAAAATACAATTCTATTGTCAAATCAAGTTTCTAGACCAGAACTTTGCCACCCCAATGGCACTCTCCGTGGCTTCATTCAGGTCGTCTTGTGTGCAAGTTGTAGGACACGCTGCACAGCTTTACACGCTACCATTGCACGCTACCATTTTACTTATATTAAGTTACTTACTTATGTAATAAAATTCTTAGTCTTGATTTGCTCAGTTACGAAGCATCTCTTGGCCCGCTATAGTTACAAAGTAAATAAATCCGGCCCGCCACATAATTTTGTTGGACACCCCTAGAACCACAAATGTTTAAAGACGTATGATATTCACCAACATGTACTGGGCCAGCATGGTGGATTAGGACCCATCCTCTCTCTCAGAGAAGCCTGTGTCCCAGCAGTGGGAACATAATAGGCTGATAATTATGAAGATGAATATAAATATAAGTACGACACTTATCTTGATATATTTGACTTTGTTAGTTTAATTTTTTTATTTTTTATTTTAGATAGGCTTGCGCTAGTTGACGCTAGTTGACGCGAAACTGGACCCGGGTATGTCCTAAAACTGCGACCAGAACCACCGGAGGATGGGCAGCAGCGTCCTGTTAGTACACGGTGAACGTACTGCGATCTCCAAGCCGCCTGCCAAGCGTGGGGATTATGGCAACACCCCTCTCTAAGAGGGAGGCCTTGTTCAGCAGTGGACATTTAATGGCTGATGATGTGTGTGTATGTGACGCAAAACTCGCCGACGTTTCAGTTTGTCGTAAAACTCTGCTGTTTTCAACGTCGCGTCGGGTCGGGACCGGCGTAATACGAAACTGCAAACCTTGCGGGAAATTTCATATGTGCGTACTTATTGTACGTCGCCAAACACACCGTAGGCGTCTACAAAACATTTTCAAACGTAGCTTCCACCTTCAACAAAAATTAATGGACAGGCCCAGAAGAAGTTCATTTTTGAAGATTACAAAATGAGCGCCGGCGCTCACTTCGTTTCAATCGGTCTCTAGCCGTAGGAAGTGCAACACGTGACTATTGTTACATGATAACGAAACATCTGACACAAGTATACCTTCGTGTGCTTCCCCGAAGTGTAGGTAAATCCACATCAAAAACCGCTATCTATTTTTTGTAACTAATTTACTGCACATGGTTATAATTAGGTGTTGAAGTATATGTCCAACGGTTTTGCCTCGTTTTTACTGAACAAGTTATATGGTTATGGCCCGTCCATTCATGTTATTTTGGTCGAAGGCTTCCACAGGGTTTTGGTAGAGGGCGACGAACTTATCAGTGTTCCACTTACAGTAGAGCCACCACCGGATTTTCTCAGCAATACATGACGTCTCCTATATCAAATTTTAGTTCGCTCGTTTGTCCAACTGCACAGATAAGTTTGTCGTTCTGTACGAGGTGCTTTAATTCAGAATGTTGTACGCGACGCCGGCGCGAGTCTGCTTCATTAATCTGAAATGTTTGTTTGTGATTTCAACGTACCGTTGTTTATCCTTTGAACACGTTTCATTTAGGTATTTCTCTTATCAACCATGAGAATAAATATTGTAAATAAAATAAATAACAAATTAGACTTTTTTGGAGGGTTATTTTGTTCACTACATTTATAAATGAGACGAGATAAAAAACGTGATAGTAAACAAGTGATATTCTATTTGGGAGACCGTTGGACTTGAAAGAACGAGGTCGCGGGTTCAAATCCCGTCAGGCCCGGACCAATGAGCTTCTAGGAGTTTATGTACGGATTTTCACACCACTGGCTTTTCGGCGAAGGAAAACATCGTGAGGATACGTACGGAGAAGAAAATCAGGGGCGTATGTGAATCCACCAAACCGCAACTGGGCCAGCGTGGTGGATATGACCCAATGGCAATATGACGCTCTTTCGGGGGTAGACCTAAGTCCAGCAGTTGACTATTAAAACGGAAAAATATGCTATATGCAAACGAAGCGCTTTGATTCCACTTTTATTGTGCGAACAGCTAGTCTGTGGAATGCGCTGCCTGAATGGGCATAGTTCCCCGATAGTTACAATTTGGGTGTCTTCAAAATCACGAGTGAATCGGTTTCTTCTAGGTAAGCGTGCTCCACCGTAGACCGCATCATCGCTAAACATCAGGCGAGTTGGCGGTCAAGCGCAAGCCTATTATTTATAAAAAAATATGATAAACAATCGCGATAGTTTAAAACAATTTTATTCAGCAGCGAGACAGCTATTAACAGCATAATATGTAGCAGCATACTATAATAATTATGTATTTAACGAACATATACATACATATTATACCGGACCCGGGTATGTCCTAAAACTGCGACCAGAACCACCGGAGGATGGGCAGCAGCGTCCTGTTAGTACACGGTGAACGTACTGCGATCCCCAAGCCGCCTGCCAAGCGTGGGGATTATGGCAACACCCCTCTCTAAGAGGGAGGCCTTGTTTCAGCAGTGGACATTAAATGGCTGATGATGATGATACATATTATAGTAAAGGTTCCATAGGCGGGAACTTGTAATTGGCCTAGTCTCCTAATTGTTTTTGTTTACTTATACTATTAGGCTGTAAGTTTCCCTAAAAATTGAAAATAAAATAAAATAAAATAAAGTAAAAATTATACCATTCCCCCTCCCCCCCCCATTCCTTGAGAATGAAGCTCCAGGTGTTGAAAATTAGTAAAAAGCTTTAATTACACTGCCCACGTCTGATAATAAATCAAATCCAATTAATGCGAGCATATCTCATCGCATTACTAAATAAATAACTCCGACCCGTACTAATGTGATTATGATCCATCAGGACGAGTGGCAGCGCCTTTGTCCAACTTCAGACACAGATGGATCTAATTTTTGTCTAGAGATTGACGAGGGTAGAGAGGGGCAAGTTGGGACGAGGTCTAGATCCGTCCTACAGGATGGGCAGGGCGGGGCTAGTCTAGATCTGTCGTAAAATGGACCCGTCGTTAAAGCAATATCTCGAACCCCTTGTCTTTATTTGGGTGGCTAAATGGTCGTAATAAACTTTACGGTTTTTTACATATTACGGTTTGCTGTGAAGTAGAATATTTGATACCTAAAACACGTACTTCGTAACGTCGCGACGTTACGAAGTACGTGTTTTAAAAAAAAAATGGGAATTCTTAAATGAGCCCTAGTAGCATTGATTTAAACAACGAAAAAGTTTTGGCCGGCTAGATTGCTCAAATACCCCTATGTGCGTCGTCTCGTCCAAAATACCTCAGTGCCTTAAGACGAAAGTCTTCGACCAGGTTTTGTTGCCAGTGATGACATACGACATTGCAACGTGGTGTCTCACTTTAGACCTCATAAGCAAGCTCAAAGTCACACGAGCTATGGAGAGGGCTATGCTCGAAATTTCTCTATGAGATCGAATCAGAAATGAGGAGATCCGAAGACGAAGGAAATTTACCGATATAGCCCACCGAATTAGCAAGTTGAAGTGACAGTAGGCAGGGCACATCACGCAGAATAGATTGCCGATGGGGCCGTAGGGTTTTCGGACGGAGACCACAGACCGGTAAGCTCAGCGTAGGACGTCCACCCACAAGATGGACAGACGACCTAAAAAGACCGCAGGGAAAAGCTGGATGCAGGCCGCTTGCAACCGACCCTTTTGGAGATCGATTGGGGAGGCCTATGTCCAGCAGTGGACGTCCTACGGCTGAAATGATGATGATGAAAACACGTACCGATTCAATACGATTTCAATATCGAAATTCATAATTGTATGGAATTCGATGTGTATTTTACGTATCAAATATTAAAATTTCATCCCCTAGTTGTGCTATTATATCTTCTGTGCCCTAATATCATATGGATGTCAAAACTCGTGCCAGGTAACTAAGGATTGCTAGCAAAAAAAAGACAATCAGAATTTAGGTCTTATATAAAATACAAAAGTTTGAATGTTTGTTTGTAAGTAGGTGCCACTTCGTCGGGTCGCTCCACGTTCCACGAGCGCCGCACCTTGCTCTATAATAAATTATTAAATTTTATGCTGAACGCCTGAATCCTGGTAACACGTTCTTGAACCGTAAAACACTGTAATCATATAAAAAAAATTAAAAAAAAACATCATATATGGACATAAGTATGATTTTGTAACAGCCGATTTATCTACATGACATGTTTTTAGTCACATTCAAATAAATAGAATTGAATCAAAGAATTTTAGTACATAAGTATAGATCGATGAATTGAATTGAAATACTTTTGGGCATTTGACAAAAATGTATGTAAATTGAACTGCTACGGCGTCAAAGCGATTGCTTGTCGAATTCAAACACCTAAATTAATATGACTGAGCTTCGACATATAGGTAATACAAATATATATTATATTATTATGTACACGCTCGTGAAGATGACATCATAAGGCCGCGTTTTTGTGTACAGCGTGTACCGAGCAGTAAGGAAATACTGATAATGGCGTCGATTCTGTCATACCACTCACTAAATTAAACCAATCTGACAGAACTAAAATTATCTGCCCCTCTTTTTAATTTTAATATGTGAGAGAAGGATGGCAACAATTTTAGTGCTGTCAAATTTAGTTTAGTTTAGTTTAGGGTACACCAGAATCGATGCTAATAATTGATTGATAGAATAATTTCTATCAATCGACTATTACCAGGTAGGTCGGAAAAGTAGAAATTAATAATTCTGGGTGTCTTCAAATGATAATGATAATTTTATTCATAATAATAATTACATGTCAAACATTTCAAAAATAAACCATAAACTAATCATATTATTAAAAATAATATTAATACAATGTCAGTAAATTTAATAATCATAATTAGGCATTCTTTATTTATTCTAGTTTTGGGATGAATTCCTCTAGGCTATACGGCGCCATATCGGTCAGAAAAACCTTAAGTTTCTTCTTGAATAAATAAAGCGACTTGGGAATTTGAACCGCTGAATCACGAGTGAATCAGTTTCTTCTAGGCAAGCGTGCTCCACCGTAGACAGAATCAGGCTTAGTGGCCAAACACAAACCTATATTACTAAATGTAAAAAAAACGTTTTATTGTAATTAAGAAGCAAATAAACAAATTGCACTTAATTACTAAATACATTTAAATAACAGAAACTGTTGTAAAACTATTATCAACAACCATAGTTTAAGTTTTGACTCGGAAACTGCTCTTGCTATATATTATTGTCGGGCTGATTAATACACATGGAAGAATCTTCCACGGCTATTTTACTTGCAGCCACATCATGCATAAAGCAGAGTGGCACAAAGACAGCTGTTAGTGGCTTCATATTATACGGAATCGTACCGGCTAAGGACCTGGATATGTCCTAAAACTAGCGACTAGAATCGCCGGAGGATGAGCAACAGTATTCTATTTAGTACACGGTGACCGTAATATGATCCTCAAGCCGCCTTCCAAGCGTGATGATTATGGCAACACCCCTCTCTAAGAAGGCAGCAGTGGACCTAAATTGGCTGATGTGTACCACCGCCTGTTTCTTCGACAATGAATGATAATTAGACAAAGATATTAATGTTTTAAATGTTTATCGGGACTTATCACGTATTATTTAATATAGGTAAAAAATATGTACCAAAACACCCGCTCTTCTCGCCGGACTCACCCGCAGTTTTCAGTCAGCTCGTGACCACGGCCATTGTAACATGGTCGAAACGTCGAGCGAAAGGTACATATTTTTTTACCTATATTAAATAATACGTGATAAGTCCCGATAAACATTTAAAACATGTGTTCAAATCGCGAAAGTTTAAAAATTACTAAAGATATTAATATAACCATTTGATCGCACGTGGAGATAAAACTAACAAAATATAACCTGTTATCGGATCGTGGCAACGCTCTCTTCACCCGCTCACCGACCATCTCTGTCGCTCCGCTGCCCGCCCAGGTCTAAAACAAGGCCTTAGATATCAATATAAACGACTATTGTCTATTCTCCGACGACATGGGAAGCGTGTTCCCGAGGACCCAAATCTACTTATCTGCTATTTTCTCACGAGAGGGATGCTAAACCGATTGATGAGGGTCACTACGTAGGGATGAATAAAAGATTAAACCAATTTGAATGGAGTCTATATACGTAATGCCGCGCTGGGAAATGTAAATTTCCCTCGGGAAAATAGACTCAGTTTTAGGGTTCCCTACCCAAAGGGTGTCAACAGTCTTCATTGAGGTAAAGTCTGGGGAGGACTGCAAGAAACTCCAGCGCGATGTGGAAGCTGTCTATGCATGGAGTGTCGCAAATAAAATGGAATTCAATCTATTGAAATGCCATGCTATGACCTTCGGTCGGAAGTGGCACCCAATTGAATACAAATATCAGTTGGGCTCTCATGAAATCACTAGATCTACCACGATAAAAGACTTGGGTGTCACTTTCGACCGAAAGCTTACTTTCAATGACCACATAGCCGCCATCGCCAAGGAGTCTTATCGAAGACTGGGGTTTGTGATGAGGAACTCTAAAGACTTTCAAGGGACCTATGTCATTCGGTTACTCTTTGAAGCACTTGTTCGTAGTAAACTCGAAGCTAGCTCATGTGTGTGGAATCCACATGAACAAACTTACACGGCTATGCTTGAAAAGGTACAAAAAGCATTCCTTCGTTGCCTTTATAAACGCAAATATGCATATTATCCCTATATGTACCCGACTAACTTTCTCCTTGGATGCTTAGGCTACAATTCCTTAGAAGTTCGCCGTGAATGTAACCAAATGGTAGTTATGTGTAAGATTCTTCACAACAAGATTGACGCACCTAACCTACTAAGCAAGCTGTCACGTCTTTTCGTCCCTGATCCAGACAGTAGCCTTCGTCGAGGGTGCCATCCTGTGTTCTCTGTCCCCCCAGGGCGAACTATTGCTCACGGCCATTCTCCTATACAGCACACTCTCACTGCGTTTAATCGCCTCCTGGCCAGGACGCCTGAATGTGATGTGCTTGCGGATGAATGGAAGAGTGTTTTGTCGATGTGTCTGCAGTACTGCGAGGAGAAGGTACGCAAGGTGAAAGATACAGAATCAGATAGTGACTTTTTATATTAATGGCTCTGTGATTTATTTAATATTCATGACTTATATTTAGCATAACTTTTGTAATAATTATTTTTAATTCATTTTGTTTATAGTCTGTAAGTAAAATTACTTATGCATCTTGACATTGTACAATATTATTATTTTAATTCATTTATTTTGACGAATATTGTGAAATATTTAATTTAACTAATGTAATTGGTGTTAACCGTTTTAGTTAATAAACAATAATAATAATAATAATAACAATAATAATAATAAGATAAAAAATAAATGACGTGAATAATAATAATAACAGAACTATTACTATTACTAAGCTTACGCGTGCCTGCGCTGTCTGTGCTAACTTCAGAACAGATAAACAAAAGAGACATGCCTTAATATGTACAATAATCATTCGTGTTCAAATGTATGTTTGTGTTTCACCTACTTTTTTCACTATACGAGTATACCGCTAAATCAGTAAGTATACGGCAAACTTCCTAATTTCTCACGAACACTAAGAAACTTGTAGCGATACCAATGTGCTAACTAATAGTCCACATGCAAAAAACGGCTGTAAAGTCGTCTACTGGGTGAGTTAAGGTGAGAGCCTAAAGCATCAAGCTTGATTTAGGCCAGATGCGTGGACCTTACCATATCTCCCTTATTTATCTGATCTGAGTTAACACTTATAACGGTTGTATCTTTTGAATCGTAATGTAATCTTATAGTTATACCCCATATATCATCATCATCATAAACAGTCCACTGCTGCACTTAGCCTACCCCCGAAAGGGTGATTGGGCCATATCCACCACTCTGGCCCAGTGTAGGGTGGATTCACATACGCCATTGAATTTCTTCTCCGTATGTATGCAGGTGCAGGATGGGGACCCGGGTATGTCCTAAAACTGCGACCAGAACCACCGGAGGATGGGCAGCAGCATCCTATTAGTACACGGTGAACTTCCTGCGATCCCCAAGCCACCTGCCAAGCATGGGGATTATGGCAACACCCCTCTTTAAGAGGGAGGTCTTTGTCCAGCAGTGGACGTTTGATGGCTGCTGATGTGATGTGACGTATGCAGGTATCCTCACGATGTTTTCCTTCACCGAAAAGCCATCCCATATTATACCACAAACGTATTTTGGTCTTTGCTCGTGTGAAAAATAGTAATACATACAAACGTCAAACATGGCAGTATTGTACACAATCTAAAATGAAAACTACTACAAGTAGTAAAAACTGGACAAGTGCGAGTCGCGCTAAGGATTGTGAACCGAATGAAAGAAACCACATATTTAGGGCGCAAAACCCTCTGTGTGCGACTCCTACTCGCACTTGGCCGTTGTTTAATAATATGATATCAGCTTTCTGTTAAGGCTTTTCCTATTTTGTATTTCTATTTGTCATCGGGTAACCAATACGGGTATTATTATCTCTTAGGATGATTTTTCCTTTACTTTTGATTGAATTTGTAACTGAGAGTTTCTGTGATAGCCGCGGGTAAGAAGGTGAACACAATAAGTGGATTGGGTGTACCGCAACCCTTCATCATCATCAGCCAGAAGACGTCCACTCCTGGATATAGGCCTCCCCCTTATACCGCCACACTGACGACAACCTGCCATCCACTGGATGCCCGATCTTTTGATTCTTCAGAGAATCCTTCTCCATAGATTTCACATATTCAATTATTATATATCTTCGAATGTATTGAAATTTTTACTCGATAGCGACGTGTAAGTATTCCATGCTTCCCCCAGGTGGAGAACCTAGGTGGAGCACGGGTTCACACCCGACATAAAACGCCAGATAGACTAACAAGAAAACTAACATTATGTTTCATGGTTGACCACAGCTCATATTTAATGAGAACATATTTAATGTAAGCCTGAAATTGAAAACTAGTTTTGGTTCATCATATCAGCCATAGGACGTGCACTGCTGAACACAGGCCTCCCCTATCGATCTCCAAATGACCGGTTGAAAGCGGCCTGCTTCTAGCATTTCCCTGCGGTCTCTTTTAGGTCGTCTGTGCATCTTTGGGGGTGGACGTCCTACGCTGCGCTTTCCGGTCTGTGGTCTCTATTCGAGAACCCATCGGCCCCATCAGCTATCCATCTGTTCTGCATGCTATGTGCCCTGCCCACTGCCACTTCAACTTGCTAATCTGGTGGGCTATGTCGGTAACGTTCGTTCGTCTACGAATCTCTTCATTTCTAATTCATAACCCCCCCCCCACCCCCCCCCCCCCTATCGAACTCCAAATGAATCGGTTGGAAACGGCCTGCATCCAGTGTTTCCCTGCGGTCTTTTTTAGGTCGTCTGTCCATCTTGTGGGTGGACACTCTACGCTGCTTACCGGTCCGTGATCTCCATTCCAGAACCTTTCGGCCCCATCGGCCATCTGTTCTGCGTGCTATATGCTGATAGATTGAAATTTGCGGGCGAGAGGACGTACGAAGTATAGATTCTTAATTAAAATGCAAAAAATATAAATTGCAAATCTCTCTCTATATGTCTCTCAACTAGACGGCGAGATTAAAAGTGGTTTAATGCTATTTAGCATAGGAGAGTGCGCCTAGAGGATAGGTAGGTATAGACTAAGTGTAATCCCTTGTGGGTAAACACGGGTAATAGTGCTAACAGAAGCTCGAACGCGGCTGACCACAACCGCCGTCTGACCAATGGGAGAGAAAAAGAGGGAAATATGATATTCTCACTCTTTCTCTCCCGTTGGTTGGACGGTGGTTCGTCATCCGCGTGCGTCTGTTAGCACTATACGACGGTAGGACACAGACGACCGACGGCTGTCGTTCCTAGCTATAGCAGGGAAAACAATATGCAGTAGACTCAGCACTGAATTTTATGACCGCTCTAAACCGTAGTAAGTGTCGCTCCTACATCCTTATACGTCCGCTGACGCCTAAAATTTTGATATTGCGACTCCGTGACTCGTTTAGAGCGGCTATAAAGTTCGGTGGATTCTATGTACTACTATAAATAACTGTTTACATTCATTGCTCCGATCCGACTGCTTCAGGCAACAGGGTGTATTCCGTTTGTGGTATAGACGCCGCCGGTTACTATAAAGGCACGCAAACACACACCGACCCCGCCGGCGGCTTGGAGACTCTCAGGATCTATCACGGGTCTTGAGACACGTGTCTTGAGGAATACAGGGTTACGCGCAAGGGTTCTACTGAGCCGAAAGGGGTACGTAATACTCATCATTATGAACAACTTTTACTATGGGATCATATCTGATATCACAAAAAATCAGCTGTTCCATACATTTTGTCGAGTGTAAATGACCGTTTTCTATTGAACAGCTGATATTTTTTTCGCGATGTTACGAGTTGCTCCCATAGTAAAAGTTGTTACCTTTTTGTTTTCAACCTAGTTACAGTAAAAAAAAAATGTTAACCACACTATTTTTAATCAAAATTTATTTTATATTTTTTAGTTTGGTTTTCTATTAAAGTGATTTTTTTTTTCATTTTAGTAAAAAATTATGAAAGTGATTTTTTTACTATTTTTTTTTTAACTTTTTAGATTTTGAACAATAATTTATTAATTTTATACCCCCCCTCCCTGTGATGGGAGTGGGCAAATTGTGTGCCTACTGGATGTGATAGATGTACGAGTATATATCAGGCTCTCCGAAAAAAAAGTTGTAGATACATGGCATAGACATTACCGGGTATAGGATATAAAAAAACCGCTAATCCTGAAGATCCTGGTAAGGATAATGGGGCAAACTATTTAAATTATTGCATTGTCATCGACCTTTGATAAGTGTGCAAAGTTTCAAATTTATCCAACGTTTTGAAGGGGGTGCAAATCACGTTTGAAGATTACGTTACATACAAACAAACATACATACATACCAAGCTAATAAAAGCGTGTTTAAAAGAGACGACTTTTGAATGAATATACAACTGCAAATGAGAGTATCATTTCCCTAACTTTAAATTCTAAAACAAAACTTAGACGACTTGTACATGGCAACTGTGTCAATCACGCGGAGCCAAAAGCCCCAATAAGGGGAAGAAGAAAAAAAAAACTGCAAATGAGCAATACTGGGCCCTGATTCTGTAACTACAAACACGCACGTAACGCGCCGTGTTAAGTTTACCTCTAAAAGTTGGTCTTTATTCCTAGGGAATAGAGTCCAAATTTAAAGAGATTAACTTAATGCGGCGCGTTACGTGCGTGTTAAAGTTCCGGAATCAGGGCCCTGGTCTCATTCGGAATGCAGCCCCGAAGTTTTGGCGCCAACGTGGAAAAAACATGTCGGCTCATTGGATTATTTTCCTAAACTTGTGTATTTTCAAGTGTTAATGTGTACTAAATGGTGAATTAAAATTCATTAAGTGCTCGTAAACGTGCTCGAGTGTGGGCAAGTGATATAACGAGGTGAAACGTGTCTTTTCGTGTTGTTTCCAAAACTCCATTGGAGCATCTTGTAAAGTCTCCACCACTTTCAAGGGCATGAGTTTGACTTAACCGTGACTTACTTAGCTTGACTCTGACTGTGACTATGACTGGTTCGACCCTATTAAGACTACGAAAACTGTTTAATATTACGAGTAAAGGACATTGAATCCACGCTCATGAAAATTTTGACAAAAAAAAACAGAATGCATGTGCTAAGCATGTTTACTCCACAAATTCTTGTCAAAACTGGCAAATCTCCGCAAATCCCGGTCTGCGAGTGCGATGGGAATTTGTTATTTAAATCTTCGACCAAAATAAAAAAATAAAATGAATGGACAGGCCCAGTAGAAGCGCATTTTTGAAGATAACAAAATGAGCGCCGGCTCTCATTTCGTTTCAGTCTGTCTCTAGCCGTAGGAAGTGCAACACGTGTCTATTGTAACGTGGTAACGAAACATCTGACAAAATTATGCATTCATTTATGCTTTCCCGAAGTGTAAATACATAAATAATACCGGCATCAAATTTTTTGTAACAAAGTGTTGAAGTATATGTCCGACGGTTTTGACTCGTTTTTACTGAGCAATTGCAATGGTTAGGGCCCGTCCATTCATTTTATTTTAGTCGAAGATTTAAATATGACACGTATTTCGTAGAAAATAAAATATGTACTATGAAGCAGCAATTTGCCAAAGTTCGAACGTTAAATTCAGCATGTCTTGTACATCTGTCTCTCACGCGCAAACTCTGAACAAGTACGTGATTCAACTTAAATACATTTTTAAGAATGTCTTCAACATATAATTGCACTTACTTTTTACTTGTTCGAGATTTATGTGCCTTATTTCGTGTTTTGTACGTTTTTCTTGGGATAATTGGTCGCTCGCGGCTCGCAGGTGGTCTCGGCTCGCTAATTGAACAATAACATAACTAAGGTCTACCTGCTTCGTCCACTGTTGTTTCTTGTAAGTTTCTGTTCAAGTTTTGTATTATCAGAGAATTCGTTATGTTAAATCTTATTCAACAACTGTAACAACTGATTATTAATAAAATAATGATGATGATGATTATTCAATATGGTTCAATCTTATATAGCCCGTTGATAGCCCGTTGGCCTAGTGAACCTGCTTTCTGAGCTTGGGGGCGTGGGTTCGATTCCCATCTAGGACAAACATTTATGCGATGAACATTTGTGTTTGTTCTATATCTGGTTGTTAATATCTATTTAAGTATGTATTTAAAACTATATATGTATGTATCATTTAGTAGTATTTATTTAATGGTATCATTAAAAGTGTTTTAGCATCCCCCGTCGATTCTGTTACGTAAGTTCTTTCCATCCATTGGTTGCCTGGAAGAGATCGCTTTTAACGATAAGGCCGCCACTTGTGGCACTAGCTCGTAAGTGTTTTCTATCGTGTTGTAATTTTTATTTCTGGTGTACACAATAAAGAGTTTCTATCTATCTATCTATCTATATCAGTTTCTGGCAGCCATATCACAAGCTTTGCTTAGTTTGGGGTCAGATGACCGTGTGTGAAAAAATGTCCCGAATATTATTATTATACAAAATTCTAATTGAAAATTCAAATGCATCATTCTGAAAGGCAACTTGGAATTGCACAATCGTTTCTTTTATCGGACGCCCAGACAAACGCGACCAAAGCAACATCCGTATCATGGACATTAATTGATTCGATTTCACATAATTTTTTATATGCACAACTCTCTGCTGGTGTCTGCGTTCCCCGAAAAAACGCACAGTTTTCTGCTGAGGTCAGTGTGCTCCCGGTTGGCAGTTACCTGCATCCACACTGAAAAAAAAGTGCAGTTTTTACCCGCCATCTTACGCAGGACGTCACTCCACCTAGCGCAGGGTCTTAAATACGTTTTTTTAAACGTGGTTTAAATTTTTTTTATGCCACGTCTGCGCCTGCATCCACGTCACGTGGTGCCACCTTGAACTGATAATATGGCAAAGTGGGGGGGTCTATAAAGGGCTCATACCGAATGTCTTTGTGGTGTGAACCCTCAGACAATGACACACTTGATGGAGTGTGCAGCGTGTCCTACAACTTGCACACTAGACGAACTGAATGAAGCCACGGAGAGTGCCATTGGGGCGGCAAAATTTTGGTCTAGAAACTTAATTTTTTATTTTTTTACCTATACTGTCCCACTGCTGGCTGGTCTAGAAACTAAATTTTAAAATAAAATTATAATTTACGGAACATCGACTCGAAAAAAGACTGCCACGTCAGCCAAGTAATAATTCTTTGAGCTATTTGTTTCAGAACAATAAAATACAACTGAAGTACATTTCAGACTACGAACTTACCACATCTTTCCATTCCAGGGCATCATACGTGTCAGTGCTGACGATCGTGGCGTTTTCCCTGGAGCGGTACCTCGCCATCTGCCACCCGCTGCACTTGTACGCTATGGCCGGGCTGCGACGCGCTCTGAAGATAGTGGCCGCACTGTGGCTGCTGTCGCTGCTGGCGGCTGCTCCGTTCGCCATGTATACCACCGTCAGCTACCACGACTACCCACCAGGCGAGTCCAGCATCATCATATCCCCCCCTTCACACACACAAACACACACATGTTACACACTTTAAATTTAATACTACCTATTATCTACATAATTATAAACTGTTATCTATACTCTATACAAATATTATAAAGAGGAAAGATTAATTGTTTGTTTGTTTGTTTGCATTGAATAGGCTTTGAAACTACTGAACCGATTTGAAAAATTCTTTCACTGTTGGGATGTTGCACTATCCCCGGTTGACATAGGCTATATATCCCGGCTTCGCCCGTGCGAAGCAAGGGCGGCCTACTAGTAATTATACATATGTGAAATTACTATAACAACGAAAGAGCGGTCTCTCCTAACACCATGTTGTCAAAACAGGAGAGACCAAACACCTGTGTACTATAAAAATACTTAATTATTATAAATGTGAAAAGTTTTTTGGTTTGTTTGTTCCTCTTTCACGCATCAACAGAGCAACGGATCAAACTGATTTTTTGCATGAGTATAGTTCAAGGGCTGGAGAGTGACTTACTTTTCAGATGATCATCATTATCACAATTTTTCCTCAAAAATTTTCCGCGGGTGAAACCGCGGGGCGCAACTAGTCTGTTAATAAAGAATTTTGAATTTTGTTTTTTTTTTGAACACACACACACACTAACACACACGCACTTTGGTTTTTGTATGTTTTAATTATAGTAAAACTAATTATCCAATATGTTAATTTTAAATTATCTTTATCAATTCAACTTCATATATCTTATTTTCTTTTCATTGTATAAAAAAAAATATTGAGTAATATAATGTACAGACGGAAGAACACTCTCTGGCACAGACATTTTTTGTCTAAAAGAGGACACCTCCTGCCTACATTTAAATATTTTGTAAAAAAAAAAAAAAAAAACGCGTTAACGAGCTCTATTAGACTCCCGTCGTGGTCGTGCTGTGAATAGACACTCAATATTGGCAGTCATTTTTTTTACTAGCAGCACAGGTGGTTCCGCTTTGGTCCCACCCGTAATCCTAGAGGATCTGTATATTGTTACGGGATAGAAAATGGGTATTAGGGTAATGCAGGGTATAAACACAATACAAACTAAAATACAAATATAGCCACCACACACAAATATACACAACTAGTGACCCGCCCGCTCGGCTTCGCACGGGTGTAATTTACTTGCGAAGCCGGGGCGGGTCCATAGTTGTATATATAAACCTTCCTTGAAAATGTATCTAACTAATGGTGAAAACCGCATCGAAATCCGTTGTGTGGTTTAGAAGGAGTTAGCGGCCATACAGACAGACAGACAGACAGACGCGGAGAGCGACTTCAATTTATACTATGTAGAGATAGAGATACTATGTAGAGATGATAGCCCGTTGGTCCAGGTAGTGAACCTACCTTCTGAGCTTGGTAGGTTCGATTCCCACCTAGGACAAACATTTATGTGATTAATATTTGTGTTTGTTCTATATCTAGTTGTTATTATCTATTTAAGTATGTATTTAAAACTATACATGTATGTATGCGTATCAGTATCTGGCAGCCTTATCACAAGTTTTGCTTGGTTTGGGGTCAGATGACCGTGTATGCAAAAATTACCTGAATATTTAAATAATTACTTTGAACTAGCAAACCCGGCGAGCTCCGTTTCGCCACCAGATGACTTCTATAAACCTCACGGAGCCCGAGACCTTTCCAACGAATGCAAAACCGTGGAAATCGGTTCGTGCGTTCTGGAGTTATAGCGTCAGGAAGGAAAACCCGACTTATTTTTATATAGTAGATATGTAGGTATCTAGATATCTAGTATAGGTATGTGACTGATTAGTTAGACAGTGGAAATATTCGGGATATCATTGTACTTGTTATTATGAACATTTTTTACTATGGAACTAATCCTGATATCGTGAAAAAAATGCTGTTCCCATATATTCCGTCGAGTATCAATGACATTTTATATGGAACAGCTGATTTTTTTCGACATATCAGGTTTGGTCCCGTAGTAAAAGTTGGTCATAAAGATGAATCGAGACAGACCCATTCGACACTGATTGTATCCCTTAGATATGTTTGCCTGATGGTAAGCGACGTCGTCCTCAACTGTTGGCCTTTTGGAAAAACTCAGAGTCACTCAGCGGGTAATGGAAGTGGGGAAATGGAGTTATGCTCGGAGTTTCTTTGCGCGATAAAATCCGATACGTGGATATTCGCCAAAGAACCAGAGTCACCGACATAGCTGTTAAAATTTGCAAGTTGAAGTGGCAATGGGCAGGCCACATCGCTCGAAGAACCGATAACCGATGGGGAAGAAAGGTTCTTGAGTGGAGACCACGAACCGGAAGACGCAGCGTAGGTAGGCCTCCCACTAGATGGACCGACGATATAGTGAGAGTCGCTGGCATCCAGTGGATGCAAAAGGCAGGCTGTCGTTCAGTGTGGAGGTTAAAGGGGGAGGCAGTGGACGTCTTCTAGTTGATGATGATGAAGCGACGATGTGGCCAAGGAAGCAATATAAAATAAAATATATTTTCTTTCTATCTTTCACCCAGTGCGCGTGATATGGAACTGAAACTCCATCAAGTAAAAGCTTAAAGTCATAGAATACGGCTACAAAATCTGCTTACATCAGCGAAAGATAGCAAATGCCTATCGATAAACTAGGTAAATCTCTTTGGACAGGGTTCGTCATAAAGGCTAATTTTAGTGTCTTCTCAATCAACATCGTTTGTAGTAACAGTCTGTGCTTTACGATCGAAAATAAGGCTCGGTCGCAGTATACATACTGGTCTGTAGAATATATATTTATTGCCAAAAACAAACAAAAACAATGGACATATACTATTAGAAACATGAGGAGAAGCAATGTTTGGCAATAGGGGTACGCTCAGCGCAGTACTGCGAGGTCCCGAAGGGTCACGCAGGGCTGGTTTTCGGCATACCCCTGTACAGATGTACAGGGCTATGCCCAGGTTTTCATTACATAATATATTATGCCTCTATCGAGACGTAGCTTTTACGAGAATCACGATAAAATACACAGACGTGGCCAATCAAATGGAACGTTTACCAAAAGACGGCTATAAAACATTCTGCCTATTTATTTAACGAACAACGAAGATTTCTTTATGAAAAGTACCAAGAAACACAAGTTTATTGAACAAGGCTCAATTTGTTATTGAGTTTCATATTTGGTATTGAGTTTCGTTCGTTACATTGTCTCGTGGGGACACAATGAGCCACCAATAACAATGAATAATAAAAAAAAGACCAGTATAAGCTGAGCTACACATGAAAAGTTTAACCTAATCGTTATCATAATTATACTTACATAATTACACGGGGAATTTACACTATTTCTGTTTTTATTAGTGAATAGTTCTTTTTGGCTTTTGTGTCGTATTTATCTCATATCTACCGTGTTTGTTAGCAGCTGTTTGTTTTCCATTTCATCATCATCATTTCAGTCATAGGATGTCCTCTGCTGCACATAGGCTAATGTTACGGAATGCCAGAGACTTTGAAAATCCGCAAGTAGTTAGGACTTTATACAACTCACTTGTCAGAAGTAAGCTTGAAGCGAGTGCTTGTGTATGGAACCCGTATCACGTGACCTACACGCGAATGCTGGAGAAGGTGCAAAAAGCGTTTTTGAGGATGTTGTACAAGAAGCTCTATGGCTATTACCCCTTCTTATACCCGACCAAATTCCTGCTCGGGCAGCTCGGGTACAACTCATTAGAAGTGAGAAGAATGACTGACCAACTCACTATTTGCTGCAAGGTAGTTAGAGGTGCAGTTGATTCAGTCATTCTGCACGATTTGGTTGGCAGGCTCTTTGTCCCTGACGAACCCGGGGTTCCCGCCAGCAGGCGTGGTCGCCGGAATAACTTATTCTACATAGATGACAATCGCACAGTGGCGCGTTCAATGTCACCTCTTATTCGCGCCCGCCGCCACTTCAATGCACTCCTTGCTGCCAACCCTGATTTTGACATTTTTTGTGACAATTGGAAAACTGTTATGACAACTTTTTTGACATATTCCGAGAAACAAATCGATCAATGGGATAGGGGCAAAAAACCCGATAGATATTCGGACTTCATGACTTAATTTTATTTTTATTTGACATTTAGGAAATCTTTAGTACTAATATTTTATTTGACATTTTGAAAATTGTAATGGATATTATTTTATTTATTTATTAATTATTTTAGATTATAAGTCTGACATTGTTTACTTTTATGGAATTGTAGGTTTTTTTTTTTAAATATTGTTTTTATTATTGTCGCTAATTATTATTTTTCTGTGTTACTGTGTGAGGTAAATGTAATTGTTCACATCGTTTTTTCCTCAATAAATAAATTTAATTTAATTTTAATTTAATTTAATAGGCCTTCCCCATCAATCTCCAAAAAGGCCACTTGGAAGCGGCTCGCATCCAGCGTTTCCCTGCGGTCTCTTTTAGGTCATCTGCCCATCTTGTGGGTGGATGTCCTACGCTGCGCTTACCTGTCCGTGGTCCGTGGTTCGTGGTCTCCAATTCTCCATTCCATGTAAAATAAAATAATCATATCTTTTTTATCTTTGGCAGTATAGCGAACTGCCTGCAGTAGGTAAATTATTTGTTGAATTTGTTTAACAATTTTAATTAATAACTTTTTTGACATCAAGAAAAGTATACAAGGTTATTTATACAAACCTATAAGGAATCATAATAAACTTACCTACATTAAAATAAAGAAACAAACTATTTTTCCAACTTTTAATTTTATTTATCTCACTTTTTTAATTTTGAAGGAAAGTTCTTTATTCAATCTTTATTATTTATGTGAAAATATCTTGGGTCCCTTTTATTATGAGATCTTTGGAAAATATTATTGACTTGTAGATTGCCAATTATATAAGGAGTAATATAAGGAGTATCGTAACATCTATCACCGACTACTACACAGTCAAAAAAATAAATTTGAAACAGAACAGTTAAACACTCACAAAAACAATAGTAAAAAATTATGGAACTCTGTCAAAAATATTTGCAATATAAAAGTTACTAAAACTTGTACAGACGATCTTCTCAAAGTAAAAAGCACTGAAACAGAGTCTTTAAATCATGCTAATGGCTTCTTTTCATCAGTAGGCTGCAACCTCGCCAATAATATTCTCTCAAAAATAGATAAGACTGAACAACAACTAGCAAACTCTGTTTTCGCTGACAATTCACCTACAAACTCTTTATTTCTAATACCAACTGACATAACTGAAATCACTAAAATTATCTCGGGACTGAAAACGACGTCAGCTCCTGGCAGTGATCGAATAAACAACGAAGTGTTAAAAAAAGCTAAGCACATATTAGCATCGCCTATTGCCCACGTCTGCAACCTGAGTATAGTCCAAGGTATTGTACCAAAGTGCTTTAAAATAGCCGACATCTGTCCTATCCACAAATCTGACTCTACACTAACAGTCTCCAACTACCGCCCTATCTCATTGTTACCCTCGCTCTCTAAGATCTTAGAAAAGGTTGTAAACAGGCGTCTCCTAAACTTTTTAGAGAAAAACAAAGTGTTATCACCAAACCAATTTGGCTTTAGAACCAATAAATCAACAGAGGATGCAGTTGTAGCTCTAGTGAATCAAGTCACGGCCAATCTCGACTCCAGGAAAAAGTGCATAGGAGTATTCCTTGATATGGCCAAGGCATTCGACACGGTGTCGTGGCCGATCTTGCTGAGGAAACTAGAGCTTCTTGGTGTACGGGGTCTGGCCCTGGACTGGTTCCGCTCATATCTGTGTGACAGAAAACAACGAGTCCGGATCTCCAATCAGTACAGCGACTATACATCTGTCACTTTCGGTGTTCCCCAAGGAAGTGTACTCGGGCCAACCCTTTTTCTGACCTATATAAACGACCTTTGTCAGTTAAAAATCAATAAGGCAAACCTGTACACATTCGCAGATGATACTGCAGTAGTGTTTCACGGAGATAGCTGGGATGAAGTTGTTAATGTGGCTCAAAATGGGCTGGCACAAATAGCGGTTTGGCTACAGAATAATCTTCTCACATTGAATGCCAGTAAAACTAAGTACATGGTCTTTCGAATCACCCATAGAACTCGGCCAATGTCTAAGCTAACACTCAAACTTCACTACTGTGTTTCGCCTAATCGCATGGGGTGCGATTGTCCTCTGCTTGAGTGTGTAGACAATATCAAATATCTTGGTGTAATAATTGATCACAAGCTAACCTTTGAATACCATATAACTGCCCTGCGTAGTCGACTCCGTAAAATGCTACATATATTCAAAAGATTGGGCTCTGTTGCTGATCCAAAAACCTTGAGAATAGTATACTTAGCCCTATGCCAATCTATTATCAATTATTGTATCGTCTGTTGGGGGTCTGCCACTGAAGTGCGGCTGATAAAAGTAGAAAGAGCTCAGAGAGCTCTTTTAAAGGTGGCGTATAAAAAACCGTACAGATATCCAACTGAGAAGCTATACGAAGACACCAAATATCTGCAAGTCCGTCAGTTATACATTCTGGAAGTTGCACTACGTTTTCACAAATCTGCACTCAACACAACTGTACAAACAACAAGAAATACTGACCGACGGCGAAACGCTTGGCCCCTTCCTAATATGAGAACTGCCCACGCACAAAACGCTTATGCATTTAAAGGGCCATTTATATATCAGTTTCTTGACAGAAAATTACACACACTAGAATTATCACGTTTCATGTGTAAAAAAAAGGTCACCATGTGGTTAATGGCACAGAGCTATGAAGATACAAAAAAAATTATAAAGATAACAAAATAACAGTAGGGGACCTGATGCTGGCATCTATATTTCGGATATTAATTAGAACCCGTTGAATGCCCGGGCATCAGGTCCCTTTCCTCTCCCACTCCCCATAGATAGTACTTTTGCTGTACCACCATTATAACATCCCATAATATATCTATTCGTTATACCTAGTCAGGGTCTGAGTGAATAGGTATTTATCGCGTGCTACACCTTCGCTTGCTTGCAGGCGAGCTGGTTCTGGAACGTGGACCTATGAGCGTTAAAATATTTGTACACACTTACACTCATCACCTTATACATACAGATTTTATATGTATAGATTAAAGCAATTTTAATGCATAATTATTATTATTTATATTTAACTGTACAAGTTCATGACCATTAGTTTCTCTGAAATACTCGTATATATATATAATATACAACTACACATTCCTATAGTAAACCAAACTCACCGATAGTCTATCCAGCCAACAACGACAGAGCAAAGCCGCGTCAAAAACATATATCGCTGTTCCACACCCACACATACACAGGAACTGGCGGCGGCCGGTATGGGCATTATTGTGACACCGCTCGCGACACGCTACGAGGTGGTGACAATTGCAAACTGACACACCTACCTTCCTCCTCACTCAACAACACCTACCTACCCTCAAAACACAAACATGAAACACACGAGACAAATTTGGTCCCTAATCCACAATTATTTTAGTATGTAAGTACCTAGTACCTAATTAGTAAATAGTACCTAGTTAGTAACTCTAACTATTTAATTGTTATTTTCTGCTCGCTTTTTATTTTTATGTACCTTGTCAAAGGAAGAGCCTGAAGCCCACAACACAGGTCACCCTAGTGTGGGTTTCAGTGCACACCGATGAAACACTGTTAGTAGTAAGCGTTAATTTTGTTACTTGTGTTACTTACCTTTTTTGTATGTTTACTGAATAAATATTATTATTATATATTATTATTATATGTTTGTTATATCTAGTAAAAAGTTCTCCAATATGGCAGTACTACTATGGGTACTACCGATCTGAAAGCAGGTTTAATTGTTTTTGTTATTTGAAAGTAAGTTTATATGTGCTACTTCTTGCTATTTTTAATCAAAAGCTGTTCAATTGTATCTAATAGTGTTAATAGACGCTCGTACGCGGCTGACGGACCGCCGTCCAGCAAACGGAAGAGAAAGAGTGAGAATGTCATTTTTCCCTCTCTTTCTCTCCCATTGGTCAGACGGCGGTTGAGGTCAGCCGCGTTCGAGCGTCTGTTAACACTATTACGCTGTTGTTTTTTCCGTTCTGTAATGTCAAACAAAAGTAAATATTTTATAGTTTCAACTTTATAAACTCTTTCTCAAATTGAAAATTCTCAAATTGAATTTTACACGCCTGCCCCAAAAAGGAGTATGTTTTTAGGGTCTATGTATTTGTAGTATGTATAATGTATCGTAGACATAATCTTCAGCTGTAGGTATACTCCACGATACGAAACTAACTATCGTAAAAATTCATTCTTTATTCGCACATTAATCAATTTCAACAGCAACTATTCAACCAACGTTGACTTATTCATGATGAGGCATAATACTTTTAAAAATACAATTTCCAAAAAATTCTTTGACACATTAAAAAGTGAAATTTGATAATACTAAAAATAAAATAGAAAAAAAAATTGAATTTGTATTAGGTTTTATATATTTTTAATTAGTATGTTATTTATTAATTTTTCTTTCTGGCAACTAATTTATTATCTCTTGTGTTAAAGACTTCGAATGTTTGTTTTCCAATACTATTTATCTATCCAGGCCCTAGTTGGTGTTGCAACGGGGAATTTACACTATTTCTAGTTAGTATTAGTGAAAACATGTTTTTGGCTTTTGTGTAACTATTTATCTTATATCTACTGTATTAATGTATTAGTGTACACGGATTTTAGTAAAGCCTTTGACCTCATAGATCATTCATTACTTTTGCAAAAAATTTCAGCAATGGGAATTCATGGTTCTTTGCTGAGATGGTGCGAGTCATATTTAATGAAAAGATCACAGTTAGTCATGATTCGCGGATACACATCACGACCAAGATTAATACCTACAGGCGTGCCACAGGGTTCACACTTGGGCCCTTTGTTTTTTTTAATTTTTATCAATGATTTAACAGCTAGAATAGTTTGCCCTTTTAAGATGTATGCTGACGACTTAAAATTATATATGCGTATAAAAACTGATAATGATACCAAATTTTTTCAAACTGAAATTGATAAAGTATTCTCGTGGTGTTGCCAATACAAAATGATTTTAAACATTGACAAATGCTACCACATTAAATTTTCCAAGAAAAGAAGTCCCAGTATTGCCGTTTACTATTTAAATAACATAGCCTTAAACGAAGTGTCAACTATTAGAGATTTGGGTGTAACTTTTGATAGTTCTTTAAACTTTCGAGCTCATATTGACAATATTGTAAAAAAAGCGACACAACTATCTGGTTTCATCTCGAGGCAGATTAAGACATTCAAGGACCCGAAAGTAGTAATTCCTCTGTATAACAGTCTGGTTCGAAGCACCCTCGAATATAATAGCTCAGTATGGGCACCCACTTACACTGTGCATATAAATAGACTGGAGCGCATCCAAAAAAGATTTTTGTATCAATTGACATACGCCATTAATAAATGCAATATTTTAGTATCATACGAGTCAAGATTAGCCTATCACAAACTTAAAACTCTAAGCGTGCGACGGAAGGTATCTGACATAATATTTTTGTATAAGGTTATTCATGGTCTAGTTTTATGCCCAGATTTCCTCATGAGCATAGACTTTGAAATTCCACGACTTAGTAGTCGTCTGAACAACCGGAAGACTTTCAAGTTGCCGCGTTGCCGTACTAATGTACGACAGCACTCACCTCTTTACAGAATGTTATCGAGTTGTAATGCAATTCGTTCATCCTGGGACATCTTCGATGGTTCTTTAGCCTCAACAAAGCTCAAACTTAAAAAACTCATAAATTGACAAATCGATCACTGTTAATTGTTTCATGTTTTCTATATATATATATAATTATGTATATTATTTCATTTATTTTTAATTAGTATGTAGATGTATACTGTTTCACTTTGTAAATGTACCTAACTATAAGTTTAACAGTCTTGTTCATGTTTGCATGCTGTGTTCACAGCTTTTAGAATAGACACTGAATGTTCCTTACATAATATATTTTGTATATAGTGTTAACGGAGTCACATTCAATTAGTGAACCGAATAAAAAAAAAAAAAAATAAAAAAAAAAAAAAAAAAAAAAAAAAAAAATTAACAGCTGTATGTTTTCCTTGTAAAATAAAATAAAAATGATACATGCTGATTTCTTAATTCCACAATAACTTCTGAACGCCTGGACCAATGTTAGTTTAGGTTAGGTTAGGAAATTATTGACATCAGTGAATGGTATCATTACACCTTTGCATTGACACCCTGACTAACAAAGCCCTCTGTTCCAGGCTCCGGCAACGCGTCCCTAGAGTCAGCGTTCTGCGCCATGCTGGAACTGCCCTCCTGGTACCTCTGCGAGCTGAGCAGCCTGCTGTTCTTCATCCTGCCCGGCATCATCATCCTGGGCCTGTACGTGCGCATGGGGGCGCGGATCAGGTACGTTATGGGGTACGTATCTGCTCTCTCTTACACACTTGACTCACAACTAAAGGCCCGATTGCACTCTGATTAGTGATGAGTGCGAGTGATTAATACAGGTGCTTAGTGATTAGTACTATCATGGAAGATATATTAAGAGGAAAGGCAATAGCGCTACATTATGGCATATTATAGCTCGAAAATTTGCCTAAAACGGTATAAACTTAGATAGCACCGTAATTTGAGCGTGCTTTAGGTTGTCTCGAACTTCCGTAGGCGCTGCAATCAGATAGCGTACGAAAGGGTTCTACAAATTACCGTAGTGCTAGTATCGCGGTCAGGTTTCGCAACATTTCAAGAGAAGCGCAACCCATACCAGTAGATATAGATCTACTGGTATGGGTTGCGCTATTGTCTTTCCTCTTAGACTATCGCCTTATTAAGTGTATGTATTTGATATAAAATTTTGCCTGTATCTATATAATTATATATATATATACATATATATATATATGTATATACATATATATATATATATATATATATATATATATATATATACATATATATATATATATATTATTTTGTTTTGTATAAATTAATAACTTTTGTAAATTTTTTGTCATAACTTTTTCTTATTATTTTAGTCTGTGTTTAGGCATTTAGTTAGTAACGTTTAACGGGAGAGGCCATTGGCTCCCGAAACACAGTATTTATTACTAGTTCGGAGTCAATGGGTTCATATATTATTTTGTCAATTTTTATAATGCCCAATAAATTAATTTGTATTTTTGTATTTGTATTTGTATTTGTATTAGGTACTACTATACACATTTGGACCATAGCTGATTAGTGCGAGTGTATACTTTAATCACTCGCTAATTACTAATCAATAATCACTCGCACTCGCACTAATCAAAATGCAATTCAATCAATTATTTTCGTAAGCTGGTTGCCAACACTATCATCATCATCATCATCATCATCATCATTTCAGCCATAGGAGGTCCGCTGCTGGACATAAGCCTCCCCATCGATCGCCAAAAGAGCCCGTTAGAAGCGGAAACAGCATACGAATAAAATATTAAATAATTCATAGCAGACGTGACATCGCTAAGTAGATCGCGCGTGTGTAAACTTAAATTACCGTGTATATGAGATTAGAGGTTTTTTTTTTTTTTTATGATGAAATGGGCTAGCGTTTGACCACAACTCACCTGATGGTAAGTGACGATGCAGTCTAAGATGGAGCACGCTTGCCCATGAGGTTCCTATTCACTCTTGTCTTGAAGAGACCCAGGTTGTACCTTGTAGGGAACACCGAGGCAGGAAGCGCATTCCATCCCTGTGCAGTTCGTATTAGGAAGGAATTTTGGAAACGCTGCGTGCGGAGTTTACCAAAGTTCACGACGTATATAAGTGGATATAAGATAAGCGGCATCCAAAGAACTTGGACCTTATCTTTTTGGGTTAGGTCTCAAAGTTCTTTGTCCGCATCACAGTTGCTAACTGAACTCAGATTCCATCCATAAGATAAGATTTTAACAGATTTCGAATGACTGACGTTTCGTTTATATGGGTGCAACTGGCTACAACATTTTTTTTTTACAAAAATGCCCTGACAGCCATTCTTTTTTCTTTTCTGTGTTCCAATCAGACCTTATATTAGGTATTCAGCAGCAAGCGCCCTAACTAACTCATCTATATACTGACTTTTACGCAGATTGTCTTCAACAGTCCCTACTGCCACAGAATATACGACAGTTGCGACAAAAGCTGTGCCCACACAATAAGCTCTTTTGTAATAAAAATCCGATTAATTCTAGACGCGTGGGGACTCCTCGTAAACCGCGGTTACTTCTCTCTTTCTGCTAGACATTATTACTACTACTAGGTCCTACTATAAAGGGACTGCCACAGAATAGATAAAAGTACTGCCTATGGATAGATCCAAAAGGGCCGGAAACTGAATCGACTTTGTTTCAGTTTTTTTTTTTGATCGAGGATAGTTTATTCTATCGTGTTTTGAACCAAATCGCAGACTCTAACACAGATGTATCTGTGACATGTATTTTTTTCCAGCTCAAATATTGTAATTTAACTGAAAAAAATTGATTTAAAACGCGGCCTGCATCCAGCGTCTCCCTGCGGTCCCTTTTAGATCGTTTGTCTATCTTGTGGGTAGACTTCCTACGCTGCGCTTACCGCACCTTGGTCTCCATTCGAGAACCTTTCGGCCCCATAGGCCATCTGTTCTGCGTGCTACCCCTTGCCCTCTCCGTTTTGCCTGCTTTGGTTGCGTGCTGGCCCTTTTGGAGATCGATGGAGGAGGCAGAGGACGTCTACGGTTTATATGATGATGATGATGATGGATGGATATCGAATGGTGGAGTAAGCTCCATATAACTTATTCGTTACAGTTCTTTCGAGCCCGCGTCCATTGCAAAGCCATGCGAGGGAACGGTTGTTCTCGTACCAGTGCGGAAAAGCAAAGTAAATTCGAAATTTTATCATACTAGCGACCCGCCGGCCAGCTTCGCACGGATGTAATTTACGTGCGAAGCCGGGGCGGGTCGCTAGCTATATATATAAATCTTCCTTGAAAATGTATCTAACTGATGGTGAAAACCGCATCCAAATCCGTTGCGTGGTTTAAGAGGAGTTAGTGGCCATACAGACATACAGACAGACGCGGAAAGCGACTTCAATTTATACTACGTAGAGAAGATAGAGATTAGGCACGAGGGCACCGGTTTTGCACCTACAGTGAACTGGGATGAATAAAATTCATCTTTTCCAAGCCGCTTGTGCTCCACGATGCCGCTTCTAGTCGAGCCTTTGTGTCTTCGAGTGACACTTAAAGTGCAGTCAACTTATTCTTAAATATGGAAAAATAGGTTTTTAGAGAGTTGTTAGTTTTGTTCAGAAAATAAAACCAAGTGGTTCCCTACCTATCGTGCACATAAGATGGTAGGTGAGAAAATACTAATCCCATAAGATAACATCGGTAAAACCAAGTGTGATTTTTTGAACATCCTTGGATAAAACTATAACTATAAATAAGTATAAATTTTAATCAAAGAAAAATACTAAAAAAGCTAATTATCTTCAAATGGCTGAATAGATTTTCTTGAATCATACCTAAGTTTACTCTCGAAGTCACCTTTCAAACAAAACATAAAACTAAATCAATATCAATTTAGCCGTTTGGAGCTACGATACCCAAACAGATGCACGTGTTAAATTTATAATAACACCCGTCCGTTATTATTGGAGGTTAAATATTCTATACATAGATCTCTCTACAGAGTCTTAAGCTAAGAAAATGGTTTTGACAAAATCTATAACCATCGACGTACAAGTTGGCTCCACATTTCCTATTTCGATGAAGATCATACAACCGTGGTTCCTCAAGGCGCTCGGTTGGGTTGCGTTTATTCAATATTCATCCATGCATTTATCTATATTCGCTACACGTGTACGTCAGAACAGTTATTAGAAACGAATGGAAACTTGACTTGCATTTGATCAACAATTAAACATTGCAGTTGGGATATTTACTGTGATTCTCAGAATTAATAGACCGTGATAAATAAATAAATAAATATTCGGGATATTTTTTGCACACACGGTCATCTGACCCCAAACTAAGCTTAGCTTGTGATATGGCTGCCAGAGACTGATATACATACATATATATTTTTAAATACATACTTAAATAGATATTAACACCCAGACATAGAACAAATACAAATGTTCATAATAAGGTGGATGGAGCTGCCGCATTTACATCAGCGCAATAACAAGCACCATGTTTATTCATCATCATCATCATCATCATCATCCAGAAGACGTCCACTGCTGAACTTAGGCCTCCCCCTGCAATGTTTATTATTAACGGGATATAATAATATGTACCCTGAGTATTTTTACTCAATGAGTTCTGAGGCTGCCCGAATGCCTTTGACAATTGACTTAATATCGCATTTACAATGGGAAGTGTTCTGAAAACCTGTTCGATCTGATGCCAACGTCGTGGTTATATCATCACACCAGCCGCCACCGCCTGGAAACTAAACCACATTTATCATAGATCTGTGGAAATCGCATACAGTGTTAAAAATATCGAGTAATACTCGATATATTTTGCTTCACACCTGCAATATGTGGAAAGATCTATCCTGTGGCATTTCCGAGTATCTAAAACAGTTCTTCAAAAGGGCTGTTAATAGAGCCTTCAAAAGTCGGCAACGTTTTTGTGATGCCCCTGGTGTTACAGGTATCTATAGGCGACGGTGGTTGTTTACCATCAGGCAGCCTGTTATTTCATCATCATCATCATCATCAGCCAGAAGACGTCCACTGCTGAACATAGGCCTCCCCCTTTAACCTCCACACTGAACGACAGCCTGCCTTTTGCATCCACTGGATGCCAGCGACTAACCGATAACCGATAACCGATGGGGAAGAAAGGTTCTTGAGTGGAGACCACGAACCGGAAGACGCAGCGTAGGTAGGCCTCCCACTAGATGGACCGACGACATAGTGAGAGTCGCCTGTTATTTGCCTGTGGCATAAAACAAAAAATAAATATTAAAATTACATCCGGAAATATACGTCTCACTTCATACAATCTAAAGCGATCCTGAGAAATAAATACTCTTACTCAATGTTGGTAAACAAAACATAATATTATCAAGTTTATTTTTACCTACTTTACGGTCTCATCATCATAATCAGCCTTTTAGTCTACCCTCGAAAGGGTGATTGGGCCATATCCACCACGCTGGCCCAGTGCGGATTGGTGGATTCACATTCGCCATTTGAATTCCTTCTCCGTACGTATGCAGGTTTCCTCACGATGTTTTCCTTCACCGAAAAGCCAGTGGTATGAAAATCCGTACATAACCGACTTTACGGTCTATTTTAAGTAAATTACATTGCATGTAAGTAAGGGCTTTGGCCCCATAATTGATAAAACTGCAGAAGAACATTGGCAGACGTGTGTAGTTCTGTTAATTGAATCGTAGATGTAAACCCACCCCTCGGGGCTTATAGGATTTCAAGCGTACTTGTGTGACTCAACTTAAATTTTCATGAAAATTTAACTAAATGATAAATTGAAAGAAATGCTAAGCTTAAAATAATTTTCAAGGGTTAGTGGTAATTGTGGATTACGGTTATTGTTTAAAGAGCATTGAGTTTGTACAACGATCACGATGAAATGTTTTAATTTAGTTAAGGGCTTTATAGTTAATTCAATAGGGCTTTAAATCCACGTGAGTTCAGCAATTCGTTTTAGGAGAGAGGTATAAAGGATCATCATTAGTCTGTCCCGACCTGCCTCGTTTTTCTTGTGACGTTGATCTTTGTTTTAGAATTTAAGGCATCAAAAATAAATAAGTTAAGTTATTCAAATTAGGATCCGGTTATGTTCTAAGACTGCGACCAGAACCACCGGAGGATCCGGAGGATTCCGAGTGAATCGGTTTCTTCTAGGCAAGCGCGCTCCATCGTAGACCGCATCATCGCTTAACATCAGGCGAGTTGGCGGTCAAACTGGCTGGCGGTAGACGCAAAAAAAGGATGGGTAGCACCGTCCCATAGTAGTACACATTGAAAGTACTGTGATCTTTAAGCCGCCTGCCAAGTGTGGGGATTATGGCAACAACCCTCTCTGAGATGAGGCTTTTGTTCAGTGGATGTTTAATGACTGCTGCTGATGATGATGATTCAAATTGTATGTACTCTTACCACGTACCTTACTACTTTCAAAAATCTCAATATAAATAGGATAATAGGGTATAATTTATTTCTTCGCTTTGAGTCGCTAGCAACTATTGAATGCAAAAGGCAGACTGTCGTTCAGTGTGGAGGTTAAAGGGCTATGTTCAGCAGTGGATGTCTTCTGGCTGATGATGATGATAATGATGATAGTTTCACCGGGAATGAAGTCTCGACGAATAAAGGTTAAAAAGATTGAAATATTGAAGGCCAAACTTAAGTAAAATTTGCAAGTTGAAGTGGCAATGTTCAGTTTAGAAGAACCGATAACCGATGGGGAAGAAAGGTTCTGGAGTGGAGACCACGAACCGGAAGACGCAGCGTAGGTAGGCCTCCCACTAGATGGACCGACGACATTGTGAGAGTCGCGGACATCCAGTGGATGCAAAAGGCAGGCTGTAGTTCAGTGTGGAGGTTAAAGGGGTAGGCCTATGTTCAGCAGTGGACGTCTTCCGGCTGATGATTATGGTGATTTATTTCTTCTATGCAAGCCTTGCTCTACCGTAGACATTGTCGCTTAACAACTGGCGAGATGTTGGGAAAACGCAAGTCTATTGTTATACAATTTTTTTTCTATTTGATGGAGAATTATACGATTGATTTATTCATAGTTTATTTATACAGACATATCAAAGGGATGCGTGTAACATTTCCTCATCATTTTCAATCGTGAATCGATAGCATAACATAAAAAGATCCAGGCTTACTTTTTTCGGTAAAACAAAGTAAACAAGGGTATACAACCTTCTCGGTTACAAAAATGAAAGTGAAAAACTCTCTATCACAAACGATAGCGGCCCTGATTTGTATTACGGGCACGCCGCGAAATAAATCACCTTAAAATGTATAAAATAGAGCTGGAAAGTAACTAAGATACTTTTTGTCCTGGAAAGTTTACGGTTTGTGAGGGAATGTTCACACGGATGAAACCTTGTGACGCAGCTAGTAGCATGTAGCATTCTACATGCTACTGACGTGACTGAAGGGCAGACCCTGTGCCTTTGCTGACAGGGTCGGCCCTTCGGCGTGACCGAAGGGGACTATTTCTGACGTGTCAGAAATTGTAATTAATTGAAAGTGTAAATCCGATTTGATCATGGTTCGACGCCGCGGCGACCTTACATTACTTTATAAATATAATAACAACTATGTACTCAAGTTAACTAGGTCGGACCTCCGTCTAGTACCATAGGTACCATCACAGGTCACTGTGAGCTAAGTATACACTTGAACGAAACTGGAGCTGCAGAAAAATAGTCATTTGTGCCGCAACTACTGTACTCTTGCACTGCAAGGCCACAAAACTGGGAATCCTAAAAGAAAATGCTGTACTACTGCTCTGCAAGGTTCCAAAAGTTGGGACCCCTTGAAGAAACCCCAGAACAAGCCTCCCAAAGATTTTATACCGTATAGTATAGTATGAAATCTTTAAAGTCTCCATTACCACAACAGCTGGCGAAATAGGGGTATAACAGTTATGTCAGTAGCGACCCAAAGCCATACTCAGATTTTTAAGGAGCTCGTTTGATTTGGGTAGTCTTACAAAGGGGGGGGGGGGGGGGGACAAATGCACAATACACCCCAAGCGGGATGTCAATGCAGGTCTTATCACACCCTTTTTATCTTTTGTTGACGGTGTTGAAATCTTCAAAAGATACCCAGCTGCATTGGGGTGAAGCCGGGTGGGTTATGTGAGATTACACCTACTAAAACCTCCTCGGTGGCCAACCTCTGTGCCAGGCGGAGGGCACCGGGATCTCCATAGGAACGTACCGGTATCCTCCTAGCACACTGCCTGAAGCAACGCTCCCGGGAAATCCTCAGGCATTTCCGTTCCTTTCCATTACAATAGCGTGGGCCACACCGCGCCGCTGTCTTCCCTGGGCTTGCTGGGAGGTCAGATCTCCAAATCTGACCACCCGCAAGCCCAAAGGCCCCTCTTTAGTTAGCTTTTACGACAAGCAGGGTATACCGAAGCAGTATTCTAAGACCCGGTTCCAGGTATAAGACCCCGGCTCCAGGGATAAGACCCCGGCTCCAGGGATAAGACCCCGGCTCCAGGGATAAGACCCCGGTTCCAGGGATAAGACCCTGGCTCCAGGGATAAGGTCTTATCACACCTACTCTGAACTATAATGATTTATTAGGCGTCGCCATAGAGCTCGCGTTTTGATATTCTAACCTAAATTAACCAAACCAGATATAGATTAAATCCTCGCTGGACAGTACAAAATATAATTAATTTGTAATTAACTATCCTTTGATTGTACTATGCTCGTCATTAACAGAGTAACAGCAATATACCTACCTGTCCAATCACGATAGAAATTGATTGATTTCTTACATAATATGTCAAGACTGGTAGAAGTACGAAGTCTTTTCCAAAGAGTACCTTTTGTCTTTTCCACAAATCACGACCGGCTATGTTATAAAGCGCTACATAGCTATTTAACCTACAGTACCCTTAGTACAAGTTTTGATAGTATTCGAATACTTTTTCCATTTTCGTATTGTTCCATACATTGTTGGGCTAAAAGGTATTCGAAAACTTTTTTCGTATTAGAGTGAAGTAATCTATACTGCCGATTACTACCGATTTTAGTTCCTCCACGTTTCCGATAGAGGCGCTTTACTAATATGTATTGAACAATACGTAAATCAAAAAAGTTTTCGGGAAATATCAAATCTGGTACTAAGCTGGTTCTGGTTTTGAAATTCCGTTAAGATCACATGTTACCCCGTATTTAAACAAGTATTTCCTCTTGAAGATGATGCATCGCCGTAAGCTCCACTTGGCGTGTCTTCTGTTTGGTGTCGTTAACTACAAAACTCCGAAGTATCTGTACGATAAGTTGTCTTGGAAGTCAGGTGATAACCCTCACTTGGCCCGCACTTGCTCCAAGTTGTCGCAGCTCAGGACAGAGCGACATAGCTCAGCTGCCTTCAGAGGCAGTTTCCGATACGCAGCGACAAAGTGTTGGAATAATATTCCACCGCCTATAAGGAACTTGCAAAGTATTTATGGCTTCAGAAATAAACTAAAAAATTTTGTTTTTATGCACCAAAAAGGCGAGGAAAGTCAAAGAAATGACACCAGTGCAATTTAGTATTAGGCTCCAGTATCATTACGTTTATCTTCCTGTAATTTTTGTTTGTGCAATGTATATTTGTATGTCTCTGATTGTGGGTTTGTACGTAATTGTTGTTCTGTATCTAGTTGTTGTTCTGTATTCAATTGTGGTTCTGTATGTAATTGTTGTTCTGTATTCAATTGTGGTTCTGTATGTAATTGTTGTTCTGTATCAAAATTGTTGTCCTAGTTGTTTATTGTTCGATTTGTATATATATTTTATTATATGTATTTGTACGCGCGCGCACGCACAGATATTGAGCGTGACGTCACTTGCCGGGTCCAACAGAATACCAGCGCTGGTTGTGTACAACCAGCAACATGCTGAGTTGGGGCCGGTTTTTGTGATAATGTACCTACTTGTATTTGGATCATTTTGTTTATCTCTAAATTTCATTATCGCAAAATAAACATTTCTGTATTTCTGTATTTATGTATTTCTGTAAGCGTACTGGTTATTGGCTTGGCATGTTGACTGAGATTTGCGATTGGTCTTAATCTCAGAGTTTACATTATAGCGCTCTAGGTCTGTGACATCGTTTGTTAAAATGTAACCGGATGACTTTGGTATATTTAAACTGTTTTTAATTTTATATTTTCGAATTACACCTCCGCCCACCTCTCTCCACCGCGGAAAGAAGTCGCATTACAAAACTTTATCCACAATATGTCCAAATAAAATGTAGTAATATTATATAATAGTAGGCCGCCCCTGCTTCGCACGGGCGAAGCCGGGATATATAGCCTATGTCAACCGGGGATAGTGCAGCATCCCAACAGTGAGAGAATTTTTCAAATCGGTTCAGTAGTTTCGGAGCCTATTCAATGCAAACAAACAAACAAACAAACAATCATATCTTTCCTCTTTATAATATTAGTATAGACTGGCGACCCGCCCGCCCGGCTTCGCACGGGTGTTATTTACGCGCGAAGCTGGGGCGGGTTGCTAGTTATATGTATAAACCTTCCTTGAAAATTTATCTAACTGATGGTGAAAACCGCATCAAAATCCGTTGCGTGGTTTAGGAGTAGTTAGCGGCCATACAGACATCAGACAGACAGACGCGGAAAGTCACTTTAATTTATACTATGTAGAGATAGAGGTAGAGAAGATAAGAGATAACCTGTTGTTGTAGAAATTCATTCATCATCATCATTCATCTTGTTCATGCCATCATGAGGAAGGTGACATGCTTGAGATTGCGAGTGACATCTAACATAATCAGGATTCTGATCTTGATCAGTCGAAAGTCGTTTTGCTGATGGAGCTACGACGAAGTGATAGCCTTGGAATCAACCTTGATTAACACAAAATCTTTTTATTCTCTAGAAAATTTTGTGAATTTCAGTAATTTTATGTAACATTTGATATTAATTTGAAGTAGTTCAATTCCATTTCAAATTCAAGTTCGAAGTATCTTATGAATTCGTCCTGGTGATTATTATACTGACACCTTTTAATGAATAGGTAATTTGAATAACAAAATCTGGTATTACTAACTCATAATTATCGGTAGGTATTCGCGCAATTTCCTGTTTAATTAGAGATGATGTGAGGTTAGAGCATATTGCCATGGATCATACAGGGTTATTAGGAATAAGGGGAAGGTTGCGATCAATGGACCACATAACTTTAGGAACTCTTTCAAAAAGTATAAGTGAAAAAATTTAACCATTAAATAGGTTGTATGGTTTTATTGATTCTTGATATAAAATGTTTAGCAAATGTACAATATCTACATTACATATTAGAATTACTAAATAAAATAAAAATAAACCTAACTGTATTATATTAGAAATTAGAACTAAATTAAACTGTCTACCCAAACTATAAATAAAAAACTGCATTGAGGTCGCTGTCTTCGGGTAAGGTGACCAAAAAGCTGGCGACATTACCACGTTGGATGGCCAAACTTATTCTTTGGCCAAGGTAAGTACCAGCTCTTTGGTCACCTGTCACATCTACGAGGCGTCTGGACAACTCTTTAACCAAACCCCGAGCGGCCGGACCCCACGGATCCATGGTTTCAACTCCAAACGGAAGAAATACCATTAAATTATTTTTATTTTGTATGAACTTTATTCTCATCAAACGCACAAACAATTTGGGGTTTACACATTTTGATATAAATGAAAAAAAAAAAACGGGCTTTTGCCTTCTTTGGTCTATGGGCATCCTCATTGGACCACCGGGTTGCCATCAATGGGATTTGTCCTACTGACTAGCGGTCCTGTCATGGTAAAAAACATAATTTTATTAATAATACTATTGAATGACGCTATACAAGGATACATACAATACTTAAATCATTAAGCCTGTGAGATATGATTTTCTTGTATGGGTTTTAAAAGTAAAATACCATAATATTATTCATTACGAAATTATTTTTATTATAATAATAATACTTGACCAAAGATAATCATTGATTTTAACATGTTTTAACAAGCACAATCAACATGTACTCAAACAGATCATGTTTTTTGTTTCACATTTTAGACAGGTTTTACAAAATAATTTTTAAATTATGTATTTACCGTTTAGAGCACTAATTTAAATATTTTTGTTTTTGTATTAAACAAAAAGCCGAATTACTTAAAAAGCCACAGAACCAGAGTTGGAGGTCGGTTGACTAAATAACAGAGAGAAATAAAAATTTCAGGGTGGTTTCCCGAACATTTTTTAATAAGCCTATTTATACTACTAACTGAAACATTGTTGGATCATAATTAATGTAATGTCAAGTGGATGTGGGAAAGTAAAAATCAAACTGGGTTATGTTGTGTAAAATCAGTTTTTTTTCTTCAAAATTCTAATAATTGCTCTTGTTTCTACAAAAGCAAACTTTGATCAGAAAAAAACCTCTATTAGATTATATAGAAGGCAGACCCAAAAATCGTGTCGACTGGTGTTATCAATAACCCTGTATAACATTACATTTAGTAAACTCTACACTAACAAGATGCCGCTTGATTGAATCTGGCACAGTACTTTAAATAGAAGTTGAAAAGTAAACTGCCAGCTATATCCACCATTATGCCGTCCGATTACTTAAATACCGTTAAGTGATACTGTAGCAATGTCACTTAACGGTGTTTTAGTAATCGGACGGCAGCATTGAAGTCGATACTTTGTAACACATTTCAAACGTTTTTAAAGCTTTTGCAAAGTGAGTTCTCCTTTTCCTCGCTGTCACAGTCAGGCTAGTTACACTTAGTTTTGAGCCAGACTTAAAGAAATAACGCAACTGGAAATAACATGTATTAGTTGAAAAATGTTCTGGCGAAGTGAGTCGGATATAAAAGTTGGACCATTTTATTTTGAGTTTTTTTTTCGTTGGACCGCCAACTCGCCTGATGTTAAGCGATGATGCGGTCTACGATGGAGCACGCTTGCCTAGAAGAAACCGATTCACTCGTGATTTGAAGGCAAGACGGCCGAGCGCATGCGTATCTATACTAATATTATAAAGAGAAAAGATTTGATTGTTTGTTTGTTTGCATTGAATAGGCTCCGAAACTACTGAACCGATTTGAAAAATTCTTTTACTGACGGGAAGCTACACTATCCCCGGGTGACATAGGCTATAATCTATACCCGTGTGAAGCTGGGGCGGACCGCTAGTCTTTTATAAAAAATATAAATTCTCAATAATTTGATATGCTTTTAAGTTTCTTATAGCTATCTTATAGCGATAAATCTACTCTGAAAACAATGTTCAATTAAGCTCTACAAAAAGTGAGAATTTAGCTAATTCTCTTACAAAACATCGGACTCGAAGAAATATTACGCGAAGGCACGCCACCGCCCCTAATTGAATGAAGAACCGAAGAAGGTGGTCTCGTCATAATGAGAGCGTAAATGTAAGTTTATTCCTTGAGGAGCACCTGTCTGCTGTAGGCAGCTTTGATAATTAAAGAAAGGACGTGGTCTTAGTTGGAGCGACGCATCCCATGGGACATGTCTTTGAACAGTGTGTGTTGCCAGTGATGACATATGGTAGGTACTGAGACGTGGTCCTTAACTGTTGACCTTTTGGAAAAACTCAGAGTAGATCCGGGTCCGGGGTCGATAGTCGTTGGGAACGATACTCTAGAAGTTGTTGATCATTACACCTATCTTGGACAGTTAGTCCAACTTAAGCAAAGAGGTCGCCCGAAGAATCCAACTCGAATGGGCAGCTTTCGGGAAATTGCGTGACATCTACTCGTCCAAGATACCACAGTGCCTCAAGTCGAGGGTCTTTGACCAGTGTGTGTTGCCAGTGATGACATATGGGTACTGAGACGTGGTCCTAAACTGTTGACCTTTTGGAAAAACTCAGAGTCACACAGCGGACAATGGAGAGAGCTATGCTCGGAGTTTCTTTGCGCGATGAAATCCGAAACGTGGATATTCGCCAAGGAACCAGAGTCACCGACATAGCTGTTAAAATTTGCAAGTTGAAGTGGCAATAGGCAGGCCACATCGCTCGAAGAACCGATAACCGATGGAGAAGAAAGGTTCTGGAGTGGAGACCACGAACCGGAAGACGCAGCGTAGGGAGGTCTCCCACAAGATGGACTGAAAACATTGTGAGAGTCGCGGGCATCCAGTGGACGCAAAAGGCACGCTGTCGTTCAGTGTGGAGGTTAAAGGGGGAGGCCTATGTTCAGCAATCGTTGTACGTCGTACTACGTCCTCTGGCTGATGATGATGATGATCATGATGATGAAATAAGATTCCAAAAGCTTGAATGAATCGTTCTGATTCCATTTCCACAGTGCGAACTTTTAGACTGTGGAATGCGCTGCCTAAATGGCAGTTCCCCGATAGTTACAATCTGGGTGTCTTCAAGTCGCGAGTGAATCGGTTACTTTTGGGCAAGCGTGCTCCATGTAGACTGCATCATCGCCGAGGTGGTGGGCAAACGCAAGCCTATTATACAATAAAAAGGTAAAGTACATAATGAATAAGGACTAAAACGACTTTTATCCATAAATTTAAGCATGTCTTCAATAGTTTCATATTACTCTCATCTTTCAGTTAGGCGTTCACTGTAAGTAGGTCTCATAAAAACTTATTTCTCTAACAAATTTATCACAATACGTATTGTAATAAACAGTCTATCTCAACTTTACAGCGTTAAATCAACCAAATGACTGCAATACTTCATCAAGTAATCCCGCAATATTACAGTTAGAAACAAAGATTAAATTTATGAATACGTACCCACTTTAATGTTTATTGCTTTGCCAACTTTTACCTATGGTTTTGTTTACGTAATGCCCTTTTTAAACATCCATTGTTAGAAAAGCCATTATAAATATTGTGTGAAAATATCTATACCATTGAGCTATCATTGTTTACCTAATAAATAACAATCGAAATTCAACTCTTTGTTCTTTTAAGCATAAATCTTAAACATAGACGTAAAGGGTAATTATATTATAAATATATTATGTGGTGAAGGTAAAGATGTTGATAAAGAATGAATAATGGAATATATAAATGGAAAAGCGATTGGATTTAGAGATATTGAAAGACTGCCTCTTCATAGATCCCTGTAGCGCTATGGCGCGGCTCAAATTGCCTTTTTTATGGCAGTCAACGAGGCGGCCAAATATTAAATAATTTGAACCTTTCCCTATGTTGGTTGATTGAGGCGTCACTTTGCTGAAGTCCATGTTTTATTTGTATATGACGAATCTCTAGTGTAATTCGCTTCTACATCGCTTCGAGTACAATAAAGATTATGACCATGACTGTGAATATGTTTTTCCTTTGACTCGGCCAGTCGACGGATGTGTGACAGGTTCAAATTGCAACTCAGCGCAAGCGTATCTCGGATGGTACTTTAAAGGACATGTCACATGGCAATGGCGATGGTGGTGGTGATGAGCATGATTTTTAGATGACCTTATTAATAATAACTCTGTCGTGGCTTTAACGTCTGCCACTCTTGCTAACCATATAGCCTATGTTTGACAGACATAACTAAGCAATCACCATTAGGTATATCAACTTATTATTAACTATTATTTTTTAAATGGCAAGTGCCTTTATTAACTAAACAAACCGACTCTTACTATCAGGCAAGTAGTAAAAAAACTTGTAGACATTCATGTTAAACTTTGAAAGCCGACTGTCTGTCCACGCCTTATTTTAATCCACGTACATAACTGTTCCAATTGACAAAAGTTCCACGTATCATAACATTTAAACCGCTTACTAGCGTACCAGCTCCTTAGGTTAGCTGAAACAGCCAATGTAATAGAGTCTACAAAGAAACAAAACGTTCAGGAAAAAAAAAATTATGCTGACTTGCAAAATTTACGATTACTGGGGGATTGCTTAAAGGGGAAAATTGTGTTATGGTGTCGGGGAAAATTGAACTTAGTTGTGGGCTTTCGAAATTTTCGATACAAAAACTAGCAACACTGCGTGTATACTTACTGTAGGACTACGTTATCTATAAAGTTAAACGTTAGCATCATCAACAATATTTTCAATCGACTTCAAAAAAGAGAAGGTTCTCATCTGTTGTGTGCATGTGTGTGACGCGATATATTTGCCGATTGTAAACTGATTTTATTTATTATTTTATTATAATAGACCATATCTGGAGAGTTAATTTCTTAATTAATTTCAAAATATCTTTATTAATCGTAAGTGTAACAGATGTGTACAATTACCAGTGCACATAGATCCTGGTAGTACAGTGAATCGTGTTATAAACATTTTATCGGGCACGCAGGCTCTTTTTAAAACTTACAAAACGGAAAACACTTAAAAATTAAATAAATTGAAAAATATTATATTGATGGTACAATGTTAGGAAAATACATAATTATGTATGATTTAGTAAGAGCTGGAGGCTGCGGCCTTATTATAGAAGTTTGATTGTGATCGAGATTGCATGCCGTCCCGTTCGCATCTACTTACTCGCACCACGTGCGTGAGTGAGATGGCACGCGATCGCGATCACGATCCGAATCACGATAAGACATCTATAATAAGGCATCTGGTCCAATTTCCACCTTTCAAGACAAAATTAGGGGATCATCCTGTTTATTGTGAAACCCACTTTCCATGAAGTTTCTAGTTTTTATTTATTGTAAACTAGCGACCCGCCCGCCCGGCTTCGCACCGGTGTAATTTAAGTGCGAAGCCGGGGCGGGTCGCTAGTTATATATATAAACCTTCCTTGGAAATGTATCTAACTGATGGTGAAAACCGCATCGAAATCCGTTGCGTGGTTTAGGAGGAGTTAGCGGCCATACAGAGAGACAGACGCGGAAAGCGACTTCAATTTATACTATGTAGAGAAGAGAAGAAGTTAGTATTGTCTGAACGAAACCTTATACTACGATATTATATCAATGCTGGTTAATCATTTGGCCAACTATTGATTGATCTGTGAAGAAGTTACAGCTTATTACGATAGCTCCTGAATCCCTGGTGTCTATCGCTCGAGGCTGTAACTTGCCGTCCACGACATTTTGTGATGACTCAAAAACTTTCTCTACTCAGTTGCTTCATCTAGTCTGTGTGGTGACTGATCCAATCAATCTAATGCACCAAGTCCACAAAAGTTTATTAGTTTGTCTTTCCGAAATACACCTAAGTTTATCAGACAATAACCTTAAGACCAGTGTCCACTACAGTGGAGATGGGGCAGAGATGGAAACAGCGTAGAAGGCAGGGTGTTTCTACCAAGGAGGTGCGGAGATGTGAACCGACTGCCTTGTACGAGTTTTTCCATTTGCGTTTACTTACTCGATTTGTTCCAAAATGCTTTTCTGTGATTTCGAAATACTAACACTATGTCCCGAATTTCAATTACAAAAAATATTATATTGCAATTAATAATTCCTAATATTTCGCTCGATCAAAAAAAATCTTCAACATGTGTCTTTTGGTGACTATTTATTATTTATTTTAGGTTGTATTTGATCAATATCTACTACTTTTTTTATGATAAAATACCCAAACAATAGTCACGGACATCTTTTAGAGAACGCTCGGGCATTTATTTATTATACCAGAAAAAAATATAAATTTAAAACCATACAAAAACAGATTCCAGGCTCATTGTCTTCGCCGTAACCGCCACTCTGAAGTACGGACTGAATTAGTCTAAGGCTCGGTTGCACCATATCAGTTGTTAAAGTTAAGGTTTATGACAAATTTAACAATAACAATAACGCTGACTTTAGTAGTTACTGCGAAATGCGATGCACCAGCGTATTCACTAGCAAAGTTAAAGTTAGCAGAGTTGCAAGTCAAATGAGACATTGTTTTATGCATCTGATAGTTTAAAATAAATAATGGCGAAGCGAGGGTACTTATAGTCAAAGTTATGACGTCTTTAACAAATGTCAGATGGTACAAAATTTTTTTTGTCTAACCGGTACTGTTGGCCACGCAGCGTTAAAGCCAGTCGACCTACACCAGCCTCCTCGGTAGAGTGCAGCCTTTATGGGCAAGCAGGAGGCTGGCTAAGGACGACTGACACGGCGCGTTACTAATTCGAAAATTATATCAATCGAACACAGAAAAAATTGGGGGCATACCTATTCGGAATAAACGCTTTTTCAGAAATCAGAAATCAGAAATATTTATTGGCCATAAAAACATTAAACGTTATAGGCAAGTCATTTTTACAGGGAATAATTATGTTATAAATAAGAGTTAAATAAAATCGGCTAACTTATAAAACAAAAATACTAAAAACTAAAAAAAAAAAAAACAACGACAATTTTACAACTCAATCACACTAAAACAATTAAACTGACCAAACTTACAAAAATGAGGATTCCGTGAGCTTCATTGAAGTATATTCACTTAACTTGTAATATGGGTTGTTTTCAAAGAAATGCTTTAATATATGTTTGAATTTACTATATTCTAGTAAATGTATATATATGTATTTTTGTGCTTATTTCACTCTCTTCTGCACCGCCGGTCGCTAATAGGTACTTTAACTGATATGTCGATGTTTGTTAAAGCTAAAGTAAAATGGTGCAACCCACCAGTCTAGTCTACGAGTCTAAATCACGTATTCTACGAGGCTATGATCGATGTTTCCGTCAACACGTATCGACCTGCTAAGTCCTTTTGGGACTCGAGTTGGCTTAACTTTAAATACGACTAGCAAACCCGGCGAACTCCGTTTCGCCACCAGATGACTTCTATAAACCTCACGGAGCCCGAGACCTTTCCAACGAAAGCAAAACCGTGGAAATCGGTTCGTGGGTTCTGGAGTTATAGCGTCAGGAAGGAAAACCCGACTTATTTTTATATAGTAGATTTCTATGAAGTAAGAGACCACGTGGCGCTAGATGGCGCTGTTTTTATTTCATACAAATAGTAGTTAATGTGATCGAGTAAGTGAACGCAATTCGAAAATTTTGCACTAGGCACTCTGGTGAGACTGGAGCTTCATTTCCACTACGCACCACCGTTCGCCGCTCAAAGTTTTCTGTTTATTTCTTTGCAGAAACCAAAGACTATGAACTCTGGCTTGATAATCTGTGGTAGAAACGTATCAGCTCATCAACATCACGGTGTACACTGAAGATAAGAGAAGAGAACGTTTTTCATAGCTTATTAACGGCCGGTTATCCGAGTCGCGTAGGCAACAAAACGCTCCCTCAGCCCCCGCCAAGTTATAGCGACGCCATGCTAGAGTCAGGACGCCTGGCGCCTGGCACTGAACGCGGAAAATTCTCGCGGCCCTTTTACGCTTTTAATTTCACTAAAAAACGACACTATTCACTATCAAAAATCTATCCAAATAAAATAATGTTGAATAAAATTGCCTTTCAGTACATGCAATTTCCAGGTTGTTACGAGCTTTCATTAGAGCAAAAAACGAAAAAAATAAACTAAGTCGACTTTTTCGTTTCGATTAATTCAAACACAAATGTATCTGTGACATGTATTTTTTTCCAGCTCAAATATTGTAATTTAACTGAAAAAAATTGATTTAAAACCGTCAAATTTGGTATAAGAGGCTCTTAAAGACACATCTCTGCGCTGTACCGCGGTGGATCCCAAGCCTTATTCGACACGAAGCTCCGCGACTTCATAACTGAGTTATGAATTATGATCGAGCTAACACTACACTTCAATATTTGTTTCACAAGATTGTTTGTGTTTATTTTAACCTTTTCATTGTTTTCGAAATAAAGGAAAATAAAAGATCTTTCTCAAATCGGTACGCGCTTTGAATACAAATCAAGGGTACAAGTGGTATAGAATCTGAGATCTAAAGGCAAGTAGGGTTTCTTGTATTATGGTAATGCGTAAGCGATTTCGGAAGCTTAGGGCTTGAAGATCTTACACGTGGCGACTTGCGAAACGGTAAACTCAATATGACGGCAATTTGGTCTCGAAGATAAGTATTAACTACCCAGAGTTGTTATTGGATACTAGGTGCGCCCCGTGGTTTCACCCGCGTGGACCATCTCTCAGAAATCGTACTTTTTTTTCAGGATAACAAGCTTTTATTTAAATAACTAGCGACCCGCCCGCCCGGCTTCGCACGGGTGTAATTTACGTGAGAAGCCGGGGCGGGTCGCTAGTTATATATATAAACCTTCCGTAAAAATGTATCTAACTGTTGGTGAAAACCGCATCAAAATCCGTTGCGTGGTTTAGGAGGAGTTAGCGGCCATAGAGACATACGTAGAGATAGAGAAGAGATAATATCGCCCCGTAAAGTTTTGTTTTACAAACTACCTACTTTAAACGTAAATCTGCTCTTATGACTCGGAAAGTGGCCGAAAGTGGTCACAGATGAGTAATAACAAGAGTATGGAGGGTAGAATGCTCGGAGAACCTTCTGAGAATGAAAAGACAGTGTCCGTCGAAATGAGTTAAATTAGGGTGGCGCTAACGACAAAGTTATTAGAGTAGGATAGAGAAATAAAAAAACCGGACAAATACGAGTAGGACTCGTGCTCTGAGGGTTCCATTGGACGGAACCATTAAAGCGCGAGTCCAAAAAAAAAAACTGAAGTTGAAATATTTATTTATTTATTTAGTTATTGGCACACAAAACGAAATATGGCTAAAACAATCTAAACTTAGAGTAGACTACAAAATTTTAAACTAAACCATATTCCTAAATATGTATACACAACATGTTTCTTTTTAATGCAGTAATTGGTAAAGTATTACAAACTAATTTAGATACAAAAATATTAAATAAACTTAACTAGTTTTATTATGGACCGTAAAAACAATATTTCGTACATCTTTTTTAAATTTCAATAGTTTTTTATTGAAAGAGAAACTTAACTTTGTAGTTGACGATAAGCTTTTTCGATACATAACAACTACAAAATGTAAGTTTGTAATTGTAATACAATATTTTTTTATATGATATAACTTCATATTAACAACTTTCAGATTTATTCCTTTATATGTGCTGTAAGACCTTGCCTCTTGCCAAAATTAATGATTCTAGGTCAACGGGAAGTACCCTATAGGTTTTGCTTCCCCTGTGAAATCGCAAAATATGCGACATAAACGTTCATATCTTTTGATTGCGTTGATTTACAACTTAAATTTTTTTACATACGAAAGAAACCGTAGACCGAAGTATGTAATATAAATTTCAACTTGATACCTTTACGCGTTCTTGATAAAAATGATCTTGACAGACGGACAGACGGACAACGAAGTGATCCTATAAGGGTTCAGTTTTTTTTCCTTTTGAGGTACGGAACCCTAAAAAGTATAGAAAAAACTTCCATTCCGATTCGTTAATATACAATGTTTTTTATTTATTTATTAATTATTAATATACCTTTTAGCTACGCTAGCACCATTCTGGGTCCTCACGGGTACCAGTTTTAAGCGATTTTGTTTAGAAGATGTGCGACCGCAAACCGTATCTCGGCGCGTTAAGGTTTTTTTATATTTTTTTATGTTTAATTAAAAATAGGCTTGCGCTTGGCCGCCATCTCGCCATGCGGTCTACGATGCAGCACGCTTGCCTAGAAGAAACCAATTCACTCTCGACTTGAAGACATCCAGATTGTAACTATCGGGGTACACCCATTCAAGCAGGTTCACGTTCGCTTGATTTTTCGAACCGTGATGTTTCAGCGCTAGTTTGAGCCTTCGTTAGGAGTTATCCGTAAGGCCCCTGGAGGGTTTTAGAATTGTTATTTACAGCTTGTTTCTCATACAACACGTTTATCCTGACTTCTAAACAAGAGTAATGTTGACACAGACAGTTTGATAGTGTAGCTATATAGACGTCGAGGTTTGCATTGTTACAATAAGTTGCAAGGGAGGATTTAAGGAGGGGAAACGGGGGTGCGTGCCCCTCCCCCCGATGGTATTTTTGTGAACTGAAGAAAACTGTCTTTATTGAACACTAGTAGGCCGCCCCTGCTTCGCACGGGCGAAGCCGGGATATATAGCCTATGCCAACCGGGGATAGTGCAGCATCCCAACAGTGAAATAATTTTCCAAATCAGTTCAGTAGTTTCGGAGCCTATTCAATGCAAACAAACAAACAAACAAACAAACTATCAAATCTTTCCTCTTTATAATATTAGTATACACTAGTCTAGTGGTCCGCCCCTGCTTCGCACGGGTATAGATTATAGCCTATGTCAACCGGGGATAGTGTAGCTTCCCAACAGTGAAAGAATTTTTCAAATCAGTTGAGTAGTTTCGGAGCCTATTCAATGCAAACAAACAAACAATCAAATCTTTCCTTTTTATAATTTTAGTATAGATTTTTTTTTCTATTGTTTTGACACTTTCATAAACCTTCCTGTACATACTTGAACTTGTAACTAATAGTTATTGTTGATTTTTTGCACGTTCTTGTGCCCCAGAAAGAATCCTGGATCCGCCCTCGATATGTTGGCATGTGTAACTTGCTGCCAGTTTGTTTGCTCGGAGGGCAACTGCAGTAAATATTGGCGTTACACCATCGCAGGCACTGATATCTTGCTCCGTCTGTGCAAACTGTGCGCTATTGTGGAGTTGAAAGCTGTCAGAGATAAATTTCTTGGTTAGTTTGAATATTCACAAGCCTCAATATAACTAACGAGCGGCCCGCCCCGGCTTCGCACGGGTATTATTGGAGTTTTAATAAGGATCTCTCATTTAAAAAATATATAATACTATATAGCCTACTAGCGACCCGCCCGCCCAGCTTCGCACGGGTGTAATTTACGTGCGAAGCCGGGGCGGGTCGCTAGTTATACATATAAACCTTCCTCTTGAATCACTCTATCTATTAAAAAAACTGCTTTAAAATCCGTTGCGTAGTATACATAGGGACGGACACAGCGACAGCGACTTTGTTTTATACTATGTAGTGATAGTGAAAGTGATGATGTCACCCGGGGATAGTGTAGCTTCCCAACAGTCTTTTTTTTTCAAATTGTTTCAGTAGTTTCGAGCCTATTCAAACAATAAAATCTTTCCTCTTTATAACATTAGTATATATAGATTAACCTAGGTCCAAGCGCTTATTTGCTCTGAAATCTGTAATAACATTGTAAAAGCTAAATGAAATCACGAATTTTGATCACTTCACAAATATTAACTTTTGCCGAGTAGTTTTTGAACTAGCTCTAATAACACGAACAATTGTTCGAGCCCCTATTGATAGAAATAATTTAAATATTAAAGTCGGTTATTAAATTGATAATTGTACATTCGTATGTACGAGGATGCTAATTCGGTGGGCTATGTCTACTTAGTATGGTGACTTTCGTCACCATCGATGGGGCCGAAAGGTTCTGAAATGGAGACCATGGACCGGTAAGCGCAGCGTAGGACGTTGGGCAAACGATCTAAAAGAGAACGCAGGGAAACGCTGGATGCAGGCCGCTTCCAACCGGCCCGTTTGGAGATCGATGGGGGAGGCCTATGTCCAGCAGTGGACATCCTAAGGCTGAAATGATGATGATGATGATACGAGGATGGTTTTTTTCAAGTGTTTACCGTTCCAGATCGACGCACACCAACAAGCCGGGCCAGTCCGGGACGTTGAACGGAGTTAACGGCAGCGTTCACGGCGAGGCGCGCCAGGCGCAGTCCAAGAAGAATATCATCAGGATGCTCGGTGAGACCTTCCACAGTGCCCTATTGTATGCTATGATGTATACACATTACCGTTTTTTCATAAAAAGAGCGGCAAACAAGCTTACGGCCCGCCTGATCAATATTTTTTGGTTTTTAATTAAATAATAGGCTTGCGTTTGACCACCATCTCGCCTGATGTTAAGCGATGATGCGGTCTACGTTGGAGCACGCTTGTCTAGACGAAACTGATTTACTCAGACATTGAAGACATCCAGATTGTAACCATCGGGGAACACCCATTCAGACAGCGTATTCCACAGACTAGCAGTCCGTTCCCTCCTGCCCATTTTTCTATCGGACTACCAGAGCGGGCACGGAAAATCATCACCGCTTTATATTCCGAATCATAGTTCACGAGTTCATATTCCGAGAATCCATACAAAGCGCTTTGATTCCACATTTATTGTGCGTATACTGCTAGTCTGTGGAATGCGCTGTCAGCTGAATGGGTGTTCCCCGATGGTCACAATCTGGGTGTCTTCAAATCACGAGTGAATCGGTTTCTTCTAGACAAGCCTGCTCCATCGTAGATCGCATCATCGCTTAACATCAGGCGAGATGGAGGTCAAACGCAACACATCACATCACATCATCAGCCATTAAATGTCCACTGCTGAACAAGGCCTCCCTCTTAGAGAGGGGTGTTGCCATAATCCCCACGCTTGGCAGGCGGCTTGGAGATCGCAGTACGTTCACCGTGTACTAACAGGACGCTGCTGCCCATCCTCCGGTGGTTCTGGTCGCAGTTTTAGGACATACCCCGGTCCATATCAAACGCAAGCCTATTGTTTATTTAAAAAAAAAACTATATAACATCAACATTGAAATCGATATAATTTCTTGAGAAATATAGCTCTCCCAGGTAATATCGCGGGCCAGTAGCCTTAGCACGGGCCGTAGAAAATTTTTCTTTCAACCGTTTTTATCCGCGCCTAGACGCGAAACATTAGAATATGGATACGTTTGTCTTTTTCTCGCGGAATAAAAGCGGTGGAAAGACAATTTGTCTACGGCCCGTGCTAGCCCTGCAGCAGGCCTAGCATGGGCTGTGGATAAATTGTCTTTCCACCGTTTTTATCCACGCCTAGACGCGACAAAGCTAGAATATGGATACGTTTGTCTTTTTCTCGCGGGGTATAAACGGTGGAAAGACAATTTGTCTACGGCCCGTGCTAGCCCTGCTGGTGGAGGTAGAGTGGTGAACGCAATATTAACCTAAGGTTGATAAAATATACAATAGCCTAGTCTTTGGTCTGTGGGCTTATCACCAGAGCTTCGTGACTAGACGTGACTAGACTGTTAAACTGTTCTAAAAGCCCTGAAAACAATTCAACAGATAAAAAAGCTTCATTGTATCAATTCAAATAATTCGCATGCTTGAAAATGAGTTCTGTCTTTTCTAGATTTCGTTTCCACGAGTAAAAATACATTCTTATTGAAATGTATGACTTAGAACGATTTTGAAATGTATCAAATGTACTAGTTGTCTGGATATATGTAACATAGGTTTTAAGACAACTTACTAACTCGAAATTTAACGTATTATGTGTTTTAAATAAAAATTATAGTAAAAAAACTTAATTTTACAATAATTTTCATTATTCTTATAATTATTATTTCATCATCATCATCATCATTTCAGCCATAGGACGTCCACTGCTGGACATAGGCCTCCCCCATCGATCTCCAAAAGGGCCGGTTGGAAGCGGCCTGCATCCAGCGTTTCCCTGCGGTCTCTTTTAGGTCGTCTGTCCATCTTGTGGGTGGACGTCCTACACTGCGCTTACCAGTCCGTGGTCTCCATTCCAGAACCTTTCGGCCCCATCGGCCATCTGTTCTGCGTGATATGTGCCCTGCCCACTGCCACTTCAACTTGCTAATCCGGTGGGCTATGTCGGTGACTTTCGTTCGTCTACGGATCTCCTCATTTCGGATTCGATCTCGTATTATGTGTTTTAAATAAAAATTATAGTAAAAAACTAAATTCTACAATAATTTTCATTATTCTTATAATTATTATTTATTTCTTAAAAAATACTAAAGTAACCAGTGAGATATCGCTTAAACTATGAAAACATCTTGATATAAAGATATTTAAATAAAGTGCTATCCAGTGTCCATGTCAGTTATTTATCCAATTTTAATATCACTCAATCAATCAATCAAATCATTTATTTGCTAGAATACATAGAATTACATTGAGGTCTTAAAATTATTTTCGGTGCATAGTATTCAATCTGCATGCAGACGTGCAAATGTTCTTAAGCTAGATATATATTTATTTTATTGTTAGTTAGGTATATATTTTACGAAGTATTATTATATATTATTATCTTATTAAATTATATTATATTAAATCAAATAACAAAAATCATTCGTAAAGTCGTATTTATTCCTGTCGACGAAAATCACAGACTTGTTCACAAATCCCAAGTCAGACTCCTTTCTACCTATCAGCACTAATTCGCCTGAATCAGCTGAAATGAGAACTCATTTTCCTTTACGTTGTAGCAAAAACTAGGGAAAGAAGTCTCATTCTACGAAACGAAATTATTTTACCGGTGAATATCTGTACTAATATTATAAAGAGGAAAGATTTGATTGTTTGTTTGTTTGCATTGAATAAGCTCCGAAACTACTGAACCGGTTTGAAAAATTCTTTCACTGTTGGGAAGCTACACTATCCCCGGGTGACATAGGCTATAATCTATTCCCGTGCGAAGCAGGGGCGGACCGCTAGTTACCTATATTACCTATATTACATTTATTTTTTTTCCTTTCTAATTCGGTAATTCTATTCCGTGCACGGTTGCCTGGAAGCGATAAGGCCGCCTGTTAAAAGCCTAGATAATATTTTTATTGTAATGTTTATGTTATCCTTGTTTTGTGGTATTTTAATGAAGAGTCATTGTATTGTATTTAATATAAAGTAAATAGTATTTATTGACAAGTCATGTAATTTGATAAGTACCTTTTAGACGCAGAGATCTCCCCAAACTTTTGCCATCTTTACTTATACACAAACACTTGTATTTGTAGCCACATCTCCTATCCAAGAATATGTTCATGAAGGTAGGTATATATTGACGATTAGACCTCAAATTACGGAACTCGTAGATACTCCATCAGTTCTAATTTTCTACCTACAAGTACGAAAACAAATAATCCGTTTCAGATGTGTATCTATCCAATTTGAGAGTAGGATCTCTCATCATAATCAGCCTTTTAACAGTCCACTGCTGGACTTTTAGTCTACCCCCGAAAGAGTGATTGGGCCATATCCACCACGCTGGCCCAGTGCGGGGTGGATTCACATACGCCATTGAATTCCTTCTCCGTACGTATGCAGGTTTCCTCACGATGTTTTCCTTCACCGAAAGCCAGTGGTATGATAAACGTACATAAGCTCCAAAGAGCTCATTGGTACGGACCCGGGGTTTGAACCCGCGACCTCACGCTTTCAAGTCTAGCTGTCTCCCAAATAGGCTACCACGGTTTAGTAGTAGTAGAAACTCTACTTTGTTCTTATTATATATTTTTAGTATTTTAAAGGCAAAAATATGAATCCATATCTCAAGTGGACCACTTGTTTAATTCAAGAGTTCGATCGGGTAAATTTCATTATCACAATCTAATAATTAATATCTAACATAAGGTCAAGTTTATTAATAATTTTATTGAAATATCGCTGATTAAAAAAGTTATTCTAGTGAATGGAATCAAAAGCACAACATTATTAATAAATCACAAGAAATCGACAACGAGCATAGCTTCCATTAGTCACAAAAACTAATTTGCTTTTAATTAAAAAACTTCTCGTCGAGTTTGTCGATACCTCGAAGTTCGATGCCTAGTTTACGTCACTAACGACTTTTAAAGTAAAGTCTAGCTTACACCAGCAAGAACTTCCGCAATCTGTTTATATTGCCGCATTAGTCTATCTACACACAATACAGTAAAAATTGCCAATATTCTGCGCGTGCAACTTGTGACCATGGCACAGAAGACATAATATAGCCCGTTGGTCCAGTTGGTAGTGAACCTGCCTTCTGAGCTTGGGGGCGTGGGTTCGACTCCCATCTAGGACAAACATTTATGCGATGAACATTTGTGTTTGTTTTATATCTGGTTGTTAATATCTATTTAAGTATGTATTTAAAACTATATATGTATGTATATCAGTCTCTGGCAGCCATATCACAAGCTTTGCTTAGTTTGGGGTCAGGTGACCGTGTGTGAAATAATGTCCCGAATATTATAAATATATATATATATATATATATTACAAGTACAAAAGATTCACTCCGCAAAATCGTTTAAATAAGTAGCGACTCTTCATCATCATCATTTCAGCCATAGGACGTCCACTGCTGGACATAGGCCTCCCCCATCGATCTCCAAAAGGGCCGGTTGGAAGCGGCCTGCATCCAGCGTTACCCTGCCGTCTCTTTTAGATCGTCTGTCCATCTTGTGATAAAACGAGTCTACTATCGAGTAAAAGCTCTCAGATTTACAACGTAGTTACAATTTTTTCATCAGGAACTCATTCGTCAACTTTTTCAATTGAACGCGTGACTGCGCGGAAAAATAATTCCCGGGGTTTTAAATACAATTACCAAGTAGGTGATCCACCCACATCGTTTGACGAAATGAAATGAAATATAATACGTTTATGAGGTATTTCCGATTTGCTCAGACGCCTTGACAACGTTTGATGTATACAAATGTGTATTTATCGTGACAAGTAGGCATGTTGGCGTGAGACTCCAATCGTGTAATGTCTACATAATTGGTTTTTTTATATATAAATGAATGAAAGCATAATATATTATTATACTTAAGGGTCCTGTATACCCTCTGCAGCTCTCTCGCTCGCATATTTTCACATTATTGAAGATATAAAATCAATGAGTGTGAATTTCCAAAAAGTAACAAAATCATGTCATGGTGTCTATTGTAACATTACAAACAAAGAAATGTTTGCTTCGATATCTTGTAATTTGAGGGAATAAAATGACACGAGAAATAAAAATCACTTGTTACCATTTTACTGTGTCAAATTAAAATATATCAAATTGGCAATTTCTTTGTTTGTAATGTTACGATAGACATGACATGATTTTGTTACTTTTTGGAAATTCACACTCATTGATTTTATATCTTCAACAATGTGAAAATGTGCGAGAGAGAAAGCTGCAGAGGGTATACAGGACCCTTAAGATAAATCTGGGTGTTTTCAAGTCGAGAGTGAATAGGTTTCTTCTAGGCAAGCGTGCTCCATCGTAGGCCGCATCATCGCTTAACATCAGGAGAGTTGGCGGCCAAGCGCAAGCCTATTTATAATAATTAAAAAAAAGCATTCATAAATAATATAAATAAAAATAAAAAAGCCTTTTATTTCTCATCATTACAATCACAATAGAGTTAATTAATTTTTTAGTACATTATGTCAACTTTTAAATTATATAATTATTAATATGAATTATTTGATTGATTATACATTATTCTGAATTTATTTCACGTCATTGTTGTCAGTCCACCTCTGGTCCGGCAACCTGGCTATATGGCCTGCCCATCGCCATTTTAGCCCAAGTGCGTGTTGCAGGAAGTCAATAACTTTTGTTTCATTATTGAAACTGACGTGGTTTTCACACATTTTATTTATGTTACACGGGAATTACCCACGTAAGATTAAGCCGGTTACTCCGACTATAGTTTCAACCGCATTAGACGGCCTTTTTCAAGGTGAATGCGAGCGCGCGGCTGCGTCTCGCTTTGCACTACGGGCCGCCGCGCGGCGCGCACGTGATGACACCGGCTGCCGCCGTCTAATGCGGTTGAAACTATAGTCGGAGTAACCGGCTTAATTTTACGTGAGTAATTCCCGTGTAACATAAATAAAACTTTTGTTTCATTTCGTATATCTGCAGCACGTGTTTTGTCTTTTAATTTTATTCATAACATCATTCAAATTTTATAGCTGCATGAAGGAGAACGAAACTAGGCATGTGCTGTGGCATTGTGAAGCCACAGAACAAACTAAAATCGCTACCGGGTTGCATGAGGAACCATTGCCTTTTTCAACCGCACCACCACAACAGCTAGACTGCTTTTCATCATCATCATGCACACTACCATCTATATACTTACTCCACTGGAGCGTGTGTGCCAGCGCCCAAAAGCCTCAGGCCGTTATTTCAAGGAGTTGGGTTGGCTCGGGTATGTGCTGGCAGGGGGAAATGCACAAAACACCCCAAGCGGGACGTCAGTGCAGGACTTATCGCCCCCATCTCAAATAATAATAATTCAAGTTTTACCTCACAATTTCCATAACATAATACACATTACTGGGGCCTTACGGACAACAGCTAATTGCGGCACCTAATCCGCTCAGTTGGAAAAATCACGCAACCGCAAACCGTATCTAGGCGCGATAAGGTTCACGTTTGCGTGATTTGCCAACTGAGCGGATTAGGTGCCGCAATTAGCTGTAGTCCGTAAGGCCCCGGTTCTAGTAAATTAAATGAGCATTGGTTTTGAAGCAAAGTAACCAACTGACAGAATTACAGACAGAGAAAGAGTTACCATCGATTTGAAATCAACTTAACAAGCTGATAGAAGCGTACGTGCTGCACACACGAAAAAGGTTTGAAGGCTTTTGGTACGATTTCTTTTTTTTACCTAAATTTTGTTTCTTTTTTAATAAGATTTTTATATTTTTGTTTCCTTGATATTTGTGTCATGTAAATGTAAATTTTAATTTAAAACAGAGTCACAGAATGAGCATAAATTCATAAGACATTTAGTTTGTTCATTGAGCTATTTTACTATTAAATTAGAGACCTACGCATTCCGTATTTAAATGAAAACCAACAAGATTTATTTAGTATAGTTTCCGAGAAGTAATCACACCACTGCGGTGTTATTTTAGGACCCTTAGGAAGGTTTTGGGTTTTATTGGTGTTTTATCTTTACGCCAGTTCAAACGGTTTCAATTTTCAAGAAACCATTTCAAATTCATGGCAGTGAATTAGGTGGAAAGGATAATTGATCTGCTAGATCGAGTAAGTTCATTTCAAAAGCTGATCTATAATTAGGTACCTTAATATCAAGGTAAATTCGTAAATAAGGCTCCAGTAGCTGACAAAATTTTAACAGTTCACCTCTCTCTCAAGAAGTATCAACGGGATGAGATTTGACAGATCTAGGTCCATCACCAATAGAGTCGAGATATACTTCTAAATATTAGCAACCTTGTAGTACATCTGAGGAAGAATATTATATGAAATTCTTTCACTGATGTGTTTTCTACATTATTGACACAAAAAAGTTTTCGTTTCAGGATTTTTTGCCAAGCTGTATATGAAAAGTACCATAATAATTATATATATGTACTAGCTGACCTGACAGACGCAGACGTTGACGTTGTCTTAGAACTGTCAAACACGCAAAGTTAAAATTGTAAATCAAATTTTTTTTACACCTTGGGTTACATTATAGGAGTTTTAGTAAAAATCCCAATTTTTTTGAAAATATAATATAGCCTATATTACCCGGGGATAGTGTAGCTTTCCAACAGTGAAAGATTTTCTCAAATCGGTTCATTAGTTTCGGAGCCTATTCAATGCAAACAAACAAACAATCAAATCTTTCCTCTTTATAATATTATTATAGTATAGATAGGAAATCGGCAAAATTTATACATGGCTAGGAAGTAGGTAAATTAGCACATCATACTAATAATATAAATGCTAAACTTTGTCTTTATGTAATGTGTGTAAGTGTGTATGTTTTTCCTCGACTCCGCAACAGCTGAACCGATTTACATGGAATTTGGTATAGAGGTAACTTATATCCTGGATAAAAGTTATTACTATAACACATTAGATAACACAGGCTGATTTTTATACTGGAAAAATCATGATTCCTGTAGGATAGTGGTCCGCAAGATGCTGCTAGTGTTGTATAAGTTGAAGACCGTCCAATTTGCTGCTCTCAACTAAGTTGACGACCAATCTGGTAGCTTGTCACTCTGGCAACGATCCTGAATCCTTCAAAAGGTCGATGTTATGGAACTATCTAACGATACCTATCAAGTGTATCGGGGATCCTTTCTAATTGGGTTTGATGTAGGAGAAACTGTTTGGGAAGTATTCAATATCACTCGAAATTAAACCAGAGGTTGTTTTTACAATCCTTGTTAACGAATCACAAAAGTTGGATGATTGTTGGGTATATAAATTAAAGAAATTTGAGGATTGTTTGTTGTAAGCTAATGGTTATTTTAAACTTTCGGTTTACTCAAACAATAAGAAGGTTATATAAAACAGTATATTTATTTAATCCCAACTAATATTATGAAATTCCACTCACTAACTGACTGACCCATTATTAAATCTCAATAACTACTTGACCTTCGAAGCTGAATTTTAGCAGACCTGCTAAAATTCTGCTAAAATATGGAGATTTGCTACGAAAGGATTTTGCGAAAGGGTCGAATAAAGGGGAGAAAAGTAGGTTAAAATTTTATATAAAAGCCGCGTGCGAAGTTGCAGGCAATAGCTAGTTTTTATTAATCATCATTCAAACTAAACAGTTGCAGATTGTTACTAATTTACTTTTATTATTATGCATAGTGTTTATCCATAGAACAATCGACTGGATTTCTAGATAGATAGAGCGAGGGCTCTATGTATATACATATATACAAATAAACCCACAGATCTTTATGATTGTAGATTTCACTGGAAATTTTTCGGGTCTCCATCCTGTCAAATATTATCTTACACAGAAGAAAGATAGAAAGAAAATAAATTTTATTCGACACCTTTACAAAAACTTATATCTAAAGGATACAATCAGTGTCGAATGGATGAAGGACTATCAGCTCCGGTTTTCAGACGAACCCTTGAGTTTACACAGCTTACGAGACAACTTCATCTAATGATTGTTTTCTCTCCAGCGGCAGTGGTGATTGCTTTCTTCGTCTGCTGGGCGCCTTTCCACTTCCAACGCCTCTTCTTCATCTATGGAACTGCCTCCAGCCACTACCACATCATCAACGAATACTTGTTCTACGTGGCAGGCGGACTGTACTACATATCGGCGACTGTCAACCCGATACTGTATAACGTTATGAGTCACAGGTGAGTCACGCATGAGTCTTATGTGAGTCAAGTTTAGAATAGTATTATCTTAGTATATGTTTCTGCGTGGCAGTTGGACTGTTCTGTTTCTATCCACCCTATACTGTATAACGTTATGAGTCGCAGGTGAGTCACGCATGAGTCTTATGTGAGTCAACTTTAGAACAGTATTATCTTAGCATATGTTTCTGCGTGGCAGGTGGACTGTTCTGTTTCTATCCACCCTATACTGTATAACGTTATGAGTCGCAGGTGAGTCACGCATGAGTCTTATGTGAGTCAACTTTAGAATAGTATTATCTTAGCATATGTTTCTGCGTGGCAGGTGGACTGTTCTGTTTCTATCCACCCGATACTGTATAACGTTATGAGTCACAGGTGAGTCACGCATGAGTCCTATATGAGTCAAGTTTAAAACAGCATTGTTTTTAAACTAAGGGACATCAGCTATTTCTTTATGGTAGGTAGACTGATCTCTTTCTATCAAACCCGATACTCTAAAACGCCATGAGTCACAAGTGAGTTACTGTATGACTACTGTGTGTGTCATAATGTGCTCTATGTTTGAGTCGTAGGTGAGACGAGCTTAGATATATCTCTTTATACTTCCTGAAATATCTATATGGCGAACCCGGTTAGTTAGTTTTGGTTATGAGCACGGATACGGTTCCAATTATATTATTACTAGCGGTATATTAATCGTAATTAGGTTGGGAATGGAGATTCCGATATTTCGGCGCAGTTACTTGTACCATGTTCACGGACTAGCTCAATAAAGTTCGTATAAATGTATAACAAAACAACAATTATATTTATTCATATTAAACAACTGTGATAGTTTAAGCCAATGTTTTACGGATATGGCTCGTTGAATAATATAGAGTTCGGTATACGTTGAGCCAGAAACACGCCAGCATTATGGTCACGCGTCGCATTAACCAGGCGCTCTGAAAGATTTTTGAAAATGAGGTGAGCTCCCGGTCCCCAAGGGCCCAATGTCTCGACCCCAAACGCCTCAAATATGTAACCACTGCTGAGGTTAGCATATTTGCGTCGCTTGTGCTGCTCTGCCGAATTGGCAGCCGCGCCAGCCCTACCCTGTGTCTCAGGAAGAAGTGACGGCGCCAAAGTATCGACACAAGTTGCGTCCAAAATACCATTATACTGGTATATTGTTACGATGGTGATGTCGCAGGGATTGGCGGTGATAAGAACAACACGCAGATTCTTTAAGTTGTATTTTATTCAACGGTCGTCTCGAAAGTGAATTCCATTTCAAACCAACGCCTCTCGCTTCTCCTAGTGTTACCATCTATATCCTACAGTTGCCAGTGCAAACACAACAATGTTACCAGCTTCTAATTATTTACAATCAAGCTAATTAGAACAATAAAATTAAATAGATGGAATTAAAGATCAAACATTATTGAATAATAAAATATCATGAACAGGATATTTTTTTAAAATATTTATTATTGAATTGAACTGATCAAATGGTGAACCTTAATATCCTATATTTATTTATATGCAAAAGGCAGGCTGTCGTTCAGTGTGGAGGTTAAAAGGGGAGGCCTATGTTCAGCAGTGGACGTCTTCTGGCTGATGATGATGATGATGATTTATATGAATTACTTAGCATAGTCGTTGTAGTTCGACGTTCGTGCTTTTCTCGCGAGAAAGGCACGAACGTCGAACACATTTTGACGATAGTTCGCGTTAGGGATTTCAAATGTAATCTGAAACCTTGTTACATTGTCGTGTTACGAGTAGCGATGTAACAAGGTGGTCCGAGCGCTCGGAACCCGATTTATGACCAATTTGGTGTAAGCTCTCTTTATATCCTAGCGGCAAGCGTTGATTCGAAACTGGTTAGTTTACTACTCTACTAGGGAAGTGGGGACTTATTTCTAATGGAGTGGCTGTTTTCTGGTGCGCTAACATGCTATTTTATTGGTAATTATACCGTTACTTTTTATATCACACATTACTTTTTATTTGCAGCTTTTAGAAACCTCAAAAGTGTTTGTATATCGATAATGGTTTTGAATTCGTTTCAGCTTTCAATAGATTTTTAAATTAATTTTTTTATCAAAAGCTTGAACCATTTGTGCTCGTAGCTAGCTTCGAGCTTGTATTTCAAAACAGCCATATTGTTACAACTTCCAGCTTATCGCCGCGGTCAATAAAGATAACCATACGCGTCTACGGACTTCTTTATTGGAAGCGAATATTTGACGTTTTGTGAAGCGTTGTTCGTGCAGATTACGCGACTAGTTTAGAAGACGATTCTGCTTTGAAAGTGCAAAAGTGCCATTCGATCGAACTAAAAAAGATATCTAATAATTACGTTTTTTAGGGTTCCGAACCTCAAAAGGTAAAAAGGAACCCTTATTAGGATTACTTCGATGTCCGTCTGTCTGTCAAAGCCCTTTTCTCAAGAACGTATAAAGGTATATCAAATACTCAAGTCTTCAATACTTTGGAGCTGTAAAAAACTTCTAAGTGAACGCAATCGAAAGATACGGCCGTTACGCTGCATATTTTGGCACTCTCAAGGGAATTATAACCTATAGTGTACTTCCCGTTGATTTAGAATCATGAAATTTGGCAAGAGGCAAGGTCTCACAGTTTATACGAAAAAAACCGAAAGTTGTTAATATGAAGATACATCATAATTATTAAAAAAATGTTTTTGCTATTACAAATTTACATTTTGTTGTTGGTATGTATAGGAGCATTTGTTTGCCAACTACAAGTTAAGTTTGGCCTTCAATATTTCAATCTTTTTAACCTTTATTCGTCGAGACTCCCGGTGAAACTATATACATATATATATTTATAAAGTTTGTACGGAACAGGGTGCAAATCCTACTCACACTTGTCCGGTATTTTTATCAAAAAAATGTGTGGTTATGCTACTTACTCGTATTTACGTTTTAAAACATCTTTCAAGTTTTTTATTTTGTATTATTTGAAATTATATTCTAAAGTATATTTTTTAATTGGCAAGTGCTTTTATTAACTAAACAAAATACAAGCTAATACTAACACTACAATAATACAGTTAGACTGCCCATAGACCGCTGAAGGTCTAAAGACAATCCAAATACTCAAGCCCACTAGCAGTTGGCAGCGTACCCAGGATGCTGGCGGCATTACCACTTTGAATGGCAATGCTTATGCGTTGAGCCAGAAACACGCCAGCATTTTGGTCACGCGTCGCATTAACCAGGCGCTCTGAAAGATTTTTAAAATAAGCATAAATTAATTAAATATTTTATTTATATTACACGGGAATTACTCACGTAAGAGTGCGTACTTACGTGAGTAATTCCCGTATAATATAAATAAAATGTGTGAAAACCACGTCAGTTTCTATAATATAATGAAATATTATTATTATTCTAAAGCCATTTCCGTAAACTTAACATGCGTTACACAAAAGCCTAAAGCCGCAGCCCACGTATACAGACAAAACCAACAAACTGGTAATTTGCACAAGTCATAATGCGGAAATATATTCATGTAACAGCTATAAGTAGATTCGTTAAATGGCTGAATCAACACGCGGTTCTATTCATACCTACGTGGAATGTTTTCATATCTGTATTTGTTCACGGAATTCACAATTTTGAGAGACGTGCTTATATAAATTGTCAAATATGTGGGTTATCATATATCTGACTATTTTATGCACAGAAAAGAAAAAAACAATTGTTTAAATTAGAACGGCTGTCAAGGCATTTTTGTAAGATTTTTTTTTGTAGCCAGTTGCACCCATATTAACGAAACGTCAGTTATTTGATCAGTTAGCAGCTGTGATGCGGACAAAGAACTTTGAGACGTAACCCAAAAGGTAAGGTCCAAGTTCTTTGGATGCGGAGTTCGATGCGTTGACATAAATGAGAATGTTCAAGCAAAACTCTGTCATAATACCTGGCGACAGATTTTCCTTCTCATTTCCGTTCTATTTACTTCTCTTTTCTGTGGTTTTATGTATCTGAGGTAGGTTGTATTTGTAGGTTGGTTGGCTTTAATGAACGATAGTTAGTACCAAAAGCGTGAAATTGAGATTTTTATTATAAATGGGAAATACTCGCGTTGTTAGTGGCTGGTTACTGTCCCTAAAGTTGATACCGCTTCGATCGTCTACGTAATCACTGAGATAATGACTAGGTACTTCGGGGTTGAGACATTGGGCCCTTGGGGACCGGGAGCTCACCGCGACGCGAGACCAAAATGCTGACGTGTTACTGTATGATCTGTATCAATGCATAAGCATTGCCAAGTCTAGGGTTAATAGGTTATTACTGGGCAAACGTGCTCCATCTACGACCGCATCATCGCTTTCCATCAGGCGAGATCGCGGTTAAAAGTTAGCCAAGTCCGATGTAAAAAAAAAAAAATGCCATTCAGTGTGGTAATGCCACCACAAAGAACCAGAGTCACCGACATAGCTGTTAAAATTTGCAAGTTGAAGTGGCAATGAGCAGGCCACATCGCTCGAAGAACCGATAACCGATGGGGAAGAAAGGTTCTGGAGTGGAGACCACGAACCGGAAGACGCAGCGTAAGGAGGCCTCCCACTATATGGACCGACGACATTGTGAGAGTCGCTGGCATCCAGTGGATGCAAAAGGCAGGCTGTCGTTCAGTGTTGAGGTTAAAGGGGGAGGCCTATGGTCAGCAGTGGACGTCTTCTGGCTGATGATGATGATGTGGTAATGCCGCCAGCATGCTGGGTACGCTGTCAACGGATAGTGGGCACAGCAGTGGACGTCTTCTGGCTGATGATGATGATGTGGTAATGCCGCCAGCATGCTGGGTACGCTGTCAACGGATAGTGGGCATTTGGATTGACTTTAGACCTTCAACGGTCAAAGTACCTGCTTGTGTAGTGTTAGTGCTCGCTTGTATTTTGTTAAGTTAATAAAGGCACTTACCTGCAAAATGTGGAATGAGCTACCTTCTACGTTGTTTCCGAGAAACTACAACATGGGGTACTTCAAAAGGCGAGTTAATCGAGTTCTTAAGGGTCGGCAACGTATTTGTGATGCCTCTGGTGTTACAAGTATCCATAGGCGACGGTGACTGCTTACCATCAGGCAGCCCGTCTGCTTGTTTGCCACATTTGGCATTAAAAAAAATACTAACCCTATTCAAAACCAATCAAACTGGTTTTAATAGCCAAGTATATGGTGTAGCTCTTCAGTCATGGCGAGGGTCTGATCGAGCCAAGAGGTGGATAGTAGAATTATAACTATATAATACCATAGATAAATATTATATACTAGAAACTGTATGGAATACGTCCACTGCAAAGTCATGCGAAGGAACGGTTGTTCTCGTACCAGTGCGGAAAAACAAAGTAACTACCTAACAAAGTAAATTCGAAATTGTATCATACTAGCGACCCGCCCGCCCGGCTTCATCATCAGCCAGAAGACGTCCACTGCTGAACATAGGCCTCCCCCTTTAACCTCCACACTGAACGACAGCCTGCCTTTTGCATCCACTGGATGCCAGCGACTCTCACTATGTCGTCGGTCCATCTAGTGGGAGGCCTACCTACGCTGCGTCTTCCGCCCGGCTTCACACATACACATCATCAGCCATTAAATGTCCACTGCTGAACAAGGCCTCCCTCTTAGAGAGGGGTGTTGCCATAATCCCCACGCTTGGCAGGCGGCTTGGAGATCGCAGTACGTTCACCGTGTACTAACAGGACGCTGCTGCCCATCCTCCGGTGGTTCTGGTCGCAGTTTTAGGACATACCCGGTCCGCCCGGCTTCGCACGGGTGTAATTTACGTGCGAAGCCGGGGCGGGTCGCTAGTTATATATATAAACCTTCATTGAAAATGTATCTAACTGATGGTCAAAACTGCATCAAAATCCGTTGCGTGGTTTAGGAGGAGTTAGCGGCCATACAGACGGACAGACGCGGAAAGCGACTTCAGTTTATAATATGTAGAGAAGAGATAGAGATAGAGAAGAGATAAGGGTCGCTACGAGTGAAACCTTCGAGTTTCTTATTATCCATTTTAACAAGTTACATAAGCGTTTTGTTTATATAACGCGGGAATTACTCACGTATGATTAAGCCGGTTATTCTGACAATTGTTTCAACTGCATTTTAACAAGTTACATAAGCGTTTTGTTTATATAACGCGGGAATTACTCACGTATGATTAAGCCGGTTATTCTGACAATTGTTTCAACTGCATTTTAACAAGTTACATAAGCGTTTTGTTTATATAACGCGGGAATCACTCACGTATGATTAAGCCGGTTATTCTGACAATTGTTTCAACTGCATTTTAACAAGTTACATAAGCGTTTTGTTTATATAACGCGGGAATTACTCACGTATGATTAAGCCGGTTATTCTGACAATTGTTTCAACTGCATTTGGCGGTATTTTTCAAGGTAAAATGCGCACGTAAGAATGTTTGTTTAGTTACTTAAACTATAATGATAGTCTCCAGTGTTGCAAACCACATCTAGTACCATAGTATGTACATTGAACAGGACCTCATTCGAACGTAATCGTCCGGAACAATGCTGTATAGATCAGTCTGTCGCACTGGAATGCACAACACAATGTGTAGACAATAGACAACGGGTGGGTAACGTCGTGGTTGGCTTGTCGCAAACCTCTACCTACTACACATTGTGGAATATATCGGGTGTCTCTGCACATATATTATATTCAAGGATAATATCATTATTAACTAAACAAAATACAAGCCAAAACTAAAACTACAAATACAGTTAGACTGCCCATAGACCGTTGAAGGTCTAAAGACAATCCAAATGCTCAAGCCCACTACCAGTTGGCAGCGTACCCAGCATGCTGGCAGCATTACCACGTTGAATGGTAATGCTTATGCGTTGAGCCAGAAACACGCCAGCATTTTGGTCACGCGTCGCATTAACCCAGGCGCTCTGAAAGATTTTTAAAAATGAGGTGTGCTCCCGGTCCCCAAGGGGGAGTATTTTTGTATCTAAATTTTATATTTTGTATCTAATTTTGTTTGTAAAACTTTAACAATTACTGCATTAAAAAGAAACATGTTGTGTATACATATGGTTTAGTTTAAAATTGTGTAGTCTACTCTAAGTTTAGATTGTTTTGACCATATTTTGTTTTGTGTGCCAATAAACTAAATAAACTGCTGGGTATAGGCCTCCTCTCCCTTGCGCCATTGATCCCTGTCTCGGGCTAATCTCATCCACGTATGACCTGCGATGGGCCTGATGTCATCGACCCATCTTGCTGGTTGTCTGCCTACGGAACGCTTATCCGCTATTGGTAACCACTCAGTCAGGGCTCTACTCCACCTGCCGTCACCACGCCTAGCCACGTGTCGTGCTCTGCGCCTTTCTGTCTAATGAGACAGTATAATGCTTATAATTATGCTATTTAATTTCTTGGAAAAAAATAATGTTTATTTGTTAGTAATGTAGTCGGTTCTTGTTTTTTCCCCTAAAAATTAAAATAAATTAATTAATTAATCAAATTAAATTAAATTAAATTTAATTTAATTTTGAATACATTTTAATATTTTTTTCTGTGATCGGCTCTATTTATGGTCAGCTTTAATAAATAAGACAATAAAAAATTGTCGGTGCGGTTGTCTATTCCAAATAAAATGGTGAAATATTATCTTTATCTTTATAGACCACGAACCGGAAGACCAGCGTAGGTCTCCCACTAGATGGACCGACGACATCGTGAAAGTCGCGGGCATCCAGTGGATGCAGATGGCAGGCCTATGTTCAGCAGTGAACTTCTTCTGGCTGATGATGACAATAAATCAATTTGACCCCGGATCATTACCATTGTCAGCCTTTCGTATATAATCACTGCTCCAGCATCATGACATGACCTAATAGAAGGGTAACTGCAGGTATCGGCTCGCTTTCCGCGAGACCCTCTGCTGCGGGCGCGTCCGACGCAAGAAGAGCCGCCGGGAGCACTCCAGCGTCAGGGAGACCACCGTCAACCACACCTCCGACGGCACCAACCTGGTGAAGGTGCACAGCCGCCGACGACGCTCTGAGAGGCACCGGAGGTCGAGGTACGGACGGTTTGCGAATCCTGTATGCTTATTAAACGTAAATCAGAGCAGCGCCACCTAGTTCCATCTAGATGGCGCTGCTTTTAGTTTATACCAGTGGTTCCCAATTAGTTTTTCCTGCGTACCATTTCAAGAAAGACCTCAAACTCGCGTACCCTTCGAGCTCGGCTCAAGCACACCAAATGCCGTCCGGTTCGGTGCAGATTCAGTTTGTGAGGTCCAGTAGGTAAACTATGAAATTCTGTGGAAGACGGAATGACGTCACGCTGTATGCAGTTAGTTGGACTGCAGATTGACTACAGACTGCTTACGGTGTGACGTCTTAAATAGAATTTCTCCTAGTCAAGAGATTGGCGCGCGTACCTCTTGATGCAACACCCCTAATCATCCCTTCGCGTACCTACCTCTAGGGGTACGCGTACCACTAATTGGGAACCACTGGTTTATATAAATCGAAACGCAATTGGAAAATCTCGCACTAGGCACTCTGTTGAGCTGTGGTCAAAGGAGTAGCTGATATATAAAAAAGATAATGATGATGGTTAGTAAAGAGATTTACAGGTCTGATCATGACGACTAGTATAATTATGTTTAAATAGTAGATTGTACAACTAGTGCATAAACAATCCATTTTAGCCGAGACGTTTATCAGTGAATATAAAATGGGTTTTATGCACAAGTTATACGTTTGGCTTTTCACTTTGATTGCGGGGAAATAAAATAGTATACTCTTTAATTAAAACTGAAATGTGAACAATGATGTGTCTATGAGTATTATTAAAGATCCAGACAAACTTCGTACATTGAATTAAAAACTGTACTTTTTTGAACAATTTTTATGAGGTTCAGTTTATTTTTATACACTATAAATTTAAATGTTTATCAGGACTTATCACGTTTTTTCCCCCCGTTTTTTTTTGAGCGAAAGGTACCTATTTATACCTAAATTAAATAATACGTGATAACAAATCGCGAAAGTTTAAAAATTACTATAAATTTATTTTTATTACACTACTTACTTATTTTTATCACTATAAGCTTTATGATTTTGTTTTATGCACGAAAAGCAAACTTTTTTGCACTTGTGCATAAAAAGCAGTTTTAGTCATAAATAACAACTTTACGAGCATGAGATGTGAAAGCAATATTTTTTTATGGTTTGTTCAGTTTAACAACAGAAGCTACCAGCCTCTGCAGCGAGCGCTGCCAGTACCAGCAGAGCATCATCAGGAAGGGGCAGACCAACAACAACGAGGGCAACCAGCTCATCTTCAACGGGTACAAGATCGAGAGCGAAGACGTCTCTTGTTGAAACACTCTGTGGTTTTTTAAAATGTGATTTAGGACGATGAAGATAATAGGAACGATAGCCCAGTCAGTAGATAAATAAAAAGGCCTTTACCTTGCAAAAGGTGGCGTATTAATGATTTTCACATAATGTTGGTTAGGTCTACACTCTGATGAAAAATACAAGTTTTCGACCTGGGGAAAAGTTCATCTTTTCGCCGCTGTAACAAATTAGTACGTACAAAAAAATGTTGTGACAAAATTTTTAATAATTTTATCTTCTTTAACGTTGCCTTTGACATTTTTAACGTTGAATAAATCGTTGGTGAAAGATTTTGACTAAACCGGTTTTTTCACACCAAAATCCAAGATGGCGGCTTGCGCTCACCATCCCCAAGGTCGAAAACTTGTATTTTTCATCAGAATCTAGACCTTAACAACATATGTGAAAATCATTACTACACCATCTTTTGCAAGGCAAAAACCTCTAGTGACTGGGCTATGAGTTGCAGAGATGTTTGATGTGAACGAATAAGACGGACTATTACCGGCCAGCAGCGGACGCACAAAGACTGCGAAAAAGTGAAAGACAGGAGATACATTTTGCCTGAGTTAGAGTAAGAGAAACCTTTCGCCGATGGTTCAGGTTCGTAACATCCGATTCTCTGAGTGTCTAGTCTTCAATGGCGTCGATTCTGTCATTCCACTAACTAAAATTAAACAATGACAGGACTAAAATTATCTGCCTCTCTTGTGTGAGAAGGATGGCAACAATTTTAGAGTTGTCAAATTTAGTTTAGTTTAGAGTACATCAGAATCGACGCCAATGTCTATTATGACTATATACCGAACTTCAAATGTCCAATCCAACAAACGTCCGAAATTACCTGATTGTCTAGTATCAAATATAAGTCCGTCGCATGTGGTGGGCCTAAAAGTCTCAATGTCTACAGCAGAGTGTGTATTTTGTCACAAGAAAATGGCGGGAAGTCAATAAAAGATTTATTTTGACTGATGTCATAATTATAAACTAGCAGCGCCTAGTTTCGGCCAATCTATAGGAATAGCGGAACGGGATAAAAATACCCTCTGTGTCAATTGTGGGTATAAGCTATCTTCATTCCAAATTTTGTCTAAATCGATTCAGTCGATTCAGCTTCAAGATGTAACAAACTTATCCACACACTCATATTTAAACTAAACTTTTGCATAATTAGAAACAAAGGAATAAACACATTTATTTATGACAGAAACAAAATATACAGACATTACGAGTTAAAATCAACAAAATAATAGTTATAATTATGCAATGTGATATATTAGTATTTCCCGTCTTGTGCTTGTGAAAAAATAAGCTATTTTTACTCGTCTTAAAAGTGTACACAAATCAGCGAAATAAACAGGGTGTAAGGGGAACACTCTCGAAGCCCAAAGAAGGTAATTGTACTCATCATTATGAACAACTTTTATTATGGGACGAATCCTGAAATTGCGAAAAAAAATCAGCTCAAAAATCAGAAGAGTACAATTACCTTCTTTTGGCTTCGAGAGTGTTCCCCTTACACCCGTAGTTATTAGTTCGCTGACACAAATGGCCAGATTACAGGTTCAGCAGCAGGATAACAACGGTTACAACGACACTCGCTATCGCTATCGCGTCATCTCACTCGTGCGCATGGCATACCATTAATTTATTGTATAATGTTGAAATTTTTAGTTTGATTATTTTAATTTTTAATTCGTAATAATTATTATTAATGTAATGTGACACACTACTACTATGAGTACTACTATGAGTATGTATGTGAGCTACTATTATTATTATTATTTTCCATTGATATTGTTTTTTTTTATTTGTATGAGTCTATGTTACTTGTAAATAAATGATTATGATTATTCACATATATTTATTTTCATTCTTAAATTTAAGTTTTTTTACAATAAAATATTTAAAAAAATATATTATAAAATAACCTAAACCTAGAGTGCCACCGGCAGCGGGGCAGGGCCCAAGCTACCGGTGGTTAGGGCTGCAGAGTGAGGCACCTCCTGACAATACGTGCCGTGTCAAGGATTACCGCCTTCTGCATCTGACCCTTGAGTCGAGGCTCTTCGCTATAAGGCCGTTCACCGATACGACTATCGGGACAATGATCGTCGAGTCAACATCCCACATGGCGGTAACCTCGTGAGCCAAGTCAAGGTTATGATTATTATTATCATAGCGATAGCGAGTGACAGCTTGAATAACTCCGGAATTATGATAATCAAGGTAGGTTAATGGACTCTTGCAACGATATTTTGTACAAAGCTGTATTATAATAAATGTTTCTCTTTATAAATTATGCTTCAGCTCGTATTCCGAATATGTGATGAGTCTGAGTTGAATGAATGGTACTGTAAGTCTACTTTAATTAACTTCTGGCCACAGATTACTTTTCCGACTTGAACAGAAATGGAGAAAGTTTGTTTGAGATGTACCCACCGATATAAGTTAATGTAGATTTGAAAAATATTTTGGCACACCGCAGACGAACTTGATCCTCTTTTGAATATTGAAAGAATCGCTTGAACCCTGGAAGAGATCGCTTTAAGCGATAAGGCCGCCTGTTACAAGCCTAGATAATATTTTTATTGTAATGTTTATGTTATTCTATTTTTGTGGTATTTTAATAAAGAGTTATTACACTGTTTTAAACTATCACGGTTGTTCACTAAAATTATATTATTATTTACGGGATATTTACCGTGGTAAGGTTGTGGAATGAGCTCCCGATATTTCGGCGCAGTTACATGCACCATGTTCACGGGAAGACTGAAGAATGCGGGTGTTGGTCGAACAGTTAAAAAGTTAGGTGCAGACATGACGATCTACTCTTTCTTAGTCTTTTGCTACGGTTATCACTGGAACTCGAACTCGAACCTAAGTCCCGACAAAACACACTCACTGTATCACTACGTATAGTATTTTGAACGCAAACTTTTATTTTTAAGGCAACCTAATACTGGATTCCACGTACTGGCGAGTTGGCGAGTTCCACAACCTTACCACGATAAATATCCCGTAAACAATCATATAACTTTAGTTATTATAGTGTATTGTATTGAGGACGGAAGAAGACATCTACAAAAATGTCCTAAAGCAGGGATGGTAAACCAATGGCACGCGACTATATAAATAGTTTTTTGGGCACGTGACCGATCAAAACGGTTTGGTGGAAAAAAAATTTTTTGGTAGAAAATGAAGAGTTTTGAGTTGATAGTATTTTGATTATTTTCGCAATAAACACTAAGTCAACACCGCAAGTGTTGACTTGAAATGAAATGAAGAGTTTTGAGTTGATAGTATTTTGATTATTTTCGCAATAAACACTAAGTCAACACCGCAAGTGTTGACTTGAAATGAAATGAAGAGTTTTGAGTTGATAGTATTTTGATTATTTTCCCAATAAACACTAAGTCAACACCGCAAGTGTTGACTTGAAATGAAATGAAGAGTTTTGAGTTGATAGTATTTTGATTATTTTCGCAATAAACACTAAGTCAACACCGCAAGTGTTGACTTGAAATGAAATGAAGAGTTTTGAGTTGATAGTATTTTGATTATTTTCGCAATAAACACTAAGTCAACACCGCAAGTGTTGACTTGAAATGAAAAGAAGAGTTTTGAGTTGATAGTATTTTGATTATTTTCGCAATAAACACTAAGTCAACACCGCAAGTGTTGACTTGAAATGAAATGAAGAGTTTTGAGTTGATAGTATTTTGATTATTTTCGCAATAAACACTAAGTCAACACCGCAAGTGTTGACTTGAAATGAAAAGAAGAGTTTTGAGTTGATAGTATTTTGATTATTTTCGCAATAAACACTAAGTCAACACCGCAAGTGTTGACTTGAAATGAAATGAAGAGTTTTGAGTTGATAGTATTTTGATTATTTTCGCAATAAACACTAAGTCAACACCGCTAGTTGACTTTGAATGCCCGCGACTCTCAATATCGTCGGTCCATCTAGTGGGAGGCCTACCTACGCTGGTCTTCTCAAGAACCTTTCTTCCCCATCGGTTATCAGTTCTTCGAGCGATGTGGCCTGCCCATTGCCACTTCAACTTGCAAATTTTAACAGCTATGTCAGTGACTCTGGTTCTTTGGCGATATTCTATCTATCTAATAATAATTTTAACTTGTAGGTACTTTACAAACGTGCGTTGAAGTTTTCTCGCTTGTTCACACATTATTGGTTGTTTTGATATTCAGTGCACGAAATTGGTTCATTTTACAAAACGAACTAATATGACAAATTCACACTTCGATAAACTCCGAATGAAATATTTTGAGAAAAATATCAGAGAACGTGCGACAATCCCTAGAGACTTTTGGATTAAAGTACCGACTAGGTACAGTCGGCGACAAAAATACAATTTTCGATAAGTTTTACAAAGCTTGCATTCTGTTATCGCACTTTTCATTTTACGATGGCGAGCAAAAAGTACCTTTTTTAACCGACTAAAAAAAATTAAGTCTTATGTGTCTAAAGGTTCCGATCTTGACGACTGTAACCCGCGACCGGCGACCGCAACCAGCGACCGCAACCGTCAACCGTAACCGGCAGCCGCAACCGGCGACCGCGACCAGCGACCGCGACTAGCAACCATGACCGGTGACCGTGACCGGCGAACACTGGCGCCGGTCGCGGTCGCCGGTTGCGGTTGGCAGTCACTGTCACCATGATCGGAATCTTATAACTCTTAAAAATAATATGGTAAAACTTATCTGTAAAAATGTGGAGTAAACTCATGATAAATTCTGAAATTTCCTCATAGGTTAGGCAAAAAGCTGATTTTTCATTTACCCTGCGTCATGTTATGTACTATCGCCTTATCTAAGATTATTGTCAGCTTTTCCACCTTTATACTAACAGTTTCTATTATCACAGAAGACATAGCACACCATTACCGACACCCTCAGATATAATTCACTGAAGTTATCTGTTCACTGATATTATTGGGTACTAATTTTCGGTAGAGAGAGTAGTGAGGACATGGGATCACGTAGCAACTTTAATTGACTGTGCGTGGGTTATCACACGTTCAATGTACGAACTGGTGTTACAAGGTATGCATTCGTAGTTAGTTCCTTATTTCCACCAAGAAATCAAAGCTCTTTAAAAGAATATTCAATAATTTTATACTGAAAAAAGGTTTAAAACAGAGTTATTATAGGTACACTCCCCGTTCTGAAGAACTATTTGATCTAATGCTGGCGACTCGGTTTTATCATCCTACTAGCCGCCACCGCCTGACCATCCACACAATTTAGATCAATAGAAATCGCACACTGTGCGATTCACACGATCTTTCTTTCCTCACACCTGCAAAATGTGGAATAAGCTACCTAACGCGGTGTTTCCGAGAAGCTACAACATGGGGTTCTTCAAAACACGAGTTAATAGTCCTTAAGGGTTGGCAACGTATTTGTGATGCCTCTGGTGTTACAAGTATCCATAGGCGACCGTGACTGCTTACCATCACGCGGCCCGTCTTCTTGTTTGCCACCTAGCATAGCATTAAAAAAAAAACTTGGCACGTCTCAGAAAAAAACAAAATATTTTTTATGAAGGGTGTTCGCTTATTCTGAAAAGCTATTTCAGTGTGGTAATTATTTATTTATTTATTTAGTTTATTGGCACACAAAACAAAATATGGTCAAAACAATCTAAACTTAGAGTAGACTACAAAATTTGCGATAGTGGCGTCCCCTTTATTTTGTAAATGTTTTGGCAAGGGTGTTCAATGTTTTAGTCGCTGTCTGTACACAAGATTGGCTATAATCTCCTTAACTCGAGCGAGCGGATTGCAAAGGCAAGCATACACGATTCCCCCGAATAATGCGATTTGGCCAGATTGAGTGTGATATCTAACGAAAAAGGACGAAGATATCGAAATATTGAACGTCACGTAATCCTATGTAAATAAATTAATAGATAATAGGTATATATTTCCATTTCTAAATGAATCTGTCGCAGGCTTTGCTAAGGCCTTAAATTAATTGAGATTTTCCAAGTTAAAACAGTGCGCTTTTTCATTGGGGAGCTTAGAAGCGCGCGCGACCTGGTTCTCCGGACATTTGGCTTTTTATTACTTTTTATACAAAAGTACAAACTATAGCTATTAACTATAGCCTAATTCATCGGTAGCTACTCTTTTGAAAACGTAATGATCCTATTTGAAACTTGTTTAGAATATTTTATTTATGTTACACGGGAATTACTCACGTAAGATTAAGCCGGTCACTCTGACTATAGTTTCAACCGCATTAGGCAGTCTTAGGCGGTTTGCTTATCTCTACACAGTATAAATTGAAGTCGTTTTCCGCGTCTGTCTGTCTGTATGTCTGTATGGACGCTAACTCCTCCTAAACCACGCAACGGATTTTGATGCGGTTTTCACCATCAGTTAGATACATTTTCAAGGAAGGTTTATATATATAACTAGCGACCCGCCCCGGCTTCGCACGTAAATTACACCCGTGCGAAGCCGGGCGGGTGGGTCGCTAGTAATATATAAATCGGAAATATGAATTACCGACTTTTTACTTTTATGAAAACCCAATTTTTTTTAAAGAATCATATCGGAAATTCATGTTTCAAATTCAAATAATTCTTGCCAAGTTTCATCGAAATCATACAAGTAAAGTTTTAAAAAAAATAGAATAGTAGGTACGTTTGTATGAAAAGTGTAAAAATTATCCGATGTAAGAGGCACGACGTCGCACGTTTTTGAAGAAAAAAATATCACCAAGTGTGAATTAAAAAAAAACCGATTGAGCTTCTTTTAGTATAACATTGCAAATACTCCAAAGTAATTTTCGTGTTGTTATTTCAAAGGATCGTGGAGGAGATGGAAAAAACTCGAATAAATAGTGTAAAATCTATCTTTTATTTATGTTATTATATAAAACCACCAGACTGACACCCCCGTGAATTTGAAGAAAATGTTCCACTTTTAAAAACTATATTAACATTTAAAAAAAAAGCACTTTTGAATTTTATTAATGACGTATTATGGCTGGACCTCACGAGTCCCATGCAAATCTTTGTAAGTACTATTTAAAAGGTTGTCTTGTAGAAATAGCTACAAACAATAAGACTGCCCAGATAGGTGAGTTATAAGAATAATTTCATAAAAATCGGTTTAATAATTTGTTGATTATTTAGATGACACAATGCTGGCAACCCAGTAACTTAAAATGCATATTTAAAAAAAAATGTGTGAAAACGATTTTTTATTGATAATTATTGTTAGATTCTAAGCTGAATGTGTATTTTGTATGACAATGATACCAGTTACAAATTTTAAATGATATAATTAGGTTAAGTTTTATCTGTGTTTATTGGATAAAATGTACATAGTTAATAAATCATATTAATGTCACAAAACGATTGAAATTTACTTTTAATAAAATTTGTGTATGCAACATCGGTAGTTTTTTATTATAAATTACATCTAAGGTCTACTATAAACCACCAGTAAATATTTTCAGGATAGACACCACGAGTTCACCGACTTTGCATGTCTGTGACCTGTAAGTTGGATCAATGCTCCATCTAATATGCCACATAATTTAGTTCAATCTCGGTCGTCTTGGCAGCAACACGTCAATACAAACAAGCTTTTATTTATAAAACATTTTTAGATGAACTAGGCATCATTTAAATAAAAGCCTGTTTATTCCTATTTTGTTTATTAAAATGTTTTTTTTTTCAGTTACAAGAGTGTAATTAAATTAAATCCCTGTATAAAAATATAAGACTAAAAAAAAATTTTTTTGTTTCTATTTTGGCGGTCATTCTGAAAATATTACAATATTGGGTATCACCAGACCTAAATGTGTATGCAATATTTCCGCAAAATTTGTTTGGACGATTTGAGTCTAATTTAGCTTGCAAGATTTAATAGACAAACATTGCAAGTTCAATAAAAGCTTTTAAATAATGCCAAATAAATACCAAAAACTCAAAGGCAGTTAGCTGTGTGAAAAGTGCTGACGTGACATCATAGTAGGTACAAAAACGCTGGGTTTTACACAAGTTGACGCGGTGTCTATTTCTATAAAGTTCTTTACTCTAGACCTAGTTTGTGCGAGACGGGACGTTAGTTATAACTGGCTGTACCTAGTTTAACTTTACGCGTTATCAATTCTAACTAATCAGAACTTTAAGTAGACATATTAGTCTAGGAGCTAGGCTAATTATGTAATTAATATACGATAACCTAAGGTTATTAGTTAAGGGTAATTACCCACGTACATGGAGTCGCTGGAGAAAACGTGATGTGAAAGGAGAAACACTTTCACGTTTGCAATACTCAGGCGTGCAGTATTTTTTAATAATAGGCTTGCGTTTGACCGCCAATGTGCCTGATGTAAAGCGATTATATTCAAATGCGTTTTCCCAACATGCTCCAAAAGCAAGTTTATAATAGTTGCCTGACTTTATGTCCGTTTTCACCACAGAGAAGAGAAGTAAATAGAACGGATATGAGAAGGAAAATCTTTCGCCAGGCATAATGACAGAACCTTGATTGAACATTCTTATTTATGTGAACGCATCGAACTCCGCATCCAAAGAACTTGGACCTTACCTCTTTGGGTTAAGTTCTTTGTCCACATCACAGTTGCTAAACTGATTTCAAATGACTGACGTTTCGTTTATATGGGTGCAACTGGCTACAACAAATTTCCATTTGTTACAAAAATACCTTGACAGCCGTTCTATTTCAATTTATTTTCTATGGTTTTCACTAACCCTATGAGTTACCTAAATATTTAGGAGTTAACTAGGGCAACAAAACATTTCACCAAACTTTAGTTTGTTACTAGTGACGCTAACGTCACTAGTTACCACGTAAAGTTTAACTAAATGGTTAGTTATCCTTAAGTTTAGTTATCACCTAAAGTTATGACACCGATTCCATAACAAAATTATGTTGTTAGTTTTCTCTTTGGCTAAACCATAACAAGTATGTTAGGTCGGGATGATAGTTCCCTGAAATTTAGTTAAGTCCACAGAGCTTCGTCCGTTCGATTCTTCCAAAACCACAGATGTGAACTATGAATGTAACCTCAAAATGATATCATCATCAGCCAGAAGACGTCCACTGCTGAACATAGGCCTCCCATAGGCCACAGTCCGATGTAAAAAGAAAGTAGAAAGTAGTACTTAGTAGTATGTACTATATTAAAGAATGGATAATGCGCTAATTGATGGGGTAGAAAGGTTCTTGAGTTGAGCCGGCTACTACGAACCGGAAGACGCAGCGTAGGGAGGCCTCCCACTAGATGGACCGACGACATAGTGAGAGTCGCCGGCATCCGGTGGATACAAAAGACAGGCTGTCGTTCAGTGTGGAGGTTAAAGGGGGAGGCCTATGTTCAGCAGTGGACGTCTTCTGGCTGATGATGATGATTAATGCGCTATCTAAAGACCCGTGAGTAGAGAATCTTCTTATAAGAGTAGTACAGCTTCATTTTAGAGGGAGGGCTTAGGAGGTAGTGTAAAATGCAAATGAGCCGCGATATCTTGAAATAGATACAAACACTGCAAACGTTACTAATATCATATAAAGTGAACATCTAACTTAGTCCTGATGAGTTTGGCAATCTAATAGCAATTTATATTCGATTAACTAGACGAAACGATATCAGACGATACTGACGGAGTTCGGTAAATTGTTTTGGTTATTTTAGTCTATTCAGGTAGCATTTGAACCAGAGGTTATTGATCCTAGGGGCTCCACTTCATCATGATCCAGCTGGCCTACCTCCAAGCATATCACTTCTCTTCTTTCACCCAGGTGATCAAGGTGGAATAGACCAAATTTTGCTGTCATCTTTTTTTTATAATAGACTTGCGTTTGACCACCTTCTCGCCTGATGTTAAGCGATGATGCGGTCTACGTTGGAGCACGCTTGCCTAGAAGAAACCGCACGCTCCTCACTCATGATTTGAAGACACCCAAATTGCAACCATCAAAATTGATTGTCAGATGATTGTAATCATGTCAAACGACAATGCCTTAAATTTTTCAAAAAAAAAGTTATAAAAATTTAAGGATTTGTTGAGGACACTGAAGAATTGTAAACGTGACAAAAATGCTGCCTTGTATATTTTGGGCAGAAAATTAGCATGAAAATTTGAAAGGCAACGCTGCCAGTATTTTGGGCGCGTCCTAAGTAGTAGGTGTGAGTTTCTCTTGAACTGCACACAGTGAAACACAAGAATCTTCTGTTCTTTACACACAACCACGGCATGGCAAAATGGCGTCAAGAAAGGACAGCCCAAAAAATGCTTGTTACTCGTTCTGCTTCTGATTTGCTGCTTCGAATGAATTAGTTACAATCTATACTTAGTTAGAGGAAAGGTATCAAAATAGTCAAAACACACAGGACTTAAAACTGTTCAAAAAGATTGATCAATGTACATTAGATTAGGACCAACTTAGAAAATAAATATTTATTATTATAATCTCGATGTCTTCAAATCACGAGTGAATCGATTTCTTCTAGACAAGCGTGCTCCATCGTAGATCGCAAGGCGAGTTGGCGGTCGAAGCCTATTACTAAATAAATAAAAAATATAAAAAATGGGACTCATTTCGTTGACTACATTTTTTCTTCACATCGGACTGACGCTACCTCCAATACCAACGGGACAAAACGAGCAGTGGTGCGAAATTAAGCAAGTGGCGACCAGAATGTCCTAAGCATGGACGCTGGAGGACATGGGCTTCAATATCTGCTGAGTGGTTAAGATAAGTATGTAACAATTCGTTAGAAGCCCCATGGTGGTAGATAACGTTTCAGCGCTCACCTATCTAGCTAAGAGCACCATTCAAGTCGATAACCCGTAGGTTACGTCCAGCGCGGATTTATAGTGGTGTTTTATTGTCGTAGGAATATCGTAATTATATTGTTTAATTGTGTTAATTAATCTATACTAATATTATAAAGTGGAAAGATTTGATTGTTTGTGTGTTTGTTTGCATTGAATAGGCTCCGAAACTACTGAACCGATTTGAAACATTCTTTCACTGTTGGGATGTTGCCTTATCCCCGGTTGACATAGGCTATATTGACTGCCCCGGTGGCTCAGTTGGTAGTGAACCTACCTTCTGTGCTTGGGGGCGTGGGTTCGATTCCCATCTAGGACAAACATTTGTGTGATGAACATTTGTGTTTGTTCTATGTCTGGGTGTTAATATCTATTTAAGTATGTATTTAAAAATATATATGTACGTATATCAGTCTCTGGCAGCCATATCACAAGCTTTGCTTAGTTTGGGGTCAGATGACCGTGTGTGCAAAAATGTCCCAAAAAATATTTATATATTCCGGCTTCGCCCGTGCGAAGCAGGGGCGGCCTACTAGTTAGTTAATAAGTGTATTGAATTATATAAAGCGTAATAAAGCAAAGCTTAGATTATAAAGGTAATGTCAAATCCACAACCAAGAAGGTTGTGGATAGTAAGAAGATCAAGTTGGTTGTGGATAGTAAGAAGATCAAGTTGGTTGTGGATAGTAAGAAGATCAAGTCGGTTGTGGATAGTAAGAAGATCAAGTTGGTTGTGGATATTAAGAAGATCAAGTTGGTTGTGGATAGTAAGAAGATCAAGTTGGTTGTGGATAGTAAGAAGATCAAGTTGGTTGTGGATAGTATAGAGAAGGTAATCTCAAATCCATTTCTACGACAATACAACATCACTATAAATCCTTAATCTAACACGCTCTTGACTTAACTTAGTTAAATTATTTTACTCATAGTCATTGGTGGTGGTCGAGGATCGAATCGGGTGCCGTCAGATTGTAAAGCGCACATGCTACCGCTCCACCGTCACTCATTATTCATCACTGATTACATACAATCGTTTGCCTGTATTTCAAACTGTCTCCTAATCTACACCATGATAACAGTGCTAATTAATAGTTAATCCCAACTCGCAGCGTGTAATTATCAATCAACAAACGATTACTGCGACATGAGTGGTTAGCAGTGTACGCTAGTCAGAGACAATGTGGCTGTCGGCTCATTGGCTGAAGATCTTTGCTTTGTGTTTACAGGTAAACTATTTACTGTTTACTATTTACCTACCTACTTAGTTAATACAGGTGTTTAAATCGACATTTAGGTTGCCGTGGCCGTAAAGCCGTGGTAGCCCATTTGGGAGACCGCTAGACTTGAAAGCGATGTCGCGGGTTCAAACCCCGGGCTCGTACCAATGAGCTCTTTGGAGTTTATGTACGGATTTTCATACCACTGGCTTTTCGGTGAAGGAAAACATCGTGAGGAAACCTGCATACGTACGGAGAAGGAATTCAATGGCGTATGTGAATCCACCAACCCGCACTGGGCCAGCGTGCTGGATATGGCACAATCACCCTTTCGGGGGTAGGCTAATATTCCAGCAGTGGACTGTTAAAAAGCTGATTATGATGTGTACCTATTTGTATAATATATATGTGTTTGTAAATTATAATATGAAAGGTAATTATAGCCGATAATCTAAAAAAAGTAAACTGCTATGCAATATGTTTGGACTAACAATGTCTCCGGCATGTTTCGGGGAAAGTATAGACGGAACTAAAAAACATATATAAAAAAAGGTAAAAAAATAATCCGCACACAAGAAGTAAGCTATAAATATATCTAATACAAATAAACCCACAGATCTTTATAGATTTTATATTTCACTGGCAATTATTCGGGTGATGAATTCGACATACACTTCATGAGTTCACTTGTGGAATTAAGGTACTGCTGCAATTGGACACAAAGGGATGTCATCTTCTGGCGGATATTTTTTATCACACATTTTAGAAAGGTTGTTAAACGATATTTCTTTCTATGTGGGGTCCCGATTATTATACCTTAAGTAATAAACAAGCTAATGGGCCACTTGATGGTAAGCGATCGCCGTCGTTTAAGGATATCTGGAAGACCAGGGCATCATAGATACTTTGCCGTCTTTTAAAGACTGTTAACAGCCACTTTATCAAAACTCGCGAGAGGATTCTATCGGACCGCCAGGGCGGGCACAAAAAATCGACATCGTTTTATGGTTGATATTCCGAGAAGCCGTACGAAGCGCTATGATCCCACATTTATTGTGCGAACTGCTAGTCTGTGGAATTCGCTGCCTGCATGGGTTTTCCCCGTTAGTTACAATCTACGTCTTCAAGTCGAGAGTGAATCGGTTTCTTCTAGGCAAGCGTGCTCCATCGTAGACCGCATCGTCGCCAAGTGCAAGGCTATCTATTATAAAAAAACGGACTTTTATGTTTAATTGTCGAGATGATCGACCGGTTTCGGAGCCACTAGAGCTCCTTCATCAGGGATTACGTGCGCTCTCGGAGACGGTCGCCCGCGTACTCCACGACCGATAAACATAATCGCGAGAGTAAGCCATTTTTATATAAATTTATTAACAGCCCCTTTTGAGCCAGGAGTTCATAGCCAAATAAAATAATATCCTAATAAATAAAATAATTAATAATAATACATAATGTAAATGTATAGAATTTTTTAATACCATTGACGTGTAAATTTATAATTATGAATAAATGACTTTGACATTGACTTTGAAGAACTCTATATTAGATATGCTGCAAGACGGGCTCATTCTACATATTATTGTAAGTGAGGCAAAAAATATCGCGTAAAACGCACAGTGTGCGATTTCCACAGATTTATGATCTGTGTTTCGTATTTTGGTTATGGTAAAAAAGCAAAGATCAAAAGAAATATTCAATTTATGTCAAAACCTTAATATAGAGAATTGTAAATCTGCCCTCTCGATTACCGTGGCATGTTGCAGTATAGCTTCAAATGTAAAAACGTGATAACGTCGAAGGGCAATAAAGAGTAATAACGTGCAATTCAGTCTCAGAAATCAGAATAGATTTATTCTGAATCGAAGTATGTTGCATTATTGAAACTTTATATCTTAAAGTAGGCACTTGTTCATGATTTATTGAAGTTATACTTCTTACGTGACTTGCAACAAGGTTGCGTTAAACGTTTACCGCTACAATGGAGGGGGAATTTTTCTCTCTCGTATAGTTGCGAAATGCTTATCCTTTTTTCTCGCTGCGACTAGCAGATCCGGTAGTGTAATGGTGTCGTTAATGGATTAAGAAGCCTAAGGAGCTAGGTTCGAATCTCGAGAAAAGCATTTTTTTAAATTGTTGATATTTTTGCCCTCTGACAAAATCGTAAGTTAGTATGAGAATACGAACCGGAAGACGCAGCGTGGGTAGGCCTCCCACTAGATGGACCGACGACATTGTGAGAGTCGCTGGCATCCAGTGGATGCAGGAGGCAGGCTGTCGTTAAGTGTGGAGTTTAAAAAGGAAGGCCTATGTTCAGCAGTGGACGTCTCCTGGCTGTTGATGATGATGATAATGTTAGTCTGAAAACAATGAAAGAAACACAGACACGTTTTTCGATTTCTAACAAAACATCGTAGAATATTTTCGCATCAAATAGATACCAAAATAGAACCTAAGTCGTTTATTAAATGTATCTTTACCGCGCGTCAGTCGTTGTTTTTATGTGTCGGCTTATCGAGCAGACAGACAACAAACTGTATTTGTTTTTTTGGGATAAAGTTAGGCCTTGTATTGTTCTTGAGTTAAGGCTGTAACTTGCGCCTGATGTTCACGCTAGTTTGATACACCGAGACAAGAAATGATTTTTGTTTTTTTTTTACAAATTTTTATGTACTTGCTTTCTTTTTTTTGTCTTTGTTTTTGTATAGCCGTTTAAAGGTACAGGTATAGGATGGACAGACAGACAGACATACAGATGGACGGACGGACAGACAGACAGTGTAGACTTAGTAATAGGGTCCCGTTTTTACCCTTACTGACACTTACGGTCCTGAACCCTAAAAAGGTGAATTTGCAAGTATTGATAGATCAAAGCTCTGAGTTAGGCCCTTAACAACCGTATTTTTTTCCCCTGTCCGTGCGCCTGTAGGCCCGGCGAGCTACCTCTGACTTGGTCAGAGTCTTTTGTTTTCATTTTGGGTATTATTTTATTTCAGACAGTGTTTTTAATAGTTATCAAAAGTTTTACATTAAGGTACGGACAGACGTGCTCATCACTAGCACAAAAGCATGCTTTTATTGAGCAAGTGCTCATTAGTAGCACGTGTGTAATGTAATGAGCATGCTTATTTAGAGCATGCTCAAAAATCAAACGACGTTTGATTTTCGAGCATGCTACCTGAGGCGCGGGTAGGGGGGGGGGGCGTGATCCGAGCACGTCTGAACATGTTTGCTCTTGCTTTGAGCATGCCTATTTAGGAGTATGCTTTAAAACAAGCATGCTTATTTCTGGCAAATGTGAACAGTTTGCAGAGCATGCTAATTTTAATTTAATTTTATTTTATTTTTTGGTTAAAAGGACGACCAACAGCTTGGTTTCAAATGTCTTATAAATAAACTTAAATAGATACACAAAGCCAGTTACAGCTCATCACGGATATAAATATAGTAAGAATAATATCTAAGAATGAACACTGAGGATACAATAAAAACATAATGAAAAGAAAACAGAATTAAATTAAAAAAGAAAACAGATTAGTTAAAGATAACCAAATTAGTTAAAGAATTCACTGCTCAACAACCGCCTGGCCTATGTAATGCTAGTACAGAATAAGTCTAGGCCTATTCGCTTATCAGTGGAGTTAAATGTATTGCTCACTCGACACAAGTAACAATTTTGCCTATAATTTGTATTGACCTTAGAAATGTTAAGCAAGCTTATTAGCATGCTTTTTTGAGCACGTCTGTCAGTACCTTAACTATTTATATTACTAACAGTTATTCTTATTTTATCTTGTTTTATTTTATTTTACCTTTTCTGACATGAAAATTTGCAGAATAAACCGTCTCCTCTGTTTAATTTATCGTTGAGTAAAATATCATACAGTTTATTAGTTCTAAAGCAAGCTCAAATCTGCAAGCTTTCGTTTATTTATTTATTTAGTTTGTGCAATGGGCAGTCGATGCAACCGTATCGAGGACAGATGCCTCATTTAAATATTTGCTTTACGTGACAAGACATAAGATTAATATTCCAATGTAGGTAGGTACATATTAGAAAATAGCAAAACAGCTTTTTGCTTGGATTTAATGTGAAACGAGATTTAATTTGTACTATACTAGTGACCCGCCCGCCCGGCTTCGCACGGGTGTAATTTACGTGCGAAACCGGGGGGCGGTTCGCTAGTTATATATTAAACCTTCCGTGAAAATGTATCTAACTGATGGTGAAAACCGCATCAAAATCCTTTGCGTGATTTAGGAGGAGTTAGCGGCCATACAGACATACAGACAGACAGACAGACGCGCAAAGTGACTTTAATTTATACTATGTAGAGATCACAGAATACATTTTTTTAAATATAATAAGTGGCAAACAAGCTACGTGCCACCTGATGGTAAGTGGTCACCGCTGCCTATAGACAACTACAATACCCGGGGCATTGTCAGTGCGTTGCCTACCTTTGAGGACTCTATTCACTCTTCGTTTGAAGCAGTCCAAATTATACTTCGGAGGAAAAACCGAAGGTGGTAAGCCATTCCACAACTTACAGGTGCGTGGCAGAAACAATCGATCAAATCGAACAGGGCCCTGATTCCGGAACTTTAACACGCACGTAACATGCCGCGTTAAGTTAACCTCTTTAAATTTGGACTCTATTCCCTAGGAATAAAGACCAACTTTTAGAGGTAAACTTAACACGGCGCGTTACGTGCGTGTTTGTAGTTACAGAATCAGGGCCCAGTGCGAGACTTCCACGCATCTATAATGTGCGGATGGCATAAGAATATAAGAACATAAGATTCACTCCGCAAAATTATTTAAATAAGTCACGACTCTTGCTACTACACAATAAAGCTCAATTCAGGTCGTGCGAGCGCTAACTACCTACAGCTATATCAACCTAGAAGTTGCCTCTTTGTCTATCACGTAACTATTGTCGCGTTATCTCTGTCTATCGCATGGGCGGCAGGTCCGACAAGTCGGCTAAGTACTTGTAGCTAGTTGTAGCTTCATACATAAAGTGCGGCGTGCGCCAGGGCTTCATATACCAAATTTGACGGTTTTAAATCAATTTTATTCAGTTAAATTACCTACAATATTTGAGCTGGAAAAAAAATACATGTCACAGATACATCTGTGTTTGAGTTTATGATTTGGTTCAAAACACGATAGAATAAACTTTCCTCGATAAAAAAAAAAATCAGAAACAAATTCGATTTAGTTTATTTTTTTCGTTTTATGCTCTAATGAAAGCTCGTAACAACCTGGAAATTGCATGTACTGAAAGGCAATTTTATCCAAAAAAAAATTATTTGGATAGAATTTTGATAGTGAATAGTTTAGTTTTTTAGTGAAATTAAAAGCGTAAAAAGGTCGCGAGAATTTGCGCGCACCGCGTTCATTACCGCGCCAGGCGTCATCGAGGTCGGGCCTATGTTCGTTTTTGTCATTGCACTCCCCCCGCGGGCGTCCTGACTTTTGCGTGGCAAAATACATCGTCGCTATAGCTTGGCGGGGGCTGAGGGAGCATTTTGTTGCTATTGCGACTCAGATAATAGGCCGGCAAAGTTTCGGGTTGTAATTAACCGGCTGTCTGGGAGAGCTCATTGCGAGCCTCATCACGTATTAAGGTATCGGTATCTCTGCTCCCGGCGCCATTCTGAATGGAAGCAGCCAGCAACCGGAGAACGTAGACTAATACCTATACCCACGAAATTCGATCTTGCTTTCATTTGGTTTCGAACTTCCTTTGAAACTTAATTGTAAGGTATTAGTCGGCTACGTAGAAACCATGGCAATACTCTTTGTGTTGTAACGAATTTTGATGGAATATGATGTGACTGTAACTTGAATAATATTATGGATTACTTCTAATTTAATTTCCGAAAACATAGGATACATTAAGGGTACCTCTTTAAACTGTTGTCTAGTATATATAAGTAGACGATATTATTGAATGTACATAATGGAGCTGACATAGTCGCAAAGCGACTCAAGCTTCCAAATAAAATAAGATTAAAAAAAAAAAAAAAAAAAAAGAGGCTACTTGGGTAGAGGTAATGGGACAATGGGTAACCCGCGAACCGCTGCTATTGATGTAATGTAACAACTAGCGGTCCGCCCCAGCTTCGCACGGGTATAGATTATAGCGTATGTCACCTGGGGATAGTGTAGCTTCCCGTCCGTCAAGAATTTTTCAAATCGGTTCAGTAGTTTCGGAGCCTATTCAATGCAAACAAACAATCAAATCTTTCCTCTTTATAATATTAGTATAGATAATGCCATACCTAGTTTTTTTTAGTTTGGCGTCTATGGCTGCATTTATTATTGAACGTACTATATAATATTAGAAATACGATATTTTTTTATTTTTTAAACTAGCTACCCTGTTTTAACCACGTTATTTACCTCCTTGAAGCAACCTTCTTGGTAACGAGAGCAACCCCCTTTGACTAAGATGACAGTTTTTTTTCTTTGATGTAATATGTCAATGTATAGAGACTTCAAATCTCGCCGTTCCATACAAAATGTATGGGAAAATGAGTTTGCTTAATTTTCTTTCCCGCGAATTTTAATAATTCTGCTATTCGGGGTGAAGAGGAATCCAACAAATCAAAGATCATGAAAATCAGTCCAGCCGTTCTTGAGTTATAAATGGTGTAACTAACCCTACATTGTTTTATATATATAATATAATATTATAGTTAGTTTCCTCTAACTTTTCTGTATTATTACAGATTTTAATCGGCTGTAAATGGGCCAAAGCATGCAAAGGAACTGTAAGTCAAAAATATATTTATCTCTACCTACGTATACCTAATAAACTACCACAAACTTTAAGGACAAAAAAAAGTTTTTTTTTTAAATTTAAACTAAACAAACTTGTAATTGAAAAGGTTTATATTACTCTTTAGATGAGTTTTTAAAAGATAAAAACATTATAGTATAAGATAATTCGATGTAATTTGACTTAAATATAATTTGACATAAATCTAAAATGACATGTTAATTGGAATAATGTAATTTGAAATGAGTGTTTTATTATTATTATTAGTCTTAAGATCTTAAATGTTAGTTTAAAAAGCCTTTTCTGTAGTACCTAAGTCTTTTACCATTTATAAATATTTTTAATTTTATTTTTTATATATGAAATACATAATTACCTTGAATGGGCATTAGAGTTTCCCAATTCACCCATTCAAGGTTAACTAAAACTAAATATAAAAACTACAGCACAAACTAAAAAAAACAGACCTAAATTAAAACATTGAACAAAATCTTAAATAAATACTAACAATTGTATAAAAACTGACCCGGGTATGTCCTAAAACTGCGACCAGAACCACCGGAGGATGGGCAGCAGCGTCCTGTTAGTACACGGTGAACGTACTGCGATCTCCAAGCCGCCCGCCAAGCGTGGGGATTATGGCAACACCCCTCTCTAAGAGGGAGGCCTTGTTCAGCAGTGGACATTTAATGGCTGATGGTGTGGTGTGGTGTGTATAAAAACTACTATGACTTTAAACCCTATTATCTAAACTAAACCATACAATAATAATTTATAAGTACGCCAGCTTTGGACTGGTAATGACTAAAACCATTGCCGCTCTGTGAAACTCGTCATAGGAACTAAGGAACAAATCCAGATCTCGATTCCGGTCAAGCATTGAGTAGCCGGACTGCTTTTTGCAGCGGGGCCTGTCTTCCGAATTCAGTCCTACAACCTGGCGCCATGAACAGCTTATGCCGACAAGCTCTAACATTGTTGCTGTTCGGAACGGCAATAAATATTTGCTCCAGTACTGATGGGTTACCGAGACGCCCCACAACAATGCGCAGCACATACTCCATCAGTGATACGATACGCCTCACTTCTAGAGTATTGTAGTGTATAATACTTAGGGACTTATATTATGTATTAGCTGTAATATTATGTGTTCAATTTCGCACACCATCCGGTTGGAACATGGCGAACGTAACCACATTACCATTACTAAAACTGTATAACCCATGTTCCGTGAAATAAATAATTTGAATTTGAATACGTAATTTTAATTTACCAATTTGCTCTTCAGACTTGTATGGTACTTTATAAGAACGGATTTAATGTACAAATATGTATGTTCACAGTGCAGTGGAACAGGATGCGTGGCCGGGGTAAGTTTATATCGAGGTACATCATAACTTTAAATACAGTCCCAGAAGTCCACGTCAAGCCGACAACACCCGAACAGGGTGTGGTAATGTTGTTCTTTGATTTTTATTTAGGAATAGGCTTGCATTTGACCGCCAACTTGCTTGATATTAAGCGAAGATGCGGTCTACGATGGAGCACGCTTGCCTAGAAACCGATTCACTCTTGGTTTGAAGATACCCAGATTGTAACTATCTGGGAACACCCATTCAGGCAGCGCATTTCAAAGACTAGCATTTTGCACAATAAAAGTGAGATCAAAGCGCTTCCAACGGGTTTTCGGAATATCAACCATAAAGCGGTGTCGATTTTTCGTCCTCGCTTTGTCAGTCCGATAGAAAAATGGGAACTAGATCGTGTAGATCCGATGCACACTCTGAAATGTTAATCCGATAAAAAACCGATATACTAGCAACTTTATCGCGTAGTTCCAAATACGCAAAGAAAAAACTGTCTTGTCTTGTTAATATGTTGACCTCTGGGATACGCTATATACATAATATATATATATATATATATATATTTTTTATTTTTTTATTTTACAAGAAAAACATACAGCTGCTAACTAATACAGTAGATATGAGATAAACAGTTACACAAAAGCCAAAAACATGTTTTCACTAATACAAAATAGAAATAGTGTAAATGCCCCGTTGCAACACCAACTAGGGCCTGGATAGATAAATAGTATTGGAAAACAAACATTCGAAGTCTTTACATAAGAGATAATAAATTAGTTACCAGAAAGAAAAAAAAAACGTATATACTTCTGGGAATATCTTGTGATCTTTATTTGATACTAGCGGTCCGCCCCAGCTTCGCACGGGTATAGATTATAGCCTATGTCACCCGGGGATAGTGTAGCTTCCCGTCAGTGAAATAATTTTTCAAATTGGTTCAGTAGTTTCAGAGCCTATTCAATGCAAACAAACAAACAATCAAATCTTTCCTCTTTATAATATTATAGTATTGAAAAGTATTTACTTACATTTTATAATTTTCTTGAAATTTCAGATGGTTTACATAAATAATACACTGGCGGCTGTTTGTCAATCACATGTGAGTTGAGTAAAGCTTTTGTAATTATTGCATACTTACATTTCATTATGTTGTATTTTACTAATATAACTAATCATCATCACCATCATCATTTCAGTCACAGGACGTCCACTGCTGGACATAGCCCTCCCCCATCGATCTCCAAAAAGGCCGGTTGGAATCGGCCTGCATCCAGCGTTTCCCTGCGGTCTCTTTTAGATCGTCTGTTTATTTTGTATGGACGTCCTACTGTGCTTACCGGTCTGTGGTCTCCACTCGAGATATATCAAATCAATGATGAGAAAGCTAATATTAAATTCATCATTTTCACAGTGTGTATCAGACTTATGCTATTCTGCGGTAAGTTATTGTTTCTTTATCAACGATTTTACATTTTTTATTCTTATGCATAAAATGGCAGTTTGATATCCAAGTTGATTTAATGTTATGAAGGGTTGCTTTTAGCCGCGCTGTTGCTGCGATGCAAAACGTTATAAATAATAAAAATCGTTTAATTTAGGCAACTTGACCCACAGAACTCGTACTAATAATTAATGTCTTAATCTAAAATAAAATAAATGCACACTGTGAACACTATAGGTGCGATGGTCAAAATCTGATAAACTATACAAAAAGAAGTACGGTGCACAATAGTGCCAGCGGCCTTATTATAGAAGTTTGATCGTGATCGAGATTGCATGCTGTCCCGTTCGTATCTATTTACTCGCACCACGTGCGTAAGTGAGATGGCACGCGATCGCGATCACGATCTGAATCATTCATAATAAGGCATTTGTGGGATTACTCTTGACACTCGATTTCAATCGTAATTTGGGATTGGGATCTTCAATCGCGTCAAGAGTACCGAAAGCGTCGAGTTGAGTCGATTTTATTTAGTTCCATAAAATTCCACCATTATCGGTTCCAATCGTGCGCTAGTTTAGAATTCAAGAGTACCAAATGGCATGTTTTCGATCCCAATCCCAAATTACGATTGAAATCGAGTGTCAAGAGTAAGCCCACAGGTCACTTTTTATACAACCGCAAAGATAATATAACCACTTGATTGCGCATGTAGTTAAAACTCCCTTTTGCTAAATGAAGCCACGTCGGTCGCGGGGGGCAGCTTGTGTTTGGAAACTCGACGCGACTCGACGCTTGTGATTGGAGAATCAAAAGTCATTCATTCTATACGCGCCTAGGATTGGCCCTGCTCGAAATAATTTAGGTTGACATGTTAGAACCGCCTCATGCGGGGTAAAGGATGAGCAGTCAAGTGGTTATATTGTCATTGTACAGCCGCGATTCAGAATAGTGTGTACCTACCTTTTTTAAAGCTGTGTGTTGTAGTCGTTGTGTTTTATTATTATTCGGGTAATGTAAAATTTCTTAAAAATAAAAAAAATACTCGCTAGCAAAGGTACAAGCTAGCGTAGCTTTCGTAGCTTTAACAGCTGCCAAGCCTATAGGCAACAGGATACCATCCGTGGTTCGTTATTGGAAATGTAGTTCTACGTAACGCAGCTTAGGATTCACATTCCTATAATTCATCACCCCGTCGCCACTAGATATAAAGTTTTCATATAGCGCAGGTCATTTTATCATCTTTTTTCTAATATTTCTGCATCATTTTTTATTTTGCGGAAAAGATTACAAATATCAGAAATACATTTGGCGCCTAATGGTCCGGTCGTCAGTTTGGGCCTGTTAGCCCGTACCTACCCGGATAATACGGTGGTGTTATCCGGTATAATAAATGGTAGTATTTTTCACCCATACAACCGTATTGTGTTCATGGTAGTTTTAGTGCTGATAACATCTATGGAATACAATGTTACAATGGAGTTGTGAAACCCGGGTATAACCTTTTCAAACTAGGTGAGATGTTTTTCCTCAAGCCAAGGTTATGAAATAAATAACACGGAAGCCAGGATATTATGTTTTGTTTGCTTTCTACCGTACATGAGTTGTTGTTTAAAAGATGACATACGTCTCAGATCAGGCAAACAAAGGAGTTAAGGTTGAACGTTTTACCTATGGCGGGAAATTAAAATTTCAAACAGTTTTTTTGTCCTTATAGCTAGGCCGGGTGATTATATTGCAATGACACAGCGTTTGCGACAATAGTTGAGTGTTTTTTACATTATTTTGTATTTATTAGTAACGCACCATATTACTTAAATTTGTCAATAAACCGTTTGAAACAGCAAAAATTAGTTTATTGACAAATGTAAGTAACAATGTGCATTAGAGATAAATAACTTTACATTATTTTGTAAAGAATAATAATCAATTGTCGCAAACATCATGATCATTTGCAATAATTACCCGGCCTAGCTACAAGGACAAGATAACTGTTTGAAATTTGAATTTCCCGCCATTTGTGAAACGTTGCACCTTAAGCACTTTGGGCCAATTCAATATGGCGTATGCCCCAAGATGGCTAGCAAAATGTTCTTCTCTACCTTCATGAAATGGGCATCAAATGAAAGGGGTTGTTGAGAAAAAAATGCGAATAAGCTTGTTTTAAAAAAAAGGGGTTGTCTGTAAAGTCGGTTTACGGTAGATAATTTTACGTGATAACGCTCAGGCCGATAGTGGCGTCGATTCTGTCATCCCACTCTAAACTAAACCAATCTACACAGGACTAAAATTATCTGCCTCTCTCTTTCTTCTTTTCATTTTAAATAGTGAGAGAAGGATGGCAACAATTTTAGTGCTGTCAAATTTAGTTTAGAGTACATCAGAATCGATGCCATTGCCTCTCTATCGCTTGTTCCGCGATCTCGCTTGCACGCGTGGCTCAGGCGGAACGGGACAATGAGTCATGCTTTTTCGTACGTGCAGCCGGCGTTCATCGATTTAAAAGACGTTATCACGTCAAAAGTATTTTTTGAAAATTAGTACAGTCTATTTATTAGTGAGTTAGTTATGATGAAATTACAAAACCGTATTAAATACAAGCTGCGCCGCGCGGTTTTACCCGCGTGAAAATTCTCTCAAGAACCGGAAATATTTACATGATAAAAAGAGAATGAATCTAATATCCTATGTAACTCTCCGGCCTTCTAATTCATATGCAAAAAATCACGTCAATCTGTGAAGTTCTATTGCTGCGAGAAAAAGAAACAGACAAACACACTTTCGCATTTATACCATTAGTATTGCAATATCACTATGTAGTAACTACCTAACAGTCAATACTTATTATTATTAACTACTTGATCATCATCACCTATCATGTTCCCACTGCTGGGACTCAGGCCTTCTCTCAGAGAGAGGATGGACCCTATTCCACCATGCTGGCCCAGTTGGTGCATGTTGGTGAACATCATTATGTTTTTGAAATTTTGTGATTCATTGACATCCATCTTTTTTTTTTTTTTTTTCTCATGATGTTTTCCTTCACTAATTGAGCGATAGCATCAAAACTGCAATATATGTATATCAATGTCCAGGCCGAAGATTGAACCGGATGCCGTCAAATGTAAAGCGCACATGCGACCGCCTGCCACCATAGCTTCCCATATAACTAGGTAACCCCTACTTACTTGTGTGACAAAATGGACAAGTCTATTTTCTGAGAAGGTCCAAGTTTTGGGCTACAGCCCGTACTTCGAGGTTCCATTGTGCTCAAAGAGTTAACACGAAAACTTTTTCTTTGAACGAACTTCGTCTGCCCAAAAAGCCCTTCAAAAATAGTTGACGAGATCTTTTTGTTTTACCTACTTCTAAATAATACGGGGTGTAAGGGGAACACTCTCGAAGCCAAAAGAAGGTAATTGTACTCATCATTAAAGAAAGAAAAGAAAGAAAAATATTTATTTATGACAGAAAAAAATATATACAGACATTATGAATAAAATTAAAACAACAGTAATAGTTTCTGTCACAAGCTGATCCCAACTCAGCGTATTGCTGGTTGTAAACAACCAGCGCTGGTCTTCCGTTGGAACCGACAGGTGACGTCACGCACGTCAGACAGCAGGTGTGTGTTGCTAATACTATAATACCAATGAGCATATACACATACAAACGAAAGCAATTTTATAAATGCCTACTCAAAACCTAAACATAAAACATATTAAATAAACTAATTTAAAATGTTGTATATTTATTGGCTAACAGCAAAAAAATAACACTTTAATTCAAAATCTCAGTCAAATTACAACTAAACTAATAACTATTCAAATAACCCACCCCTGACCGTTCCCGGTGCAAACGTACCCAAAACACTCGCTGCGTTACCGCGTTGGATGGCAATGGCCAACCTCTGCACCAGGAACGAGCCGGAGCGGGAGTCACCACACTTTTCCTTGAGCCTGTGCCCTATCTCCGAAATGAGCTTCTTGGCCTCAGTCCCCCAATTAAATAAACTACTAATAAAACTTGTGTATATAAGTTCAAAACAGAATGCAACGTAGAATTAAAAATATTAACAATTATTTTAAGTTTATATCATGTTTAAATTGCGCTGGTGTCGTTCCTTAAAAGCTCTTCACTTTTTTGATGTTCATAAAAAAACTCTTTGAGTTTTGCTTTAAAACCATAGATACTTTGCAGATTCCTTATCGACGGCGGGATGTTGTTCCAACACTTGGTCGCAGCATAGCGGAAGCTGCCTCTGAAGGCAGCGGAGCTATGCTGCTCTGTTATGAGCTGCGTTGAACATTGACGGGCCATATGGGATCTTGACTTCCACAATAATTTATTATATAAATATCCCGGTTGCTTATGCTTTATGACACCGAAAAGAAGATACGCCAAGTGAAGTTTACGCCGATGTTGCATCTTCAAAAGCGAGTGCTTATTTAAGTTTTTTTTTCCTGGCCTAGCGCCTTTATTAACTAAACAAAATACAAGCTAAAACTAAAACTACAAATACGATTAGACTGCCCATAGACCGTTGAAGGTCTAAAGACAATCCAAATGCTCAAGCCCACTACCAGTTGGCAGCGTACCCAGCATGCTGGCGGCAATACCACGTTGAATGGCAATGCTTATGCGTTGAGCCAGAAACACGCCAGCATTTTGGTCACGCGTCGCATTAACCAGGCGCTCTGAAAGATTTTTGAAAATGAGGTGAGCTCCCGGTCCCCAAGGGCCCAATGTCTCGACCCCAAACGCCTCAAATATGTAACCACTGCCGAGGTTAGCACTTATTTAAGAAAGGCGTCACATGTGACCTCAACGGTATATCAAAGCAGAAACGAGCACAGGCGTTTTGGACTCTCTGTATCAATTTTAACAGTTAAGTTTTTATTATCTTAACCGGAACAAACATTCTGAAACAAAGCCTAAATAAGGCTGTTTCACAAAGAATTCTCAACATTTTATCGAGATAGTCTAGCCCTGTCTGCACACTAAGGTGATTCTTGGCACGTTTTCAATAGAGTTCGACGCCTCAAGCTGGTACTTCCAAAGCTTTTCATAGTCAGCCGCTAAAATAAACGTTTCTAGAAAATTATTCAACATAGCTCTCCAATCTATCGTCATCTTCTGGACAAAGAATGTTGGAGTTTGAGGCCTTAAAACATTATCTTTACAATATAATGATATCTTTAATTGGCTTAGCCTCTACAACAAATTCTTGTTTATGAATAATAAACCACTCAAGTGCGATTCGGGCTCACGCACTGATGGTTCCGTACCACCACATAATTCAATAACGAAATTACCAGTTATAACTTGGTAATGAACATAAATTTGTCACTATCTCGCACTTGGCCATTATTTATTATTTGTTGTTATACTTTAGAGTGTGTACTATAATCATGCCAAGTTTTACACCATTTTTACATTAGAGCTAATATAAAAGTACGTGAATTAAAAATGTCTGTTGTATGGGACCCCCCTTTTGTTTTTACTTTTTGACTTTTTTATTATTTTTAGTTAATCCACCATGTTACCTATTCTGTGAAAATTTCAACTGGCTATATGTTACGATTCGAAAGATACAGCCGTTTAAAAGTAGGACAGATGGACAGACAGACAGACATCGTAGGCTTAGTAATATGGTCCCGTATTTACCATTTGGGTACGGAACCCTAATTATAATATTAAAAACAATATGAATAACAGTATAACAATCAATAATCATCAAAAGTCGTATTCTGATAATTTTCTTTAATTTTTTCAAAATTACCTGAAATGAAGCCCAAACTTTTTTAGGGATTCTTCCTTCGTGTAACCTAATTTCCCAAAATAAATCAAACAATTTATGTAACTGGTGTTTGCTTACTCAAAAGTATAATGTTTCATTTAATTAGTGCGTTGTCCAGAAACTCCCACGTCCTTATTGTTCGGCCGAGTGATAAACTGTGTTTTTCTCTTCCATTATCACACTCCGATAAATCCGGTCGTGTGTGAAAACCCGCTTTTATATTTATTATGTATTGTAAAGACGCCAGAGGTTTATTTTAGCTATTGTGTGACATTACAATTTTATCTGGTATATTGATAAAGAAAGAATAAAATTATCAGGATTAAAGTTACTTATTTACTGATGTGTCAGATGAGTGAAGAATACAGAGAGTCATGATTTGTCAAAGAAAGATTAATATCATCAGGATTAAAGTTACATATTTACTGATTTGTGAGATGAGTGAAGAATACAGAGAGTCATAATTTGTCAAAGAAAGATTAATATCATCAGGATTAAAGTTACTTATTTACTGATTTGTGAGATGATGGAAGAATACAGAGAGTCATAATTTGATGTAGAAAGATTAATATTATCAGGATTAAAGTTACTTATTAACTGAAATGTAAGATGAGTGAAGAATACAGAGAGTCATAATTTGTTAAAGAAAGATTAAAATTATCAGGATTAAAGTTACTTATTAACTGAAATGTAAGATGAGTGAAGAATACAGAGAGTCATAATTTGTTAAAGAAAGATTAAAATTATCAGGATTAAAGTTACTTATTAACTGAAATGTAAGATGAGTGAAGAATACAGAGAGTCATAATTTGATGTAGAAAGATTAATATTATCAGGATTAATGTTAATAATTTACTGAAATTTCAGATGAGTAAAGAATACAGAGTCATAATTTGTTAGAGAAAGATTAAAATTATCAAGATTAATGTTACTTATTTACTGAAGTTTCAGATGAGTAAAGAATAGAGAGAGTCATAATTTGTTAAAGAAAGATTAAAATAATCAGGATTAAAGTTACTTATTAACTGAAATGTGAGATGAGTGAAGAATACAGAGAGTCATAATATGGTAAAGAAAGAATAAAATTATCAGAATTAAAGTTACTTAGTAACTGAAATGTGAGCTGAGTGAAGAATACAGAGAGTCATAATTTGTTAAAGAAAGATTAAAATTATCAGGATTAAAGTTAGTTATTTACTGAAATGTCAGTTGAGTGAATACAAAGATGCAAACTTTTGAACGAACAGTAAAAAAGTGTGCATTGAAGTTTAAAGCTAACAATAAGTGTGTTCGTTAATATTTTTGTCAGACCCAGGCCTACTTATACAACCAGAATAGTAGGCCAATATACTTTGTTTTAAGCTCATTATTATTCAGACTAAAATATAATATTTTTGTCAATTTACTAATTAAAAAACAATATCGCTTTAAATAGTGGGTAGGTGAGCTGAACAGTTGGATGGATCCATAGAATTTAATTTGTTTCACTTCACATTCGATTGAACCCGAGACACTCGATGAAATGAAATTGTTTCCAACTATTCCGATTATTTATAACGGTGTAAAACAAAAATAGAACTATTTGAGGGTTTAATTCAATTTTGTCGAAATGTATTAAATTGACGTGATTTTTTGCATAGAGAGAGAGTTTTAGAGCCAGAGAATGTCATACGTTATACTTATATATTTATTATTTAGGAAGAAGGGGTCTGAGGGAATGTTTATAAAGATAAATAAGGCAACACACTCATAGCTTAGTGTGTTTGTCTGTCTTTCCCTTTGATCGTAATATGTAGCTTAGATTGTGTACCGAAATAGTCTGCCAAAAAAACTAAAGGTAAACACGTATTGCACTCACTGACATAATTCTTATTCTAGACTTCCCGAGGATGTAGTTGAGGCGTCCAACTTGTCTATTTTCAAAGCAAGGTTAGCACGCTGGCTTGTCAGTCAAGCGTTCTACGACGTAAGGTATTTATGGCACTAAAAGTAAGCTCCTAAATATATTTAATTATTATTAGTTTTTACTAACTATTAAGTACTTTGTATTGTTGATTGAATCAGGCGTTACTTTGCGGAGGTCCATATTTTTATAGAAGCGGAATTACACTAGAAATTCGACATATACAAATTACTTTGTATTGACACTTTATTTAGAATTTTTACATCTGACATATACACGAAAAAATAAATATTAAAAAAAAACAACTAAATCTGTTAGTTGCCTTACTAGGCAAAGCAACCCGTACACCTGATTACAAATAGTTAGTTTCAGTTTTTCATTTTTTTTTACTAAATTAACAAATCTGCTGGAATCTAAAACTAATACTACATGTTTTTTTTTTGTAAATAAAAACATTTCATCTGATAACTCTTAAAACATCTTCTGTGTCATCATAATGACAGTGATCTTAGCCACTTCACAAGTATAATAATAATAAATATTCGGGACATTTTTGCACACACGGTCATCTGACCCCAAACTAAGCAAAGCTTGTAATATGGCTGCCAGAGACTGATATACATACATATATAGGTTTAAATACATACTTAAATAGATATTAACACCCAGATATAGAACAAACACAAATGTTCATCACACAAATGTTTGTCCTAGGTGGGAATCGAACCCACGCCCCCAAGCTCAGAAGGCAGGTTCACTACCAACTGGACCAACGGGCTATCGTTGGATAGCCCGTTATCGGATAGTTCTATAAACGCACACTTCAATATTGAGCGGCACACAACCACAACTGCAAACGATATGATAAAACGGACGACCATATGACACTTCCATTTTATCTGAGGTCTCTTCTGTTTGTGTTAGATAGACCGTGACACGTAAGCCTTTTTTTCCCTTGTCTTTAAAATAAAGCTATAAGTGATAGTTGGTCTAGTGACTCTGTACAGTCTACTGGAAGATGTGATATTTATTCGAGCACATATCATGAAGCTAATGAGGTCTGGAACTGGGGTAGATACCGCCATGTTGGCCAGGCAGGAGCTGGCAAGTCACGTATCCAGCGCCGCCGAGCCGATCTGTCACCCTGTGTCACTCGCACATATTGGTAGACCAGGAGCCGATGGGAAAGTAGCCTTGGTAAAAAAAAGTAGGTACCTGCAGCCAAAATAACAATAAAAAAAACAATGTATTTTAGTTTTACCTTAAATAGACTCGTTCTAAGGTTCCTTATTGAACTGACCATAAAATCATCATCATCATCAACCAGAAGACATCTACTGCTGAACATAGGAATCCCCCGTTAACCTCCACACTGAACGACAGCCTGCCCTTTGCATCCACTGGATGCCGGCAACTCTCACAATGTCGTCGGTCCATCTAGTGGGAGGCCTACCTACGCTGCGTCTTCCGGTTCGTGGTCTCCACTCAAGGACCTTTCTTCCCCATCGGTTATCGGTTCTTCGAGCGATGTGGCCTGCCCATTGCCACTCTAACTTGCAAATTTAAAAAAATCATGCAATGCCTAAACTAGAGGAGTTTACTGGTAGCTATTGAATTCTACTCCTAGCTCCACCATCAGTATAATATTGTCATCTGGATTACATGTACTTCAAAAGTTTCAAATCGATACGATAATATTAGAAAATTAAATAGATTATGACCAACTAGCAAGATTTTAACAACATAGTTCGTTAGTTGGTTGTAGTAGCTTTACCTAGTCTGTGGTTACAAATTAAGTGAAGATAATAAAAGCGTGCTAAAAAAAGCGTTGTCCGTCACGGACAGCTGGTAGACGTGAAACATGACGACATAACCTTATCGTCGCAAGAAAGGCAGAATTACTGAAGCGCCAAAATAGGCATATTGAGTTATATAGATATTCGGAATCAGCGTTTTTTTCTGCGTCGATCAGTCTGGGTCCCATAGCGATACGAGCACTATTTTGGCGTTTCAGTAAAAGGAAAAAAGGGGTTTTTTCATCAACCAGAGTCCTTAAACGACACTTTTTTGGCATTTTATTCGTGCCTGTCACCTAATTTTGTTTTCCTGCAATAAATTACAAGTAAATTTTAAGTAAATTTGGCTTCCGGCAATTTAAAAGCTAATATTTTATAAGCATTTTTGAGTTATAAGCAATTTTGATTGCTATAAATATTTGAATCAAATGGCGGTTAAGAAATTATGCTTTACTGTAAATTGAAGTCATTTTTACTTAAGCGCCACTATATCACAAACCAGCAGTCCATTTATTATGGTTTGTACTTCTGGACATAGAAAATGACAAATTAATAAAAGTTTACCTTGACGTCATCGAAATTCTTGTGCTGGGAAAAAAGTTATGAATTAAAAACGAAAAAAAAAAACTTAAAACGGCTTTTTCTCGAAATGGTCATTTGGAGCTTCAGTAAATTTGCCTTTCCTGCGACGTTATGTTGGCCTAAGTGTTTTTATTATTTCTATATTTATGTGTAAGAAGGCTGTTGGCTATCCAAGTATAAATAAATAAGAGAGTGTAATAATGTTTGCAGTCACGGCATACGAGTTGGTTTTCATCCAATCCGCGCTAACAGACGTTTCAATTGAAAAATGCGTGGAAAGTTTATTTTTGAACGGAATTTATTGGGTTGCATTGATATTAAAACCTTGATACAAATATTAAAGACTAGAATCTAGAGCACGAGAAATACTCGTCGGTACCATGAAGTGAGAGTATTAGAATTACTTTACTTTTTGTCGCAAGTCTTGAACAAACACGAGTCTCAAACCAACTTATTATGTAAATTGTATCCAAGTAGAAAAAACTCCGGTGACTCCCAGTCTATTACCAATAAAACCGGCATTGCGAATCGTGCTAGCGCACAGAGGGCTCCGTACCACCACATAAATTGAGTACAAAAAAGTAGTGCAAAAAGACAACATCACGCCCATGCGGTCACCTATCCAATTATACCGACCGTACCCGGACGTTGCATAACTTCGGTGATCGTAAGAGAACCGATGGTGAACAGAAATGAGACAATTTCTTTTGTTTGAAAAATAGGCCCACCACAAACTAATACCATATAGTAATGAAACTCATGTCGATTTGTTCCTCATAATCTCTAGATTCAGTGGTAATATTAGCTATATCCGATCAAACCGGAATATTGATAAAAGCCGATTACTATGGCCACTGTTGTAAAATATGGTCTATTTATTTTTGTTTATAATTCCTAAGCATGCATCCTTTTTCGTATTAAAAACGTTTCGGTCAAGTGACTTTATAAGGGAAATGAATGAATTGTGGCAAAAATCAAAACAACACATAATTATTATTCTTTATATTATTATTCCGGTTTCATTTTTACCTTATCTTTCGTCCGAATGGTACAAAAAAAACGATGAATTTTATAGTGTTATACCCATCAATATACGGTAAATTCGGTGGGCCTAGAAAAAATTGTCTTCTTTGCCACAACTCGCATTTAGCCAGTATTTGTTGTTTTACGTTGCATTGTGTACTATAATCATGCCAAGTTTGACGCTTGTACATATTACTTATTTTACACTAGAGCAAATACAAAAATACGTTTAAAAAACGTTTATTGTATAAGATTTTTAGTCCTTTTAGTTTTAAATTTTTGACATATTTACTTAGTTAATCCACTATAACATTACATATTCTGTAAAAAAAACAAATAGCTATCTTATTGCGGTTCGAAATATACCGCCGTAATAAAGTTAAGACAGACAGACAGGTGTAGGGTTAGTAATATCATAGATAAACATTTATATACTAGAAGTAATATATAAGGTCGTGTTTACACCCTTTGGGTACGGAACCCTAAAAATCAACCTATATTGCCGTTGGCAGCAGACATGAAGTAGATCGGAAAGGGCTTTGCGACTTTGCCTTATATCAGATTTGTTTGCTTCCCCAGTTTGGGCAACTCTCATTTTGATGAGAACAAACATTTGGGATTTGAGCTATTTGAAACGTTGTGACAAACATGTCGACGGTGATACGATATTTTTCTATAAATATCCGAACTTTGTTGACATAATTAACTTATTTGTTACTAACAAAAGTTCAAAAGGAAAATCGCAGAATAAATCGTCTGGAGCAACAATTTTCTACATTTTGTAGGTACTACAAATTATCAAAATATGCGAAAAAAATATTAGCATTTATATATATATTGTCAGGAGGGAATGGTTTTGTATGGAATAGCAGATTTTTTCCCGCAAAATTCGATAAGTCTGAATAAAAAGTTGTTTTTGTTTGATGTACTGAGCGGTCTCAAATTAAACAAAAACAAAGAGCAAGAGCAAGGCTTAAGAGTATGCTAACAGATTACCAAGTAGCCCTGTATATGTGGGTACATTGAATTTATTGATGACTAGCGGTCCGCCCCAGCTTCGCACGGGTATAGATTATAGCCTATGTCACCCGGGGATAGTGTAGCTTCCCGTCAGTGAAAGAATTTTTCAAATCGGTTCAGTAGTTTCGGAGCCTATTCAATGCAAACAAACAAACAATCAAATCTTTCCTCTTTATAATATTATAGTATAGATAAGCTTATTTCTTGGTAACCAAAACGACACGGGCTACTTAAGCTTAAACGACGTCATCGATCTTCGTTTAGTCAAGCGCAGAACTGTCTACCTCACTCTTTTGTCAAAAGGTACGCCCTCAATTCAAGTAGAAACTGTAATATAAGTTGTCAGTCCGTTTACCAGCTCACTAATGTCCCACCATTTATGTAATCGGCCGCTTGAACTTCAACTTGTAACCTTCGATGACTTTTAGAGGAATCAGAATCAGAAATCATGTATTGTTCAACTGTGTCGGTCTAAGTATATGCAAGTTCTTAAAATAGGTTCAATCTCAACGACTACAATAATTTAGTACTTAAGGGTCCTGTATACCCTCTGCAGCTCTCTCGCTCGCACATTTTCACATTATTGAAGATATAAAATCAATGAGTGTGAATTTCCAAAAAGTAACAAAATCATGTCATGGTGTCTATCGTAACATTACAAACAAAGAAATGTTTGCTTCGATATCTTGTAATGTGACGGAATAAAATGACACGAGAAATAAAAATCACTTGTTACCATTTTACTGTGTCAAATTATGATATATCAAATTGACAATTTCTTTGTTTGTAATGTAAGGATAGACACCATGACATGATTTTGTTACTTTTTGGAAATTCACACTCATTGATTTTATATCTTCAATAATGTGAAAATGTGCGAGCGAGAAAGATGCAGAGGGTATACAGGCCCCTTAAGGGTGGCAAATGGATGTTCAATATTTGTTTCATTTTTGTTAAAGTTTTCATGACCGTGGATTCAATGTCCTTTAGTAGTAATATAAAACACGTTTATATGATATAAAAAGCGTCAAACAAGTCATAGTCACAGTCAAAAGTAAGCAAAGTAATTCACGGTCAAGTGAAACTCATGCCCCTGTAAAGTGGTGGAGACTTTACAAGAGGCTCCTATGGCGTTTTGGAAACAACACGAAAAGACATGTTTCACCTCGTTATATCACTTGTACGCACTCGAGCACATTTACGAGCACTTAATAAATAATAATTCACCATTTACTACACATTAACACTCGAAAATACACAAGTACAGGAAAATAATCCAAAGAGCCGACATGTATTTTCCACGTTGGCGCCAAAACTCTCCAAAATTTGTTTCAAAACCTTGATGTTGCCATTCTTGATGTTTTTGATGTTAGGGCGATAAAATTTAGTAGGTATTTAGGCTAATAGTATAAAATTAAAAATACTGATGGAATATAAAAAAAAAGGATGGATTAAGGTGGAATTGGAGTGTGTATGTTGAAAGTTATGCAAATACGACGACGTCCACACAAAAAATATTTCGCGAAAGGGCCGAATTAAAGGGTTCAAAAGGGTGTTGAAATTTTAGGTGTAACTACGCATACGAAGTCGCGGGTAACGGCTAGTGTTTTACAAAATTAAGAACAATTAAGTAATATTTTAATTATTATCGCCGATAAGTCCGTTTTTGACCTCTAATTTGTTGGTAAGTGACGATGTAGTTGAAAATTTGTATGCAGACTTAGAAGCTGCTCACCCTGAACTTGGAAATACCTAACTAGATTATTACTCTAAGGAAACAAGGAAGCCAACTAACAGGTAGTCTAATGCTCGGGTACTTTCAGGTCATGGCTTCTGGCCAAAGCTTTTATAGTTAATGCACCTCTGTTTCCCCTCGCCACTCTGAACCTAAAAGGGTAAGATGATGGATTGTATGTCGCTATATTAGCTTTGGCTATATTTGCGTACAAGATTAACTTAAGGGCCGAGCACACGATGCGTTGCGGCGGTGACGCGACAATAAGCGCAAAGTCGGCTCTGGTGGAACCGTGAGGCCAACAACCTGTCACCATGCGGTTCGGATGACACGTTAGCTCCCGAGATTGTCCTATAATAACAATAGTTGTTTCGGGAAATTCCGTGACATCTTCTCGTTCAAGATACCACAGTGTCTAAAGACAAGGGTCTTTGACCAGTGTGTGTTGCCAGTGATGACATATGGTATTGAGACGTGGTCCTTAACTGTTGGCCTTTTAGAAAAAATCAGAGTCACACAGCAAGCAATGGAGAGAGCTATGCTCGGAGTTTCTTTGCGCGATAGGATCCGAAACGTGGATATTCGCCAAAGAACCAGAGTCACCGACATAGCTGTTAAAATTTGCAAGTTGAAGTGGCAATGGGCAGGCCACATCGCTCGAAGAACCGATAACCGATGGGGAAGAAAGGTTCTTGAGTGGAGACAACGAACCGGAAGACGCAGCGAAGGTAGGCCTCCCACTAGATGTACCGACGACATTGTAAGAGTCACGGGCATCTAGTGGATGCAAAAGGCAGGCTGTCGTTCAGTGTGGAGGTTAAAGGGGGAGGCCTATGTTTAGCAGTGGACGTCTTCTGGCTGATGATGGTGATGATGAACAACAGTTGTTGTCAAACTCTGCCAATAAAGCTGACAACGCCCTTTACACATTCTCGTCCTGTTCAGTTCTCGTACAATTTTACAACAAACCAAAGTAGCGACGCTAAAATTAAAGGCCTTAACTAGCGACGAAATATTACTCGAGTGTAAATACGTACTCAGTAACTAACCACAGTTTAAGTCGCGATTTTAATCAATCGAACACGTAATGTTTGTTCGTTGAACTTGCGTTGAACTGTGTCTAAATTAAAATGTTAATTAGTAAAAAAAAAATAACTCTATTAAAAACAGTTTGCCGTTTTATTTAAAAAATACATCGCATCATCATCATCATCAGTCTGGAATAGGACCTGGCTGTCTGGTGAGGTTGCCGGTGTACTCGGTATGTACCGTGACCGACAGATTTTAAAAGATATTAAGAAATCCTTTAAAAAATATGACAGTTAACGGCTAAGATATTCATCTGGCAATCCGTTAACAGTCTGTGGTTAACAGTTATATTCTCTTTGTGGCAAACTTCACTTCAGTCATCCTACCTACATGTACAAATAATGATTTGTACAAAATAAGTTCATTTCGTATTCATTAGGAACTCCTTCCTTTAACAAACGGTATTTTGTAATTTTATTATATTAATACCTTTACAACCCCTGCATCGGATTAACTCATATACGAACAAAAAAAAAAATACCTATTTGAACTACTTGCCTACAAAATTCCATGAAGATCGAATGGACGGTACTCAAGTAACCGTCGAACAAATATAATTTTGTTTAAACGCCGATTAGTTCCATAGTAGACTCCTTTTTTCTTTTTTTATTTTCGACGGGGAAGTCTTCCAAAGGTACCCGGCTGGCGGCTGCTATGGGGTGCAGCCAGGTTATGTGGGATTATACCCACTAAAAACCCCAGCCAGACCAGCCTTAGTGCTTGACAATAGGGCTCCGGGATCTCCAGAGGAACGCACTGGAGCCCTCGGCACTGCGCTACGGCTCCTCCCGAGACAAGACCCACAATAGACTCCCTAGACCTCACTTCGCTCGGCCAATTAGCAGACGTTTCTATGTAGGACCTTTTCTATCATCATCGTCAGCCAGAAGACGTCCACTGCTGAACATAGGCCTCCCCCTTTAACCTCCACACTGAACGACAGCCTGCCTTTTGCATCCACTGGATGCCAGCGACTCTCACTATGTCGTCGGTCCATCTATAGTGGGAGGTCTACCTACGATGCGTCTTTCGGTTCGTGGTCTCCACTCAAGAACCTTTTTCCCCATCTTTTCTTTTTCACCTTTTCTATGTAAGGAAGTAATTATGGAAAAGCATAGAACGAGCCTTGGCGGATAATCCATCTATTAAGGATTCTGCGTTCTATTAAAATTAGCATATCAGTAAATTTCGTAAAATGGTTCAAAAAGGGAAAAAAGCAGTATTTCTTAATAACATCGAACCATTACACAGCAGGAATGCTTTGATCCCATCCCGAAAAACTGTCCTTTCAATATTAGGAAAAGGCGGTATTTTCTTGAGACAACTAGTTTTTGTTTTGCTGTTGAACTTTTGTTAAGCATCATAATAAGCCTCAGACCACTGCTGGACATAGGCCTCTTCCAAGGCACGCCACTCAGCAAGCTGTTGCTTCCTGCCACTGCCAGCTGTCTTACGTAGTTATATCGTCACTCCATCGAGTATAGAAGTTTTATGAGGATTTAAATTATAGCTGCTGAGTCGTTTTAGATAGTCATCATCATCATCATCATTCAGTCATAGGAGGTTCACTGCTGGACACAGGCCTCTTCCATCGATCTACAAAAGAGCCGGTTGGAAGCGGCCTGCATCCAGCGTTTTCCTGCGGTCTCTTATAGGTTGTCTGTCCATCTTGTGGGACGTCCTACGCTACGCTTACCGGTCCGTGGTCTCCATTCGAGAACCTATTGGTCGCATCGGCCATCAGTTTTGTGCGATATGTGCCCTGCTCACTGCCACTTCAACTTGCTAATACGGTGGGTTATATCGGTAACTTTCGTTTTGATAGTAAAATAGATTTTTAGTCTTAATTAACCAAATAAAATGGACTTTTGGACAGGTAGGTATTTGTTTTGTCAAAAATAACGAGCTTAGTAAAAATAATTATCGTTAAATTTAATACACTTACTTCAGAAACTATTTATACCGGCTAATAAAGTTTTGAGATATAAGCGTTTAAACATTTTGTTCGGATTACGAACGGATGCTCTGTCCTTTTCTTGCAAGTTGAGTTTGTATTACGTACTTACATGTGACGTCATAGTGCGGTCTCTGTCTAGCAAGACTACCTTCCTTAATTTTGAACACATTTCTATTTTTAGTGTTCGGCTCTATTGATCAGCTTTATAGAAAAAAAACTTATAGGCTATTGTTACATTGTGAGGTCCTGAGGCACTTAAAATAGCATTAATTTAGCTGAAATGGTTACGTTACATCATCTACTCACATTTTGCATTACATGGGTCAGGTGCTTCATTGAAATATGACAAAAGATATAACACAAGATGTATTAGGGACGCAATTGAGCGAAACCAGGGCTCGAAAGTGTTCGCGAAGAATTCGTCTATTGGGAAAAGCCAAGCTGAAGATCTAAGATGGCAGTATCATTTCATCAAAGCCGGAGATTCTGAGAAAGCTCGAGAGGTTTTACGGACAGTTGTACACCTCGTATGGACCCGGGTATGTCCTAAAACTGCGACCAGAACCACCGGAGGATGAGCAGCAGCGTCCTGTTAGTACACGGTGAACGTACTGCGATCTCCAAGCCGCCTGCCAACCGTGGGGATTATGGCAACACCCCTCTCTAAGAGGGAGGCCTTGTTCAGCAGTGGACATTTAATGGCTGATGATGTGATGTGTGTACACCTCGACACGATGGCCTATTGTCAGTACAGCTCAGGACAAGAGAGCGAAACTGACCCGACATTACACTGAGGACATCCCAGACATCAGCTTGTACGAGATTAGAATGGCTCTGAAACAGCTATATAGTGTCACGTACAGACAAATCTCCAATCACAAATTACATCACGCTTGTCACTTGTTTCACACTGGCTACATAGTATATTGTAACATCCATCTGTAAGCCGAAAGCGATGGAATCCCACCTTAATCAGCATTAACAAAGTGAAAAGCTATTCGCCATGTAATTCGTACTTAGCCTCGCGTATTAAAGGGTTGGGGCAAAAAGATCCTAATTAAGGCCTGGGAAAATCCTGGCAACGGAGGAAATTACGAGGATCTGGGATTGCTTCTTGAGATAGCTTACAGATGAGGCGCAATGCTTAAGGTAGACTTTTTTGTAAGATAGGCAAAGTAATTTGATAAAAGGAACCTACATTATCTATTTATCCGGCATTAATTTGTTTTTGTTATGTTTCTTTTGTTTTCTGGCAATCTTTTATTTTAGTCGTGTTGTAATTTGTTTTGTGATATTCATTTGTTTTCAATGAAAACTGAATAATCTTGACTGCACAAATTAGAATAATATGTTGGACCACCGTCTGTGGTTATGGTCCAACTTCAATAATCTTTATACGACTGCTTCTAAATTTTCACCCGCGCAATTCCATAGAGATCGTACATTTAGCCGACTGGTACGGCTCAGTGGCAGCGCGTCTGCTTCCCAAACCGTAATGGTTCGATTTCAGGCTGTGCAGATAGATCTTTGAATGACGAATTTAAGGTGGTTCAATTCACCTATGGCGGGAAATTTAAATTTTAAACAGTTTTTTGGTCCTAGTAGCCAGGCCAGGTAATTATTTTTAAATAACACAATGTTTGCGTAAAATGTACATTACATGCTGCATGCTGCATGTGCATTGCATGCTGTTCTTTACATTATAATGTACAATTATTTAACAGTAACGCACCATATTACTTACATTTGTGAATAAACCGTTTGAAACAGCAAAAATTTGTTTATTCACAAATGTAAGTAATAATGGGCATTAGAGATAAATAGCTTTACATGATTTTGTAAAGAATAATAATCAATTTGCGCAAACATCATGGTTGTTTACAATAATTACCCGGCCTAGCTAAGAGGACAAGAAAACTGTTTGAAATTTGAATTTCCCGCCATTTGTGCAACGAACCACCTTAAATAGGTATGCACTCTGAGTGTGGGTGTTTGTGTCTGTATATTCCATGGTATCCATGGCATCCATGATGCAAGTTACCCTACTGGGGAGCTATGACTGCGAAACGTTATTCATTTAGCTATTAGAGTATATCGCACTTTAAGAGAATAATAATCAAAAATAGAGCAACTGGTTCCCACCAATTGCTCTATTTCTATCAAAATACTTCATGTTCAACAATTTCAACTACTTTTTAACTACAGCAGGCCTAGCACGGGCCGTAGACTAAATTAATAATAAAAAAATAATAAATATCTGGGACATTTTTGCACACACGGTCATCTGACCCCAAACTAAGCAAAGCTTGTAATATGGCTGCCAGAAACTGATATAAGTACATATATATTTTTAAATACATACTTAAATAGATATTAGCACCCAGACATAGAACAAACACAAATGTTCATCACACAAATGTTTGTCCTAGATGGGAATCGAACCCACGCCCCCAAGCACAGAAGATAGGTTCACTACCAACTGAGCCACCGGGCAATTCTGAGCAATTGTCTTTCCATCGTTTTTATCCCGCGAGAAAAAGACAAACGTATCCATATTCTAGCTTTGTCGCGTCTAGGCGTGGATAAAAACGGTGGAAAGACTATTTATCCACAACCCATGCTAGGCCTGCTGGGTATTCAAATTCTTTGCCTTAACCTTGTTTTTTCTTTTCTTTTTTTTGCTACTTTTGAAGATGCTACATAATTTTAATTGTTTTTTTTTCAGTGTGATGGAGACTCGTGTCAAGCATCGGTAATAATCAAAAATAACTTATGGACATATTTTTATTTATCTACCAATCGTTATTATTATTTTTTAAATTAAAATTAATGCTGGCCTATATTTTGTCCAAAGAATAAGCGTTGCCATACAACGTGGCAATGCTGCCAGCATTTTGGGAACGCTGCCCACCGGTAGCGGATTGTTAGATTAGTTTTAGTTTTAGATTAGTTTTAATTATTTACTTGAAATGATTATGTTGTTTGATTTTACGTTAAATTAAATTGTTAATTTCAGTGCAGCGGTACTCGGTGTGCGGCTTCAGTGAGTGACTTTAATTTGTATGGTTACTACAATGGCATATTTTATTGACTGCAACTCTTTCTAAGCACCTTTTAGGTTGAAACGTATGTGGGCTTCACAAATAGGAAAAAAACAAACAACGGCATTAATTTAAAGCAGGGGTGTCCAACAAAATTTTGTGGCGGGTCGGATTCATTAACTTTGTCGCCATGGCGGGCCAAGAGATGCTTCGTAACTGAGCAAATCAAGACTAATATAAGTAAAATGGTAGAAAGGGTATAATTAGAACCTTTTGGCGGTTAAAAATTACCCAAAAGTTAAAAGTTACCCAACTTTTGACTCATTCGCGGATTAGGAACCTTGGCGGGCCGCATTGTGGCCCGCGGGCCGTATGTTGGACACCCTTGATTTAAAGCAACCATAGTACCCACGTCTGAGTGGTTTTGTTTTATAAATGCAAATCAGAATATAATAGGCACAAACAGTAGGATCAAAGCTGGGTAGGTTTGGGTTCTAACTAGACTGGGTTTGGTTTTTATCTAAATTTCTTTTCCAAAGGATTCTTTGTTAGTTTTGATGTGAAGTTTTGTTACAACGTGAATAAATGAGACAATTTCTTTTGTTTGAAAAATAGGCCCACCACAACTAATACCGTATAGTAATGAAACTCATGTCGATTTGTTCCTCATAATCTCTAGATTCAGTGGTAATATTAGCTATATCTGATCTAACCGGAATATTGACAAAAGCCGATTACTATGGCCACTGTTGTAAAATATGGTCTATTTATTTTTGTATAAACATTCTTAAGCATGCATCCTTTTTCGTATTAAAAACGTTCCGGTCAAGTGACTTTATAAGGGAAATGAATGAATTGTGGCAAAAATCAAAACAAGACATATTATTCTTTATATTATTATTCCGGTTTCATTTTTACCTTATCTTTCGTTCGAATGGTACAAAAAAACACGATGAATTTTATAGTGTTATACCCATCAATATACGGTAAATTCGGTGGGCCTAGAAAAAATTGTCTTCTTTAATGATATACTGGGTTAGTTGGTGTCACAGTTGAAGTGAGCTCTTAGATCTGCGATGGGTATAGTAAAGCTAGACTTTATATTTAAGAGTTTCACAGATAAAACACCAGCTAGCCTGGTTTTTATATTATTAACTGGTTACTTACTACCTATAGTTTTAATTGACGGTCTAATCGAAGATAATCATAATCATCTTTATTTCATGGATAAAAAAGCCAATATCACAAAGATAAAATAGAAATATCTTAAAATATAAGTAATACAAGGTAACATATAGTATGTATCATCATAATCAGCCTTTTAACAGTCCACTGCTGGACCTTTAGCCTACCCCGAAAGGGTGATTGGGCCATATCCACCACGCTGGCCCAGTGCGGGTTGGTATATAGTATGTATATAAAGTATGTATATATGTATATAGTATGTATATAAAGGCTTAAAAATAAGGCTTTGATATATGGAAGATATTCGGTACAAATAATCGGCTTCTGGTAACAAATTGGTTGGTTCACAGAACCTGCACTATACGGGGTGTAGCACTCTCGAAGCCAAAAGAAGGTAATTGTACTCATCATTATAAACCACTTTTAGTATGGGACCAACCCTAAAATCGCGAAAAAAAATTAGCTGTTCCATACATTTTGTCGAGTGTCAATGACCGTTTTCTATAGAACAGCTGGTATTTTTTTCGCGATTTCAGGGCTGGTCCCATAGTAAAAGTTGTTCATAATGATGACTACAATTACCTTCTTTTGGCTTCGACAGTGTTCCCTTTACACCCCGTATAAGCAGAGCTTGTGTTGCAGGTTTCTGTATAAGTTTATGCTAACCTGCTTAAGCTATATTAAGCATATTTATTATAAATATGTATAATGTTATATGATTATTTACGGGATATTTACCGTGGTAAGGTTGTGAACAACCGTAATAGTATAAAACATTGTTTTAATATGTATAATATTTGAATCACTATCAAAATAAAGTTTTTTTTTAAACTATTTCATACTTTTCCAGTGTAAAGGAATAAGATGCAACTCAAAGGTATGCACTTTGGATAATTTTACATCGATGTTTCAGTATTCCTAAATTTTTTCTATCGAGTAGGTAAACGAAATTGGAAATAGCCGTCTGTTCTGCATGATATGTGCCCTGCTGCCACTTCAACTTGATAATCCACGACTATGTCGGTAACTATCGTTCGTCTACGGAACTCCTCATTTTGGATTCCATTTCGTATATCAGTGGTTCCCAGTTAATTTTTCCTGCGTACCACTTCAAGAAAGACCTCAAACTCGCGTACCCCTCGAGCTCGGCTCAAGCACCGGTGCAGACTCAGTTTGTGAGGTACAGTAAAGTATGAAACTCTGTATGCAGTCAGTTGGACTGCAGACGGACTACAAATGGACTGCATACGGTGTAGTGTGACGTCTTTCATAGGATTTCTCTTAGTCTAGAGATTGCCGCGCGTACTTCTTGATGCAACTACCGCTAGCGGTACGCGTACTACTAATTGGGAACCACTGTCGTAGAGAAACCCTGAGCATAGCCCTCTCCATAGCTCGTATATACTTGAAGTGATTTAATTTAATTGCAGTGTACCGGTGTATCATGTACAGCATCGGTAAGTCATACGACACTAAGATCGAGGACTCGTTGCTTTTACAAACTTTTATTTAGTTTCACCTGTCCCGGTGTCTGTCTGTAATCAAATCTAGCAAGTAAAGTTACCACGAACCGGAAGACGCAGCGTAGGTAGGCCTCCCACTAGATGGACCGACGACATAGTGAGAGTCGCTGGCGTTCAGTGGATGCAAAAGGCAGGCTGTCGTTCAGTGTGGAGGTTGAAGGGGGAGGCCTATGTTCAGCAGTGGACGTCTTCTGGCTGATGACGATGATGATGATGATAAGTAAAGTTAGACCCACTTCCCGGTGTTTGATTGAACTGAAATTTGGCATACTTGTCAAGTTCCGATGACAATACAATATTATGGTGACAACGAGCTGATCTGATGATGGAGACGGTGGACAACGGCACTCCTCGATGGATAATAGTAGACTGGCAGTGTTTGGGATCATTTTGATTAGCACACCATTCCGATCGCTAATTTCATAAAAGCTTGGCTTGAAAAAACTTGTTTACTTTAGTATCATACTTTAACGGCCTATTATCCGAGTCGCGTAGGCAACAAAACGCTCCCTCAGCACCCGCCAAGTTATAGCGACGATGTATTTTACCACCCAAAAGTCAGGACGCCCGCGGGGGGAATGCAACGACAAAAACGAACGTAGGTCCGACCTCGATGACGCCTGGCGCCGCACTGAACGCGGTGCGCGCAAATTCTCAGGACCTTTTTACGGTTTTAATTTCACTAAAAAACGAAACTATACACTATCAAAATTCTATCCAAATAAAAAAATTTTGAATAAAATTTTCTTTCAGTACATGGAATTTCCAGGTTGTAACGAGCTTTCATTAGAGCATAAAACGATAAACTAAATCGACTTTGTTTCAGATTTTTTTTGATCGAGGAAAGTTTATTCTATCGTGTTTTGAACCAAATCATAAACTCAAACAGATGTATCTGTGACATGTATTTTTTCCAGCTCAAATATTGTAATTTAACTGAATAAAATTGATTTAAAAGCGTCAAATTTGCTATAAGAGGTCGTTAACTGTAGCATCTATATTAGTTTTTTTATTTATTTTCGTTGTAGTTTTATACAGACCTCCTCTATAGGATGTACTTTCAATAATAATAATAATAAATATTCGGGACATTTTTGCACACACGGTCATCTGACCCCAAACTAAGCAAAGCTTGTGATATGGCTGCTAGAAACTGATTTACATCTCTACATAGTATAAATTGAAGTCGCTTTCCGCGTCTGTCTTGTCTGTATGTCTGTATGGCCGCTAACTCCTCCTAAACCACGCAACGGATTTTGATGCGGTTTTCACCATCAGTTAGATACATTTTCAAGGAAGGTTTATCAATATAACTAGCTACCTACCCTGGCTTCGCACGTAAATTACACCCGTGCGAAGCCGGGCGGGGCGTGTCGCTAGTACATAATATATTTTTAAATACATACTTATATAAATATTAACACCCAGATATAGAACAAACACAAATGTTCATCACACAAATGTTTGTCCTAGGTGGGAATCGAACCCACGCCCCCAAGCTCAGAAGGCAGGCCAACCGGCTAATCGGCTTTAGGATAGACCCTATGGTGCATATTGGTGAATGTCATTTGCCTTTGAAGTTTTGAGGTTCTAATACCGGTTTCCTCGTGATGTTTTCGTTCGCCGTTGTTGAGCGATTGCATCCAAACTGTACATTATCGTATTTATTGAGGTACTTAGTGCAGGGCCGAGGATCGAACCAGGTGCCGTCAGATTGTAAAGCGCACATGCTACCGCCCAGCCACCATCGCACTAAAAATATTTTTCTATATTTTCTTTTTTTTCTAGTGCGACGGAGATGAATGTACAAGAAAAGTTGCTCTGTGGTAGCGGTTTACTAATTATTTATATTTATTATTAAAATAATTAAATTAATAGCAAACTGTCATTTAACTGTGTTTTGTATTTCAACGGCAATTGATAGGCTTGCAAAACTTAACGAATGCCCGTTCTCGACTGTTTTTAAAATAATTATTAATTAATATTTTTTATATAATAAATCACGTAGGCACGCGCATATTTATTATATTATTTTCCATTGATATTGTTTTTTTTATTTGTATGAGTCTATGTTACTTGAAAATAAATGATTATTATTATATTTTCATTTTGTAACCCGATGAGACTGAGCCACCAAGATAAAGGCTTTGCCTAGTTTGGGGCGCATTGCTACCTCACGCCATCTCACGCAGAATATCTGATTTAGAAATGTATTTTATTAACCTTCTTTTTTATTTATTTTTTTAATACTGTGTAACTTGCTACTTCTGTTTGTATTCTGTGTTAATGTCCATGTAACTTATTCTTAGAAAATAAACATTATTATTTATTTATTAAAAAGAATAATGAGTAATTCTGTAAAAAATAAATATGGGTCGAGGGCACTGAACTTCGCTCATGTTTATGAATAAATAAATTTTCGTGACATTTTGCACACACGGTCATCTGACCCCGGACTAAGCAAAGCTTGTACCATGGCTGCCAGAGGCTGATGTACATACATATATATTTTTAAATACATAAATAGATATTAACACCCAGATATAGAACAAACAGTGAATCAGTTTCTTCTAGGCAAGCGTGCTCCATCTTAGACCGCATCGTCGCTTTACATCAGGCGAGTTGGCGGTTAATCGCAAGCCTATTAATCAATAATAATTATTATTTAAAAAAAAAACATCACATGAATATTTGCCCTACATGGGAATCGAACACACACCCCGATGCGCAGAATGCAGGTTCACTACCAACTTGACCAGCGGGCTATCAATGTACCTACTACAGTCCGGCCGCTGAACGTCTGTCAGCAGGAAGTCTGACAGATGTTAAAATATTTAAAAAAAAAAACTTTCAGTTGTTTACTGTAGTATTGGCTATAAGCTACAATCTTACATTCAAAGAACTACTTAAAGTGACCAGAATTTCTACGCACTCTTTAAGCATCTACACATTTTTTTTAAACTCCTTGCAACATTAATGAATTATTGTCATTTTACCAATTGGTATTTAATATGGCTGTTTGTAACGACTTAGCAACTTTTTTTGGAAAATGCGAACAGGAATTTGACTGCAATGTTTGAGCTTTTCACAGGGACAAGGTAAATAATGAACAATTTAATATTTTTTTTAACCGCATTCCGTTTTTCCCAGTCATTTTAAATTAATAGCCAAACAACTGAACCAATTTTAATGAAATTTAAAAGAATGCCATCATCATCATTTCAGCCATAGGACGTTCTCTGCTGGACATAGGCCTCCCCCATCGATCTTATTATGCTATTAAGTAAAAAGATATTTTCAAATCGGTTCATTAATTACGGAGATCTGAGGTAACAAACATTAAAAGAAAAAAAAAACAATTCCGAAACCCCCCCCCCCCTTCTTTTTGAAGTCAGTTAGAAAGTCGTTTCTGGCGATACAATTGAATATAAGGTCGTAAAGAAAATTTTGGCATACATTTCAAAAATGTCCGCCAAACTATATCCAGTAGAGTTGTCAGCGCCATCTAGTGCAGCTATACGGAAGGAAGGCCCAGAAAAGCTTTCAATGAAATTGCGTTTTTCAATAGAGCTTACTCTTTCGCTCCAGTTCAACGTTAAGAGAAAAAACAAACTTTGCAAATAAACAAGTAGGTACTCTTAAAAGCTTTCCATGAAGCCTCTACAAATATTAGCGGAGAAAATGAAAAGGGAACGAATTTGAGCGTTTGTTTACAACGGGGAATCAAAACTGTTGGTTTTGTTAATCTGTTTAGATTTGCTGATACTTGTTTACGTGACGAAACAAATGGTCTGGAAAAGGACGTACAGCTTTAAAGTAGAGGTAAAATCTACGTAACGGTTTCTAAATAAACCAAGAGTCGGGAGATTGTGGAAGTAAGTCTTGAATAACTCCCATTTAATAAAACCAATGGTAATGGAGCCGTGGTAGCCCATGTGGGAGACCTCTAGACTTGAAAGCGCGAGTCACGGGTTCAAATCCCCGGGCCAGTACCAATGAGCTATTTGGAACTTATGTACGGATTTTCATACCACTGGATTTTCGGTGAAGGAAAACATCGTGAGGAAACCTGCATACGTACGGAGAAGGAATTCAATGGCGTATGTGAATCCACCAATCCGCACTGGGCCAGCGTGGTGGATATGGCCCAATCACCCTTTCGGGGGTAGGCTAAAAGTCCAGCAGTGGACTGTTAAAAGGCTGATTATGATGAATAAAACCAAAATGTGTGAACACCATATCAGTGTTTCCATAATAAAAACCAAGAACATAAAAATCCCCATTTAATATGTACCAAAGCCACCACTAATATACGAAATTATAATTTTTAGATACTAAAGTTTCATGCCCTTACTCTAAAAACTAAAGAAGTTAGAATGTTTTAAAGAATTAGGACAGATAAACAGACAGACAGACGCATACAACGAACTTATTAGGGTTCCTTGCAGTACTTCAAAAACCTAAAAAGTTTTTTAAACTCCTATAAACAGTTTTTTTTTCCAACTTTCCAAATTTTCGGCATTTCGAACATGCTGCTACTTCAAGATTATAATAAATTTCTAATTTTAATAATACATTTATTTATTAGTTCCACAATATGCAGGTTATGCTATCTTATTATATTAAAATATTCAATTCTAAATGTAAGATTAAATTTATAACAAAATACAATAAATAAATAAAACAAAATAAAATAACTTCTGAGGTCCTAGCCCCCAACAGTAGTCCCTAAATTTGTGGGAGCCAGTTCTCTTCTAGAGTGTTTAAGAAAATGTACGCATCCATGCTATAATATTATGCTATGTAACAACTAATCAAAAAATTAGGATATGTACCTCAAGTAGATTAATTAAGATAAATAAGATAAGTACCTTTACCGGCAGCCCTGCGCACGGCTCCTAAAACCCTACACCCTAGGCAATGCCCCCCGGGAGCCAGTTACCATTCCACAATACCAGGATAGTGTCAACCTCAATAAAAAAAACGCTTTGCCACCGGTCTCTCCCAACATTAAGGCGAGGTTTTCCCTCTATTAAGCAACAATTATTAATACAGATGACCATAATCCTTGGTTTATTGTATTAAAGTCGCATTTAGCGGAGCAAAATCATGGCACTTACACACAGTCGTGCTTTTCGCTACGTCTATTTTTGGGGTTTTTCTCATATTTTTCGAAAAGTATAGCTGTAATGTAAAATTTATCTCACCAGTTTCCTTCATAATTATGAAATCTATATATCAACCTATCGCAGACATAACTTAACAAATAGGTAATTGAATGAATCCAAAAAAACAGGGATAATAGCGCAAATCAGTGCTACGTTGATAAGTTTTTTCTATCGAGCGAAATGTGCTTAATCGTGTTTCGGTCTCATGGGTTTCCTAGATAAAACATTAAATTTTGTTATGCCATCATTTTTATAATTTTAAGCTAACCATGGAGGTAAGCACACTTAAACTAGAATGACCATAATTGGTAAACGTCGGAAAAGCGTTAAACGTCGTCTTAACTTTGAAACGACTGCCACGCCCGCGCCGCTCGTCTCTTCTGTACGAACCACGCCAGTGGGCTTACTCTTGACACTCGATTTCAATCGTAATTTGGGATTTGGATCAAAAACATGCCATTTGGTACTCTTCAATCGCGTCAAGAGTACCGAAAGCGTCGAGTTGAATCGATTTTATTTAGGTCCATAAAATTCCACCATTATCGGTTCCAATCGTGCGCTAGTTTAGAATTCAAGAGTACCAAAATGGCATGTTTTCGATCCCAATCCCAAATTCGATTGAAATCGAGTATCAAGAGTAAGCCCACAGATCAGCCACTGACCTTGTTAACATTATTATGGCTCATGTAACTGTAGATACCGATACAAACAACTTTCGGTACATCCATGTAGCTACGTTAATGTTGCTGGTCCGCTTGTACTGTACCAAAGTTCCTTCACAACAACCTCCCGAACTCCCAACTCCGTCTGTCCGTAGCTCTAATTAAAACTTTACCCTGATAACTGCATATCAGTACAATGTACTGCTCGTGACGCGTTCCTGTTTACGAGGAATTCAAGAAAGGATGTGGGTTACAATTAAAATGATTAACAGTTCTTAGTTCCTTATAATTAAGCGGAATGTTTATTTAGGGATACAATATATAAAATTGGAACTTTGAATCTTCATGATTCAAAGTTCCAATTTTATCATGTCCAAGTTTAGTCATGATATTCCAAAAGTATTTAATTTCAATAAACACTTCATCGAAAACTCGTTATGTCGAATGACGATACACCGGTAGCATTTCTTGTAGCGACATGAATATAAAGTTCTTATTCAATTTTGTAATAATTTATAATTATTATCTAAGCAAAATACAAGCTAAAACTAAAACTACAAATACAGTTAGACTGCCGATAGACCGTTGAAGGTCTAAAGACAATCCAAATGCTCAAGCCCACTACCAGTTGGCAGCGTACCCAGCATGCTGGCGGCATTACCACGTTGAATGGCAATGCTTATGCGTTGAGCCAGAAACACGCCAGCATTTTGGTCACGCGTCGCATTAACCAGGCGCTCTGAAAGATTTTTGAAAATGAGGTGAACTCCCGGTCCCCAAGGGCCCAATGTCTCGACCCCAAACGCCTCAAATATGTAACCACTGCCGAGGTTAGCATATGTGCTGCTCTGCCGAATTGGCAGCCGCGCCAGCCCTACCCCGTGTCTCAGGAAGATGTGACGGCGCCAAAGTATCGACACAAGTTGCGTCCCATACAAGGGGCCGCCCCCTTATTATTATAGTGGTTTAAAGATACTATTTAAATAAATATGGATTGAAATAAATCTATAAACAATATAGTAAGTCATTCAAACACAAAAAAATAATTGTTTAGTAGACCATCTGAGAAGTGCTTGATTTTTTATTTAATAATCTTGATTATAGGCAGCTTATTGCTAACAGGACAGGTTTAGTGAAAAGTACAATTAAATATAATAAGTATAATACTGAAGAAATAAATGTTGTTCTCAGACAAAAGGATTTTTATCGGATACATTTCGGAGAGTGTGCATCGGATCTGCACGATCTAATTCCCTCCTGCCCATTTTTATATCAGACTGCCAGAGCGGGCACGAAAAATCGTCACCGCTTTATGGTTGATGTTCCGAAAACCCGTACGAAGCGCTTTGATTCCACAGTTATTATGCGAACTGCTAGTCTGTGGAATTTGCTGCCTGAATGGATGTTCCCCGATGGTTACAATCTGGGTGTCTTCAAATCACGAGTGAATCGGTTCCTTCTAGGCAAGCGTGCTCCAATGTAGACCGCATCATCGCTTAACATCAGGCGTGATGGTGGTCAAACGCAAGCCTATTATTAATTTATAAAAAAAGGAAACCTGCATACGTACGGAGAAGGAATTCAACGGCGTATGTGAATCCACCAACCCGCACTGGGCCAGCGTGGTGGATATGGCCTAAATCACCCTTTCGCGGGTAGGCTAAAAGTCCAGCAGTGGACTATTAAAAGGCTGATGATGATGATGATGAATTATTTAATGGAGCAATTAGATAGTCAGTATGTTTTCGAGGCAAAGTTACAGATAGTTAGTTCGAGCAAAAGGATGCTCTGTCCCTTTCCCGCAAAGTGAATGTCAGTATGGAGTTTGTATGGCGTACTTACGAGCACAGAATACATAATAGTATAGCCCGTTGCCGTGGAGACCATGGGTTGTTGGGGGACTGAGGCCAAGAAGCTCATTTCGGAGATAGGGCACAGGCTCAAGGAAAAGTGTGGTGACTCCCGCTCCGGCTCGTTCCTGGTGCAGAGGTTGGCCATTGCCATCCAACGCGGTAACGCAGCGAGTATTTTCGGTGCCGGGAACGGTCAGGGGTGGGTTATTTGAATAGTTATTAGTTTAGTTGTTAATAATTTGGCCGAGATTTAAAAAATGTATTTTATATTATAAAGAGAAATAAACGGCTTTATTATAGTATAGTGGTATAAGACAATTTAAGTCATCTGTAAGTATAATGCATCTCAGACATAAACATTTCTTTGGACACATTTTGAAATTTAAATTATTTTAATATTTAAATAAAAATAATCATTGCCAGAGACTATTAGCCTCTAAAGATCTCTGTTTAAATTATTCTTCATAATTTTCTCCACTCACTTCAGAAAAAAGTGCAGCGCACCAAATTCTCAAAGCTAGTGATAATGGAGCACAAGTGCAAAAACAGTAAGTATAATTCACACAATGAAAGTCGTAGGTCAGGGAATCTATACTAATATTATGAAGTGGAAAGATTTGATTGTTTGTTTGTTTGTTTGCATTGAATAGGCTCCGAAACTACTGAACCGATTTGAAAAATTCTTTCACTGACGGGAAGCTACACTATCCCCGGGTGACATAGGCTATAATCTATACCCGTGCGAAGCTGGGGCGGACCGCTAGTCTATACTAATATTATAAAGAGGAAAGATTTGATTGTTTGTTTATTTGTTTGCATTGAATAGGCTCCGAAACTACTGAACCAAATTTGAAAAATTCTTTCACCGACGGGAAGCTACACTATCCCCGAATGACATAGGCTATAATCTATACCCGTGCGAAGCTGGGGCGGACCGCTAGTCTATACTAATATTATAAAGAGGAAAGATTTGATTGTTTGTTTGTTTGTTTGTTTGTTTGTTTGCATTGAATAGGCTCCGAAACTACTGAACCGATTTGAAAAATTCTTTCACTGACGGGTAGCTACACTATCCCCGGGTGACATAGGCTATAATCTATACCCGTGTGAAGCTGGAGCAGACCGCTAGTATATTATAAAACTGCTATAAAGCCTCGCGATAAATCGACTGTTCCACAGAACCATAAACTACAGAATTATTATTCGATTATTCGCACGACAATGATACATCGATATTCGAAATTGAACATGTAACAATAATTCGTTTTCGATTTTGTTTACTGTGATTTATGATTACTAAAAATATAAAAACAGCTGGCTTAGAATAAAACGAATTTAGGTACATTAAATTACATTCTATAAAATAAATTGCCATTAGAATATGAAACTAACAAGTTGCAAGTTGAAGTGGCAATGGGCAGGCCACATCGCTCGAAGAACCGATAACCGATGGGGAAAAAAGGTTCTGGAGTGGAGACCACGCACCGGAAGACGCAGCGTAGGGAGGCCTCCTACTAGATGGACCGACGACATTGTGAGAGTCGCTGGCATCCAGTGGATGCAAAAGGCAGGCTGTCGTTCAGTGTGTAGACCTATGTTCAGCAGTGGACGTCTTCTGGCTGATGATGATGATGATGATGATGATGATGATGATGATGAGAATATTAAAAAACGGATTGTCATTGTCTTAGAATAGTATTTTTGAGTCATAAGAACGGTACAATGTTTTCACCAAAACAGCGTTTTAAATTTTCATATAAATTAAATTAAAAAAACGCTGTGCATTTAACATAGTTTTTTGACCTCGATCTTAAATGTTGTAATAGTATTAACACAGACTACGTAAAAGTCTTTGAGTAGGTATTAAGCTTTATCCATTAGCTCGTGGTACAATAAGCATTCGACAATAAAAAGGTTGTAGATGTCACTAGGTCTAGGTATATTCGTTCTGTCACAGCAACAAGTCACTTATTTGTTTTTATATTCGTTTTGTCACAGCAACAAGTCACTTATTTGTTTTTATATTCGTTCTGTCACAGCAACAAGTCACTTATTTGTTTTTATATTCGTTCTGACACAGCAACAAGTCACTTATTTGTTTTTATATTCGTTCTGACACAGCAACAAGTCACTTATTTGTTTTTATATTCGTTCTGACACAGCAACAAGTCACTTATTTGTTTTTATATTCGTTCTGTCACAGCAACAAGTCACTTATTTGTTTTTATATTCGTTCTGACACAGCAACAAGTCACTTATTTGTTTTTATATTCGTTCTGACACAGCAACAAGTCACTTATTTGTTTTTATATTCGTTCTGACACAGCAACAAGTCACTTATTTGTTTTTATAATATTAGCTAACAAAGATTGTGAATTTGTTGGCCGATATTTTCTCTTTTTAACCGACTTCCAAAAGGTGGAGGTTATCAATTCGACTGTATGTTTATTTTCTATGTATGTTACGCGATTACTCCGCCAATTTAGAATTGTTTTTGATGATATTTTTTTTGGTTGCTAGGTCATATCTCATAGGTGGTCCCATATAAATTTTATGAACATTGATTCAGCGCTTTTTAAAAAATGTACTAAAACATGAAAATAAGTAACAAATTCAATGTACAATGTAAACATTGTACAGTGCCACCAACTTAGCTGTTAAGGTGGGCAAAATTGGATCTACAGTTATTTCTTGGTGAATTTCATACTTTGTTCTCCACTAGCGACACTGTCAACTGAACAGCAAACATAGAGGTTCCTAGAACAGAACTTCAAAAAAACAAAGAAGTGTCTCCATGGCAACCGAGCCCTGTTGTTTTTCGTTAAATTTTTCATGACCATGGATACAAAGTATTTCAGTCGTAATATTAAACAATATTTTCTACTTTTTAGTGTCAGCTTGTAAATGTAGGTATAGTCATGAAGTCGGTTCTTTTTTTTTTCTAAAATATATCTTTATTTTATAGCGAATACGTCCGCGCTTACCAACAACTAGTCGGTAAGCGACGATGTGGTCGAAGATGAAGCACACAGTCTTAGTATATACCTATTCAATCTTACCTTGAAAAGGTCCACATTATATCATCCATCCACATTTTATCAGGAAACAAGGAAGCTGGCAGGCTATTCCATTCCTTGGCCGTACTAGAAACGTAGAATCAAAACGTTTTGTACATATCCGAGCCTCCGAGGAAAATCCTCAATGTATGGGTGGTAGTGGACAGACTTCCTACTTGTCCTGTATTAGAAAGGGGATGTTAGGATATAAGGCTGTAGCTCCGATGTACATTAATAATTCTGTGGAATGGATAATTGACTGGTTGAACAAAAACATCCTTAGAATCAACCTAGACAAAACAAATATTATGACATTTAAAAAAAGTGCATTCGAGCAATATGCGGGTTAAAAAGAAGAACCTCGTGTAAACCCTATTTAAAAAAAATATACCTATTGACTCTTCCTTCGATATATATATACGAATCTATTCTGTTAGTAAGGAATAATATAAAAGACTATGACACGTTGAGAAGTAAGCGGAATAATAGTAAGCTTAAGTTAATGCACTGCAGAACTACGCTGAGTTCTAACAGTACGTTTAATATGAGATTGTTAATTTTTAATTAACTACCGCAGTGTCTAAAAGATATAGATAATATTGATATTTTTAAATATCGACTCAATTTTTTTTTTATTGACAAAGCTTATTATACAATTTCAGATTTTTTAAATGATAAGGACACTAAATAATATATTAATAATAATGATAAATAACGCAACCCTAATTAAATATATACAAGAAACTAACATTTGTACGCTGTAACAGGCAAGGACATGTGATACCTCTCCATTCTTACGACCATGTATGCTATTTTATATGTATGTGTACCAACCATGTTCTTAGCGGAAGTTCTTCGTAAAGTTTCAAGAATATACAAGGCTACTGGAACTATAGCTAACAGCCACTTGCAGATAAGTTTCCTTCATGATATTTGAAGTGGAAAGTTTCACCTGTAACGGGAAATTCAAATTTTAAACAGATTCTTTCTCCTTGTATCTGGTTGGATAAAGATTGTAAATTAAATACATTTAATTGTATTTATTGAGATTTCACATGGTCAAGCCAATTACATTAGTATCTCACAAATAAATAATTATGCAGGAAAGCAGTGGACAAGACTAGCACAGGACCGGAAAAGATGGCGCACTGAAGAGGAGACCTATACCCAGCAGTGGGTGGAGAATGGTTGATGATGATGATGATGAAATAATTATGCATACAACTCTTCTTCTCTATCTCTACATAGTATAAATTAAAGTAGCTTTCCGCGTCTGTCTGTATGTATGTCTGTATGGCCGCTAACTCCTCCTAAACTACGCAACGGATTTTGATGCGGTTTTCACCATCAGTTAGATACATTTTCACGGAAGGTTTATATATATTACTAGCGACCCGCTCTGGCTTCGCACGTAAATTACACCCGTGCGAAGCCGGGCGCGCGAGTCGCTAGTAAAAAATAAGAAAGGAAATACATTAATTACAAAAACAAGCTGATATAAAATAAAAAATTTATTTTTTTATTGTATTTTTTATTGATGTAAATGATACATAGTATAAATTGAAGTCGCTTTCCGCGTCTGTCTGTCTGTCTGTATGTCTGTATGGCCGCTAACTCCTAAACCACGCAACGGATTTTGATGCGGTTTTCACCATCAGTTAGATACATTTTCACGGAAGGTTTATATATATAACTAGCGACCCGCCCGCCCGAAAACACCCGAAAACACCGCGAAGCCGGGCGGGCGGGTCACTTGTAATATATAATTATCAATTATAAAAACTGACTTCAATATTAGTATGTACACTTTTTTTATTGGACGACATATTTGTGCCAACTATTTTGATTAAAAAAAAAAAAAAACGACTAACCCGATTTTGATCAAATTTCGATGGGACCAATCTGAAAGCATATCCTTTCCAATAAGTTAATTTTCTAAATCGGTTTATACATGACGTAGTTCCGAGGTAACAAAAAAAAAGTGAGCACCCTTCTTTTTTTGTAGACGGTTAAAAGCATTGGCGGCACTAGTAAATAATTTCATAACATTTCTATAAACATTCGTCGTCTAGTTCACGTGTGACCTCGGATACTGCAAAGTGTAAAAAAAATGTAAAATACACACGGTTAAGTTCGTTAAAAGTGATTAATTTCAATGTCAAAAAAACAAACCAATCTTCTTCTTCTTCTTTCGAGTCGATGTTCCGCAAAATACAATTCTATTGTCAAATCAAGTTTCTAGACCAGAACTTTGCCACCCCAATGGCACTCTCCGTGGCTTCATTCAGGTCGTCTTGTGTGCAAGTTGTAGGACACGCTGCACAGTCCATCAAGTGTGTCATTGTTTGAGGGTTCACACCACAAAGACATTCGGTGTCAGAGCCCTTTATATAACCCCACTTTGCCATATTATCCCGACTTCGGCCCACTTGAGACCAAAGTCGGTTCAGGATTTTCCAAGTGGGCCATACAAACCAATTGTAGGCTACTTTTCATCAAGAAAAAGTCATTGTACGATAATGCTGGTTGATCCCATCTGGCAGGTCCTATATGCATAGACCTTTGTTCACAAATTTTGTCATGACGGTCTTTGACAGCTTCCTCATAAAAACCTGTCAAAATTAGTAATAATATCAAAGTTAAATAAAGTTACGAAGAATGTTGTTTAGAGTTTCTGGATGTAGAATAATATTATTTTCATTTATTAATAACAATACTTTCGCAAAACTTATAACATGTTTTCAATATTGCTCAAAGAATTGTATCGAAGGCAATTTCACAACTTGTTACTGAATTATATATATTTTAACATGAAAAATAAATAGCTAGAACATTTAGGATCGTTTATAACCGTTTAGACTATTTCATGTAAAAACATTATCGTTTTTTATAAGTTGTCAGCAAAAGAATGATAAATGGCGCAGACCTAGGCATCTAGGTATAGGGTCGGACCCAAACCTTCTAGAAATTCTAGATAAAATGTTACAAAAAAATGTGTAAAACCTAGACATTATAGCAGTCTTTCGATGCCAACAAGCATCTAGAATTTTAGACTAATTTTTTTTTTTTTTATAGTAGATAGGCTTGCGCTTGGCCGCCATCTCGCCTGATGTTAAGCGACGATGCGGTCTACGATGGAGCACGCTTGCCTAGAAGAAACCGATTCACTCTCGACTTGAAGTCATCCAAGATGACAAGTAAATACAGACCTTAATTACGGAAAACCGTTTATTTATAAGCCTATATGGAACTACATAAACGTACTTTTAATATTTGACACTGGCTGAATACATTAACCGAATCAAGCTAAGATTAAAAAATAAACAAAAGAATAGGCGACTACCCTCAAATTTCCGGCTGCCAACGGAAATGAGATAAACAAAGTGATTTTGGCGGCATTTTACCAAAACGTCGACGCAAACGACCCTAATATTCCTTAATATAAAACCATGCAGATGATAATAATATTGCAAAGTATTGCTGAGTGTGATTGCCAGTTAGTAGATACTTGTGTGCTATGTTTTGACCTTTTAGGGTTTCGTACCCAAGGGGTGTAAACGGAACCCTATTGCTAAACCTACGCTGTCGGTCGGTCTGTCCTTCCTTTAACGGCGGTACCTTTCGAACCAGAATAGATAGCCAGTTGAAATGTTCCCAGAATATTTAATGTTACGAGGTTACTAAGAAATAGTTATAAACTAAAAAAAAATAAACTAAAGGGTAAACATACAAAAAAAAATTTTTTTTTGAGCTATTTGTGGTAGAGGCAAAACTTATAGGTTCGCGTCACCGACATGCTAATATGACGTATTCGTTTTCACTGTCGGCAATCCCAATGGCTGATGTATTTAACGCAATTTTTGTAATTGCTCTAATGTAAAAACGGTAATACGTGCAAGCGTCAAACTTGGTATGATTATAGTACACACTGTAAACTTTAAAAAAAACATATTATTATGGTCGGTACTTAGACGGGTGACCACCTGGGCGTGTGTCTTTTTGCACTACTTTTTCTGTCCAAGGACATCAGTCAGAGCAAATAAATCTTTGAAACGGGATTAGTAAGCTAGATAATAATATCTATTTACCCCACAGACTTAATTTAATATTTAATATCGTCGCTGGAGTTATTAATTCCAATTTTGCTGCAAGTAACTGGCACTTTCTCACGCTCCTCGTATATCCTTAAGCTGGGTCCACATCAATCAAAATTTGCGCTTTAAGCCAAATAAAAAAATCTTTTCTGACGATACAATACTTTATATTACGTAAAAGGCAGTCAGGTGGAGCGTCAATTTATTTATTCGACTGCATTTTTGTAGGGATTTGAAAGAAAGTCTACAAATCCTATTTATCTATCTACATAATATAAAAGGCAATGTGGGTATGTATAATTGTTCCCTTATGGACTCCAAAAAGTCTGGACCTATTTTGAGAGGACTTTCACTGGCAGATAGGTAGCTGATGTTACAAGGAGTAATCCCTGCAGGTGAAACCGCGGGGCACAGCTAGTAATATCATAAAAGCGAAAGTACCTAACTCAGTTTCTGTCTGTTTGCTTGCATTTCACGACCAAATGACTAAGCTGATTTAACGAAATTTGGCAGGAAGGTAGCGTGCTTCATGAGGATTGACATAGGGTATTCCCTAGAATGCGGAAAAACTGGAAAATCGCGGGTAACACCGCGGTATTCAGCTAGTATGTAAATATACGCGTCGACTTGTATACTTCTACTTCCTCCCTCTCTACTCTTCTCTCTTTTCTTGGTTCTTGCGTTGGAAGTCTTCCTTTTTTCGTCGGTTAAAAAGTAGAGAGCAGCGCAATATCTTTTATTCGTTTTCTTTAACGTTGGTTCTCGTAATTGCAAATTCCTTTGACGATCGTTAAAAAACTCGTCAGTGTATGAGCACGTGCAGCGAGCATTATTTGTTTGTGATGGTCCACGTTCTCATTAGAGCAAATTTCGTCACTAGAATTTTCGACGAATACGACGCACAAAGTAAAACGTAGATACCTAGGTTGTTCCGAAAATTGTTAGCCAAAGAATAAATACAATCTCTTTTTTCTTGAAACTATTTTGAATTGACGGCTAATTTCAATACAAATCTCTTTGGTGAAAATCATTGGCCGACTTGTATTCAGCGCTTTTTTTAAAATCTACAAAAACATGACAATAAGCAACGAATTCAATGTACATTGTACAGTGACACCAACTTAGCTGTTAAGGTGGGCAAAATTGGAACTACAGTTATTTCTTGGTGAATTTCATACTTTGTTCTCCACTAGCTGTTCTTTGTTCTCTTCTCTGTTCCTAGAACAGAACTTCAAAAAAACAAAGAAGTGTCTCCATGGCGACCGGGTCCTGTTGTTTTTCGTTGAATTTTTCATGACCATGGATACAAAGTATTTCAGTCGTAATATTAAACAATATGTTCTACTTTTTAGTTTCAGTTTGTAAATGTAGGTATAGTCATTAAGTCGGTTCTTTTTTTTTCAAAAAATTATTTTAAAATATGTTTTAAGGTTATTTGTCTCTCTTCTTTTGTTTGCAACAATGGACGTATGTATGTATACTGTTGTGAACATGCCCCAGAGTTTCGCGTTTGTTCTTTTAGTTCTCAAAGTCGAAGTCTTAATATTTTATTCACTTAGGTCCCAACTTTTGTTAACTAAATGCTTGTTAACTACGTTTAGTAAATTTTTGTTCTTCAAAATTTCCCCACTGTTGCGCCACTCGAGTTTTTTACAGACTTCAAATAAGGTTCTTAATTCGGTATTTTTTTTTTTAATTTATTATTGTTTGTTACCTCAGAACATTTATTTATTAACCGATTTGTATTTTTATTTAATAAGATATACTCTGTCATAATATAAGATCATTGCTCTCAGTGATCGCAAAGAAATTTAATCATATTCGTAGTTTGGTTTAAAAAAACTGGAAGAACAACTGAAAACTGGAACAGGAAATATGTCATCCAAGTTAACTAACTTGCTTATTAACAAATTTTAAGTCTGTTTTATGTTTTGTCGTGGTAGCTCATTTGGGAGACCGCTAGACTTGAAAGCGTGAGGTGGTCGCGGGTTCAAATCCCGAGCCGGTAGCCCGAGCTCTTTAGAGCTTATGTACTGATTTTCATACCACTGGCTTTTCGGAGAAGGAAAACATCGTGAGGAAACCTGCATACGTACGGAGAAGGAATTCAATGGCGTATGTGAATCCACCAATCCGCACTGGGCCAGCGTGGTGGATATGGCCCAATCACCCTTTCGGGGGTAGGCTAAAAGTCCAGCAATGGACTATTAAAAGGCTGATGATGATGATGATGATGATGATGATGAATTATTTAATGGAGCAATTAGATAGTCAGTATGTTTTCGAGGCAAAGTTACGAACAAGTGCTGTGCAGACTAAGTGACGGACAGACATACAACGACCAATCTCTCAAAATTGTAACTCTGGCGTAGCTTACCTCACCGTATCACCAGTGGGACCATTTGCGGTAAGTAAAGTGAAATAGACCGTCGTAGCACATTAAACTGGAGCTCTCATAGCTAACAAAATCTCGTAGCAACGTAGCATATGTAGCTGTAGCACCGCTACGCAGTGTAGCAGTCATCATCATAATCATCATCATCATCATTTCAGCCGTAGGACGTCCACTGCTAGACATAGGCCTCCCCCATCGATCTCCAAAAGGGCCGGTTGGAAGCGGCCTGCATCCAGCGTTTCCCTGCGGTCTCTTTTAGGTCGTCTGTCCATCTTGTGGGTGGACGTCCTACGCTGCGCTTACCGGTCCGTGGTCTCCATTCCAGAACCTTTCGGCCCCATCGGCCATCTGTTCTACGTGATATGTTCCCTGCCCACTGCCACTTCAACTTGCCAATGCCATAATTATTATACTAATATTATAAATGTGAAAAGTTTGTTGGTTTGTTTGTTCCTCTTTCACGCAGCAACAGAGCAACGATTCGACCTGATTTTTACACGGATATAGTTCAAGGGCTGGAGAGTGACATAAGCTTTTCATCATCATCACTATTTTTCATCACTACGTAGGTGAAACCGCTGGGTGCAGCTAGTAGCATATAATAGCTTCGAAAAACTATACCATTTTAAAATACATATTCAATTAAGGAGAGCGATCAAAATTGTTATTTATCCCCACATCGCTTGTCGCCATCTTGTATTGCTGTTGACGTCAACCTGCAGTGACCATGACCGTCCCTGAATCTACATGAATCTATCGACACCTCTTTTATTAAAACCCGTTCAGCCGTTCCTGCTGTAGCTGGCCTTCCTTTTGTTTGTGTTGTTATTAACTAACAAAGGCAGGTTAAAAAAGAAGCCTTAAAAATTTCCACAAAATGGAAGAAAAAAAAGATGCAGGCCCGGCCCTTTTGGAGATCGATGGGGGAGGCCTATGTCCAGCAGTGGACGTCCTATGGCTGAAATGATGATGATGATGAAATGGAAGAAAATTGAAATACCACCTACAAAATATATTGTATTTCTTTTATCATCATCATCATCATCAGCCCGAAGGCGTCCGCTGCTGAACATATGCCTCTCCTTTACTTCATTGCCTGACTAATATTGAGGATTATTTTTTTTAACCACAGGAAGCAGCGAGAGTAGAATCAGCTCTTTGTAGAATCTTCTAGCGGCGGCGTCGTGTGGCGTGTTGCCCTTTTCCCTCAAACATGGCTAGGAGAGCGATGGCTAGCACACGCGTCAACTCGTGACCGGGTGCTGCTTACGGAAGCCGGTTTGCTCTAGGCTCGGGGCTTTTGTCTTGCTTAAACTATATTTTATTTTAATATACTAGCGACCCACCTGCCCGGCTGGGCACGGGTGTAATTTACATTTTTTTTTTTTTTTTATAAATATTAGGCTTGCGCTTGACCGCCATATCGCCTTATGTTAAGCGATGATGCGGTCTACGGTGGAGCACGCTTGCCTAGAAGAAACCGATTCAGTCGTGATTTGAAGACACCCAGATTGTATCTATCGGGGAACACCCTTTCAGGCAGCGCATTCCACAGACTAGCAGTTCGCACAATAAAAGTGGAATCAAAGCGCTTCGTTCGGGTTTTCGGAATACCAACCATAAAGCGGTCTCGATTTACGTGCGACGTTGCTAGTGATATATATTTATAAACCTTCCGTGAAAATGTATCTAACTGACGGTGAAAACCGCATCAAAATCCGTTGCGTGGTTTAGGAGGAGTTAGCGGCCATACAGATAAACAGACGCGGAAAGCGACTTCAATTTATACTATGTAGAGATGATAATTTAAGAGAAAATTGTGAAGGACGGGAAAGGAGAAAGGGAGAAATAAAAGAAAGGGATATTTAAGTATTTTTATATATACATAGTAATAAAAATAAAATAGTACGGGGGAAAAATACGGACTCATTAGTATTTAAGTCTTGTAATATTACGTCAAAGAGAAAAAAAAAAGTTTTTAATAAAGAGCTAACAAAGTCATGGTCGATTTTCCATCCATAGAGGTCATGGTGAAAATGTATTAATAAAAAAAGAAAAAAACAAGCCCTTCCAGTAAAGAGTACGTGCACGTTTAATTTAGAATGAAATCTTATAACTAAGAAGCTTGCTTCCAATTTTCCCAAATTACCGAGTCCAATTCGTTTAGCGTCTGACAGCTGAGCAGCAGCTATTTGACCCTATTAATCAACGCCAAGCTTTATCGTTAACATTATTGAGGGCCTTGTACTCGAAATAAGATCCATTGTTATTATTGTGATGGTAAATCTAAATATTTTTCCATAAAATATTTGAAGAACTTTTAAATTTGATTTTTGCTCAAGGTTTTTGCTCCACTAAAAAGAGGCGAATGCACTAAGGTTACGTTACAATTCATATACAAAAAAAAAGTGACATTTCCAGATGGTGTCCTGGTGTCCTGTGATTGGCTCGCTATCCATAGCCATCTGGAAATGTATTTTTTATCTAGGCAACATTTTGTTGAAACCAAAGAGAATATAAACACTACGTAAGAGTTGAAACTTTGTGAAGTCGGTTTTTAATTTTATTAATGATTTTTTATTGTTGTTGGCTCCGTTAAAAATAATGTAAAATGATTTTTAGTAATATTGACTGCACTTTATTGTGTTATTTATTGTAAGCATAATAAGATGAGGCAAAAAAAACTAGGTCTAAGAATTTATTTGCTCTGATAGCTGTAATAACATTTTAAAATGCTGAATGAAAACCAGGAATTATGATCACTTTCACTAGGTTTTGAACGTAAGACTGTAGCAGGTACGCGATATTTTTTGATGTAAATATTAAAAAGAAAATGTTTTTTCAGCTTTTCACAATGTTACTGCAGCTGTCAGAGCAAATAAATACTTGGACCGAGAAATGTTTTATTATATTATTAAATAGATCTACGTTTGGCCACCAACTCGCCCGATGGTAAGCGACGGTGCGGCCGATGATGGAATACGTTGATCTATAACAAATCTAGTCACTCTATAGCTATGAAGATGCCTAGATTGTAGTTATTTTCTTAAAACTGATTTAAAAAATTGTTTGATGTATTTATAGTACTTTAATCATTAAGATGTAAGTAATATCGTAACCTTTCAAAAAGAGAGATTATCTATAAATTTTAGTTCAAGCATGTTAGTACCTCTAAAGTTATGTTTCAAAGAACTTAGCTTGTTTCGTCCACTTCAATGGACAAAGAGAAATAAATTGAATACAATTTTACCAAAGTTGTAAAACAAAAATTGTGTACTGAGTTGTTATTTTTAGTGGAATTGATAGATAATACTTATATCATATTTTTTTCCTAGGCACGTGCCTTTATTAACTAAACAAAATACAAGCTAAAACTAAAACTACAAATACAGTTAGACTGCCCATAGACCGTTGAAGGTCTAAAGACAATCCAAATGCTCAAGCCCACTAAGTTGGCAGCGTACCCAGCATGCTGGCGGCATTACCACGTTGAATGGCAATGCTTATGCGTTGAGCCAGAAACACGCCAGCATTTTGGTCACGCGTCGCACTCTGATCATTGTCCTACCAAAATATAAATTATATTATATCAAATAAATTTTGGAGAGTGTGCATCAGAATTCGGATCTGCATGATCTAATTCCCTCCTGCCCATTTTTCTATCGGACTGCCAAAGCGGGCACGTAAAATCGACACCGCTTTATGATTGATATTCTGAAAACTCGTACGAAGCGCTTTGATTCCACTTTTATTGTACTAACTGCTAGTGTTTGGAATGCGCTGCATGAATGGGTGTTCCCCGATAGTTACAATCTGGGTGTCTTCAAATCACGAGTGAATCTGTTTCTTCTAGGCAAGCGTGCTCCATCGTAGACCGCATCAACGTTTAACATCAGACGAATTGGCGGTCAAACACAAGCCTATTACTAATAAAAAAGTGCCCTTAGTGGCGTGCCTTGGAACTGTAGAACTATGTATACAATTTACTGGTGTGGACTGATTATAATGATTTAATTTTCATTAGCAACTTTTCAGGACTACTTTTTTAATTTTAATTTTAATTGATTGATCTGATTTAAACTGTAATAATGGACCCGGGTATGTCCTAAAACTGCGATCAGAACCAGATAATGCAAACTGTAATAAACAAGCTCAAAGTCATTTGAAACAAAGTGCAAAGTTCAAGCTTTTTATTTTGTAAAAGTAGGTATGACTGCCAAAAATATTTTTATTACTAATTTGAAATTTTTATTACTTAGTTGACTAGAAGAAAAGTTAGGAAGTTGTTAACTTTTGAAAGAGTCAAGTTAGGAAGTGGACAACGTTGACCGGAGACATTTTATTATCATTGTTTGTTCTTAAATTAATTTTGCATTTTGACATATTATATTTTAACCCCAGACGCAAAAAGATTGGTTGTTATAAAATTATAAGCGGGTGAAACCAACTGGGCACAGCTACCTAATCATACTAATATTGTAAATGCCAAAGTGTGTTTGTTTGTTGGTTTGTTTGTTCCTCTTTCACGCTGCAATGAAACAGCGGATCGACCTGATTTTTTGCATGGGTTCAAGAGTCAGAGGCTAGAGGCTAGACATAGGCTACTTTTCATCATCTAATCGCCATTTTTCATCACTACGCGGGTGAAACCGCGGGGCGCAGCTAGTAATAAATATTTTACTTACTTCACAAGTATCTGCAATTACTTTATTTTAACAGAAACCCTTACTTATAATTTTAGTGCTCTTTACTTGGTACTTTGTGATGTATACCCAAAGACAGTACCTATTAGATACCTACCTTACCTATTACACGTCAGAAAGTACCGAACAGTGCCGCAGGCGCGACCGTGTCGCCTTGCTTCATGTCTCGCGTCAACTTTAACGACTCTACCAAAGTTTAAATGAACTTCAAGAAGGTGTGACATTTTGAATCTTTTACAGACTGAGGATTCAATAGTAACTCCTTTATAAATATATTGGATATACATTTTAAGTTTTCAAGTACTATTTTTAACACGTTTTTATTACCATTTCATGTAACTGTGCGATTCACGTGTTCATTCTTGCCTCGCACCTGCAAACATTAGCCCAGAAACACGCCAGCATTATGGTCACGCGTCGCATTAACTAGGTGCTCTAAAAGATTTTTGAAAAGTAGGTGAGCTCCCCAAGGGCCTGAGTTCTCGACCCCAAATGCCTCAAATATATTATGTGACCACTGCCGGGGTTAGCACATTTGCGCCGCTTGTATTGCTCTGCCCTCCGACCAAAATAAAATGAATGGACGGGCCATAACCATTGAACTTGTTCAGTAAAAACGAGTCAAAACCGTCGGACATATACTACAACACCTAATTATAACCATCTACAGTACATTTGTTACAAATAAATAGATAGCGGTTTTTTGTTGTGTATTTACACTTCGGGAAAGCACACGAAGACATAATTTTGTCAGATGTTTCGTTATCATATTGTTACAATAGTCACTTGTTGCACTTCCTACAGCTAGAAGCAGACTGAAACGATGTGAGGGCGGGCGCTCATTTCGTAATCTTCAAAAATTCTTCTGGGCTCGTCCATTCATTTTATTTTGGTCGATAGCTTTGCCGAATAAATACATATTTAGATAGGTAGGTATACGTACTCAAAATTTAATACAAGGTCAGGTTACTATCTATTCGAGTCTATTAAGTACAAGAAGACTTAAAGACCCACTTTTAAAGGCGCATATAACCTTCTTTTAAAATCGTGGGCGAGGGTGATTCGGGTCAGACTATTGTGCCGTTTTTAGTATAAAAATCTTGAATAAGGATTTAACCCGAGAGCTCTTAGAGAAGTAAAACATGATTGAGCGTTATGGCCACGTCAAATAAAGAGGGATCGGCGAGCTGCAAACATTTAATGTTGTAAGATTTAAGGGTTTACGGGGCACCGGACATCGACTGTCGGGTAATTTTAACCTACTTCAAAAAAGGAGGTGGTTATCAATTAGTTTTTCGGTTCGGTTTTTTTAATGTTTAATTACCACTGAACTCCTTCAATTATGAACCGATTTGTTTTTTTTTATACTTTCGGATTGGTTTCATATTTCATCTAAATCGGTTCAGTAGTTTGGCTTTGACTTAATATTGTCATCAAAGTGACCGAAATTGCGAATTTTACTAATTTAGAAGGCGGTTTTTTAAATTGATAATTATTTAAAATACGATTTGATTTGCGCTTGCGTGCAGTGTCGATCTACGATCTACGATGGAGCTGTTTGTCTAGAAGAAACCATCAATCAGACCAACAAGGGAGATCCGGTCAGGTGGCGCGGCGGGTGCGAATGTATCCAGCCTAAATCAGGCTTACGGTTTAAGATTTTTATTTCCTCATAAGAATTTACAAATTCACTTATTGAGAAAACACAGTATAAATAGGTAGGTAGGTAGGTAGATAAGTAGGTAGGTAGGTAGGTAGGTAGGTAGGCTTGATGCCTTTACTCACACAGCAGATGACTTTGTCGCTCTTTTTTGCATGTGGACTATTAGTTAGTTTATTGATGTCGCTACAAGTTTTTCAATGTGTTCGTCTGTCGGTGAACACCCATTCCTTTTCAAACTTACTAAGTTTAGGTTATTAAGATATCCAATGAAATTAACTTAATTGCTGAGTAAAAAAAACGTATTAAGCACTAGCTGCACTCCGCGCTTTCACCCGCGTTGATTACTCTTTATATCATCAGCTATCTGCCGGTGAAAATCCCGTCAATATCGGTCAGGCTTTTGCGAGTCCATAGATACATACGTTTATAAACACATTGCCTTTTATATATATGATGAAGATTTATATTGCCAGTTTTAAATAAACTTACTAAGTTTCATCAAAATTGGATAAGTATTTACAGAAAATTTGAACTAGCAAGTAAGTTTTTATGTAGATTACTGGTCCGGGGCCGCCTTAATGCTTCTTAGTACTTGAGATGCCTATTTTTATTATAATACTAGTAGGCCGCCCCTGCTTCGCACGGGCGAAGCCGGGATGTATAGCCTATGTCAACCGGGGATAGTGCAGCATCCCAACAGTGAAAGAATTTTTCAAATCGGTTTCGGAGCCTATTCAATGCAAACAAACAAACAAACAAACAATCAAATCTTTCCTCTTTATAATATTAGTATAGATTATTTTAGTGTGCGGAGGAGCTGAGTTGACAAGTAATGTTGACACGATACCTAGGTATGCTGAAAGTGCTTACTTTCAGAACAAAGCACATGAATACCAAGTCATTGCAATGATGACATTAAAATGTCTTCTTTCATTGACGCCGGCGGGAGCTGAAAGTTGTAATATTTTCACGATAAAAGAAAGGGCTTTAAGCTCTTCAGGATTAAACCCGCATCTGAGCTAAATCATGAAAACAGAAACAGAAAAGGCGGAAAATAGAAAATCCTCAACTGGCCGATAAAAAATTTATGAGTGTATTCGTTCATCGGACATCGGATTTTTTCGTGGAAAATTGCCCAAGTTTTTCCACGTGGCTCACGGCAGCACCGTGGCGCGCTCCATGTCTCCGCTGACTCGCGCCCGCCGCCTCTTCAATGCACTCCTTCCACTAACTGATTGTGATATTATTTGTGACAATTAGAAAACGGTAACGAACGTGTTTTTGACATATTGTAAAAACTTAACTGACCAATGGGACAAGGGCAAAAAAGCCGATGACTATGATGACAATTTTATTATAGAAACTGACGTGGTTTTCACACATTTTATTTATATTACACGGGAATTACTCACGTAAGATGAAGCCGGTCACTCCGACTATAGTTTCAACCCCATTAGGCGGTCTTTTTATATTGACATATTTTTACAGCAATTTGTTGTATTTATTACTAGCGGTCCGCCCCGGCTCCGCACAGGTATAGTTATATATCCTATAATGTAGCATTCAAATGGTGAAAGAATTTTTTAAATCGGTCCAGTAGTTTTTGAGCCAATTCGTTACAAACATACTTACATAAAAATCCAAGTGTTATAAAATTAACTTAAATAACTACATTTATAAATATAATTTAATTTGTAATTCTACATGGATCTTTGTTATACCTAATAATTTTATTTTTTTATTTTTTTTCATTTGATTTGAAATCTTTCCTCTTTATAATATTATTATTAGTAGGTATAGATATATACTAGCGACTCGCCCGCCCGGCTTCGCACGGGTGTAATTTACGTCGGGGCGGGTCGCTAGTTATATATAGTATAACCTTCCTTGAAAATGTATCTAACTGATGGTGAAAACCGCATCAAAATCCGTTGCGTGGTTTAGGAGGAGTTAGCGGCCATACAGACATACAGACAGACAGACGCGGAAAGCGTCTTTAATTTTTACTATGTAGAGATAGAGATATATAATTTTCTTATTCCTATTTTTACTAGGAAATATGTTTAACAGTTTGTGAGATAAATGTAAGTGGAATTTGTCCGTTTTAGTAAATAAACTGAATTTTATTTTTTACCACTTAGCTCAGTAGCGTATAAACGGGTTAATGATATGCAAACACCGAACCCTGTTATAACACACACAAAAATACTTTATTTGCAGATAACAAATACGATTTTACTGTGAAAATGGACCTGAAACGTCCGAAACCGCTGAGCGTGAAGTTAAATCAAAATCATCGACACGACTTTTTTTGGGTAATATAAATTACACCGGTCCAAGTTTATTTAAGCTGTGTCAGCAAAAATCTGAATGAAGACCATACATTCTGATCACTTTTGTTTGGTTTTAAGCGTAGTATTGTAATATACTACAGTGAAATAAAAATATACACACATCACACATCAGCAGCCATCAAAACGTCCACTACTGGACAAAGGCCTCCCTCTTAAAGAGGGGTGTTGCCATAATCCCCACACTTGGCAGGCGGCTTGGGGATCGCAGTAAGTTCACCGTGTACTAATAGGATGCTGCTGCCCATCCTCCGGTGGTTCTGGTCGCAGTTTTAGGACATACCCAGGTCCAAATATACAATGAAAAAAATATATATACAATGCTTTTAATTCAGTGGCCTTTTTTTTTTTTTTTGGTACTTTTCAATCGCGTCAAGAGTACCGGAAGTTCGAGTTGAGTCGATTTTATCTAGTTCCATAAAATTCCACCATTATCGGTTCCAATCGTGCGCTAGTTTAGAATTCAAAAGTACCAAAATGGCATGTTTTCGATCCCAATCCCAAATTCGATTGAAATCGAGTGTCAAGAGTAAGCCCACAGATCTAAGAGAATCACACAAAACCTCGATCAAGTAAAAATATAATCATCATCATCATTTCAGCCATAGGACGTCCACTGCTGGACATAGGCTTCCCCCATCGATCTTTTGCTGACTAGCTAGAACGGTGGGGGCCGACCGGTAGCATGTGCGCTTTACAATCTCACGGCAGCCGGTTCAATCATGCAGTTTCGATGACATTGCTCAAAAACGGTGAAGGAAAATAGGAGGAAACCGATATGTCCAAGAAGTTCAAAGATATACGACATTCACCTACATGCATTGGGTCAGAATGGTGGATTAGGGCCCATTCTCTCTCTCTCTACTCTCTCTCTCTCTCTCTCTCTCTCTCTCTCTCTCTACTCTCTCTCTCTCTTAGAGAAGGCTTGAGTCCTAGCAGTAGGAACATATTGGCTGAAATGATACGGTATCTGTCTCGATCCTGGGACGTATTTAAATTACTTTTAAATTACTTTTATATATATTTTTTTTTTTTACATAATTTTAAAATGCTTTGTTACTGTTTTGGTATAATTAATTGATACATTAATAGGAGAAGCCATTGGCTCCCGTCACACAGTCTCTGACTAGTTCAGGAGCCTCTGGGATCATTACTATAGCTTAACATAAATTATGCCCGAATAAATGATTTGTATTTGTATTTGTATTTGATTTGTATTCTATCGTCTCGAGGTTATCTTCATCACTGCCTCGCTCATTAGAAACGTTTTGAGAGTGATTGACATAATCTCGAGTACGTCAGAAGAGCATGTTTAACCCAAGATTTTATTAATATCGTTGACCCACCTCGCTGACGGTCCCCTTTCCTTCTTATACTACAGTTGTTCGTAATAATTATAATTTAATTTGTGAAATTTTGTCTTCTTCTTCTGCTTAGCGTGTATCCCGGCACGGGCCGGGGTCCGCTTTCCTACTGCGACTCCTCCACTTCGCACGGTCGTTAGCATCATCCTTGGTGAGTTTATTGGCTCTCATGTCATCTCTTACGACGTCAAGCCATCGTCGCTTTGATTTGTGAAATTTTGTAATGAGACAAAAGACACAAAAACCTTCGCAGATTAAAGTTTAATCTTATTAAGGTTCGATGCGCGTTGTCCAATTAAGATTAGTGGAATTAATCGTTACGCGTTTAAAATGGATTGTTGGGCCACGAAACTAGGGAGTAGAAACACGAGCGGGGAGCAATAACCGTAAAGTTCTTATAAGACATAACCAACGAAAAACTATTGGAAGAGGACGTTCTCAATAGGTATAATGATAGTGTCAAATCCACTTTTGTTTTTTTTTGATGGTGTGAACTGCTAGTCTTTGGAATGCGCTGCCTGAATGGCTTTCTCCAATAGTTACAATCTGGGTCTTCAAGTCGCGAGTGAATCGGTTTCTTCTAGGCAAGCATGCTCCATCGTAGACCGCATCGTCGCTTAACATCAGGCGAGATGGCGGCCAAGCGCAAGCCTATCTACTATAAAAAATAAAATAAGTATAAAATTCTAGATGCTTGTTGGCATCGAAAGACTGCTATAATGTCTAGGTTTTGCACATTTTTTTGTAACATTTTATCTAGACTTTCTAAGGTTTGGGTCCGACCCTATACCTAGACCTCCATCGTCGACCGCTTAACATCAGGCGAGATGGAGAAACGCAAGGCTATAATTATAAATAAACAAAACGAAAATAAAAATCACATTTATTAAATGATTTAAATTACATATATGAGCAATAGAAAGCGTGGGGAATAACGCGATAAGTGCCGATAGACATTTAAAACATTGCATGAAGACATATGAAAAGATTTACCAAATCAAAGATGAATAATTGCGAGAAGAAGGGTGCTCATAATATTGTATTGGAACGTATTAGGTACCGAAGGTAGCCGTGGTAGCCCATTTGGGAGAACGCTGGACTCGAAAGCGTGAGGTCGCGGGTTCAAACCCCGGGCCCGTACCAATGAGCTCTTTGGAGCTTATGTACGGATTTTCATACCACTGGCTTTTCGGTGAAGGAAAACATCGTGAGGAAACCTGCATACGTACGGAGAAGAAATTCGATGACGTATGTGAATCCATCAATCCGCACTGGGCCAGCGTGGTGGATATGGCCCAATCACCCTTTCGGGGGTAGGCTTAAAAGTCCAGCAGTGGACTGTTAAAAAGGCTGACTATGATGATGATGATGATGAGGTACCGAAGGTTATATTATAGTTCCATTCATCACAAAAAGAAAGAAAAGAAAATGAATTTTATTCGACACAAAGACGACACTTGTGGAGACGAGAAAGATGATGAAAGAAGAAAATGAAATCCTGCTGGTTGTCAAATTTCTCAATTGTCTCATCATCATCATCATAGTACAAGCGGTAGCCACCTGGAAATGTTTTTTCAGCCGTTTGGTTGCAAGGCAACATTGAAATGAAATGTGAAAGTTACTCCAAAATATTTATGCACATTTTACGTGAACTTCATCGCATTGATTCAGAAAATATAATTTCATGTATGCTGGCCTCGGCTACGCGACAGTCCAAATTTTCACGTTAGTAATATATTAAGATAAGATTCTCGCCAAAAAACAAAAACAATGGACAAATTCAAATTCAAAATATTTATAATTATTTTTTCATAATTATACTATTAGAAACATAAGTAGAAACAGTGTTTGGCAATAGGGGTACGCTCAGCGCTGTACTGCGAGGTCCCGAAGGGTCACGCAGAGCTGGTTTTTGGCATACCTCTTTGCTCAGAAAAAAAATGGTAGGTGAGCAATAATTATTTAGGCGACGGCGGGTATATTTAGACTGATTATAATTTTAATATTTTATCCATATTGTAACCATGACCTATAACAACTGTTATTAATAAATATGATTATGATTATTACAATAATTATCAACTAATAAAATCTATTGTTCATCATCATCAGCTAGAAGACGTCCACTGCTGAACATAGGCCTCCCCTTTTAACCTCCACACTGAACACTGCCTTTTGAATCCACTGGATGCGACTCTCACAATGTCGTCGGTCCATCTAGTGGGAGGCCTCCCTACGCTGCGTCTTGCGGTTCGTGGTCTCCACTCCAGAACCTTTCTTCCCCATCGGTTATCGGTTCTTCGAGCGATGTGGCCTGCCCATTGCCACTTTAACTCAATTGTCTATAACATTTAAATGAGAGTTTGGCGTCAATATGAAAAAAAATATGTCGTCTTATTGTACTATTTACCTAAACATGTGTATTTTCGAGTGTTGATGCGTAATAATACTTGGTTATTATTTATTAAGTGTTTCGCTTTAAGCGGCCGCCTGTTAAAAGCCTAGATAATAATTATTTTTATTGTACACACCATCAGCCATTAAATGTCCACTGCTGAACAAGGCCTCCCTCATAGAGAGGGGTGTTGCCATAATCCCCACGCTTGGCAGGCGGCTTGGAGATCGCAGTACGTTCACCGTGTACTAACAGGACGCTGCTGCCCATCCTCCGGTGGTTCTGGTCGCAGTTTTAGGACATACCCGGGTCCCCTGGATATTTTTATTGTAATGTTTATGTTATTCTTGTTTTGTGGTATTTTAATAAAGAGTCATTGTATTGTAAGTGCTCATGAAGGTGCTCGAGTGTGGGCAGTGATATAACGAGGTGAAACATGATATTTTCGTGTTTTTTCCAAAGCTCCATAGAAGCCTCTTGCAAAGTCTTTAAGTTGGCAACGTATATAAGATGACCCTGGTGTTACAGGTAACGGTGATCGCTTACTATTAGGCGACCAGTTAGCTTGTTTGCCACCTACCTATGGCATAAAAAACTTTGTGTTTGTAAATCGATGTGGTTGATCGCTACAGTTTTCAGCCTTTCAAATCAATCGTTTTTCTTCTTGAGAATAGTTTTTCTTTTTAAAATATATATATAACTAGCTACGTCCCGCGGTTTTACCCGCGTAGTGATGAAAAATGGTTATGATGCTGATGAAAAGTAGCTTATGTCCGTCTCCTAGTTTTAAGCTACCTTCCCACCAATTTTCAGCTTAATCGGTTCAGCCGTTCTCGAGTTATAAATGGTGTAACTAACACGACTTTCTTTTGTATTTATAGATTTACAATTATAATAAATCAGTTGGACAGAGATAATGGGGCCGTTGTCCAACTACAAAAATAATTGGACTACGACCCCTAATGAAGGTCTGTAGTCCAACTAGTTGGACATACCAGTTGGACCACTGCCCCGAAACGGATTCAAGAGATAGAATGTTCAAATAGCGTAGGGACGGACGGGCGGGTAAGGCTGTTTATTAGTTTGAAATCAACCGTGTAGTGTCCAAATACTGGCTCTATCAATGTAGCTTGTTTTATCTCCCGGGTCGGGTCAGTCGTAACCTCGTCACACATGTCATACCTACATGTTACAATGTTTCACGTCCCGTGTACTTAATACCCTTCATTATGCTCGGTGATGCTACGCCTGCAGCCGTTAGGGTCGCTAATAAAACTCAGGTGCGGTCGCTTATGAATGGACTCATCTAAATAAAACGTATTTGAATTAAAGGCACGTTTTGTAATCTGACACCCACGATATACTCGTTAACTAGCTATGTAGTGAGCTCTGGGGCCTTACGGCTGCCTGTTTTAAGCGATTCTTTTTAGGTGATTGCGAAAAGTTCCCGCAAACCTCGCAAATCGCGGCGCGATAATTTAGAGCATTTGAATTAAAACCGTTTTTTGCGCTTGATTCGTATATTTTTTTAAAGATACTAGATTATTTAAAATTATATGATTATTTACGAGATATTTACCGTGGTAAGGTTGTGGAATGAGCTCCCGATATTTCTTCTGTTCGACCAACCACCCGCATTGTTCAGTCTTCCCGTGAACATGGTGCATGTAGCTGCGCCGAAATATCGGGAACTCATTCCACAACCTTACCACGGTAAATATCCTGTAAATAATCATGTAGCTTTAGTGAACAACCGTGATAGTTTAAAACAGTGTTTTATTATACATCCTACCTGCCTAAAGTCAACATATTTATTTATTTTTTAGACTGCTACTATCATCTCTATTTTCTGTCTGTTCGGGCCGTCCATATGTACCTATATAATATACTGTATGCAAATATACACTTGCTCCGCTAAAAGTGTGTACTAAAATGGTTGATGGTTTTGCGCTCAGATCAATCAAACAAGGGAGATATGATAAGGTGGCGTCTGGCTTAAATCAGACTTATTACAAGCCTTTGTAAAACCTGCCCTGAATGTATGTGTGGGAAAATCTTCCAACTGAATTTTAGAGCAGATATCCTCAACCGATTGAGCTTGAGTTTTGCATTCACCTTTAGTTTGGATGACATTATTTATTTTATTTTAATACTTTATTGCACACTTACAAATTAAGTAAAAATGTACAATTGGAGGACTTAATGCTAAACATTTTCTACCAGTCATCCACCAGGTTGGAACAAACAGTATGTAGGCGTGCATCAAAAACACCTTATAAAAGACAAAAAGAAATAAACAGAAATATCAAAGTTTTACAAGATAATAATATACATAACAACAAATTACAATAAATATGAATCTAACCTAAATTATATATCAATACAAAATTATATAAGTACATAATTTTACTACATATTATTACACAAATTATAATTAATATTAGACATATAAATAAAAATTATAATGAATATATATATAAGTGAGTGATTACAGTAACGTAATTAGATACTAGACACTGATGCACATGACATTGAGGCCTATTCTGTCATACCACTCACTAAACTAAACCAATCTGACAGGACTAAAATTGTCTGCCTCTCTTTTCATTTTAATACGTGAAAGAAGGATGGCAACAATTTTAGAGCTGTCAAATTTAGTTTAGTTGAGTTTAGAGTGCATCAGAATCGATGCCATTGCCGTCGATTCTGTCATACCACTCACTAAACTAAACCAATCTGACAGGACTAAAATGATCTGCCTCTCTTTTCATTTTAATACATGAGAGTAGGATGGCATCAATTTTAGAGCTATCAAATTTAGTTTAGAGTACATCAGAATCGATGCCAATGGCGTCGATTCTGTCGTACCACTTACTAAACTAAACCAATCTGACAGGACTAAAATTATCTGCCTCTCTTTTCATTTTAATACGTGAGAGAAGGATGGCGATAATTTTAGAGCTGTCAAATTTAGTTTAGAGTACATTAGAACCGATGCCATTGTATGGTTAGCTAACTGACGTTATTCTAAATCCGATATGGCCGACTCCCAAATATGGCGGAACAAATACTATTAACTAGCTGCGCCCCGCATTTTCACCCGCGTAGTGATAAAAATGGTGATGATGATGTAGCCTATGTCACTCTCCAGCCCTTGAAATATACCATTGCAAAAAATCAGGTCGATCCGTTGCTCTGTTGCTGCGTGAAAGAGGAACCAACAAACTTTTCGCATTTATAATAAAAAAATGATAATTTATAATAATTTATGATGCAAAGAAAAATAATGTACCTAGAAACGTCTTCAATATCAAGAAGTGTGTACAAGACGACCGGCGCTGTCATTCGCAGGGTGACCAGGTTATAAATTTTATGAAACTACCATAGTCAACTAGACAACTAAAAATAATACAAACTTATCATCACAAAAAATTACCCAAACACCAGAACCTTTTAACCGACTTCAAAAATAGAAGCAATATAGCCGGATAAAGCTATATCGCCAAATGGCCTAGCCGTGTTCCGACATGTTTTACGGTGACGCCCTTAGGGAATAATTAGGAAGTGAGCAATACTACGATTTAGCGACGTAGTGAAAAAAAAATTATGAACAATTGAGACATTTGAACATGAACGATAATTGTACTGAGACATATCTCCCTTGTTTTTCTGATCTGCGGTTTTGCGCATATTCATGGCGTTGCGTTCACGCTTCCTGTCGTTTAATATCCATGTAAGTATTTTTTTATATCGATGCATACTCATATCATCAACGCGCAGAGTTTTATGCGTAAACGTGGCATAGATTCGTTTTGATTTTATGGGTGTGTGGAGCCCGCAGTAAAAATCAAAACACGAAGACTGCAACCGATTTTTCAAGGTACAAATTGGGGAAGATTATTTTACCACAGCTATGTTTAGGATATATTTTTTGTTAGTTTTAAGTTTCATTTTTGTTTCTTTTTACCAAATATGTGTAAAAAAAAGCTCAAGGTCACACAACGAGCTATGGAGAGGGCTATGCTCGGGGTTTCTCTACGAGATCGAATCCGAAATGAGGAGATCCGTAGACGAACGAAAGTCACCGACATAGCCCACCGGATTAACAAGTTGAAGTGGCAGTGGGCAGGGCACATGTCACGCAGAACAGATGGCCGATGGGGCCGAAAGGTTCTGGAATGGACACCACGGACTGGTTAGCGCAGCGTAGGACATCCACACACAAGATGGACAGACGACCTAAAAGAGACCGCAGGGAAACGCTGGATGCAGGCCGCTTCCAACCGGCCCTTTTGTAGATCGATGGGGAGGCCTGTGTCCAGCAGTGGACGTCCTATGGCTGAAACGATGATGATGAATGATGAAATATGTGTAATATTCTTGTTTAAATAAAATTTCAATCTATTCCTTCTTTTTGTAAATGAAATATTACGGTTTTCAAACAGCAGACGTTGATAGCATCTTAATAAATCACCTTCTTTCAAGGAAAGCAAGATTTATGGTTTCTGGAGACGTGCTGATAATGCAGTAAACAACGCGCTTGTATATTAGGAAACGAAAACAAGCGGAAGTTATGTCATGGAAGTAATCTTCGAGTTCTCCCGCCAGATGGGGCCTATTTATGTTCAAGCCTTTTCACTTTTCTTTCTAGCAGTAGGTAAGTACCGTTACTCATACATACATTTATCTATGCTCATACTCATTTATTCATGGAGTTTTGGCGCCAACGTGGAAAAGAACATGTCGGCTCGTTGGATTATTTTCCTAAACTAGTGTATTTTCGAGTGTTAATGTGTTCTAGGTGGTGAATTATTATTCATTAAGTGCTTGTAAACGTGCTCGAGTGTGGGGCAGTGATATAACGAGGTGAAACGTGTCTTTTCGTGTTGTTTCCAAAACTCCATTGGAGCCCCTTGTAAAGTTCCCACCACTTTACAGAGGCATGAGTTTGACTTGACCGTGACTTAATTAGCTCGACTCTGACTGTGACTTTGACTTGTTTCACGTACAAAACAGAAAACAGAACAACATACTTAACAGAACAAAACAGAAGAATAGACGGTATGGCCTTAAAGGTTTAACAAAAAAAACAAACATTTATTCATACGATCAGTATATGTCAGATGTAAAAATTATAAATAAAATGTCAACACAAAGTAGGTACTTAATAGTAGGTAAAAACTAATAATAACTAAATATATTTAGGAGCTTACTTTGACTTGGCTTGACTGACAAGCCAGCGTGCTAACCTTGCTTTGAAAATAGACAAGTTGGACGCCTCAACTACATCCTCGGGAAGCCTGTTGTAGATCATTGTGCCCATGACATGAGTCAACTTCGTGGACTTGGCGAGTGACCGTTTTACGGGTAGGAGCCTGTGCTTATGGCGAGTAGTGCGCTGCTGGGATTCCCGTAGCGTTTCACCGAGTGCTGTATACGATTATTTATTGACATAATAAATGTAATTAGTGAATGAAAATTTAATGAAAACGAACAACAATTTGGTAGGAAACGAGACAGCGTGCCAGTAAACAGACCGTACGCAAACTCAGTGCAATACTGAGAACCGTTGAAAATTCTCGTCTTCCACTACGAAAAGAAAAAAATCGACAGGAAAATCTTGAAAAAAAAAGCCTACGACACGCGACGGCTCTGCAATTTCTTTAGGAGATGTACTTGTAGTATTTAGCGCTTTCATTCCACTTTCATTGTTTAAACTGTTTATGATGTGGCCTGAATGGGTGTTCCCCGATGGCTACAATCTGGGTGTTCTAAAATTTCGAGTGAATCGGTATCTTTTAGGCAAGCGTGCTCCATCATAGACCGCATCATCACTTAACATCAGGCGAATCAACGTTCAAACGCAATAATTAAATAAATTAATAAAAGTAATAAACATGTTGTCGTCACCGTAATTATTTTCCAAAGAAAACCTTCTACAGTTTGACTAAATACGCAATTCGCGTCGCTTGCAGTAGAAGGCAGGTATAAACAGCTGGGTAAGTGTAGATAGAGTTGGCCGGACGCAGCTGACACGAATAGGGAGGAACGAACGCGCACTAACAACGCTCAAATACAGCGATACAGTGTTACAGTACCGGGTAGTCCGGGTACAGCCTAACGAACTAACACTGCCGAACGAATTGTTCCCATGTCTACAGATTTCCATGTCTACAGATTTCCATGTCTACAGATTCCCAATTCTACAGATTCCCATGTCTACAGATAAGGTTACAGAGAGGTTAAAAAAAGTTTAACCAAATTCGCAATTCGCGTCGCTTGCAGTAGAAGACAGGTATAAAGAGCTGGGTAGGTAAGTGTAGGAGTTCAACCGTTGCGTTGGCTGGACGCAGGTGACACGAACAGGGAGGTACGACCACGCACTAACAACGCTCAAATACAGTGATACGGCTAGTGCCGGGTACAGACGAACGAACTAACGCTGCCGAACGGAAGCGTGAAGGACTTGACCGTGACTTACTTTGCTTGACTCTGACTGTAACTATGACTTGTTTGACGCTTTTAACAATATGTAAACATGTTTAATATTACGACTAAAGGACATTGAATCCACAGTCATGAAAATTTTAACAAAAAAAAAAACAATAGCATCTCTTGTACCGTGCTTGTACCTGTTGTTGTGGAAATTTTTTCATTATGACATTTATAAAATAACTAGCGGTCCGCCCCAGCTTCGCACGGGTATAGATTATAGCCTATGTCACCCGGGGATAGTGTAGCTTCCCGTCAGTGAAAGAATTTTTCAAATCGGTTCTGTAGTTTCGGAGCCTATTCAATGCAAACAAACATACAAACAAACACACAATCAAATCTTTCCTCTTTATAATATTAGTATAGATAAAAATATTTTGGAAAATGATACTCGATACTAATGCACCATCATTCTGTTCATAAAAAAGTTTCTATAAATAAAAGTTTGTGCCAGCCAGCCAATCTGGCCCGTAAACATCAAAACTTCCTTTAAATTTGTAATCGAGTTAGCAAACAGTTACACCGGAAGTTGAGGAATCAGTTAACATGCTTCTCACACATTTATAACATGCATAAAGTTAAATTAAAAGGTTTGTGATAATCAAAGTTCGTTCTTTTGCTTCACTACCAGGTAAGTACCTTTATCGTAGAACTTTACTGTTACCTATCAGGAAATGAGTACTAACGTGAAAATTATTATAATTAAAATAAGTTTTTTTTTAATTTATTGAAGTCTTGTTTCAGTGCCTGAAGTCAGGGTATGCTCACACCACACACCATCAGCCATTAAATGTCCACTGCTGAACAAGGCCTCCCTCTTAGAGAGGGGTGTTGCCATAATCCCCACGCTTGGCAGGCGGCTTGGAGATCGCAGTACGTTCACCGTGTACTAACAGGACGCTGCTGCCCATCCTCCGGTGGTTCTGGTCGCAGTTTTAGGACATACCCGGGTCCAACGACCAAAAAACGACCCTTTCCTAATGATTAGGTTGCGCTTGCCATCAGGTTAACCACCTTATTGCCAATACTCTATGAGTTTGACAAACAACGGAGATATGGTAAGGTGGCGTGGCAGGTGTGAATGCATCTGGCCTAAATCAGGCTTGATACCTTTAACTCAATCTTGACGGCAGACGACTTTACCGCACTTTATTTGCATGTGCGGTCTATAAGTTAGTTCATTGGTGTCGCTACATTATCTCTCAGTGTACGTGAATAAACCGGCCAAGTTTGAGTCAGGTTCGCGCACTGAGGGTTCCGTACCACCACATAATTCAATAACGAAATTACCAGTTATATCTTGGTAATGAACAGAAACTTGTCTCCAACTCGCACTTGGCCATTATTTATTATTTGTTGTTATACTTTAGAACGTGTACTATAATCATGCCAAGCTTGACATTTGTACGTATTACCGTTTTTACATTACATCTAATACAAACCTCGTTAAAAAAAATACGTTTGTTGTGTGGGAACCCCCATTTTGTTTTTACTTTTTGACTTTTTTATTATACCGCCGTAACATTACATATGCTGTGAAAATTTCAACTAGCTATTTATTACGGTTCGAAAGATACAGCCGTTAATAGGTAAGACAGACGGACATAAATACAGACATACAGACATCGTAGGCTTAGTAATAGGGTCCCGTTTTTACCTTTTGGGTACAGAACCCTAAAAATTACTAATTGTTTTTAGGTTTTGCGATATAGCAAAAAAAAGTATCAGACACAGATATAATTAAACGCGAACGATAATTGTACCAAGGCATATCTCTCTTGCTTGTCTGATCTGAGACTCAAACATTCTCATATAGGTACAATTACTAATTTCTTAACGGGCGGTTATCCGAGGCGCGTAGGCAACAAAACGCTCCCTCAGCCCCCGCCAAGTTATAGCGACGATGTATTTTACAATGCTAGAGTCAGGACGCCCGCGGGGGGAGTGCAACGACAAAAACGAGCATAGGTCCGGCCTCGATGACGCCTGGCGCGGCACTGAACGCGGCGCGCCAAAATTCTCGCGTCCTTTTTACGCTTTTAATTTCACTAAAAAACGACATTATTCGCTATCAAAAATCTATCCAAATAAAAAAATGTTGAATAAAATTGCCTTTCAGTACATGCAATTTCCAGGTTGTTACGAGCTTTCATTAGAGCATAAAATGAAAGAAATAAACTAAGTCGACTTTGTTTCAGATTTTTTTTTTGATCGAGGAAAGTTTATTCTATCGTGTTTTGAACCAAATCATAAACTTTAACACAGATGTATCTGTGACATGTATTTTTTTCCAGCTCAAATATTGCAATTTAACTGAATAAAATTAATTTAAAACCGTCAAATTTGGTATAAGAGGCTCCAAATAGATGTTCCACCTTCAGGTTGCTTCAGGACATAAGCGAGTTAGATCAGACTGTAGAATTATTAAAGTTTCTATCTCCGTAAGGCTCAGTAAAGCTTGGAGATTTTCAGACTGAGCAAACAGGTGGTTCTTAGAATAACTTCGTCAAATTTATTCGTATCTATATAGAAGAAATTTATACCACTTACCTATACTCATTCTTGACAGACTGACTCATCACGAAACGAAATCTCGAAAACGACTTGATCTATGAAAGTGAAATTTTGCATATTTTAAACTGAAAATTGATTCCTTATAAGCTAACAAATGATTTTACGTTATGAACGATTTAAAGAGATTAAAAAAGTCTTTAAAGTTTTTAAGTCTACGTGTGCGAAGAACCAGCCAGTGGGCGAAGTACGAATATTCGCTACGTAAAATACGTATCGAATTTCATACAAATGTTGAATATTATTTGTATAGAATTCGATACGTATAAACGTAGCGAAAAAGGTTTTGGAAAGGAAGGAGGTTATTTTAGAACTTTGTTATTTATGAACCGATTTGGATTTTTTAAATTGAAAGGATATACTTTCAGTCGGTTTAATAGTCTACCTTAAAAATCAAAATAACTGGAAAATTCGATCACTTGGATGACAATATTGTCATCCAAGTGATCGAATTTGGATTTTGTTTTTTTGTTTATTTTTTTTGGACTTCTTTTTTTTTTTTTTAAGGTAGACTATTAAACCGACTGAAAGTATATCCTTTCAATTAAAAAAATCCAAATCGGTTCATAAATAACAAAGTTCTAAAATAACAAACATCAAAAAACGAATTGAAACCCAAACCTTCCTTTCCAAAACCTTTTTCGCTACGTTTATACGTATCGAATCCTATTTATATAATATTCAACATTTGTATGAAATTCGATACGTATTTTACGTAGCGAATATTCGTACTTCGCCCACTGGCTGGTTCTTCGCACACGTAGACTAAATAGTAAAATCAGCAACTTTTTTCATCTCATTTTACTCATTTTTCATGTTGCTCATTTTACTATTTTGTGAAGTCAATTTTAAACATTGATTATTATTGAGAATCTCAATCTCTCTTTTATGCGTCTACTAATAACAGCCAACCGATAACCGATGGGGAAGAAAGGTTCTGGAGTGGAGACCACGAACCGGAAGATGCAGCGTAGGCCTCCCACTAGATAGACTGACGACATTATGAGAGTCGCGGGCATCCAGTGGATGCAAGACAGGCTGTCGTTCAGTGTGGAGGTTAAAGGGGGAGGCCTATGTTCAGCAGTGGACGTCTTCTGGCTGATGATGATGATGAATAGCAGCCAATAGTCAGTCAGCTGAGCAGAGGTGAGAAGCGCTCCATCGAGGGAGTCCTTCAAACAAAAATTAAAAAACTGCCTTGTCCAACAGACATTCTATAATTTCAATGACGTGACAAAGATGAAATTAATTTAATTTTGATTATTTCATTTTATTTTTGACTATTAATATATACCATTGTTTTTCTGTTTTGTTTGAAAATGTAATTTCTTTTATAATTATTGTAATAATTTTAAATTATTTTCTGTGACGTGTACCTGTAATTTGTTATCAATAAAGTACTATGACTATGGCTGTGGTGGCATCTAAATAATAGGTAAATGACAAGTACCTGACCTATCGAATATTTCACAGCATTGGTAACATATCGGCGCCACGTTCGGAATCAGACCGCCAATGTTACCCGCATTCTAACCACTACCCTAAATAATTTATCTGTATTCGCGTGGGAAAGGAATTTGGGCTTAGATGAAATAGAATTGGGAGACGTGTTATTAATTTACTTTTCACATCTCATGCTCGTAAAGTTCTTGTTTATGCACGGTGTAAGAGGGCTAAAACTACTTTTTGTGGTCTAGTGCACAAAAAGAAAACTGGTTTAAGTTGTAGTAGATTTTATGTAGGAAGTTGTGTTTTGGCGCCAATGCGAAGAAATGATCTCATCTACTATATAAAAATAAGTCGGGTTTTCCTTCGTGACGCTATAACTCCAGAACGCACGAACCGATTTCCACGGTTTTGCATTCGTTGGAAAGGTCTCGGGCTCCGTGAGGTTTATAGAAGTCATCTGGTGGCGAAACGGAGTTCGCCGGGTTTGCTAGTTCATGTATATAATTTCAACACCAACCACCGCCTCACACCGTTGTACGACATTTATAGATCCTTTTAAGGTGGTATGTTTCACATATGGCGGCAATTTCAAATTATAAACAGTTTTGCCGGTTTTCTAGGTAATTATATTAAATAGCGGTCCGCCCCAGCTTCGCACGGGTATAGGTAGATTATAGCCTATGTCACCCGGGGATAGTGTAGCTTCCCAACAGTGAAAGAATTTTTCAAATCGGTTCAGCAGTTTCGGAGCCTATTCAATGCAAACAAACAAACAAACAATCAAATCTTTATTCTTTATAATATTAGTATAGATGACACGGACATTTGCGTAAATCATTGGTTGTTTTTGATATTATTATGTAAAGCTATTTATCAGTAACACACCATATTACCTAAATTTGTCAATAAGCCGTTTAAAATAGCAAAAATGTGTTAATCGACAAATGTAAGTAATTATTTTCATTAAAGATTGATATCTTTACATGATTTTGTAAGGAATAAAAATCAATTTGCGGAAACACTATCGCACTCTTAATAAAACAATGACCGAACTCGAAATTTTGGCAAATTGAGTTTTAGTAAAATATCGACCTAAAAAAGCATGCTCTACAATCTAAGCGATTAAAAACACCTGTTTTCTATATGCAATAAGGTTTATAACTACTTGAGTCTTTATCCGTCCCTCACCTTGCGCGCTGTTACTCAGTTAAAAATAGTTTTTTGTCGATTCCCAAAAAGTTGCGATTTTGGATTCGGTCACTGTTTTATTAAGAGTGCGCTATGATCGCTTACAATAATTACCCGGCCTAGCTACAAGAACAAAAAACTGTTTGAAATTTAAATTTACTGCCATATTTTTTTTGTAAATAATAGGCTTGCCTTTGACCACCATCACGCCTGATGTTAAATCATAGGTAAATCGTACCACCTTAAAGAAGTATGAAACCGCACCCTGAAAGGGCAACATAGGTTATCTTTGTCTGGCAACACAAAAAATCGAGTACAAATACGTACCGACTCGTACATAGATTTTATTTTTATTTTTTGAATTTTCCCTTTATAGCTGATATCTAACTTATCTCTCGATGTAGATAAAAATCAAAGGCCCTCAGAAGGGTCAAGCAAAAGGGTCTAATTCTGTCCCTCGTCGCGTGTTGCTGGCTGTGACCGACAATGGTGGCCTTTTAACGGCGGCCAAATTGATTTCCGAATATTTAAGGGATATTGGGATTCGGGTTGATCAACTGTCAGATTTGATCATTGGAAAAGGAAAAGCATATTTGGCGGCTGTTTTTCAAGATATTAGAGGCTATTCATAATGTTTTGACGGTAACAAAAAGGCTCAAACTAAATAACTAGGCAGCTTTGAGGGTTTAATAGCAAATAGACTATTACATGGTATGTATGTATGTATTATTTTATATCACATCACATCATCGGCCACGTTCACTGCTGAACAAATGCCTCCCTCGTAGAGGGGTGTTGCCATAATGTTATTTTGTTATATTGTTATTTTGTTTATTGTAGGTAATCTTGTGACATTTGTTATGATATTGTGTTTTTAAAGTGTAAAACTACTATGTACAACTAAAAATATAATATATACAAAAAATTAAAATAAAATCCTAGGCGAACAAATCGCCACCATGCGGCAAGGTTCCCAGAATGCTGGCAGCATTGCCCCGCTGGATTGGGAGGCTTAATTTTTGTGCGAAATATGCTCCAGCTCTGGGATCCCCCGAGGCGAGAACCAATCTGGTCGAAATATCTTTACAAAACTTTTTTGTATCGGACGACCACGGGCCTAGAGTCTCTACAGCTAATGCGGAAAACTCATAATGCGCGCTCAATTGTGCATATTTGCGGTGTTTTAATAATTGAGCGTTGTCAGCCGCGGCCCCGACGTCTCGAGCCAAACCGGAGAGATGTGATGGCGCCAGGGTGTCCACGCACGTAGCGTCCCAGACAAGTGCACGTCCGAGACACCACGGAACTAGGGTGGCACCATCTGGTCTCTTGCCGTCATCTCTCACCATTCCAGTGGGCTCCAGCGTCGAGGGCACGGAAGCTGAAGAGAGTGCCCGCCTGACTAAAGTGTTATTAATGTCATTAGTGTAAGTCGTTTTTGTGCGGTGCTAATTTGAAATAAATAAATAAAAAAATAAAATAAAAAATCTCCACGCTTGGCAGGTGGCTTGGTGATCGCAGTACATTCACCGTGTACTAGTAGGACGCTGCTGCTCACCCTTCGGTGATTCTGGTCGCAGTTTTAGGACATACCCTGGTCCCGGGCCGGGTTACAGTATGTATTGGAAATGTATAACAAAGTGATATGGTATTGTAAAATCAAATCAAATTATTTATTTGTCAGAACATGGTAGGTACACATACATATGAAGTAGCATACATTGTCGTAAGAATGGAGACGTATCTCATGTCCTTGCCTGTTACGGGGTACAAATGTTAGTTTTTTTATTCAAAAAAAATATTAATTTGTTTTTGTTATAGTTAAAAATAGGAAATTACGTCTATGTTAAAACATTGTTAAAATCATATTTTGGTTTAGTTGTGTTTTATAGCTTAATTAATAAAATAAACATGTTAATTTCTAGCCTATTAAAATAGCCTATATTAAATAAGTGATAATGTAGCATTCAAATGGTGAAATTATTTTTAATATCGGTCCAGTAATATTTGAGCCAATTCGTTACAAACATACTTACATGCAAATCTTTCCTCTTTATAATATTAGTATAGATTAATAATTTATTTTTCCTGGTACCTAGTCCCGATCTTATTTCAATTACATATCAAAACATTTATACACAAAATATTCACATTCTGTAGATCTATCTGTCCATCTGAACTGCTTGATTGATACCAGGACGGTCAATCAAAGGTTGCCTGGAAGAAATAGTTTTTAGCGATAAGACTGCTACTTGCGGCGCAAAAAAAAATGTGGCGTAATAAAACCTACGAGTTACATAAGCTTTATCGAACGTTATATATATTTCTGGGGTAGGTACACAATATAGAGTTTCTTCTAAAAAAAGTTAGGCTAGATTAGATTTATGTGGATATACGAGATACGTATCTATACGAGTAAATAGATCTATATTAAGATCTTGATAATATTAATGATTAGGTGCTTTCTAAAGATATAATATTCAAACTTTCGTTTAGCCGTAATCTTAGTTAGTTTTCAGTCTCAAAAAGCAACGCTAAAAGTTCCTCAATTATTAAGTTGGAGCCAATAAAGCGTAATACACACCATAGCCGCCGACCCGCCGCCCTATTTCGGCAACTTTTTGCCGGCGGGCTAGTTGGCGGCTTCACTCATTGCAAGTCGGAAAACAGCTCCAGAGTCGCCGAGCAACTGGGGCCTTACGCCTAGTTGTTTAAAGCAATCCAGCTTAAGTGAAGAAAAAATGTTGCGTGACCGCTAACCGTATCTGGGCGCATTAAGGTTCACGTTCGCGTGATTTTCCGAGCAGCGCGATTTAACGTTAGTTTGAGACCGCGTAAGAAGTTGGGCGTAAGGCTCTACCGACATGCCGCCAACGTGTCGGCGGCAGAACGCGCGGGCGCATGTTGCCGACATGATTCGTTACATATAGGCCGCCGGGTTGTGTCGGCCGGCTGTGTCGGCGGGTCGGCGTGGTGTGTATTGCGCTTAACATTATAAAGCCTAGATTGAGTCGTTAGATTTAGCCAAGGTTTAGCTCAATGATCCGACGAGCGAGACTTGTGGTCGTGATCTAAACTATCTCCTAAACTTTAGCGTCTGTGGACTAAATAGTTTGTTTTCAGTTTTAGTTCGGAGTCCAAATTGGTTTCAAATTAGAAACGTAGCATAGGAATCTAATAAAACCTAATTGATCATAGAAGTTTTCTTAATAAAATAAGTACCTGCCTTTGAGGTAAGACAGGTACTACGCTTAAACGACATGGGTATACATTTTTAGTTTATTTTAATTTAATATTAATATAGTTTGACTTTTAATATTAATATACTTGGAGATCGTTGGGGGAGGCCTATGTCCAGCAGTGAACGTCCTATGGCTGAAATGATGATGATGATGATAGTTTGACTGCCAAATCGCCTGATGATAACCGATGATGCGGTCTATGGAGCACGATTGCCGAATCTTGAGAAACCGATTCACTCGTGAATTGAAGACACCGAGATTGTAACTACCGGGGCACACCCATTCAGGCAGCGCACTCCACAGACTAGCAGTTTGCACAATAAAAGTGGAATCAAAGCGCTTCGTATGGGATTTTGTAATTAAATTTACGTGCCCACTCCGGCAGTCTGATAAAAAATACATTATTCAGGCACTTTTATTACGTAATTTCGTCATGGCTGTTTTTGAGATGTTTACCTGCATTGCATAATTTGCATACCATGTGATACCAAATCTGTAGACATTTGTAACAAACCCTAGAACTATACTTAAAAATAATATCAAAAAACATAAATGAAGTAAAAGAAAATGTAATAATGGGTACGTTAATATTTGAACGAGCCGATCTACTAGCATGACTTGCTGGCAGATTTGCTGGCAGACTTGCTGAGCAAATCTGCTGATAGAAGCCGTCAGTTGTGAAAGATCAGTGATCTAACTCTAACATGGCATACTACAAATGAACTCTATAATTATAGTGAACTTAGCTTTGACCGGCAATTCGCAAAATTTCGATTAGATTTGGCTTATCTATACTAATATTATAAAGAGGAAAGATTTGATTGTTTGTTTGTTTGTTTGCATTGAATAGGCTCCGAAACTACAGGACCGATTTGAAAAATTCTTTCACTGACGGGAAGCTACACTATCCCCGGGATACATCGGCTATAATCTATACCCGTGCGAAGCTGGGGCGGACCACTAGTCAGTATATAAATCAATCATTTCAGCCATAGGACGTCCACTGCTGGATATAGGCCTCCCCCATCGATCTCCAAAAGGCCCGGCTGGAAGCGACCTGCATCCAGCGTTTCCCTGCGGAAAGCGTCTGTCCATCTTGTGGGTGGACGTCCTACGCTGCGCTTACCGGTCCGTGGTCTCCATTCGAGAACCTTTCAGCCCCATCGGCCATCTGTTCTGTGTGATATGTGCCCTGCCCACTGCCATTTCAACTTGCTAATCCGGTGGGCTATGTCGGTAACTTTTGTTCGTCTACGGACCTCTTTATTTTTGATTCGATCTCGTAGACAAACTCCGAGCATATCCCTCTCCATAACTCGTTGTGCGACTTCAGGATACCTATACCTACTTATCATTAATTGCATACAAATACAAATACAAATTAATTTATTGGGCATTATAAAAATTTACAAAATAATATATGAACCCATTGGCTCCGAACTAGTAATAAATACTGTGTTTCGGGAACCAATGGCCTCTCCCATTAAATGTTACTAACTAAATGCCTAAACAGACTAAAGAAAAAGAAAAATAATAAGAAAAAGTTATGACAAAAAATTTACAAAAGTTATTAATTTATACAAAACAAAATAAAATATATATATTTAAAATTATATAGATACAGGCAAAATTTTATATCAAATACATACACTTAATAAGGCGATAGTCTAATACATAATAATCAAACAATAAAAGTATTAAAACAATGTCATATAAATGTACGCATTTATGTGCCATCTCAATACACAAGAAGTCACAGGAGTATGAGCACAGGGAGGGGGGTGGGGGTGGTTGTCTGTGTGTGGGTGGGTGTGTGATTGTAGGGGTGTGTGTGTGGATGTGGGTGGGTGTGTGTATGGGTGTAGGTGTGTGTGTTGGTGTAGGTGTGTTTGTGGGTGTGGGTGGGTATGGGTGTGTGTGTGTGTGTGTATGGATGTGTGGGTGGGTGTGTGTGAGGGTGTATGTGTGGGTGGGTATGGGTGTGTGTGTGTGTGTGTATGTGTGTGATGTGTAAGTGTTTTATGAGACATCCAAATCTGTTAGCATATGCTCAATGCCATCGTAATCAAATGTATCTAGCCAGGACCGTATAACTTTCTTAATCTCATTGTTGCTATATTTTTTTATTTTACATTCCTCATTTAGTCTATTATATAAGAGCGGAATAATGCCTTCAAAACTTCTTCGTGCAAATTTTCGTTTCGCTCCCGGGACAGGACAGCGACGGTCACGTTTGGTTACATTTTGTAATACAGGTACAGTTTTTCTATGATACAGTCGTAGACTATCGTAAATAAATAATTTTCTGACACTGAGAACATTTGTTTTCTCGTAGACATCAGTAGTTGGGTGCCTGAAGGGCAAATAAAAAAGCACCTTAAGAATGGCACGTTGTGCACGCTCCGCTGGCAAGATATTAGTTTTAGTTGCGGTGCCCCATGCACAAATACAGTATCTGATAATACACTCACAGAGCGCCTTATATGTGTCGATTACTAATGCAGGTTCTGCCACGGTTCTAAGAGTTTTGAATTGCATGTAATTTCGTAGCGTCAAATAATTATATCCTCCTATCCATATGAAACATCCAGCACCCTATGTTTCTTCCAGGGAACCATGAAATAGATAGTCGCAACGCAATATATGTTGATGAATCCAGCTAAACGCATCAATGACCATAATCTTAATTAACCAATACGCACTAATGAACACAACTACATCGTTCGAAACAAGGAATATTCATGGAGTACAATAGTATATCCATGCCATAGATAGCCCGTTGGTCCAGTTGGTAGTGAACCTGCCTTCTGAGCTTGGGGGCGTGGGTTCGATTCCCATGTAGGACAAACATTTATGCTATGAAAATTTGTGTTTGTTCTGTATCTGGTTGTTAATATCTATTTAAAACTATATATGTATGTATATCAGTCTCTGGCAGCCATATCACAAGCTTTGTTTAGTTTGGGGTCAGATGACCGTGTGTGAAAAGAAGTCCCGAATGTCCCGAATATTTTATTAAAGCCGCATCACAACAAAAAAATATGGTAATATTTTTTTTTAATCTTTATTCTAAAATCGGTTTTTGTCATAAAATGACCCCGTAAATGTATAATATGCCACCCCATAAAGCTAAAGTACACCCAACAAACACACAAATACTTCTTAACTAACAACTCCCACATGGGCACTTATTATCTATGAATAAATGGTACATTTACACTTCTAAGCCAGTACTAAATTCTATCAATAATAGTAATTTTTTCATTCTTACTTGGATTTTTCTTCGCTCTATTTGCAATAGCGAGAGCGAAATAGTTTATCGTAAGGTGAAATATAGGTTGTAGTAGCCTCCTGGGGTTTCATTTTCAACCTTTTTTCACGGTGCCACTTAATTGCAATGCTTTTAGTTACGAGTATAAATGGAGGAGTTCAAGCGTGACATTCCGAAAATTTCTGATTCGCATTTCGGAAAATCACGCGAGCGTGAACCTTAACACCCCCAGTTAGCGTTCGCGCAACTTTTTTCATCACCTATACCTGGATTGCTTAAAACAGGTTAACATCTTTTAACAAATCAAACACTAAACTTGTCTGGTAACCTTTTGGTATGTACTAGATCGAACATCCATAGGTATGTTGTGTGTGTTGTAAATCTATACATCCAGCCCAAGTTTTATTCGTTTTATTTTAATGCCATAGGTGGCAAACAAGCAGACGGGTTGCCTGATGGTAAGCAGACACCGTCGTCTATGGATACTTGTAGCACCAGAGGCATCACAAATACGTTGCCGACCCTTTAGGACTCGATTAAATCACCTTTTGATGAATCCTATGTTGTAGCTTCTCGGAAACACCGTGGAAGGTAGCTCATTCCACATTTTGCAGGTGTGAGGCAAGAAGGATCGTGTGTTTCGCAGTTCTTTCGTAATGTGTAAAATGTGCTGGAATACTTATTCTGTAGAGGCTGGTAGTAAATCTCTGGCGCACTCTCGGTCACCTCGGCAGGGGTGACATATTTGAGCCGCTCTGGGTTGAAATATGAGGCTCTGGCGACCAGCTCATTCTATTATCAGAAATTTATGGATTGATTTCATGAACGTTGGGCCAAAATATTGCCGTAAATTTGGCTTTTCTTATATCACAAAGTATGCACGCTACCTACTGTATTTTCACATAAGTTTGTACCGCTAGAAAGTGAAATGTAAGTAAGGTTCTGTAGTCTGTAGTCCTACAAGGAACACTTATAATATTAGTTCTGTCTGTCCGTCGTGTCTGTCCATCTTTCCTAATTCTATAGAACCTTCTAACTTCTATAGTTGTAAAGGGCATGAAACTTTGCACAGTTACAGAACTGTGACCTCACGACACAGGTTATCCTAGTGTGGGGGACAGTGTTCCACTAAGGTACATAATTATTTATTCTCACCTCTCTTCTTACGACATATGTACACATATAACTACCTACTTAAGATCTTTATGTGCTTATAGGCCTTTGATGAATATTAATAAACGTTTTTGTATTTGTATTTTGTATTTTTGTACAGTTTATATTTATCAATATCTGGCAGCCATAGTACAAGTGGTACAAGCTTTACGTGCAAAAATTTACCGAATATTTTTTTAATTATTCATCAGGGTAATTGCCCAAGTTGTTCCACGTGAATCACAGCCGCGCCGTGGCGCGCTCCATGTCTCCGCTGATTCGCGCTTGCCCCACTTCAATGCAATAATTCAGTTTTTTTTTTATCTACTTCAGCAGGCTTTCAAAGGTAAAAACATTTGGAACAACCGCTAAAATGATTATGAAAAAGGCAACGTAGTAAGAATTGTGGATCATGAGGCCCGAGATAGGCAAATAAGATACTATCCCGGGAAATACGGCGTAAATGGAAAATTTATCGGGACACCAAGGTGCGGTTTCCCGCAAAATGAATACGGTAAAAAACTAAGGTAAGTTTGAAGTAACAAACAACTTGACAGATAGTTAATGGAGCAGAAAGCGTAAATATTTTAACCGACTTAAAAAAGGCGGTCGTTCTCAATTCGATCCGTTTTAGAGTTAGGTAGTCTTACTAGGCTTCGACCAAAATAAAATGAATGGACGGGTCATAACCATTGAGTTTGCTCAGTAAAAACGAGTCAAAACCGTCGGTGTCAATACTTATGCCTTTAATTATAACCATGTACCTACAGTACATTAAGTTATTACGAAGTTACTAGGAACCTTATAAGTTCGTTCTATCTGTCCGTCCGTCCTATTTTTAGAGCTTTCTTACTTCTTCATCATCATCCAGAAGACGTCCACTGCTGAACATAGGTCTCCCCCTTTAACCTCCACACTTTACGACAGCCTGCCTTTTGCATCCACTGGATGCCCGCGACTCTTACAATGTCGTCGGTCCATCTAGTGGGAGGCCTCCCTACGCTGCGTCTTCCGGTTCGTGGTCTCCACTCCAGAACCTTTCTTCCCCATCGGTTATCGGTTCATCGAGCGATGTGGCCTGCCCATTGCCACTTCAACTTGCAAATTTTAACAGCTATGTCGGTGACTCTGGTTCTTACTTCTTAAGTTAATGAAACTTTTAACAATTACAGTTTTGGTATAAACATTAATTTTAAAAGTACAAAAAAATAAATTTTGTGACTTAGGGGTGGCTATGGTACATGTGAAATGGAATGATAAGGTAATCCAGTGTGACGTAAGCTCTCAGACTACGTGTGGACTACGTGCCAAACGCAAAGAATGCAATAAGCTGTCGTTAAAAAGGACATTAATGAAAAAAGTTAAAACAATGGTTTGATGAACATTTTTAATTTGTCAACAATTTTTGCTAAAATGTTTTGATGTCGAACAAAAATTTAATTTGAAAACTGCCATGTTCAAGTTATTGCTAAGCTTTATTTTTTATTTGAACACTCAGATTTTAAAGCCGGTGCTCTTGACAGCCATTGAACAGTGAGAAATGCATTTTTATTCAGCTTTTTATATTTTTAGGGTTCCGTACCTCTAAAGGAAAAAACGGAACCCTTATTTATTATTTATTTATTTATGTTATAGGATCACTTTGTGGCTGTCCATCTGTCCGTCTGCAAATACCCTTTTTCTCAGGAACGCGTAATGGCACCAAGGTGAAATGTATATCAAATACTCGAAGCTACGGTTTCTTTCAGCTGTGAAAAAATTAATCTTATAAATCAACGCGTTCAAAAGATATGACCGTTTATGTCGCATATTTTCGCATATTTTGCGATTCATAAGGGAACTAAAACCTATAGGGTACTTCCCGTTGACTATAGGTCTTATAGCACTTATAAAGGTTTTTTTTTTATAGAATAAGTGGCAAACAAGCTACGGGCCACCTGATGGTAAGTGGTCACCGCTGCCTATAGACACCTACAATACCCGGGGCATTGTAAAAATCCGAAAGTTTTTAATTTATAGTTATTATCATGTATAAAACATTGAAAACAACTTACATTTTGTAGTTGGTATGTATGGAAGCACCTTAATGTGCACTACAAAGCTAAGTTTGTCTTTCAATATTTAATTTTTTTTTTGTTTGGACTCACGCTCTGTGGTTCCGTCCAACGGAATCCTCGGAGTGCGAGTCCTACTTGTACTTGCCCGGTTTTTTTCAGAATGCTGCTGCCGGGATATAAATCTAAATTTTGAGTGTGGTCCTCGAGTGGACCCGGGTATGTCCTAAAACTGCGACCAGAACCACCGGGGGATGGGTAACAGCGTCCTGTTAGTACACGGTGACCGTACTGCGATCCCCAAGCCGCCTGCCAATTGTGGGGATTATGGCAACACTAAGACTACTCTAAGAGGGAGGCCTTGTTCAGCAGTGGCCATTTAATGGATGATGATGTGTTACTGTAACACCCCATGTTTAATGTTTCGTGATATTTAATCCCCTCTCTGATAATCCCCTTTGATGTTGAAATGCAATTTACATTTCCTAGTAGCCAAGTATTAACAAATAAAACTGTCATTTGATTTGAACGCACGCGTGGCTGTGAAATAACGTAAACGAGATATGAACGCAGTCTAACTTATTTATCCGTAGAATTGAGTGAGGGACCCACAACTGGAAATTCTAAGCCAGTGTGAAAGCCACTCGTAGCAAACTTTATTTTCATTTGTCCAACTCTGCAGATAAGTTGGTCCGACTGCTAGCGTGTCGGATACACCCAGCATGGTAGACACCGCGAGGGCGTCAAGCTGTGTGAAAACCCAGCGTGCCGCATTTTTGTACCTACTATGACGCTATGAGTGATTTAGTGGTAGCTTACTATATTCGCAGTCAACTGTTGTCAAAGAGTTTTTTAAATTTCATCAACATCATTGTCAGCCTGTATCAACCCACTGCTGGGTATAGGCTTCCTCTCACTTGCGCCATTGTCTCGGGCTAATCTCATCCAAGATCATCACCTGCGATGGGTCTGATGTCATCGATCTATCAGGCTGGTTGTCTGTCTATGGAACGCCGTTCATATCCGCCATTGGTTTTTAAAATGTAACATGGCGCAATTCAAAGATGTTATATGATTATTTACCGGGTATGTCCTAAAACTGCGACCAGAACCACCGGAGGATGGGCAGCAGCGTCCTGTTAGTACACGGTGAACGTACTGCGATCCCCAAGCCGCCTGCCAAGCGTGGGGATTATGGCAACACCCCTCGGTAAGAGGGAGGCCTTGTTCAGCAGTGGACATTCAATGGCTGATGATGTGATGTGTGTGATATGATTATTTACAGGATATTTACCGTGACAAGCGTGTTAATATAAAACTTTTAAGCTATTGCATAGCTTCTATCGCGGGCCTTGAGCGTGGAGACCGAATCCAGAAATTCCGTAACGAAAATAACCTAACACCCCCCCACTTCGACCGGCACAACTTATGCAATAGCTTTACCGCGGCAGTCCCCGAGTGCCACACGTCTTTTTTTTTTATTATTATTATTTTTGTATTGACACCAGGGGCCTCACGTTACCTGTTTTAACCGATTCTATTTAGGAGCTAAAAATGTGTGCGTCCGCAAACCGTATCTCGGGGCGTTAAGGGCCAAGGTCGCATGTTTTTCCGAACTGTGCTGTTTTAGCGCTAATTCGATCTTAGCCGTAAAGCCCCTGATGTGCTTCTGCCAACACGACGGAAATCGAACTGAATTACGCGTTGAAGTGGTAACTACCACAACGCGTTCTCAACGCTATCTCAAGTTGGATCAGTGCTCCAACTGGAGCACTGATCCAACTTGAGATAGCCAACAGACGTGCAAAGTTCGTGAACTGGCGGGGTCTTTTCTGATAAAGGTCGGTTTATTTCCTAATTTATTTCCTCTCAGTTTGAATATATTTCTCCCAACACCTGAAACGTACTGAACTCTAATAAAAGTTTATAAAACCCATTATCGATATCAACAATTTTAAATGCTATAAAACGAAACGGTCGTAAAGCGTCTACTATAGAGTTTGAACAGCAATTTTATTTATTGGTTTATTCAAATTTTATTGAATGAGTTCCGAAATTGTTATGAGGGGGGGACATTGATTTGTTTAACAAAAAAGAATGGTGAAAAGCGTTCGTGGCATATATATCGTTTTTCACCCCAAACTACGCCCTCGTGACCCCTATACTAAACCTCCACAAACATATTTTTCTCACATAAGACACTAGCGACCCGCCCCAGCTTCATCATCATCATCATCATCATCAGCCATAAGACGTCCACTACTGAACATAGGCCTCCCCCTTTAACCTCCACACTGAACGACAGCCTGCCTTTTGCATCCACTGGATGCCAGCGACTCTCACTATGTTGTCGGTCCATCAAGCGGGAGGCCTACCTACGCTGCGTCTTCCGGTTCGTGGTCTCCACTGAAGAGGCACCTAAAACTCAGTGTGGCGAAACACGTCGCATCAGCATGTCGGTGACGCGAACCCGTGTTGCCTCTACCAAAACTCAGTGTGGCGAAACACGTCGCATCAGCATGTCGGTGACGCGAACCCGTGTTGCCTCTACCAAAAATCCTTTAAACCAACTGAAGTTTCCAATAATAACGAGGCCTTTCAAAATAGCAAGGTAAATTCTCAATCATAGGAGGTTAAACTATAATTTCAGTATCTTTCCTACCTATTTCCGGTAGGTAGATAATTAGTAGAAGTAGATGATTAATCATATTATATTACCTACCTACAGCGTGTGAGGGGAACACTCTCGAAGCCAAAAGAAGGTAATTGTACTCATCATTATGAACCACTCTTAGTATGGGACCAACCCTGAAATCGCGAGAAAAAATCAGCTGTTCCATTCATTTTGTCGAGTGTCAATGACCGTTTTCTATATATAGAACAGCTGATATTTATTTCGCGATTGCAGGGCTGCGGCCTTATTATAGAGGTTTGATTGTGATCGAGATTGCATACCGTCCCGTTCGCATCTATTTACTCGCACCACGTGTGTAAGTGAGATGGCACGCGATCGCGATCACAATCCGAATCACGATAAGACATCTATAATAAGGCATCTGGTCCCATAGTAAAAGTGGTTCATAATGGTGAGTACAATTACCTTCTTTTTAGCTTCGAGAGTGTTCCCCTTACATCCCGTATACCTAAACAAAATTATTCAGTAACGACCTCGATAAAACCGATAATAAGATAATGATTGCAACATCGATGTGAGTAGCGCTCCCTAGCGGTGAATATTTATTTTATTTGACTTTTTAGGGTTCCGTATCCAAAGGGTAAAAAACTGTCTGTCTGTCCGTCCGTCTGTACTACCTGTCTGTAGCTGTATCTTTTGAACCGTAATAGATGGCCAGATGCCACAACGGCTTAGCCGACTGGTCCTGTGATATTCGAGCTATCGCGCGGACGGCTCTCTTCTGGCATACGAAAGCGCGTTTCCACTCGGCGCCCCTAGCCCAAATTATGAGTATGATGAAATTTTCACAGAATCTTCTCTACATAGTATAAATTAAAGTCGCTTTCCGCGTCTGTCTGTCTGTCTGTATGGTCGCTAACTCCTCCTAAGCCACGCAATGGATTTTGATGCGGTTTTCACCATCATTTACCACCACCATGAGAACACTGCTAACAATAAATGTACAGTTCATCGTCGCAAAAATCTCTTCTCTACATAGTATAAATTAAAGTCGCTTTCCGCGTCTGTCTGTCTGTCTGTATGGCCGCTAACTCCTCCTAAGCCACGCAATGGATTTTGATGCGGTTTTCACCATCATTTAGATACATTTTCACGGAAGGTTTATGTATATAACTAGCGACCCGCCCCGGCTTCACGCGTAAATTACACCCGTGCGAAGTCGGGCGGGCGGGTCGCTAGTATGTAATATTATGATTACTTTTAAGGAGCGTGCCTTTATAACAAACTACCATCGGAAATTAAAAACACTAAGTCGTTCAACACATTTAAAAAGCTACTTGCTTTAAGGTACCTAAGGGGCCGTCCATTAATCACGTGATGTTTTTTACCTTTTTTTTAACTCCCCCCCCTCCTCCTGGTGATACGTGGTGAGTTTTAAGACTAGTTACTTTAGTAAGACTAGTTAGACGTGTAGTTTTTAGTACCTACAAAAAATCTAATTTTAAATATCTTATTTTTTTTTTATATTATCTTTTAATACAGGTATAAAGTATAATCTAATTTTATTCTGAAAATAAGGACCATGACAAAAATGTCTAGACAGGAAGGTTGCAGATTGTTTTTGATTGGCAAGGTCACACTACACGCCTTTCGGTTTAGATATCGCGCGTTTGACGAAAAAATAAATACACGTGATATCTTACTACACCCTCCCTCCCTTGTGATATTTCGTGATTTTTGCAAACCCCCTCCCCCCATTTCAACCCTCACCCTTTGCCCTTCAAGCCATTGATTAATGGACGGTCCCTAAGCCTGCTTAAGCATAAAGGCGATAAATAACTTCAAATCAATAACTTTATCACCCATTTAAATAGTGAAACCTACGCGTTATCGAAGACCTTCTTGATCTTCTGTAGATAGACGCTGGCACTCTTCCCGAGCGCCGAGAACGTCTCCGTGGGCTCGTGTTCGTCGGAGGCCTGCCTCTCGTGGCTGCCGTCGCGGTGCTCCTCGCCGGCCCCCCGCCTCCGGGACACGGTGGTCTCGTCGGGGACGTCGGGCTGGTAAGCTGGAACATACCATCAACGCCCACGCATCATTGCACGCAAGGCCGTAATGACATGGCATGGTTTGAAAAGAAAAGAAAGAAAGAAAGAAAAAGTTTATTTGAGACCAAATAATGTTGTGAACTGCTAGTCTGTGGATTGCGCTGCCTGAACCCAGTTACTAAACCGAGGACCTTGTTGTTACTATATAGTTACTAAAACAAGGACGTAATTGACAAACCAAGGACCCAGTTACTAAACCGAGGACCCAGTTACTAAACTGAGGACCCAGTTACTAAGCCGAAGACCTAGTTACTAAACCAAAGACCTAGTTACTAAACCGAGGACCTATTTACTAAACCAAGGACCTTGTTACTATATAGTTACTAAACCAAGGACGTAGTTGACAAACCGAGGGCCCAGTTACTAAACCGAGGACCCAGTTACTAAGCCGAAGACCTAGATACTAAACCGAAGAACCTAGTGAGTTGAATCGAGGACCTGGGGCCTTACGGACAACAGCTAATTGCGGCACCTAATCCGCTCAGTTGGAAAATCACGCGACCGCAAACCGTATCTGGGCGCGATAAGGTTCACGTTCGCGTGATTTTCCAACTGAGCGGATTAGGTGTCGCAATTAGCTGATGTCCGTAAGGCCCCTGGTCTGTGAAACTATTATACAAAAACACATACCCAGTACAATATCGTCGTCTCCTGCCCTCCTATTAGCTCGGGGCTTGTCCAGGTTATTGTTGAACATGTCGTAGGCGCGGCGCATGATGCTGCCCACCTGCCCACCGATGGGCGACTGCGCCACTCGCGTGCCGATGTTCCGCAGGTCGTCGATATTGGCGGTCAGGAGGATGTACGAGTGGACTGCTTGGATCACCACCAGGAGCACTTCGGAAGTTTGTAAAGGGAAATTTAGAATTATTATCATCAGACTATCGTTCCCACTGCTGGGACACAGGCCTTCTTTACAGGGGCGGATCCAGGATTTCATTTGAGAGGGGGGGGGGGCAATCGGACAAGGTTCGAAGGAAGCAAATCGAAAAATTTAGTCGAATGTATGGAATTGCTAGGTATTTTGGGGGCGGGGGGCATGGCACCCATGCCCCCCGCCCTGGATCCGCCAATGCTTCTTTACTATAAATCTGTACTGTACATTTAGTATAAGTACATATTTTGTGTCCTACCTTATTCTATTGCTTATGTCCTATTTGTTTAAATTGCATATAGATACTTCAAAAAATATATGTAAACTTGTGTTGAGTGTAAGTGTAAACTCAAGGGTACGTCTGAAAACTGGCGCTGATAGTCCTTGACTTCCATTCGACACTGATTGTATCATTTAGAGTTTAGATAGGTATAATAAGTTTTTGTAAAGGTGTCGAATAAAATGTATTTTCTTAATTTCTTTCTTTCTTTCAGAGAGAGAGAGAGAGAGAGAGATAATGGGCTTTAATCCACTATCATACTGGCCTAGTTAGGACATTCATTAGCTTTATTATGGTGCTTATATTTATTTAACTTACTCGCTATCCATAATGCTTTAGCCATTTCGTCTCGAACCGAGGGACTAAGCTGATCGATAACAAGAAAAACTATAAAATTTGCATTGGCTGTAAAGGCACTTTAATATTTTATGTTTTATTTTATATCGATAGGTAGGTAGGTAACTACCTACCTATCGAAAGCTTAGGTGCGGTGCCTACCCCAATAGGTAGCATACTGCGTACGTAGGGACGTCATACCTATGAATAATAATATATATACAATATTCATAATTTATATGAAAATGAATATAAATATTATATAATTATATTATATTATGAAAACCTAGTCATGTCCTGTAACGTGGTACCTAGTGACCATATATTTATAGGCTTCTGTGGTGTTATGGAAGCAAAACGAAAATACATCTTTCACACTTGCCCACACTTAGCACGTTCATGGGAAATAATTCATCATGATTGCGGGAACACTAGAAAAAATCTCATTGTGAAAAATACAGAAGTCTGGAACTAAAAAAATATCCAATGAGCCGAAATGTTTTTTTTATGTTGGCGCCAAAACTCTGTTGTTCTGATTTTTTCACTCGTTGCGGACTGGTTAAAGCTATTATGGCCATACCACTTCATCGTACGTCATATTTTTCTGACATAAAGTGCCAAAGTATTAACATGGATGAAAGGTAATGGAAACTCAAGGATTTTATATATACTCTTTCCTTGTGGAGACTTTACGAGACATCTAGGAGTTTTGGAAACAACATGAAGATACACTTTCCACCCCTTTTTCACTTTCCCACTCTCGAGCACATTCACGAATACCTACGATAAACAATACAAAATCTACCAATATTACGCAATAACTCTCGAAAATACACAAGTTTAGGAAATACACTTTCCCACTCTCGAGCACATTCACGAATACCTACGATAAACAATACAAAATCTACCAATATTACGCAATAACTCTCGAAAATACACAAGTTTAGGAAATAAAATTATCTATGTAGTAACGAGTTTAAGGTTGGCGCCAATACTCCACCGTTTCAAATTAAAGTTAGCGTGATTCGGAATGCGTTTGAATATGTCAAAGTCAACGTCAAATTTTAATCAAAGATTCCAAAGTTTTGTTTTCTTCATGTCATTCTTCAAAACAACTTCTATTTCGCGATTTCATTCTATTTTCTTTCGCGATGGAGACGAATCTTCAGCACGAAGATTTGTTAATTAAATTGCGCGCGAAGCTGAATGAAGAGAAAATCAAGCTATGGGAGCAGCCATATCTACTGCCAGATGACACCATATCGCAGAGTCTGCAGGCAAGTTTCTTTGTTTACCTACTTTTATAATACCTATTTCTCTTGGGTTTTCCCTGATGCAATGATACAGGAAACTATATATAAAAACTAAACAGATAATGCAGTGCCGAAATAAATCTTAGCGATTTGACCTCGTATTGCAATTTGCAGGCGAATTCTACGAAATGACTCTTTGTTTCGTTGTTTGGCTTTAAATAGTTCAGTTATTTACAAGTTATTTAGCTTTCGTAGAAACAAAGAATTCAATTCGATGCGTAGAAACAAAATGCTGTTTTATTCACCAGTGATCATCGTATGCTTATATTTTTACCTATAGCTTTACTTCTTTTATTTAGTACCGTTTTTCCACAGCGACAGCGAAAGTATGGAAGCAACTTTCTGCAATTTTGAATTTTTTATTCCGAGACACCCAAAATGGATTTATTGCAATAAAATAGTATTAATATAAAGTTAGAACATTAAATTCGCCAATTTCTGGCTGGTACCAGGATTTTTCAATACCCATTAAAAGTTGCTGTTTAGCTAAACAGCCAACCTGAAAGTTAAGCCATATTATATTTCCGATTATTTGATCACTTTCTCACATACCAGGAAAATTCCACTTTCATACAAAACTTTGCATGAGCACAAGGTGCGTTACCAATGCAGTCGAGTGCAACAGAGCTTTGTAGACGAGCAGAATTTTGTAGCGGAGTCAAGCAGAGCAAGACCTGATTTTTTTTCATGCGAAAGCGACGTTTCTTTATATATATATAAAAGCGAAATTCATTTACTCATCTACTCTCTCATTCACTCATTAAACACGAAATCTCGAAAACTACTTGACGTACGAAACTGAAATTTGGCAGCTAGATTTCTTATGGGGTGTAGAGGTCCGCTTTTAAGATTTTGCGAAAGGGTCGAATTATGGGACGAAAAGGGGGTTGTAATATTATATGTAAGTCTATGCATACAAAGTCGCGGGCTACAGCTAGTAGAGTATAAATCTGAGAGAATGTTTGCTCACCAACTTGCATAATTTCTTTACTTGTTCGCCCTATTTGGAGTGTTTTTGTAAATACATCAAAAACAGCTAAACAGACAATCGTACATATTTACACAACATCATGCACTAAAAATCTAATAAACTCAATACATGAAATTTAACATTTTTCCATTGGGGTAATGTCCATATTATACCGGGTATAAGGAAACGCCCCCAAAGCCAAAACGCTACTATTATGATATCCAATAAATAGCCAATAATAGCCTAATTTTTGTGGTTTAGAATGTTGCAAACCAGGGGGGTTATACAAGACCCACTTTCTGTTAGCGTTAACGCCTATGGAAAGACGAAATTGTACGAAAATGACATTGACAATGACATTAGCTTGAAAAATGTTATCTTAACCTAATGTCATTTTCATACAATTTCATCTTTCCGCAGGCGTTAAGAGCCTCTTATACAAAATTTGACGGTTTTAAATCAATTTTATTCAGTTAAATTACAATATTTGAGCTGGAAAAAAATACATGTCAGAGATACATCTGTGTTAGAGTTTATGATTTGGTTCAAAACACGATAGAATAAACTTTCCTCGATCAAAAAAAAACTGAAACAAAGTCGACTTAGTTTATTTTTTTCATTTTATGCTCTAATGAAAGCTCGTAACAACTTTGAAATCGCATGTACTGAAAGGCAACTTTATTCGACATTTTTTTATTTGGATAGATTTTTGATAGTGAATAGTGTCGTTTTTTAATGAAATTAAAAGCGTAAAAAGGGCGCGAGAATTTTGGCGCGCCGCGTTCAGTGCCGGACCTATGCTCGTTTTTGTCGTTGCACTCCCCCCGCGGGCGTCCTGGCTCTAGCATGGCAAAGTATAACGTCGCTATAACTTGGCGGGGGCTGAGGGAGCGTTTTGTTGCCTACGTGACTCGGATAACCGCCCGTTAACACTAACAGAAAATGGGTCTTTGTCTAACCCCTCCAGCATGACCGTAAGTGAGTTGTAATAAAAGTACATATTAAAAATAAAAGCAATCCAACAGGAACTCGCAACAAAATACGCCGTGGAGCTCTCTTCAGATCAAAAAACCATCCTCAATGCCCTGCATGAGCTCCAACTGCACTCGCTGGAGCGTTCCAAGGCCAACGCAGACTTCCAAGAAACTGGACATGCGTCGTTCCGAGTGAGGGCCACAATATCAGGGGAGAAGGCTCAGGTGTTGAATATAAGGAAGAAGCTCGATGTGATGGGCAGCGACCTGATTGCTGCTGTAGCTGATCAGATTCAAGTTGAGCCATCTAGGTATGTTCATATTGTTATTCGAGATGAGGGCGATAAGTACTCCACTGACGTCCCGCTTGGGGTGTATTGTGCATTTCCCCCTACCAGCACCTAACCGAGCCAACCCAACTCCTTGAAGTATCGGAGAGAGGCTCTGGGGTGCTGGCACAGTTGCTCCAGTGGCATAGTTGGTAGTGTAATAATGATGATGAAAAGCAGTCTAGCTGATGTGGCGCGCCACGATGACATTTCTTTGCTTGCTTAGATAACATTGATAAAGTTTGCTTAACATCAGCCGATTGGGGGCAAAAGCAAGCCAATTTTTATAACTATCACCAAGGAAGATATATTATGAGGAAAGACAATAGCGGAACATTAGAGCGTAGCTCGGAAATTTGCCTAAAAACAGTATAAACTTAGATGGCGCCGTAATTTGAGTGTCGTATAGGTTGTCTCGAACTTCCGTAAGCGCTGCAGTCAGATAACGTACGAAAGGGTTCTATAAATTACCGTAGCGCTAGTATCGCAGTCAAGTTTCGCAGCATTTCAAGAGAAGCTCAACTCATACAAATAGATGGCGCCTTTCTTTATTCCCTTATATCTTCCTTGCTATCACGGATTACGGCATAGCTACATTTTCAGACTGGAGACGGGTAGCAGCTTCACTAGTGCTCAGTCAGAAGCGCTTTGATTCATTATTCGAACTGCTAGTCTGTGGAATGCGCTGCCTGAATGGGTGTTCCCTAATAGTTGCAATCTGGGTGTCTTCAAATCACGAGTGAATCGGTTTCTTCTAGGCAAGCATGCTCCACCGTGGACCGCATCAACACTTAACATCAGGCGAGTTGGCGGTCAAAAGCAAGCCTATTATGGAATAAATAAAATAAAAAAGCTATGCACCTGTGGCACAACCTCCCAATGGTAACACACTATAATACACGGCCCTCAGTTCCCGGGGGTCATAGGGGTGCTATGCATCTCCGAGCTACCGTAGGCCGCCAAATCCCACTCTCTGTCTACGTATAAAGTAAAGACACTGTTTTTAACTATTAGGGTTGTTCACTAAGGCTATATGATTATTTACTGGATATTTACCGACTAAGACCAACGACCGACCAACCGACCGAGCGACTTTTTTAGACTTAGAAAGAGGGTAGATTGTTATGTCTGCACCTAACTTTTTAACTGTTCGACCAACCACACGCATTCTTCAGTCTTCCCGTGAACATGGTGCATGTAACTGCGCCGAAATATCGGGAGCTCATTCCACAACCTTACCACATTAAAGTAAAGACAATATACGTAAGATAGCTGCCAGTGGCTGGAAGAGAAAAGCTAAAGATTGGGCTAAGTGGTGTGCCTTAGCAGATACTATTATAGCCTGAATGGGTGTTCCCCGATGGTTACAATCTGGGCATCTTCAAATCACGAGTGAATCGGTTCCTTCTAGGCAAGCGTGCTCCAACGTAGACCGCACCATCGCTTAACATCAGGCGTGATGGTGGTCAAACGCAAGCGTATAATTAATTTAAAAAAAAAAAAAAAACTTATGTCCAGCAGTGGGCTAGTATAGGCTGATGATTATAATGCCCAGCGCTGCATCACAAAATTAAAAAAACACACCTAATAATATGTTTCTAAAAGTTACTATATATTTCAGGGTAAAACTAATAGTTAACGGTAAAGTGATAAAAGCTACTCCGAGCTTAGAAGAGCAAGGCCTCAAGAACGGGGCTCAGATCATGGCACTCATCATGACGGAGACCCCCGAGGAGGTGAAGCAGGAAGACACGATGTACATGGAGATGCGGCAGACGAGAGACGATGCCACTCTGTTGTCGGAATGTGTGGATGAACTGGCTGGTGACGATGAATATATGAAGGTATGGTTTGTCGCCGCAACAGCTAGACTGCTTTTCATCATCATCACTTACACTTATACTACCATCTACACCACTGGAGCAATTGTGCCAGCGCCCCAGAGCCTCACTCCGGTATTTCAAGGAGTTGGGTTGGCTCGGGTAGGTGCTGGTAGGGGGAAATGCACAATACACCCCTAGCGGGACGTCAATGCAGGACTCATCGCCCCCATTTCGAATAAGAATAAGGTATGGTTTTCACAACAACAAATAAAGATTTTGTGGAAACAGATGTGGTTTTCATACATTTGTATTATATTTATTACTAGCTGCGCCACGCGGTTTCACCCGCGTCATCATCATCATCATCAGCCAGAAGACGTCCACTGCTGAACATAGGTCTCCCCCTTTAACCTCCACACTGAACGACAGCCTGCCTTTTGCATACACTGGATGCCCGCGACTCTTACAATGTCGTCGGTCCATCTAGTGGGAGGCCTACCTACGCTGCGTCTTCCGCCCACCCGCGCTTCACCCGCGTAGTGATAAAAAATGGTAATGATGATGATGATGATGAAAAGTAGCCTATGTCACTCTCCAGCACTTGAACTATACCCATGCAAAAAATCAGGTCGATCCGTTGCTCTGTTGCTGCGTGAAAGAGGAACAAACAATCCAAAATTTTTTCGCAAAAATTTTCATAATATTAAAGTATGATATTTCAAATAAAAAAGTCTTATCAATAAAACATTATATTTGGGCTAAGTCTTGTCCTTTCAATACCAACAAAAAATGGCGGCAATCCTTGACCACAGATTCAATAAAAAAAGAGGTTGTAATTAAACTTATATTAAACTCTACAGATACAACAATATTATATGCCGTGCCTTTTATAGTCGAAGTAATCAGCTTAATCATTTTCAATAAATAAATAAATATAAATAATTCACTTATTTCAGATACTTATAACCCATATACAACAAAACAGTAGACAATTAAAAACATTCAGGGGCCTTACGGACAACAGCTAATTGCGGCACCTAATCCGCTCAGTTGGAAAATCACGCGAACGTGAACCTTATCGCGCCCAGATACGGTTTGCGGTCGGGTGATTTTCCACGTCCACGTTTGCTACAATAAATAATAATTTTTCTACAATAAATAATAATTTTTCATAACACAACATTTTACAATTTTTTTTATTTAAAAATAAATAAATAATGGTCCCATACATCCGTATCTTAGACTACGAAATGCGAGATGTGATTGGTGACATAGTCTCGTCTTACCGTTTCAGTTAGAAGACCAATCAGGCAACGCCATCCAGCTGCCCACCGCAGAGAAGCGCTCCTTGCTGGTAGGGCTCGCGTTGCACGAGCGCGGCCGCAGCCACGTCAAGAAACAAGAGTACGCACTCGCTCTAGTGCTGCTGCTGGAAGCTGACCGACAGTTCAGGTATCTATCATACAATTACTGTATTGGTCTGTGAAACTAGGTATTTTATAATATGGTACATAGGTGTGAAAATATCTTTTTCGGAAAAGCCAAAAAGATATATGCAAAAAAACAAAAAACAAACAAGACGTATACATAAATAAATGCGGGGTCAAGGTTAAGCAGTCAAGTGGTTATATTGTTATTGGTCCCGCCGCTTGCCACACCGCGCTCCCCGCCTTGAGGCGCGAGACGCAGTAATTTTTTTTTCTTATTTCTGCGCCTGGAAACGACCACTTTTCTCGCTCTATCCCAGGGCCGGCGCTGCTTGTATAACTGCATACATTCTGTGTCAGATGTGTTTTGTTAGTAATGCCTGGGCCGCACACATCGCGATAACCCGAAGATTCGCGTTATCCCGATGTGTGTAGCCAAGTATTCGCGTATACTTCGATGCTTCGTACGTAGCTGCGAGGACTTCGCTCTGCTGTCGGTAAATTCTCGCGGATCAAAGCGTTTTATCGCGATGAACTTCGCTTGCGTTGCCACACTTCAGTCGGCCGCCAGCCATCGTGCGTGCCGGACGTGTAAGTTAAACTGCAGTGCATAATATAGCTGAAGCGAAACATGGATTGGAGTAACAATAGAATTTTAGAATTTATTGCCAATTACGAGTCTGAGCCGATTTTATGGAACCCAAACGAAACTAACCATATAAAAAAATATTAATTGCTGCCATAAAATATAGAGCAACCACGGCGTCCATTTTATCTTTTGCGTTTATACATCGCTCGTACATCGCGCATTATGTGGCCGCGCAGCTTCGCCGTAGACCGAAGACGAAGTTTATCGCCCGAATATTATCGCGATGTGTGTGGCCCAGGCATAAGTATCTCGTTGATCTGCAGTGAATGCCGTTCGTCGATCCTCCAGTCAGTAGACAACTACGCCGTGCTGCAAGTGGACATATCGTGGTGCTACTTGTGTCTGGCGGCACTGCGGGGCGCGGGGGACGCGGCGCGCAGACTGGCGCGTGCCGAGCGCGCACTGCACGACACCTACGGACAGCGGGGGGAGCGCGCGCGCGCCGTGCAGGGAAACGACGGTAAGCCAGGGAAAATCGGACAAGTGTGAGTAAGGACAGGCATGGCGCACTCTGGACTTTAGGTATGTTCGGCCGGTGTCCCTTCCCAAGAGGATCATAGCAGGGCAATCAGTGGCCGCTCGGCTCGCGCCCGGCCCGCACGCTAAACTAGCCACGTCCCGCGTAATTAAGCATCTTTTCTGTCAGGGGCCTTAACCAATTATTTTCAATAGAATCTGCAAATTAGAGCTCCCAAATGAGCTCCATGTTTCATGTAATTTTTACCTAAATATGCATCGGGATTGTGATCTTGTAATAGCCCTCTTAAGCCGTGGTAGCCCATTTGGGAGAACGCTAGACTCGAAAGCGTGAGGTCGCGGGTTCAAACCCCGGGCCCGTACCAATGAGCTCTTTGGAGTTTATGTACGGATTTTCATACCACTGGCTTTTCGGTGAAGGAAAACATCGTGAGGAAACCTGCATACGTACGGAGAAGGAATTCAATGGCGTATGTGAATCCACCAATCCGCACTGGGCCAGCGTGGTGGATATGGCCCAATCACCCTTTCGGGGGTAGGTTTAAAGTCCAGCAGTGGACTGTTAAAAGGGCTGACTATGATGATGAATAGCCCTCTTAAACATATACTTTTGCGCGATTGTTATTGGAGCATATTCAGAATAAGCATTAGTTTTTTGTGCAGATTAAATGTCATTCCAATTAAAGGAGAATGTAAGTGACGTCCACTGCTGAACATAGGCCCTCATACCCCTTAACCCTCGGTTCTTTCCTCAGGCGTTAAAGCTAACAGAGTGTGTCTTGTCTAACCCCCCGTTGTGTGCAATATTGCAGCCAACGAGCGCGTGCTGTTTATGCGGCTGTACCTGCTGCAAGGCATCGTGGCGTATCACCAGAACAGACGAGACGAGGCGCGGCGCTTACTGGAAAAAGCTGAGCTGGAAATCAACGCACTCAGGGTCAGTTTTACCTTCTCAGTATAGGCTATAAGTTTTACTGCGAGAGATATTTACAGGTGCCCTTTTTACTGTTAGTAATTTTATAAACCTATAACCCAGGGGTTCCCAAACTTATTTTGTCTACTGTTTGAGAATAAATTATTATTTTAAAGAGAGAAATATCGAACCGAGCTTAAGCAATCTCTTGACTAATATTAGTTGATGTTCACAAGTTGTAGTTGAGAGTCGAGAGCTCATGCAGACGGTGTCTAAGAGGCCTCTTAGCTAAATGAAATTACAAATCACCCCCCAAGCCTCTACACAACGCTCCCATTTTTTTTCTAGGCCTCTTACCGCCCCCCTTTAGACCTGCAGCGCTCACAAGGGGGCGTTATCGCCCACTTTGGGAAAGGCTGCTAACCTATGGCTGAAATGATTGTGATGATGATGATTGTTGGCCTTTTGGAAAAACTCTGAGTCACACAGCGGGCAATGGAGAGAGCTCGGAGTTTCTTTGCGCGATAGAATCCGGAACGTGTATATTCGCCAAAGAACCAGAGTCACCGACATAGCTGTTAAAACAAGTCGAAGTGGCAATGGGCAGGCCACATCGCTCGAAGAACCGATAACCGATGGGGAAGAAAGGTTCTGGAGTGGAGACCACGAACCGGAAGACGCAGCGTAGGGAGGCCTTCCACTAGATGGACCGACGACATTATTAAGAGTCGCGGGCATCCAGTGGATGCAGATGGCAGGCTGTCGTTCAGTGTGGAGGTTAAAGGTGAAGGCCTATGTTCATCAGTGGACGTCTTCTGGCTGATGATGATGATGAATTTTACAAATGATACATTTTAGTTATGGCGTCAGTAGGTCATGTTGTTTATTTTGCAATGGGGATTGCCCAAACTTTCTTACCTTATAGTTTTAATATAGACTATTTTAAGATACTTTTTTTTTTTTATAGTCGATAGGCTTGCGCTTGGCCGCCATCTCGCCTGATGTTAAGCGACGATGCGGTCTACGATGGAGCACGCTTGCCTAGAAGAAACCGATTCACTCTCGACTTGAAGACACCCAGATTGTAACTAACGGGGAAAACCCATTCAGGCAGCGAATTCCACAGACTAGCAGTTCGCACAATAAATGTGGAATCATAGCGCTTCGTACGGGTTCTCGGAATATCAACCATAAAACGATGTCGATACACACTTTTGACACTTTTGATAGTGAAACAACACCAGCGATAATACGCCACCTGGTGTGATAAATAAGCAGTGCGTCTCCCCATTGTCGACTTTTCCCAAACCCCTTTGGTACTTTGAAATAAATGTTAAACATTTTGTACGTAGGTGAATGAAGACGCAGTAACCGCGCTAATGGAGCTGGGCTGGTCGTGCGCGGCGGCTCGAGCGGGGCTCCGCGCCTCGGGGGGCGAAGTCCAACATGCGCACCACTACCTGGCGGAGCGGCGCGAGGGGAGGCGGCGTGCTAGGGGGCTTCACAGGGAACAGAGGTACTGTTCCCACATGCAGTAACCGAGGCATTGTCAGTGCGTTACCTGCCTTTGAAGACTGCATTCCCCGATGTACCACGGTTGCCTGGAATGGATCGCTAAAGCGATAAAGCCCACTGTTAAAAGCCTAGATAATATTTTTATTGTAATGTGTATGTTATCCTTGTTTTGTGGTATTTTAATAAAGAGGTATTGTATTGTACCGTTTGCACCATTGACTTTCACCATTAATGGTGCAAACGAAACTTTTTTGTATCGGCACCATTAATGGTACATCGGGCTCCATTCACCAGGGCCAGATTTAAAGAGAGCAACTGGGGCTACAGCCCCGGGGCCTCCACATGGTGCCTCCCAAAACGGACGTCGACCAAGGCCTCAGTTGCGGCGGCTCACACTGCCGCCCTAGCACTTCGATTGCCTCCGATACTCACGCGACTTTTGATGAAGGGTTCTATAGTTTTTAAAATGCTGAGTACAATCAACAATCTTCTTTCAGCTTAGCATAACATTTCTGCCTAACCGTGTATACTATATACTCCAGAGAGGCGCGTATTCTTGGCGTGTGCTCCGACGGCACCCTAGTGAACCAGCAGCTGGTGGAGGCGCTGGTGGGGATGGGATACTTGCGGAGTGTGGCCGCGGCGGCCCTGCGCCGATCCAACAACCACGTGGCGCGGGCGGTGCGCATCATACAGGAACAGCCGGAGCTGGTGAGTTACCTCTACTCTTCACTGCACCAGCAGCTGCTATGCAGACGACACTGTGTTGATTGCCACTCGGAAGTAGGTCTCCAAGACTTGCTGACTGAAATAGCCACTGCAAGTGAAGATATGGAACTTTCTATCTTCACTGCACCAGCAGCTGGTATGCAGACGACACTGTGTTGATTGCCACTCGGAAGCATGTTTCCAGGACTTGCTGACTGAAGAAGCCACTGCAAGCAAAGATATGGGACACTCTATCAATCTAAGCAAAACGGAAGTCGATGGTCATTGCCAAATCTATCCAAGCCCACAACCTAGTATACAGCTAAATGGCCAACCAAAAAACTTGTCTTCACATCTTACCTTGAAGAAGTGACAAAATTGGACAAGCGAAAGCTGCTTTTCACAAAATTTCCAAAGTCCTATGTGACCTCAAAAATTATTTTGACGTACCATAGTAAAAACTGCGTAGTACACAGTACAGTTTCCGCGTAATCCTTTAAAAGTGGACATAACGGTGTAACGTGTTGTCTGCAGCTAGCCGAGGAGGTGGCAGAGTCCGCGTCCGACACGGACAGTCCGAGCTCCAGCGAGTCCCTCGTCGAGCCTGACGACCAGCTGGTCACAGAGGTATGGTTTAAAGTGGTACGATTCACCTATGGCGGGTAATTCAAATTTTAAACAGTTTTTTGGTGCTAGTAGCCAGGCCAAGTAATTATTTTTAAATAACACATTGTTTGCGCAAAATGTTGGCTGTTCTTTACATTATAATGTACAATTATTTAACAGTATCGCACCATATTGCTTACATTTGTGAATAAACCGTTTGAAACAGCAAAAACTAGTTTATTCACAAATGTAAGTAATATTGTGCATTAGAGATAAATAGCTTTACATGATTTTGTCGCATGAAATGTTGACGCATTCAATTAAGATAACCCATTGTAAATCTCATAGACTTAAATAGCGGTACCTCGAATTCTCATGTCACCCTTAAGTGGTGTTTTGGCATATAAAAACGTCACTTGAGGGCGACGTGAGGATTCGTAACATCATGAATATGAGGGTAAGAGTCACCATGACATGGCGGATTACATTTTCCTTGCTAAAGCTAAAAGCTGGTTTTGAAACATGTATTTTTTTATATTCCTTACCAGTTGGAGGCGATGGGGTACACGGTGGAGGACTCCCGCGCAGCGCTGAGTCGTGCGCGGAACCACGTCAGCGGCGCCGTGGACTTGCTGGTCGCGTGCGGCGGCTGCCTCGCTAACGGTGAGATACCACGGGCCTTACGGACAACAGCTAATTGCGGCACCTAATCCGCTCAGTTGGAAAATCACGCGACCGCAAACCGTATCTGGGCGCGATAAGGTTCACGTTCGCGTGATTTTCCAACTGAGCGGATTAGGTGCCGCAATTAGCTGTTGTCCGTAAGGCCCCAGCACTCTCTACTGCCTACACCTGCTGTTTCAACAACTATCTACGAATCTACGGGAACTGTAATCCAGGATAAATAGCCCATGTGTGTTAAAACCCCTCTCACATTTATAACGAAAAAAAAACAAAAACTGTATTTTTGGCGTTTGATTTTATCAAAAAGAAAGTACTATAGAAAATTCAGTTTCTGTAATAAATAGACCTGTATTTTTATTAAAAACAAGCGGTCCGCCCCGGCTCCGCACGGGTATAGTTATATAGCCTATTTAAATAGCCTATATTAATCAGTGATAATGTAGCATTCAAATGGTGAAATAATTTTTTAAATCGGTCCAGTTCTTTTTGAGCCAATTCGTTACAAACATACATACAAATCTCTCCTCTTTATAATATTGTATAGATTGTATAGATAACGTCTTTTAATTTATTACCTTTGCGATTTGAACACACTGTGAATACATCACCTCCAGTTCACATTAGTAGTTTTTTGTAAAACTCTCCGAGGGAAAGTTTAAGAGTGGATTTCGTTAAATTACTAACATAAAATAAGCAATTTTAATATTCCTCTTGACAATTACGGTTAAATTTTTTTTGTTTCATGCCCGAAAATCCAGATACTCAAAATGGAACGATGCACTTTGCTCGTACGAGATATGTAACTAAAATAGATTTAGTAATTTTTAAACTTACGCGATTTGAACTCATGTTTTAAATGTTTATCGGGACTTATCACGTATTATTTAATTTAGGTAAAAATATGTACCTTTTACTCGACGTTTCGACCGTGTTACAATGGCCGTGGTCAATGTGTGATAAGTCCCGATAAACATTTAAAATATATTTATTAGTCTCCTTTTCCAGCCCCAGAACAAGAGAACCCGTCGACTAGCTCCGGCGCGGTCAAACTCCACCACAAGACTCACATCAAGGACAAACAGTTAGTGCTGTTCCTGGTCCAGGGGCCTTACGGACAACTGCTATTGCGGCACCTAATCCGCTCAGTTGGAAAATCACGCGAACGTGAACCTTATCGTGCTCGCGTGATTTTCCAACTGAGCGGATTAGGTGCCGCAATATCAGTTGTCCGTAAGGCCCCAGTAGCGAATAAGGGGACTAGCCCCCCGTAACACATAAGTCCCTCACATAAGTTGAACCAAGAAAGATAGACTAAGAGGAAAGACAATAGCGGAACGTTAGAGCGTAGTTCGAAATTTGCCTAAAAACAGTAAAAACTTAGATGGCACCGTAATAGGCACGATGACTAATATTTTTTTATTACCTCATAAAAAAGCAACAAAATTAAAATTAGTTCAAAAATAAATAAGATATAAGCATTTTAATTTCATGCTAGACAGAGAGCGCACTATACCGAGCCGGGACGTCACGCCTCGGGTGCGCCATACAAATGCTATACTAACACACGCTTTGCGAGAAAGGGACAGAGTATTCCCATCTCTATCCCCACCTAAAACTTTAAACGCTCATATCTCAGAGATTTGTGAACCAATTAAAATTATTTTTTCAGTATGTGTAATGTATTTAGTTATATTCATAGCTAAGCCGGTTATTTGTAATAAATTAAACATTAGGACACATGCCTATTTGAGCGTGCTATATGTTGTCTCGAACTTCCGTAAGCGCTGCAGTCAGATAGCGTACGTAAAGGTTCTACAAATTACCGTAGCGTTCATCATCTCAGCCATAAGACTTCCATTGCTGGACATAGGCCTCCCCCATTGAAAGGGCCGGTTGGAAGCGGCCTGCATCCAGCGTTTCCCTGCGGTCTCTTTTAGGTCGTCTGTCCATCTTGTGGGTGGACGCACTACGCTGCGCTTACCGGTCCGTGATCTCCATTCCAGAACCTTCCGGCCTCATCGGCCATCTGTTCTGCATGATATGTGCCCTGCCCACTGCCACTTCAACTTGCTAATCCGGTGGGCTATGTCGGTGACTTTCGTTCGTCTACGGATCTCCTCATTTCTGATTTGATCTCTTAGAGAAATCCCGAGCATAGCCCTCTCCATAGCTCGTTAGACGCGTAGCTTATCATAACCATAACCATCTGCTTATCTATCGTAGACCGCATCGTCGCTTTACATCAGGCGAGTTGGCGGTCAAACGCAAGCCTATTATTAGATTTTAAAAAAAGGTTTTTTTCTAGGCACCACGAGCGTCAAGCGGCGCTGGCTCGACTGAAAGCTGTGATTCGCAACGAGGAGGACGAATACCTCGACTCCTCGCTGCAAGAAGAGGAAGACTTCCTGGTGCAGTACAAGTCACTCCTCTAACTCTCGGGGCTGAACTATAACATATTACTAGCTGCGCCCTGCGGTTTCATCCGCGTGGATTACTCATATCATGAGCCATCTGCCAGTGAAAGTCCCGTCGAAATCGGTCCAACCGTTTTGGAGTCCATAGGGAACATACATACTGACATCGCCTTTTATATATTACTAGTAGGCCGCCCCTGCTTTGCACGGGCGAAGCCGGGATATATAGCCTATGTCAACCGGGGATAGTGCAGCATCCCAACAGTGAAAGAATTTTTCAAATCGGTTCAGTAGTTTCGGAGCCTATTCAATGCAAACAAACAAACAATCAAATCTTTCCTCTTTATAATATTAGTATAGATGTCGCAGGTAAATTGTCAATGCCGTGAAATTACAATTTCATTGGTAAAATTACAATTTTAAGGTGGTTTTTTCAGGTTTTTTTAAATAAATTAACCTAACCTATGACCTGTCAAATGTCTGATGATAACTTTGACAGGTCACGCCCAAGAAGCTTCGTAATTTTTCCGGTAAAATGTACTACACATAATGTCGTACTTCATTGTCGGATACCACCCACTTAGTGAAGTGCCACGCATAATGAATAACCACAGACTATCGATTATCGGATTTTGAAATAAAATAAATCAAACAAATAAAAATTTATATATTGGTAACTATATAATTTTTTTGTAAATATTAAAGTTGTTTTATTTATGTTACACGGGAATTACTCACGTAAGATTAAGCCGGTTACTCCGACTATAGTTTCAACCGCAAAAAAAACAAAGAGTGCAAAGCGAGACGCAGCCGCGCGCGCGCATTCACCTTGAAAAAGGCCGTCTAATGCGGTTGAAACTATAGTCGGAGTAACCGGCTTAATCTTACGTGATTAATTCCCGTGTAACATAAATAAAATGTGTGAAAACCACGTCAGTTTCAATAATAAAATTAAAGTTGTTTGTTATCTATCGCGCAATTACTTTAAAAAAGCTGTAAAAAACGATTACTTATTGAATGATTTAATTTTTTCAGCATAGCCATGCAACAATCGATTCCAAGTTCTGTGAGAATAATATCGATTATCGAATAGGTTCATTAACGATTAATTAATACCTCATCCTTTATTACCTAAATAAAATACAAGCTAAAACTAAAACTACAAATACAGTTAGACTGCTCATAGACCGTTGAAGGTCTAAAGAAAATCCAAATGCTCAAGCCCACTACCAGTTGGCAGCGTACCCAGCATGCTGGCGGCATTACCACGTTGAATGGTATGAATATTACCTCATCCTTGCTGTGAGCTGTCAATATTGGCATCCTATTTTTGACGAAGCATAGTAAAAGACGTAGTAGACGAAGTAGAATTATAATTTCACTGCATTGTCAATGTACCTGGGACATAATTATATAAGAAGAAGGAAATGTAAATCATACACTGTATCGTCCGTTTTTCGTAGTCCAACTAAGTAATTTGACATATATTATCTCACTCGTACCACGCCCTTGAGGTTCCTCTGTGGAGGTTGCACCCTCAGATCAGTGGGCTTACTCTTGACACTCGATTTCAATCGTAATTTGGGATTGGGATCGAAAACATGCCATTTTGTACTCTTCAGTCGCGTCAAGAGTACCGAAAGCGTCGAGTTGAGTCGATTTTATTTAGTTCCATAAAATTCCACCATTATCGGTTCCAATCGTGCGCTAGTTTAGAATTCAAGAGTACCAAAATGGCATGTTTTCGATCCCAATCGCAAATTACGATGAAATCGAGTGTCAAGAGTAAGCCCACAGATCAACAAGGGAGATATGGAAAGGTGGCGTGGCAAGTGCGAAGGAATCAGAATTGTGTCCTTTATTTAATTTTACTTGGAAAACAAACCGACTTGTGCTTTAAATAATATTCAGAGAACAAACATTAAATGTCTTTAACATGAGAAATAATAAGTTAATTACCATAAAGAAAATGGAATAATCGTACAGGCGACCTTGTCGCCCTCTGCAAGTGGACTAGATAGATAGAAACTCTTTGTGTACACCAGAAATAAAAATTACAAACAGATAGAAAACACTTACGAGCTAGTGCCACAAGTGGCGGCCTTATCGCTAAAAGCGATCTCTTCCAGGCAACCATTGGATGGACTATTAGGACACTATTATAGTTCAATTGGAGTCAAGTTTTTAGTGTGCGTGAAAAATTAGTAAGCCTTACAGTTTTTGCGTTAAGCGGTTTAACGGTATAGCGAAAAAAGTATGAACAATGAAGATATTTGAATACAAACGATAATTTTATTGTACTAAGGCATATCTCCCTTTAATTCTGATCTGAGGTTATATAATTTTCTAAAGAGTTGCGATTGCCAGTCGCCAGTTGCGGTCCATTGCTATTAGCGAAACATAACTTAGAAAAAAATCCAGTCTCGAAACACTTTGTGCCATTTATTTATACGAAATTGGTGTATATTTACTAAATTTTACAACTAATTATATAAATTATTATTACAATAATTCTATTTGTATTTAAGAAATCGAACGTCTCATCTAATGAGCGAGAAACTAGATATAAATAAAAATATGTATATTATACAATTTATTTCATACAATTGATGTTTTATTTTAATTTTGCCTTAAATAATTACAGTCATGATAGGTTACTTACTTTAATTAAATAATATTTAAATTAAATTCTTCATAGGCTTAAAAACAAACTGCTTAATTCGGTCCAAGCTCGCAACATAGATAATAAAATAAAATTATGTAACAAAATTGCTGGCAACGGAGACGCTGCTGTAGGCCCTAGTTTTTCGCCCCGTGGTTTCACCCGCGTAGTGATGAAAAATGGCGGTGATTATGATAAAAAGTAGCCTATGTCACTCTGACCCTTGAACTATACCCATAAAAAATCAGGTCGTACCGTTGCTGCGTGAAATAGGAACAAACACTTTCGCATTTATAATTATTAGTATGATTTCGTCGTAACAATGGCAACACTACCTTCCGTCGCTCACTGACTGACGATATAACCACACAAATGTTGACGTCACGCGCGGTCTATCTTTATAAAGGTCTGTGGTCAGCAAAGTTGTCCTGTGCGGTCATTTAAAGACAAGTATCTAGATCATCATCATCAGCCAGAAGATGTCCACTGATGAACAAAGACCTCTCCCTTAGACTTCCACACTGAACGACAGTCTGCCATCTGCATCCACTGGATGCCCGCGACTCTCAAAATGTCGTCGGTCCATCTAGTGGGAGGCCTCCCTACGCTGTGTCTTTCGGTTCGTGGTATCTCTCACTCAAGAACCTTTTCCCCCATCGGTTAAGCGATGTGGCCTGCCCATTGCCACTTCAACTTGCTGACTCTGGTTCTTTGGCGAATGTCCACGTTCCGGATTTTATCGCGCAAAGAAACTCCGAGCATAGCTCTCTCCATTGACCGCCGTGTGACTGAGTTTTCCAAAAGGCCAACAGTAAAGGACCACGCCTCTATCTTTATCTAGGCTATCATCATCAGCCTGAAGACGTCCCTTAGTGAACATAGGCCTCCCCCTTTAACCTCCACATTGAACGACAGCCTGCCTTGCATCCACTAGATGCCAGCGACTAGGCCAAAAAAAGGGTAATTTTTTTTGCGCACACGGTCATCTGACCCCAAACTAAACAAAGCTTGTGAAATGGCTGCCAGAAACTGATATACACATATAGTTTTAAATACATACTAACAACCAGATATAGAACAAACATAAATGTTCATCACTTAAATGTTTGTCCTAAGTGGGACAAATCGAACCCACGCCCCCAAGCTCAGCAGGTAGATTCACTACCAACTGGAGCAATGGGCTATCTAGGTACCTATCTACTGGTTAACAATGAATTCTAAGAACATGACGTCATTTTTGACGTAGTCAAACTTGTCCAAGCTGGTGTGTGGTATGAATGTGTACTGCCGTTTCAACTGAAGCACGGACTTGTCCAGAGCCTCCGTGGACTTGGTCTTCTCGTCTTCACCGTCGTCGTAGTCGTGGCGTTTGGACGAAGACTTGCGACGGAGCTGCAGGGACTTTACTATGTCCATTGCCTGAGGAATGAAGGTATATGAAGGTCGTTTTGGAAGTTTTTTAGAATAAGCTTGAATGGAAGAAAATAAAAACAAGAATCAGTAGGCTGCACGCACGTGCATATTGTGCACGTGTTATGATTTCAATAATAAGTAGTAGGTTTGCACGTCAGAAGTGAAAACTTAAGTATTAATTCACCTATCCCACAAGAGATGGCGCTGTCTGTGCGTGACGGTCACGCGAGTTCGGTGTTTGTTCCCTATCCCAAAAAGTGCCCAACGTGCCTAAAGAAACTTTCACTTCAATAGTAAGTCTCTTAATAATTAATAAATAAAATAAAGTCAAATAAATAGTTTATTTTCCGGTTATTTGTGTTAAAAAAATACCACTAGGATTCTGTGTCAGGGATGCTTTAGAATACACAAGGACATGGATAACTAACATCCAGACCCAGAACAGATATTTAAATTAATAATTAAAGCATGTGCCCTGCAGGGAACTGAACCCGGAACATCCTGCTCATGAGGCAGGCATACTATCACTGAGCCAAACCGGTCATCTAGAAAATCAACGAATCAATGCGATTTTTTTTGCATAAAAATAGTTGGAAGGCCAGAGGACACGTTTTATTCCGATCAAATTAAAGTACCTAATCCAAAAACTGGAAGCTGAAAACTGGCGCTGGAAGCTCGTCAGAAGTAAGTAACTTCAAATAAATGTTCAGAAAAAGTTGGAGTGTGTTTTTTAACACTTTTGAACTAGTTAAAATACCAGCTAGACTTTGTAGTGAACAATGTAAAGTTTGAAAACAATTTTACACCTTATCGTAAAAATTTAAACTAGTACATTGTTCAAATGGGATTAGAATGTGTCTTTTTTCCCTGGAAAGTAATCATCATCATCAGCCAGAAGACGTCCACTGCTGAACATAGGCCTCCCCCTTTATCCTCCACACTGAACGACAGCTTGCCATCTGCATGAACTGGAAAAACTGGGACAGGAATATAGAAGTAATTATCTTCCACCAAGGGCCTAACGGCTATCTCAAGCTCGAAACAGCGCAGTGCAGAAAAAGGTGCGGTTTGCGGTCGTGCAACTTTTTGTAATCACCTAAACAGCAGCCGTAAGGCCCCAGGGGGTTAGACAAGACCTCTATGATGAAATTTTATGAAAATTACCTAAGTTTGAGATAACATCTCTCATTTACATACAATTTCATCTTTCCGCAGACGTTAACGCTAACAGGAAGTGGGTCTTGTCTAACCCCGCAGGACAGAGTAGATCTAAGGAATTGTATAATCACCTGTCTCCGATTGGCGGGCTGATCCTTCAGCACGATGTTGATGGTGAGGTCGCAGGGCCACTCCAGTAGCGCGTCGTACGGTCCGCCCACGAGTCGCACCGTGCACGTTATGTGCCGTCCTTTCCACTTGCCCATGCCGTTCAGACTTACCTCCGCCTTAAAAAGAAAAAATTACGTCCACATAACAAGTTATTTCTGACTGAGAAACGGAAAGTAAGATCTTTGATATGTTTTTTTTTTTTAATTATTTAATAGGCTTGCGTTTGTCCGCCAACTCACCTGGTGTAAAGCGATGATGCGGTCTACGATGGACCACGCTTGCCTAGAAGAAACCGATTCACTGGTGATTTGAAGACACCCAGGTTGTAACTATCGGGGAACACCCATACGGGCAGCTCATTTCACAGACTAGCAGTTCACATAATAAAAGTGGAATTAAAGCGCTTCGTACGGTTTTTCGGAACATCAACCATAAAGTGGTGTCGATTTTTTTGTGCCCGCTCTGGCATTCCGATAGAAAAATGGACATAATTGATATAGGCATAGACAAAAGAAAGGATATAGATAAAGATGGCCGAAGGTCGAGAATCGAATGCTGGGTCACATTTGACTTTTGCTCAGATGAAAGCAGTATAGGGAAACTGGCATAGTGAGGATACTCATACTCAGCAGTGGGTTGATGATGATGATGATAGTGAAATATGGTTGGATTAGGACGTAGAGAATGAGTAAGTAATAAGTACTTTTTAGGCAATGATAATGTGGTAAGCTATCGTATCTCAAGTAGGTATGATATTGACACCGGTGTACATACCTAACTATAATGACAACTAATCATTGTTTTTTTGGTATCGTATTGTAGATAATATTATACTCCATTACTTTGCTTATAACCGCCTGAGTAGTACACGCTTTTTTAAACATCGTGTGAAAATGTTTAATGTGGCCTTTTGTTTGTTTTTGCTTCTGGTAGTCTTTACATGTATAAACTCCATCATAATTTAGGATTTTTTGGATGGTTTAGCTAACCTTAAGCGTATATCCGTATCTGCTAGTCCTGAACATCGGACTGGTCAGGACTGCATCATTTTCTTTGGCCTCCTTCATTCTTGTCATGAACTGGTCTATTCTCCAAATCATGTGACCTGCAAATAACAAATCTCATCAATGTTACCTACAACACAACATCCTGTACCCTTAGTAGAAGTTTTGATAGTATTCGAAAACTTTTTTCGTATTAGAGTGAAGCAATCTATACCGCCGATTACTACCGATTTTAGTTCCTCCACGTTTCCGATAGAGGCGCTTTACTAAAATGTATGAAACAATACGTAAACGAAAAAGTTTTCGAAAACTATCAAATCGTAGACCTAAGCGTACTGCCCTTATAGAAACTAACATCCACAGACTTGCACTTTACCAGAATTTTTATTTAATTCTCATTTGAACTTAAATTTGGATCCTCTTTCCTCATTTTACCTATCAATGCCAGCAAGAACTAGCAATACAAAAAGCCTTTGAATCTATTTCGGAGCTTAAATCACCAAAACCTCTTTAACTTTTTACCATTATCGCTTCCTAGTTCCTGCCTATCGAAACTGACTCTTGCTTGGAAGTCAGCCAGCTCTGTTCTCAGTTTGTGGTAAGACTTGGTTAGAGCTCGAAGGTCTCGGGAGACCAGGTCCATCCTTGAAGACTGCTCGGCAGATTCAGCGCGGACGTCTGCTGTTGCCACTTCAAGTACTCCCAAACGGTCTATGGACTGTGGAAATACAATATCATCAGGTGAACAGTAGAACAAAAAGATAATGAAGGTTTCTGTAGATTTATTTCAAACCAATCAGCTGGTAGTGGTTAAACTATAGTAGGAAGTATCAGACTCAATTAAGCGCGAGTAATTTTCCTTCACAAAAAAGTTGTGTTCTTCGAATTACTATCTAATAACGTTTTTTTCCAGTTTGCCATGTAGGTTGCTGTTTTTTTTTGTTAGGAGTAAAATCCCAGTTTGATTTTATGACGTGGTTTTCAAACATTTTATTATTCATCGTCATCAGCCAGAAGACGTCTACTAATGAACATAGGCCTCCCCCTTTAACCTCCACACTGAACGAAAGCCTGCCATGTGCATCCAGTAGATGTCCGCGTCTCTCACAATGTCGTCAGTCCATCTAGTGGGAGGCCTCTACGCTGCGTCTTCCGGTTCTACCTTTATTCCCCATCGGAAAACGGTTCTTCGAGCGATGTGGACTGCCCTTTTTATTATTATGACACGGGAATTAGCACAAAAAAGAGAAGGAAACTTATTTTCTGTGGGAATTACTCACTTATGATTAAGTCGGTTACTCCAACTATCGACTGTTTTTATTTATTTAATCAAAATTTTATATATATTTTGAGTTAGGATAAAGTCAGGTCGTGCATCGTATCTTGACAAAGCTAAAGTGTTGCTTAGTAAATGGCCTCAAAAACGGTCACCACTAGTCTAAACTCAGTTAAAAATGCCTTGCCACCGCCTGTACGATCTTGATTATTTACCGGTCTCTCGGGAGCGGTGTTCTGCAGCTGTACTCTCAAAGCAGCCAGTTGTCCCAGCTGCTCCGAAGATCTTCGCGCTTCCATCAGCTCAGCTTCTAAAACTGCTCGGTTCTCGGCGTTCCTCTCCCTTTCTTCTTCGACCGTCTGCTTTATGTAGACTATCACTTCCTCTGGGATAGACAAAAATATGTTATGAGTCGATGAAATCTTTCAATTATTTCGACCATTGAAAAGGTTTTATTAATTAGCTCAGGATAGTATGAATGAAATACTATATTTATAGTCAAACTATGTACGCACAATATCCATATTTAAATCATTGCAGGATGGCAGGTCACAGGCAAAAAATGGGAAAGTATTTTACGATTTTTGAAATTTCTATCTAATGTTGGTTCTGTAGAGACTTAATCGAAATAAGAAAGAGAACTGAAAGGCATTTTTTTTAACTCTTTAGTATACTGACATGAATGGGAAAAGATTTTGCGATTGCTTAAGTTTCTAGTCCCCGAACTGAAGTTAGTCTCCTACAGAGTTTTGATACTTATTATAGGGAATAGAATATAACGGATTTTTTATAATTAATAAAATGCCAATTAAAGTGTCTCCTAAACCCATGGAATGTCTTTTCGTTTTCATGTTTGCGCTCACTGTCCCTACGTGCACCCTGAATACATACCTAATTGAAAAAAATACTGTGTGAATTCGCGGCCTACCCGTGGTAAGCTAGGGTATCGTGTATTTGTACAGTGCAAATAGGAGTGACGTCTCTTGGTATTGGAATTGAAGAATTACCTCTTCATCCTAATAACAAGTACTGCGGGGCCTTACGGACAACTGCTATTGCGGCACCAAACTAACGTTAAATCCGCTTAGTTGGATAATCACGCGAACGTGAACCTTAACGTGCCCAGATACGGTTTGCGGTCGCGTGATTTTCCAACTGAGCGTTAGTTTGGTACCGCAATAGCAGTTGTCCGTAAGGCCCCTGTACTGGTATTGCTTGCAGACCTTAACAAATCCAGATAGTTAAGATATATCGTAGATAAGTATAATGTAAATGAGTAGGACGCCCTGCAGCCAGGTGGAGTGACGACCTGCGAAAGGCGGCTGGTGGCAAGTGGATGCGCAAAGCAGAAGATCGTGCCATGTGGCGTTCTTTGGGAGAGGTCTACGTCCAGCAGTGAACGACCATTAAATAGGCTGATAATGATGATGAAGTAAATGTTACCAAGTTTGTCGACGGCCCGGATCCTGGTGTGATGCTGCGCGAGTGCCTGTTCCAGAAGCTCCCGCTCCCGCTGCTCGTGCAGCAGGCTGCTGACGGTACTCTCCAGCCGCATCACTGTAGTCAGCTGCTGGCTCTGCAGCTCCTGGAGGATCACACAAGCCAAGAGTCGACGATGTAAGCCTTGAAACCATGGCCGTTTCCTCCGGCCTAACTAGGTTGCCAAACTTAGGTTAAGGTCGACTTCAAAGCGCGCTCGCTCGTTTCAACATTTTTGAAGTGGAGGGAGTATTAAAAAAACAAAAGGCTACACATATTTTGAACAAAGTTTTTTATCTGAAGTTTATATTGGCGAAGTTGTTAAAAAATTACATACTTCTATTTAATTTGTTTGCGATTTAATTTGCGATGTTTGTCTGTGTGTTTGTTTAGGTCAAATCTAGCAAGCTGAATTTGAACCACTTCTTATCGTATGGAGTTGAATTGTTTGATGTAGGTTCAGTTACGATTACAATATTTAGTATTTTTATGGTAAGCATGACCTAAATCGACATCCAGGATTAGCTCCAGGTAAAGGAACTCTTCAACGGTCAACAGCCCAGACATTGTAAACGCCTAATTATATTCAATTATGATAATGTTTTCTACGAAATGTCTACTGAACTCGAGGTTGTACCTAACGAAGAAACCACTCAACGGTTAACAGCACAGATGCGAAATGTTGTTTAAGCATTATAAAAGCTTGTTTAAAATATATATTTTTTACTATGTTCGTGTTGTTATTTGTATGTTGGAAGATAAATAAATCGTCACGGATGGATGTAAAATCCATTTAATAAATGAATATGCGATAAGCAACCACTAATGAGCCTGCCCTCACCTTCACAGGTATTATCTCCACAAAACATGCTGGACTTGTACCTGTAGTGCCAGCTGTACATTCGCCAAGTCATGCTTAAACTGTGCTGCCCAGTTGGCGGCCCTCTCTGCCTCGTCGTCCACCGCGGCCCGCAGAGACACCAGGGTCGAGAGGAAGTGCTGGCTGCGCTCTTCCACCAGCACCAGCTTGGAGCGCAGGGTCTCGATCTCCGTGGATTGCACGTCGCGGTGGCTTGACTCGTCGGTCAGGACCAGTCTGGGGATAGATAGATAAACTCTTTGATGTTCATGACAAAAATTACAAACTCTATAAAATTACTCATGAGGGTTATTTTGGCATACAAAATTTGTCCGTTTGCCTTTTTTGCTACAGAAGGCATAAAAAAGGAAACCAATTTGTTCTATACTAGTCCTAAAAATAGAGGACCAAAGCACAGAGACTGCTGGACAGGCGTCCTCTTGATAATGGTGGGAGGGTCACAATGTCAAGAAATATATTGGCGTTATCGATGGCTGGCTCAGATATCGCTAATAAGATGCAGCGGATCTGTGCGAGCTCTAAGTAGGAGAGAGACATCGCCAGGACCGAAGACCGATGGCGTTCTCTAGTGTTGGAAGCCAAGACGTACTTCGAGACGCTGCGCCAACGGAGTAAGTAAGAAAAAATAGGGAAATGCCAAATCAACTGTGAAAACCGAAACTTCAGTATTGTTTGTCATTTGCTTCTTACTTGACTGTCGCGAGTTCTTTCTCGAGGTAGCTGACGCAATCGTCCAGAGGCACTGCCCTCGGAGACCAGGTGTGGTTCTTAGCTGGCGGACTCACGTACTCTGGCGTAGGGGCTGGCGTAGATGCGTGGCTGGGCAGGGTCGCGTTACGGGACTGTGAAGGGAACCATGGAAACAGAAGTATTTTTATTAGGCGGTACCTGGAGCAAAACGGCAAAGTAAGCAACTCTAAGTAACTGAAATTAATCAAAGAGAAATTAAGAGTCCCCGACAAGCTATAAAAATTTGCAAGTTGAAGTGGCAATGGGCAGGCCACATCACTCGAAGAACCGATAACCGATGGGGAAGAAAGGTTCTGGAGTGGAGACCACGAACCGGAAGACGCAGCGTAGGTATAGGCCTTCCACTAGTTGGACCAACGACATCGTGAGAGCCGCGGGCATCCAGTAGATGTAGATGGCAAGGTGTTGTTCATTGTGGATGTATAAGGGGAGGCCTATATTCAGCAGAAGACCTTTAATCGCTGTCGGCTCATCATGATTTCCGAGGTCTGCCTGGGGTTCACTTCTCGTCTTGAAGCACCAATAACGTGACTTTTTTGCCCATCTTTCGATTGCATTATGTATTCTGCCTTTGCTTAGCAGTGGGACAACATGGCCCGCAAACAGTTGAATATCATACTCATAAGTAAAAGATGACGTAACGTAACTAGGTACGTGCGAAAATGTGCTGATGCAAAGTGCTATATCGACAATGTCGATGTATCTTTGGCATTAATGTATGTTCGTGTGTTTTACAAATCCTTATAAAAAATTACTTTATTTTTAGAGTTACAATCAGCTCTTATATAGGAACACATTTATTTTGCCAGGCTTTATCATGCTCGAGATTATCTCACTGTCTCATAAGATACCCGGGATAATATTGAGTCCATTATATACCATTCGGAACTGACCTTTTCCATCTGCGGGCAGTCCTTGACATGCGTCTCCTTGTGCTTCCGCTGGATCCAGGCCCCGCAGCGCAGCGGGCACTGCTCCAGGATGCTGCCACATTGCTTCAGGTGGCTCTGTGGATATATTCATCATCAGCTTTTAATATATTTTGCTTTAGGTAGTCATTTTGCTCTGGAGCGCAGTGGAGTTATTCTACGAGCTTATATACAATCCTACTAATATTATAAACGCGAAAGTTGTATGTATAGATGTATGGATGTTTGTTCCTCTTTCACGCTGCAACAGAACAACGGATCGACCTGAGTTTTTGCATGGGTATAGTTCAAGAGCCAGAAAGTGATATAGGCTACTTTTCATCATCATCATCACCATTTTTCATCACTACGCGGGTGAAACCGCGGGGCGCAGCTAATTCCTTTATATAAATCATACTCACGGATTTTTTTATTATAATAATTAGATAATAAGTAAATATGACAAAACAGACAAACAGATAACACTAATAATATACTGTAATGACTAAACAGATTTTAAATAATAACTTCAGCCTTCTTTCTTTTTCTCCTTCTTCGTGGTCAGCTTGTGACCACAACCATTGTAACATGGTCGAAACGGCGAGCGTAAGGTAGTGCCTATTTTATATCTAATTAAATAGTGCGCGATAAAGTCCCGATAGACATTTATTTATTAATTTTATTTTACATGGAAAACAAACAGCTTGTCGAGACATTGGGCCCTTGGAGACCGGGAGCTCACCTCATTTTCAAAAATCTTTCAGTGCCTGGTTAATGCGATGCGTGACAAAATGCTGGCTTATTTCTGCCTCAACTCAATGCCGCCAGCATACCGGGTACGCTGCCAACTGGTAGTGGGCTTGAGCATCGTCTCTAGACCTTCAACGGTCTATGGGCAGTCTAATTGTTTTTGTAGTGTGCTTTTATTTTATTAAGTTAAATTAAGGGCCCAATAAAAAATATATAGCTGCTAACTATCACAGTTTAAAAACTTAAACAGGTGAAAAGGATGAAGTGAAAATGCGGAAAATTTAGACATAGCCTCGTAATACTGGTGGTACCTGAACTGATGTAGATTTGACGTTGGCCTTGTACTAGGCAGCTGATTCATGTGTAAACAAAACTATGACCAGCAAATCCCTAAGCTCATTGTTGGCACGACCTTGCTCGAAATCCCAGGGTATTGTCATATACTAATATGTATTAAAAATAAGAAAGTATGTTTGTTGGTTTGTCCTTTTGTTTATCCTTCTTTTACGCAGCAATAGAGCAACGGATATTCCTTAGAATATAATATGTTCAAGGGCCGAAAAATTCTTCCGGAAAAATTCACGGGTCCTTTAGGATTGTGAGGTGGGTAAAAGCAGCATCAGCATTATGTTGGGTTGGAACCGGTTTGTGGAAGAAAACAATTTGTAATGTGTGTGTTTTCATTAGTTCTCAAAATTATGTGGGTTTATTTCCGTCCACAAAATAAAATTTTGTCTATTGTCTATTAAAACCGCGGGAAATGCGCAACTAGATAGAATATTAATCAAAGTAAGATAAATTAAGGAACGATGTCGTCATCAGTTATATTATTATTTGGTGTTTCGAATAAAGAAAATAAAGCTAAAAACACGACTAAATAAACATTGGCAGATTCGAATGCCCTTCGGCGAATGATAAAAAAACATTCTGTAAATCTTATCTAAAACCATTCCGATTGTTTTTTTTCATTCGCCATGGGATTTTGTTTTGTACAAAACAAACATACAATAACTCTTGAATGACACCACAAAAGGACGTGACAAGAAGAATACTTATAGTTGGTCCACCTATTCATGGGCGTAGGCACGTTGGGGCAGGGTGGAGCGCTTGCCCCACCCTGGCTGGCCCTAATATGACCTCTGGGGGACCATTTTTTATTAATTTACAGTACTTTATATTCATAGGATGGTTTTCTTTTCTTCCGTTTATATTCTTTGTAATTCATAGAGCATGAATGTGTTGTAGAATATATTTTGGGAATTCCTAAAAGGCAGGCTTCAATATATTCAAACATTTATGTGATGAACATTTGTGTTTGTTCTGTATCTGGGTGTTACTATCTATTTAAATATGTATTTAAAACTATATATGTATGTATATCAGTCTCTGGCAGCCATATCACAAGATTTGCTTAGTTTGGGGTCAGATGACCGTGTGTGTAAAAATGTCCCGAAATATTTATTTATTTATTTTAATATTACAATAATTATACAGCAAACTTGGTTACATTACGGTCAAGAACAACAGAGAGCTGGCTTGTTGGCTTGTCTATGATAAGTGAGCATAGAAAAGTTTTTTTTTATATTTAAAATTGAAATTCTGACAAGATTTAGCCAGAACTCTCGTGGGCGTGGGGATATAGGTGTTTTTATTCCTCTAAACCCTGGCTACGCCCATGTACCTACTTATGTAGTAAAAAGTACTAAGTATAATGAATAATAAGTAAAGAAGTAGTAAGTAAAAACAGACTAATCCTCACGTGTTCACTCACACTTTTTTATTTAGGTAACTTACAAAAAGGCACTAAAAGCAAAAGCGCAAAAGATGCTTTAAAGGCACTAGCCATAAAAAAACAATTTCATATCCTACTAATATTATAAACGCGAAAGTTAGGATGTATAGATGTATGGATGTATGAATATTACTTTGACATTTTCTTTGTACACTAACAATACGAATAACTTATAATTAGAAAATGCCAGTGCCAATATTGCATGTCCATTTAGAGACAAATTTGTTTTCGGAGCTCTTAACAACAGAATATATTCTGTATTACATCTAAGTTTACCAACAAACTGCAATATATATATTTTGATATTTTGATTTTGACCTGATTTTTTGCATGGGTTCAAGAGCCAGAGAGTAACATAAACTACTTTTCATCATCATCATCATCACCATGTTTCTTCACTATCCGGGGCGCTGCTAGTGACTTATAAAGTGAGTGTGATAAACAAAACGTCATAGTCCCTACCTGTAGATGTCCCATTTCAAACAGCTCATTGCAGAAGTAACAAGGACTCTCCCTCACGTTCCTGGCTTCCACCAGCCTCTCGTCATCTCGCTTCTTGCTTCCATTCATATTGGACTCTGACACCTTGCACTTAGTATCAAAATACTAGGGACCAAAGATTATATTCATTATTCGTACTACGTTTCAAAACGCAACAAATTCTTTGGACGTTTGTGTCGGTTTTGACCTTTCTAGTAGGTTTCTTGTACAGTAGGCTATTATATATTTTATTGAACTGGTATTTCAGCTTTGTTTGTAACTATTTAAGCCTTTAGTTCCACTACTGTTTTGATTCACATTGTCATTGTGAAATCAAAACAAAGCACACCAAATATAAAAATGTAGAATCACTTTTGAAGGCAACTTTCACATTTACTATTTATATATTTTCACGTGAATTTCACAAATTTATTTTGTATTTTAGTTTAACAACCGATCCCTGTTTAGAGTCTCAGTCTCTACGTGTGTGGAGTGCGTGAATCAGCCTTATCAGTTATCTGGTGATACGTGATACGGGGCGTTGTTGCTGATAACGGCTCGTTGCAAATACTTCGGTAATTTGTGGGTCAAGGGGAAGGGCCCGAAATTTATTGAATTTATCGATGGATTGAAGCCACGGAATGTTAAGTAAATTATTATTTATTGCACGAGCCACAGATCTTCTATTATTTACCAGTCAATTAGATACTACAATTATTATTTACGACAGCGATCAGGGCCCCGATTCTACTAAAGAAATTGTTTTTAAATTTTTTAAATAATTGCCTCAAAATGACAATTTAGATAGTTGATTGAATAAGGCGTCACTTTGCGGAAGTCCATTTTTAATTTGTATATGTCGAATTTAAATTCGACATATACAAATTGACAGTTATTTTTTTTTATACTAAGTTACAATATTGGGTGGTGGTATTTCTCTAGTATAAAAAAAAATTAAACTGTCAGTTTTGAGGCAATTATTAAAAAAATAAAATTGACACAATTACAATTTAAAAACGATTTCTTTAGTAGAATCGGGGGCCTGGTTACAGCGAGATTGTCTTTCAGCGCGTTTTTCGATTCATCATCATCGTCATCATCAGCCAGAAGACGTCCACTGCTGAACATAGGCCTCCCCCTTTAACCTCCACACTGAACGACAGCCTGCCTTTTGCATCCACTGGATGCCAGCGACTCTCACCATGTCGTCGGTCCATCTAGTGGGAGGCCTACCTACGCTGCGTCTTCCGGTTCGTGGTCTCCACTCAAGAACTTTCTTCCCCATCGGTCTTCGAGCGATGTGGCCTGCCCATTGCCACTTCAACTTGCAAATTTTAACAGCTGTGTCGGTGACTCTGGTTCTTTGGCGAATATCCACGTTTCGGATTTTATCGCGCAAAGAAACGATTTCGATTTTCATTTCGATTAACGTTTTTCGATTGCTTTTTAACAAATATTGTTAAAAAGCAATCGAACTGGTAGTTTTTTAATTTTTGATCAATAAAATATTACTATTTATTTCTGAAAACTACCTATATACTTATAGTTGAAGAATCGATCATTTTTCCGGAATAAAAAGTAGACCATGTGCTAATCCAGGATGAAAACTATTTCGACATTAAAATTCAATGGATAAAAACTCTTAAACGGAGAAAAATGCTTTTTTTAGGGTTCCGTACCTCAAAACGAAAAAACAGAACCTTTATAGGATCACTTCGCTGTCCGTCTGTCTGTCCGTCTGTCAAGACCATTTTTCTCAACAACGCGTAAAGGTATCAAGTTGAAATTTATACTAAAAACTTGAGTTTACGGTTTCATTTGGCTGTAAAAAAATTTAAGTTGCTAGTCAACGCAATCAAAAGATATGAACGTTTATGTCGCATATTTTGCGATTACACAGGGGAATCAAAACCTATAGGGTACTTCTCGTTGACCTAGAATCATGAAATATGTTAGAAAGCAAGATCTTATAACACATATACATATAGGAATAAATCCGAAAGTCACAAATTTGAAGTTATATCATTTAAAAATAATTATTTTGCTATTACAAACTTACAATTTGTAGTTGGAATGTATGGAAGAACCTTATTGTCAACTACAAAGTTAAGTTTGTCTTTCAATATTTCAACTTGAGATTTTTTTTTGGACTCGCGCTCTGAGGGTTCCGTCCAACGGAGAGTCCGTCAGAGCACGAGTCGTACTCGTACTTTTCCGGTTTTTTCAGTTTACTTGTAATAATTTCGTTGTATGATCAAAATAAGATTGTGTACATACTAGTATGCCCCAGATCTGTACAATCACTTACATAATATATTACACATTACCTTCCTTACGTCATGTTTGCAGACATTTAGCATCTAATGGCGGCCGGTCAAGAGCAAGCCTCGGCTAGACATCCCGTCACTGCACATCATGCCGTTTTAATTTCAACCTTAACACGATTGGGCAAGGTTCATTAGAATTGTGTGATTTGTGACTGGATCTCTAATGGCTAAGTCACCTCATGGTCTGAATGCACATGCACGATGCGATAAACATCAATTCTTATACTTGGACTATATTTCTGTTAGCTCCGACAACTGCAATAGCATTGTAAACAGTTGAATGAAAACATTACCTTTTAATAACTGTAGTTACATATATAGCAGAAATAGCAGATCTTTTACACAGGGTTGAACGAATTGTTTAAATGTCTCTGGGAAATCAAGGGACCCCAAAATACAGGCTCGACCTAGTTTGGGGCCCACAGCTATAAGTTAAAATACTTAGCTTAAATCAATCTAATTAATTTGTAATAATTTGGATATTATTATTAGATAAATAAATTATTTTAATTTTGAATTTGAATCGGGTACCACCATCTTACGTTCAAAATCTAACAAACATGATCAGAATTTTCAGTCGTTTTTCAGCCTTTTATTCCTTAGATTAGATTTCTACACTGAACACCCATCGTGCCATCTCCAGGCTTGGCAGGCGGCTTGGAGATCGCAGAGCGTACACCGTGCAGTAGGAGGATGCTGCTTCCCAGCCATGCTGGTGGTTCTGGTCCCAGTTATATAGGTCATGCCTGGGTAAGTTCTATTAAAAATGTCAAATAACAAATGAGTGAAATCTCTACATAGTATAAATTAAAGTCGCTTTCCGCGTCTGTCTGTATGTATGTATGGCCGCTAACTCCTCCTAAACTACGAACGGATTTTGATGCGGTTTTCACGATCAGTCAGATAATTTTTCACGGAAGGTTTATATATATAACTAGCGACCCGCCCCGGCTTCGCACGTAAATTACTCCCGTGCGAAGCTAGGCAGGTGGGTCGCTAGTAACATATAAATTAAATTACTTTAACCTATATTTCGGTTTGGATCCGGAGTACTCAACATGCCCACTTGTCCAGTGCTGCATCATTGTCCAGATCCATCCACCAGGAGAACAGCTGTAGGTAGCTGTAGTCACTGCCCCGTATCCAGCGGATGGAGGTTAGACAAGGACCACTTTCTGTTAGCGTTCACGCCTGCGGAAAGATGAAATTGTATGAAAATGACATTAGCTTGAGATAACATCTCTCAAGCTAATGTCATTGTCAATGTCATTTTCATACAATGTCACCTTTCCGCAGGCGTTAACGCTAACAGAAACTAGGTCTTGTCTAACCCTCCAGGGACGAAAATCGCTTGCGCATGATCGCTGATGTATGCGTCCGAGAACCTCCCAGCAGTAGCGCGGCAGCAACATCAGCACCCAACGCCCAGGCGTTGTTATCAATGACGATACAAAATAATAATTATTATCTTTGGTTGTTATACTGGACTCGCAAAGCGTTGTGAGTCTTTTTGTGTCTGCACCTGTAGAAAGACTAAAAAAAGTAGCCTTTACTTAGCGCATCGTGTAAACCTACGAGCCGTCATGATGTACCTGCTAAATAAAGCATATACCATTATTCTATTCTATTCTGACTGACAACGTCCTGCATTCCCTTTCCATGAAATGTTTCCAGTGAAATTACAGGCATAGGTATATCTTATATCTCAATGTGTCGAGCTCAGTGCATTGACACACAGGGTTTTGGACTGTTTAAGTTTCATATGGCACTTAACTTTTTTTTTCAATTCAATTCATTTATTTACTAATATTTGTAATTTAACAATATCAACCTAATTTTTTAACATGACTAAAATTTACAATTCCTTAAGAGTATAATTAGGTAAGGTAGGTTGTGCGATAAAATCCGAAACGTGGATATTCGCCAAAGAACCAGAGTCACCGACATAGCTGTTAAAATTTGCAAGTTGAAGTGGCAATGGACAGGCCACATCGCTCGAAGAATCGATAACCGATGGGGAAGAAAGATTCTTGAGTGGAGACCACGAACCGGAAGACGCAGCGTAGGTAGGCCTCCCACTAGATGGACCGACGACATAGTGAGAGCCGCTGGCATCCAGTGTATGCAAAAGGAGGGGGAGCCCTATGTTCAGCAGTGGACGTCTTCTGGCTGATGATGATGATGATGATAAGTAGGTACGTTTCTGTAGATGTCCCGTAAGCAGCTGTTCTAGGAAGACCTGTGTTACAGCTGCTAAATGTTATGGGTAATCGACTTGCTCACTCAGTTGCAAGAAAAGCGGAGAGTGTAATAACAGTGTAATAGGAGGTCCACGACCCCAAATCTGCCTTTGAAATGCACTCCGAAAGGCAAACTTAGGGTCGATTCCCCACTTGTGGAGGTCATGACCCATCAAGGTATTAAATTCTCCAGTTCTTCTCGTCTGATGTTCTATCTGTTGACGTAGGTATCGTTAACCGGTCAGTATAGGTGTCTACTTCAGAACTCTTTACCTTGTGCTTGCGTCTATCTACCTATGGGTTTTTCCGTCAGCTAGGTAGGTAGAGTAAATCTGTTTTATAAATAGATCAATTAAGTTGTTTTGATGCGGTAACTTAGTCATGATGTAGTTACATGTTCTCAGATGGTGAGGGATAAGATATTGTTAAAGATATCGCTACCGATATTGTCGGATCGAACTTCATTGCCCAAACACTTTTTGTTTCTTTAGTTTACGCGGAAAGAGTGTACTTAGTACTAAGCCGAGAGGGGTCCACAGTGCCCATAATTTTATTATGAACAACTATTACTATGGGAGCAACTTTACTGTAAAAACGCGGGAAAAAAACAGCTGTTCCATAGAAAACGGTTATTTCACACTCAACAAAATGTATGGAGCAGCTGATATTTTTTCGTGATTTCCGGGTTGGTGCCATAGTAAAAGTTGTTCATAATGACGGGTACAATGATCTCCCCGAATATTTCCACTGTCTCACCTGTAGGTATACGTCATGTAGTATTATGTTTATGAAAGTAATTGTATCATATTTTTGAACAACTTTTACTACGGTACCAAACTAAAATAGTGGAAAAAAAACAGGTATTCCTTAAAAAAAAACTATTGAAAAAATTTTATGGAACAGTAGATTGTTTTCGCGATTTCAGGGTTGTTTCCATTGTATAAGTTGATCATAATAATGAATAATTGAATACAATAACATCTTTTCGAATTTCCAACCACAATCATTTATTTAATACAATATTCTTATTAATTTTTTTGGCCGAGGCAAGGTTATCGCATCGTTGGTCGTCCAGCTACAAGATGGGTCGACGATATTTTCACAATCGCGGGTCGAACCTGGACTCGATTAGCACATGACCAAGGCAGATGGCATAGAAAGACAGAAAGAAAGATTTTTTCTTCTTTTTTTGCATAGCAAGTGAGAGGCCTATACCCAGTGGGATAAGGAAGGCTGTAGATGATGACGATGTATTTTTTTTATAAAACGTCATTTCAATAAAACAATTATATTGTCCCAACCTTCGACCAAAAAAATTAATGGACGGGCCATAACCATTGAACTTGCTCACTAAAAACGAGTCAAAACCGTCGGACATATACTTCAATACCTTATTATAACCATGTACAGTACCTACCTTTGTTACAAATGATAGATAGCTGTTTTTTATTGTGTATTTACACTTCAGGAGAGCACACGAAGGCATTATTATGTCAGATGTTTCGCTATCACTATCATGTAACAATAGACTCGTGTCGCACTTCCTACGGCTAGAGACCGACTGAAAATAATTGATCACCGGCGCTCATTTTGTACACATTTTTATTTTAATTTGAGCTGGCTCATTCCTCGCGCAGAGAATTTCTTTAGCAATTCAACGCGGGAATGCAGCCAGCGTTCTTGGCACTTTACCACACGGGCAACATCTTGTTTTTGATTTTTGATTATATTAGTGTTAATTAGTAATAGTTAAGGCATTTTAAAATAAATATTTTAAACTTTTAATTTTATTGTTAGTTATTCTCCACGGACTCCTGGGTCCGTGCCCTTTGTCAACTTTTAACATATATTTTTTTAACTATATTTGATATAACATAAAACTAATGACTATACAAAAGGAATATACGAATTATAAATTATAATTTGTAATCTTCAAAAATGCTCTTCTTCTGGGCCCGTCCATTCATTTTATTTTGGTCGAAGATTAGACGGAGCAGCTATCAAATTAGATTGCGAACGAATTTAACTCACATCGTACGCATAAAATTATTATATTAGCTATAAATAAAAACACAAAGGACCCGAGGTTTGATAATGCATCATGTGGAACCCTGGTCACGTCTAACTCAAGTTAAAGCACAAGTATGTAGATATACCTAAATAGAGTATGTACTATGTAGATAACTAGTCAACACTATTTAGTTACTACTGGTTTACTTTGTTCTAAAATTAAACTGTACGGCCATATAATATTATTGGCTTAAAACCGGTAAGTAAAAACCACTTTTGACTCATTACATTGCACACATTTTAAGCTCTAGGTTCGTAATAAATCAAAGTAACATTATTATTACTTAGATTACATTATACTAGCTACGTTCCGCGGTTTCACCCGCGTGTAGTTTCCCTCCGGAACCGTAAATATTCTGGGATAAAAGATAATAATTATTATACTGCTTTCCAGCCCACCAAATAATTATCTTTATGCAAAACATCACGTCGGTCCGTTGCTGCGTCAAACAAGGACAAACAAACCAATAAACACGCTTTTAAAGTTTTCAATCATATAAACAAACTAATGTGAATAAACAATATAAATATACATACTTATTTTGTGGACCTAGTCTTAGACTCAGTCACTCAGCGGGCAATGGAGAGAGCTATGCTCGGAGTTTCTTTGTGCGATAAAATTCGAAACGTGGATATTCGCCAAAGTATCAGAGTCACCGACATAGCTGTTAAAATTTGCAAGTTGAAGTGGCAATGGGCAGGCCACATCGCTCGAAGAACTGATGGGGAAGAAAGGTTCTTGAGTAGATACCACGAACCGGAAGACGCAGCGTAGAGAGGCCTCCCACTAGATGGACCGACGACATTGTGAGAGTCGCGGGCATCCAGTGGATGCAAAAGGCAGGCTGTCGTTCAGTGTGGAGGTTAAAGAGGGAAGCCTATAATCAGCAGTGGACGTCTTCTGGCTGATGATGATGATGACTCTTACACTTGGTCCAAGCATTTATTTACTCTGACAGCTGCAATGACACGGTAAAAGGCTGAATATAAGCACTAATTTTAATTATTTTCGCAAAAATTTTGAACGTAAGACTGTAGCAGAAATATTAGCAAAAAATGTTTTTATCCAGGCATCTATTAGATCTGACAGTTGCAATAACATTGTAAAAAGCCGAATGAAAAGCAAGAATTCTGATCACAATAACTTTTTACACTTTACATGTTATTGCAGCTGTCAGAGCACATACATGCTTGGAGACCGAATCTAATGACATGTGTCCTTCACATCGAACAAAACCTGCTAATTTTCCTCTAAAATACCAGTTTATACCAGCGGTCAAAGTCCCATCTCAAATGGTTAGCGCCGCCGTCCGCTGCAACCTTTGATTAGAATAGAAGCTTCGAAGCTGCGCGTACGCAATCAAGTTACCTGTATTTTTTAACTTGACTACCTCAGTATCACTCTGTCCTCCGAGTCGGGCGCACGTCTCTCGTCCTCTCACTTACGAAAGACGCGACTTACCGTGTTTGTTTAAAAATATAAAGTGCAGTGTCCTGTGCAAAAAGGTTTTTATCTCAAAGTTTTAGAGTGTGAGTATATATTTTTATTAAAGAAGGTTAATTGTTAGCTATTAAATAAAAGCTTTATCTGTTGTAATCATCCTTGGGAGGTAGAAGAAAACGATGCAAAATGTCAAGTTGCATTGATGAATAAATTCAATATTATTTGTTAGCAGACAAACCATTGTAAGTTTCCATTGCATGCACTTGGTTCAGTGAGGATTCATTTTGGAGAATGTGCATCAGAGCTATATGTCCTTATCTTGCCATCCCTTTTCTACTACAGGACAATTAGGAAAACGGCCCACTACCACCCATACTGTGGATTTTCCTTGGATACGTACCAAACGTTTTGATACTACGTTTATAATCCGTACGGCCAAGGATCGGAACAACCTGCCTGCTTCCTTGTTTCCTGAGGGATATAATCTAAGCCTTTTCAAGGCCAGAGTGAATAAGTATCTTCTAAGTCTGCGTGCTTCATCTTCGACCACATCGTCGATTACCAACAGGCGAGTTGGAGGTCAAACGAGGACTTACTCAGAGTTATGTGCAGTTTCAATTCCATCACTAAACAACGGCGAAGGAAAAACATAGTGAGGAAACTGGTCCAAGAACCTCTGAAGTTCAAAGATATAGGACATTCACCAACATTCACTAGGCCAGCATGGTGTATCAGGGCCCATCCTGCGTCTCTCTGAGAGGCCTGTGTCCTTGCAGTGGGAAATGATGAAAGAGGTATACCATGTAGGATTTAAATCACTTGGTCAATATTCCTATTAAGTAGCTTAATTGAAATAGGTAAGTTAAAGGCGCTTTATTATGTGAATCTTACAATATTTTTAATAATTATTTAAACGACTTTTAAAATCTATACATATAAAAGACTTTGTCCTGAATGACTGACTGACGGATCAACGCACAGCCTAAACCACTGATCGTAGAGACCTGAAACTTGGTGGGTGTGTTCTTTGTATGACGTAGCCATCCGATAAGAAAGGATTTTCCAAAATTCCACCTTTAAGAGGGCGAAAAAGGGGGGCAAAGTTTGTATGGGACAACGTGATTCCTTGGTCCAATCTACTTCAAATTTTGCATAAACCTTTTTTAACAGAATTGATGGAAGACGTGTTTCGTATTTTATTGAAATTCATCCCCTAACGGGGTTCATGTAGTGTATTGTTTTTCGCTATTTTTTTACTTTTATAAATTAGTTTGTCTATTTTTTTAAATAAATTCACTCACTCACTCTCTCATCACGAAATCTCGAAAACTACTTGACCTACGAAGCTGAAATTTGGCAGGCAGATTTCTTAAATATTATATGAAAGTCTACGCGTACGAAGTCGCGGGCAACAGCTAGTAACTTATAAAACAGAAAATTAACGAAAACTTAAATAAAATTATTAACTAAAAACTAAAACTTAAATCTAAACAAACTACTAATTAAAATTAAAATTACAAATTAAATATATAAAAAGAAAAAAACGGCCCTATCTGTACCTTGTGCGAAGGTGCCCATAACGCTAGCAGCATTGCCGCGCTGAATGGCTATGGCCAACCTTTGCACAAGGTACGAGCCGGAGCGAGGGTCATTATGTTTCTCCCTCAACCTGCGCCCCAACTCGCCAATGAAGCTTCTGGCTTCAGTGGCCCAACTGCCCATGGTCTCCACGGCAATCGGTACAAAAATGTACTGTGGCACCATAGCTGCATACTTCAGCCGCTTCATGCAAGCGGCATTCTCTGATGCAGCTGCTGGGGAGTGAACCGTGCGGCGCGTGCGTGCGGTGGGTGGCAGCTACCGTGCTGGCGCAAGTACAATCTGGGCGTCTTCAAATCACGAGTGAATCGGTTCCTTTTAGGCAAGCGTGCTCCAACATAGAGCGCATCATCGCCTAACATCAGGCGTGATGGTGGTCAACGCAAGCCTAAAATTTATTTTTAAAAAAAAAGTTGCGTCCCACAGTAAAAGTAGCATTGCCGTTTTTCCACGGCACCAGTGTCAGGCCGTCCGGTCTCCGGTCTTATGTGAATTGTGTCCTAGACCCAAAGAAGTCAATGTACTACATTTAGATCGATGCCTAGATCCAACATCTATAATATGTTTGTAAATCTATGGCACGCCTTTCCACAATACTTGTCGAAATGTTTGCAATACATCGGTCGAAACAAAGAGCATAGAACCCGATCTGGTATTGATTCTCACAATACAGCAACTGTTGACATAACCTCTGCAATAAAAATCCACACGCATTGTTTGGTGCAACGCTTACAATGGACATGATAATCTACGCTGCTTGCAACCTGCCTAATTATACGATTTGAAAATTCAATGCGTGCTCTATGGGAAATATCTTACATCATACACAAGGGTTCAAAATGTATCCGTGATTCGTCCACTTCTTTACTAGGTAGTGCTGCTAAACCGCAAATATATAACAACTAGCGACCCGCCCGCCCGGCTTCGCACGGTTGTAATTTACGTGCGAAGCCGGGGCGGGCCTAGTTATATATATAAACCTTTCGTGAAAATGTATCTAACAGATGGTGAAAACCGTATCAAAATCCGTTGCGTGGTTTAGGAGGAGTTAGCGGCCATACAGACATACAGACAGACGCGGAAAGCGACTTCAATTTATACTATGTAGAGATACTATCTGACCGCTGAGCTGAGGAGATCCGTATATAGACGAACGAAAGTCACCGACTTAGCCCACCGGATTAGCAAGTTGAAATGGCAGAGGGCAGGGCACATATCACGCTAATATATAATAATAAACAACCAAATCTAACGTGATGACATATGGTACTGAGACTGTTGGCCTTTTGGAAAACTCAGAGTCACACAAAAAATCACGTCGGTCTGTTGCTGCGTCAAACAAGGACAAACAAACCAATAAACACACTTTTAAAGTTTTTAAGTCAATCATATAAACAAACTAATTTGAATAAACAATATAAATATACATACCTTGTGGACCTACTCTTAGACTCAGTCACACAGCGGGCAATGGAGAGAGCTATGCTCGGAGTTTCTTTGTGCGATAAAATCCGAAACGTGGATATTCGCCAAAGAACCAGAGTCACCGACTGGCAATGGGCAGGTGACATCCCTCGAAGAACTGATGTGGAAGAAAGGTTCTTGAGTGGAGACCACGAACCGGAAGACGCAGCGCAGGTAGGCCTCCCACTAGATGGACCGACATTGTGAGTTGTTGTGGGTGCAGATGGCAGGCTGTTGTTCAGTGTGGAGGTTAAAGGGGGAGGCCTATGTTCAGCAGTGGACGTCTTCTGGCTGATGATGATGAAATCTAATGCAGGTACTGACATATATATATATAAAGAGGAAAGATTTGATTGTTTGTTTGCGTTGAATAGGCTCCGAAACTACTGAACCGATTTGAAAAATTCTTTCACTGACGGGAAGCTACACTATCCCCGGGTGACATAGGCTATAATCTATACCCGTGCGAAGCTGGGGCGGACCGCTAGTATATAATAAACAAGCGATACATTGAAAGCATTTCAAAATAATATCAACTTTAAATTGACAGTCACATCGCAACCGTGTGAATATTATTCATTAGTAACAATGTTATTGTGTGCGTTTCCACTTCCTTAGGAATCCTTCAACGAGTCGTGCGAATATAATAATTACAGGTGAAAGAAGTACCTACAATAATATATAATGCCTGCGCTACTGCCGTCAAAGAACTAACACATAAAAAATACATAATAATATTTGTGGTACGGACGGAACCCTCAGTGCGCGAGTCTGATTCACACTTGGCCGGATTTTTTATGTAGGACTAGGTCCTAGCACAGGTCCTAGTAGGACAGTCCCCGCGCCGGCGGCGGCGTATTAAAGATTTAGTAATCCCTACATAGTATAAATTAAAGTCGCTTTCCGCGTCTGTCTGTCTGTATGTCTGTATGGCCGCTAACTCCTCCTAAACAACGCAACGGATTTTGATGCGGTTTTCACCATCAGTTAGATACATTTTCACGGAAAGTTTATATATTATATAATTAGCGACCCACCCCGGCTTCGAACGTAAATTACACCCGTGCGAAACCGGGCGGGCGGGTCGCTAGTAACATAATAAGTAACAGAGTCCCGTTGATACCCTCTGAGGCTGTACCCATCGACATACAATACACATAGAGTAGCAATCGTGCCAAAAACAAATCCGATCTAAAATTCGGCGCACGCTACGAATTGCGCCGACTTTTTAGTTAGTTACAAGGTAACGGCGATCTGACTACAACGCCGCGCGATGCCAGAGCTACGATGACATCTAGAAAAACTAACGTTGAACACTATGCAAGCGACATAACGTCTAAATTGGAGTAAATGTGGCATTCTGAAGTATATAATTGATACAGTGTATGTACTTACAATGACGCTCGGACGTTTTTTGACTGTTTTCACTGAGTGATTGTGACTCTATAGGAGTTATATCTCGATGGCGGTACCCTAAAAAGTGAAATCAGTACTAAGTTAAGTTAAAAAAAAAAAATAGGCTTGCGCTTGGCCGCCAACTCGCCTGATGTTAAGCGATGATGCGGCCTACGATGGAGCACGCTTGCCTAGAAGAAACCTAATATAGTAAAATATAATACAGTCTACTAAAATACAATAACAATAATTGCAATGTTTTATAAACTGCAGCAGTGACAGTTCTCACAGCGGTGCGCGGGCGCATGTTGCAACAATTTGCAAGCGACAGACGATCGGTTGGGCAACTGATCGTTACGTCACTCTACTTCTGTTTAATCTGCTTACTAAGTACTCGTATATTGGCACCAATTCTGATTTACGTACTCTAAACTAAACTAAATTTGACAGATAGTTGATTGAATCAGGCGTAACGACGTTGAAGCGGAATTACACTAGAAATTCGACATATACAAATTAAATTTGACAGCTCTAAAATTGTTGCCATCCTTCTCTCACGTATTAAAATGAAAAGAGAGGCAGATAATTTTAGTCCTGTCAGATTGGTTTAGTTTAGTGAGTGGTATGACAGAATCGACGCCACTATTTATTAGATGATCAAATTAAATTATTATGAATGCAAAAGTATCCAAGGGCAGAAGGGAAAGAAAGGGAAAGAAAGAAAGGGTGTACAAAGCCGAAAGGGGTCCATAGTAAAAATCATTACGAACAACTTTTACTATAGGATCAACTTTGAAATCGCGAAAAAAATATCAGCTGTTCCACCGTTGATAGAAAACGTGTCATTGGTCTCAACAAAATGTAGTGACTCACACTGTCGTACGCGATTTTCCCTCTATCTGATTTATCCCACAAGTTCTTGCCAACTGTTGATTTTCTGTTTTGATTTCAAATCAGAAGCGACTTAGAAGCAGAAGCAGAAGCATTTTAAAGACAGGCGCCATCAAACGTCTTGTTATTAACTAAAGTATAATGGGCCGGGTACGTCACCTTGAGGAACACCGTTCCGTACTTCCATTTAATTATATGATAAGATGAGTAGTTACAGTGAATACTGAATACGTACAGAGATCATGTACTAACGAATTATCGAAGCTATTCATCATCATCATCAGCCAGAAGACGTCCACTGCTGAACATAGGCCTCCCCCTATAACCTCCACACTGAACGACAGCCTGCCTTTTGCATCCATTGGATGCCCGCGACTCTTACAATGTCGTCGATCCATCTAGTGGGAGGCCTCCCTACGCTGCGTCTTCCGGTTCGTGGTCTCCACTCCAGAACATTTCTTCCCCATCGGTTATCGGTTCTTCGAGCGATGTGGCCTGCCCAGTGCCACTTCAACTTGCAAATTTTAACAGCTATGTCGAAGCTATTACATGCTTATAAATACGTGACTAGGTACCTAGTTGTACATCATAACAAGGAAGTTAAGTTATGGTATAGACAACCGAACAAAAATGTGTTTTTTAGATGACTACACTCTTACTACACTGGATGTACTTAGTTTAATAAAATTATCAATTTAAAAACCGACTTTACTGTTAGTTGATAGAATATTTTTTTTAACACCCCTCTCTAAGAGGGAGGCCTTGTTCATCAGTGGACATTTAATGGCTGATGATGTGTGTGTGTGTGATAGAATATTTTTTTTAACTGGGCAAGTGCCTTTATTAACTAAACAAAATACAAGCTAAAACTAAAACTACAAATACAGTTAGACTCGTTAGTTTGACAGTAGAGACAGACCGTTGAAGGTCTAAAGACAATCCAAATGGCCAAGCCCGCTACCAGTTGGCAGCGTACCCAGCATGCTGGCGGCATTACCACGTTGAATGGCAATGCTTATGCGTTGAGCCAGAAACACGCTGAATATGCAATTTTAGTTTCTTGGATAACATAATAATCCAATTAAGAACAGTTCGTGTTCCAGTGATAACCGTAGCAAAAGACTAAGAAAGAGGGTAGATCGTTATGTCTGCACCTATATTTTAACTGTTCGACCAACCACCCGCATTCTTCAGTCTTCCCGTGAACATGGTGCATGTAACTGCGCCGAAATATCGGGAGCTCATTCCACAACCTTACCACGGTAAATATGGCTCCTGGGGCCTTATGGACAACAGCTAATTGCGGCACCTAATCCGCTCAGTTGGAAAATCACGCGAACGTGAACCTTATCTCGCCCAGATACAGAAAACAATTTTAACATTTGGTTTGTTCGTTTGACATTAATCATAGACAAAAATTTAGCTATTAAGAACTGCATAGACAAAATAAACTGGTTTGAGTCATTCAAGGTCACATACTTCGCCTAGTGAAGAACGCCGAGCCTGTCCTTAGCAAAGGATACTACCTGTTTGGTTTTGTTTCGGAAATGCTTATAATAATATGGCCAGAGAAGCTACAACATGGGGTTCTTCAAAAGACGAGTTAATCGAGTCCTAATGGGTAGGCAACGTATTTGTGATGTTTCTGGTGTTTCAAGTATCCATAGGCGGCAGTGGATGCTTACCATCAGGCAGCCCGTCTGCTTGTTCGCCACCAATGGCTTCGACCTAAATATAAAATCAATGGACGGGCCATAACCATTGAACTTGCTCAGTAAAAACAAGACAAAAACCGTTGGACATAATAATATTATACTTCAACACCTAATTATAACCATGCACAGTAAATTTGTTACAAAAAATTGATAGCGATATTTTGTTGTGTATTTACACTTCGGGAAAGCACACAAAGCCCTAATTTTGTCAGATGTTTCGTTATCACGTAACAATAGACTCGTGTTACACTTCCTACAGCTAGAGACCGACTGAAACGAAGTGAGCGTCGGCGCTCATTTTGTAATCTTCAAAAATGCGCTTCTTCTGGGCCCGTCCATTCATTTTATTTTGGTCGAAGACCAACGGCAATAAAAATAAACTTTATTTTATAATATTAGCCACGGCGCATGTTGCGTCTATAAATACCACCTTACTTAAGATTAAATTGCATCCTGTCATATAAAGTTAGTTCTGTATATTTGCATGTAACCACTCACGTCAACGCCGGTCGTCGTGCGCAAGCGCCGACCTCTGACCAAAGCATTCAAAGATGCGTAGGTATCATACTGACCACTCAGCCTCTTGTAGGTACTTAATTTTTTCTTTATAACCCCCGACGCAAAAAGGTGGGTGTTATAAGTTAACGTGTGTGGCTGTCTGTAACCAAAGGGCTGAAGGGCTGAAATAATTTTGATTTCGTTTTTTTTTTTTTTAAATTTAAATGGGGACTTGTGGGGACGAGAGTGTTCTTAGCTATGACTCACGAAAATCTGTTCAGCCGTTTGAAGGTTAACAACTCTTTTTGGATCTTTTAATAATAAGATATTAAAAAAAACTGTTAAATTTATATTTTACATTGACATTAACCATTTTGAGTTTTTTTATATTATAAATAGGCTTGCGCTTGGCCGCTAACTCGCCTGATGTTATCGTTTTTTAACCGTTTTCATTACGAGAAGGTTCTTAATCCGTACTTACGTTTTTGTCTGTATGTGTTATGTTATTATATTAGCCGATTTTAATTATTATTGTTTGATTGACCACGCTTATTAATTATTATTGTTTGATTGACCACGCTTATTAATTATTATTGTTTGTTTGACCGCGCTTATTAATTATTATTGTTTGATTGACCACGCTTATTAATTATTATTGTTTGTTTGACCGCGCTTATTAATTATTATTGTTTGATTGACCACGCTTATTAATTATTATCTTGAGGTTCCATTTAAATTTGAAGAAAATATTCCACTCATTACCATTCGTCCGGAATTTACCGAACATGTCCGGGAATGTAGACTTTTTCCCGGAATGCGGGAGGAAATGTAACACGTCCGGAATTCTAGAAATTAAGTAAAAAAGATTTTGAATAGGCTAATAAATCGAGGGTCGTCTCGAGTTAATAGCTTATTCACACACTATCAGTATCTATTCAATTGATAAAGAACCATTAAATCTGTTTACAAACGGAGATATCTCGTAATAACTCACACACACACACACACACACACACACAAAACAGTCGAATTAAGAACCTCTTTTTTGAGCTCCAAAAAGGTGACAGTAACCAGCCTCTCCTTGACTCTAATTTAACTGTCATTCTTCAATATTGCAAATCGCAAGGACGTTATAGGTAACCAGGCTAGCGCTACTTCAATACAAATGTGGAATGTATGAAACGGGTGCGAAATCTTAATTCTACGTTTACTATCCTACTATAACGTGTAAGCTTGTCTCTATAGGCGTCCCACTACATTATAGGATTCAAATTAAAATTATTTATCTCTATCTCTATCTCTACATAGTATAAATTCAAGTCGCTTTCCGCGTCTGTCTGTCTGTATGGCCGCTAACTCCTCCTAAACCACGCAACGGATTTTGATGCGGTTTTCACCATCAGCTAGATACATTTTCAAGGAAAGTTTATATATATAGCTAGCGACCTGCCCCGGCTTCGCACGTAAATTACACCCGTGCGAAGCCGGGCGGGCGGGTCGCTAGTTGAGAATAAAAACGGACGAATTCCACTAACATTTATCTCACATACTGTTAAACTAAAATAGATTTCCTAGTAAAAATAGGAATAATATTATAAAATTACTAATATATGAAATACAACAAATTGCTGTAAAAATATGTCAACATAAAATTTGTAGGTAGGTATGTCACAAATTGTCATTATAATCATCGGCTTTTTCCCCCTGTCCCATTGCTCAGTTAAATTTTCACAATAAGTCAAAAACACTTTCGTTACCTACAGTTTTCCAATTGTCACAAATAATTATAGGATAGGATAGGAGTCGCACCCGTTAATTAAATATCACCTCTTCAGCATTAGCGGTTATAATAACCCTAGGTTTTAAAATGTCCTTGGCAAATCGAAAATAACTAAGTAGAAGTATCAAGTAGATATTTTAGAACCTGCTTATTATGTACCTACCACAAATAAAATCGGCATGCTGGCATCACCGCACCGGCCGCCGTATAAACTAATGCTGGCTTCACACGGCGCGTAAAATCACTTTTGTGTATACGCACTTTTCGAGTTTCATAAAGCTAGTACGTTTTTGTATAAAATTAAACATTCTGAAGTTGTTTCATTGGGCTACTCCATTTTTATGTATGCCGTTTTCGTTGACGACTTAAAAAATCGGGGTAAAGGCCAAAATCGTCCTGAAGATAAAAAAATAATTTAATCGACTTCTTATAGTGTTAACAGAGGAGACGCACTTGGTTGACGAACCGCCGCCAACCAACGGGATAAGAAGATATTTTTTTCTCTTTTCCACCCGTTGGTGACGGTGGTCCATCAACCAAATCCATGTCTTTTAGTACTGTTAGTCGACCCGTATTTTTTTTGCGTCGCGACATTCTGCTTGTGAGTCTGAACGAATTGAGCGATCGTCGCATGTTATAAAAAATCGGCACAAAACTATAGGTTATTGGGACGCGGGACAATCTCATCAAAATTGGGACTGTCCCTGCAGAATCAGGACAGGTGGCAACCCTGATCGAAAAGGTCGCAACGAACTCCACCACTTTACTGGGGCATGAGTTTGTCTTGACCGTGACTTATTTTGCTTGACTCTGACTGTGACTATGACTTGTTTGACGCTGTTTAATACTACGAAGACTTGTTCAATATTACGACTGAAGGACTTTGTATCCATGGTCACGAAACAAATTAACGACAACGGGTCGCAATTGAACGATGAACATAAAGACACGCGCAACCCCGCGCCGTGCCTTTGAAGTTACTAACTTAAGGTAGTACACGTATCAACTCAGAGAAACGGATCGTTACCGTATCAACTCGAGCCGTTCAGTGTTCTTTGTATGGAACTCTCTACTGCAAAGCACACTTATCAGAAACGTAACGTAAACGACTCGCATAAGGACAATTTTTTTTTTTGTTATAATTCGCCCATCGGGCAGGCTAAAGCCTTTAAGGCCATACCGCCTATTCTTCTGTTTTGTATAGTCTTAATAACGTAAAACAAGTCATAGTCAGAGTCAAGCTAAGTAAGTCACGGTCAAGTCAAACTCATGCCCCTGTAAAGTGGTGGGAACTTTACAAGAGGCTCTTATGGAGTTTTGGAAACAACACGAAAAGACACGTTTCACCTCGTTATATCACTTGCCCACACTCGAGCACGTTTACGAGCACTTAATGAATAATAATTCACCACCTAGAACACATTAACACTCGAAAATACACTAGTTTAGGAAAATAATCCAACGAGCCGACATGTTCTTTTCCACGTTGGCGCCAAAACTCCCCGCCTTAGGACAAGCTCAAAATGTCAAATAGGTCAAATGTCAAATAGGTCAAATGTCAAATATATATCCGGTATGTGGATACCTATATCTTCAGCTACACATAGCGGTACAGAGCAACTTATAATATTCCGCGCCGTGTGAAACCAGCCTAAGCCCTACGGCATCCGTCCACAGGGTCTTGACCGAAGTAACTATGTTTAAGCTGTGGGCTCGGCTCAGACGAAACAGTCTGTCTTTTAAATCTTGTAATAGTTGGATTTATTTATTATGCGTACCTTGACCCCGTTAAATTTTAATTCATATTTTTGGTTGATTTATTGGCTTTTTGTTTTTTTCCGTGTGAGGTGTAGGTATATAATTACCTTCCTAGTTAGTACTAACAATCTTATGCATAAACACTCAATAAGCTAATAATACTAATATTATATACGTGACTGTGTGTTTGTATGTACCTCTTCCACACAGCAACTACCTACAGAGCGATTGATAGACGTATTTTTTCCGTTTAGGTATATGTACTTAGTTGGAAGGCAGGAGAGAGACATAATATAGGACTTTTTATCCCAGAAAATATCCACGCGGGTGAAATTTCTATTGTATAAAATAAAATAATAAATATAATTATAGAGTTTATTTTAAACTAAATTAGCGACTCGCCCGCCCGGCATTGTACGGATGTACTGGTGTAATTACGTGCGAAAGCGGGGCGGGTCGCTCGTTATATAAACCTTCCGTGAAAATGTATCTAACTGATGGTGAAAACCGCATCAAAATCCGTTGCGTGGTTTAGGAGGAGTTAGCGGCCATACAGAAATACAGACAGACAGACACGGAAAGCGACTTTAATTTATAGTATGTAGAGATAGAGATTATAGGAGAAAAAACCTGTATTTTTGAGTGCGGAACTTTGGTGCGCGAGTCCGATTCGCACTTGGCCAGAATGCTTTCTCTAGGTATATGTATGTACCTGGAGTACATAGATATAACGGTTATGCTATAGATAATCGATCAAAATTATATTCTTAATTGCCGATCAAAAAATAATAATTTCCTAATATCCGAATTTCAAACATGCAAATTATTTTAAAGAATTTGATTTCACATTAGGCTTTTTTTTCATTACTACAGTGATTTTCAAAATCGTAGGATGCATCTAAGATATCGGTGACACTATGACGGATAAGAGTCCTCATCTAAAATTCTCTCTAGTTTTTGCGGGGTTTTTGAAGAAAGTAAAAGACTTTTATATAACTATCATACATATAATATATAAATATAATATAATATATCATATTTATAATATAAATATGTTTAAAAGACCGACTACTTTTTCTATAACTATGTGTATTTCAGTATTATAATCCACCTTAAGGGTCCTGTATACCCTCTGCAGCTCTCTCGCTCGCACATTTTCACATTATTGAAGATATAAAATCAATGAGTGTGAATTTCCAAAAAGTAACAAAATCATGTCATGGTGTCTATCGTAACATTACAAACAAAGAAATGTTTGCTTCGATATATTGTAATTTGACGGAATAAAATGACACGAGAAATAAAAATCACTTGTTACCATTTTACATTTTACCATTTTTTTTTTTTTTTTAATTTTGATCATTAAATATTTGTGGAAGTTCAGGGAAGGTTTAAACGGTGAGTAAACGGCTGGACCGATTTGAATGAAATTTTGTGTTCCTGGAGCGCATCTTAGTAGCGAGGCCGAAGGGCGAGCTCTACGCGTACGAAGTAGCGGGTATCAGCTAGTTTCATATAAAATTATAGAAGAAAAAAATATCAAATCACTTATTGTCAGAGACTTCTATAAAAACATGGCAAGTGTATTTTATGCTCTCCTTAGTAGGTACTTAGTTCTCCATTTCCCTACTGGCGGTGAAATGTTACCTGATGCCTTATTATAGATGTCTCATCGTGATTCGGATTGTAATCGCGATCGCGTGCCATCTCACTTACGCACGTGGTGCGAGTAAATAGATGCGAACGGGACGGCATGCAATCTCGATCACAATCAAACTTCTATAATAAGGCCGCTGGTTCGAAACTGGTGAACGTTTCCTTCATTTCCTGAACGTTAAAGGTGAGATGGCAGTGCACTAATTAGTAGTTGGCCCGGACCTTGCCTTGCTACCCTATTAACTTCGCAACACCTTGACGGGGTTTACTTATAATCGAACTTTAAAATTATTGACCGAACGAAGCGAGCTCTCAGATTTCAATGAGACAGTCGACGTTCTATATATGTTTGTATAAGTATTTATATGAGTAATTTTGACCAATCAGAAGTGCAAGTACCGTTCTTTATTGTCGTCAAATATCTATACTATACTATAATAATATTATAAAGAGGAAAGATTTGATTGTTTGTTTGTTTGCATTGAATAGGCTCCAAAACTACTGAACCGATTTGAAAAATACTTTCACTATTGAAAAGCTACACTATTCCCGGGTAACATAGGCTATATTATATTTAAAAAAATAGGGATCCTTACTAAAACTCCAATAATGTAAACCCAAGGTGTAAAAAATAAGATTTACAATTTCAACTTTGCGTGTTTGACAGTTCTAAGACAGGACAACGTCTGTCAGGTCAGCTAGTCTATACTTCTATACTAATATTATAAAGAGGAAAGATTTGTTTGTTTGTTTGTTTGTTTGCATTGAATAGGCTCCGAAACTACTGAACCGATTTGAAAAATTCTTTCACTGACGGGAAGCTACACTATCTCCGGATGACATAGGCTATAATCTATACCCGTGCGAAGCTGAGGCGGACCGCTAGTAATATTATAAAGAGGAAAAATTTGATTGTTTGTTTGTTTGTTTGCATTGAATAGGCTCCGAAACTACTGAACCGATATGAAAAATTCTTTCACTGACGGGAAGCTACACTATCCCCGGGTGACATAGGCTATAATCTATACCCGTGCGAAGCTGGGGCGGACCCCTAGTACTTTATAAATACAAATAATTATATTATAATAGTAAAATAATATTGATTTATCTTCTCTCCATTTCACTATTAATCCCAATAACGCCATAAAATGCGCAGTCCTCTTTAAGTGTCACTATATAGAGTTTATACTGTATGTGCAAAAAAAGGACCCGGGTATGTCCTAAAACTGCGACCAGAACCCCCCGAGGATGGGCAGCAGTTAGTACACGGTGAACGTACTGCGATCTCCAAGCCGCTTGCCAAGCGTGGGGATTATGGCAACACCCCTCTCTAAGAGGGAGGCCTTGTTCAGCAGTGGACATTTAATGGCTGATGATGTGATGTGTATGTGCAAAAAAATATGAAATCGGTGCTAAGTCTTGAGTAAGATGAACATCGACCACACCATCAATGACACCATGATGTGATATACCAACATGGGTGCAGCAAGAAATGTCGTAATTAGGTTAGCATACCTTGCCATGACCCCTTAATACGCAAATAAGCAATATTATTAGGCCTTGATTATAAAACTATAAGCAATCGAAATGCTAAATATCTGCATACACATGTAAGTTACGCAAAATCTTGACCAGTCCGGTTTGAGACAGCGCGACCGGTCCGAATTACCGGTCTCGGTTGTCCCTTAATTTGTCCCATTCATATTTTTTATATATTAGATAGGCTTGCGCTTGGCTGCCTTCTCGCCCGATGACGGTCTACGATGGAGCACGCTTGCCTAGAAGAAACCGATTCACCTTCGACTTGAAGACAACTAGATTGTAACTGACGGGGAACACCCATTCAGGCAGCGAATTCCACAGACTAGCAGTTTGCGCAATAAATGCGGAATCAAAGCGCTTAGCGTTACTCCGACTATAGTTACAACCGCATCAGGCGGTCTTTTTTAACGTGAATGCACGCGCGGCTGCGTCTCGCGCATCATTGGTTCTGCTACAAGTATTTTAGAGTGCGTGAAAAATGAGTAAGTTTGCTATACTTACAGTTGGTAGTTATAGAGACATTTGAACACGGACGATAATTGTACTACGGCATATCTCCCTTGTTTCTCTAATCTGATATCTCAATCCACCCAGCAACGATCTATCCGGCCAGTTTTTCGTCCGGATCTCTATTAGTCCGGCTAGTTCAGCTGACTTATAATAGGTATTACCTACACACGATCTAGGCTACGTGTCAGGTAACACAGTGAGGAAACATGTCTTTACTGATTAATCTCCACACACGTGAGGCTACACGTGTTTCTCTGACTTAAAAAAAACCGGACAAGTACGAGTAGGACTCGCGCTCTCAGGGTTCCGTTGGACGGAAAGTCAAAAAAAATAAAATAACTAAAGTTGAAATATTGAAAGAGAAACTTAAGTTTGTAGTTGACAATAAGGTTCTTCCATACATAACAACTACAAAATGTAAGTTTGTAATTGTAAAACAATATTTTTGTATATGATATAACTTCAAATTAACAACTTTCAGATTTATTCCTTTATATGTGCTGTAAGACCTTGCCTCTTACCAAAATTAACGATTCTGATGAGGTCAACGGTACCCTATATTATGTTTTGATTCCCTTGTGAAACCGCATAATATGCGACATAAACGGTCATATCTTTTGACCGCGTTGACTTACAAGTATGATTTTTTCACAAGTAAAAGAAACCGTATACCTAAGTATTTGATATAAATTTCAATTTGATGCCTCTGAGCGTTCTTGAGAAAAAGGGTCTTGACAGACGGACAATAAAGTGATCCTATATGGGTTTTGTTTTTTCCTTTTGAGGTATGAAACCCTAAAAACTATGAAGTTTCAGTGTTGCACATCAAAACTAAAGAAATACCCATGCTAATTTCATAAATAATAACTAGTATTTAATTCAGGTTTGTTTTTAACTCGTTCTGAGTAATGTCGTGTAGGAAAACCTATGACGTCTGCAGCTTGCTCGTCTGGTTCTAGGGTTATTGCGATCTAGCCTAAAAACATATAAGTGTTTTAATTATAGGTACGTTATTATCTGTGACGGTCACAGACCTATATTCAAGTAGGCGCCACAACTTGCATGTCATATTTCCAATACAATAGGCATGATGACTATGTACTATTTTTTATTACCTCATTAAACAACTGGATATAAATATAGCCCATCAACGAAAACAAAATCAAAAATAGTACCAAAATAAATAAGTCATAAGCATTTTAATTTCATGCTAGACAGAGAGCGCACTATACTGAGCTATGGCGTCACGCCTCAGGCGCGCCATTCAAATGCTTTACTAACACACGCTTTGCGAGAAAGGGACAGAGTATCCCCTCTCTATCCCACCTAAAACTTTAAACGCTCATATCTCAGAGATTTATCAGCCAATTTAATTTATTTTTTAAGTGTGTGTAATGTACCTATTTAGTTATATTCATCGCTAAGCCTGTTATTTGTAATAAATTAAACATTAGGACACATGTCTATCATGATTAATCGTCATAATTGAGTCCGGCTAAAATCAGTCTGCTCAATCGGTGCCGCGACAACACGTGTCAGTTTGAAACGCAAATGGATAATTGTGCAATACTGAGTTGTAAGAATACCGCAAATAGAGTTGGACGACAGAATAAAGATATTTCTTTTCACTTTTATGTACGAAAAATTTGATACGCTAGTTTTCATACAGTTTGGACCGCTTGTGAAGTCTACTTAGATATAGGTCTGTGCTCCATCCATTGCTGCAGACGCTGTCCTGTCTTCAGTTCATAGCCATCAACAGTTTCACATTTAGTAAAGTAGTTATGATGTATGAAGTTTTTTAAATTAATTAATCAGAGCTACCGGCCTTTTTGGAAGGAAGGGGGGAAGCCTATGACCAGCGGTGGACGTCCTACGGCTGAAACGATGATGATAAATCAGTAATAATAGCTATTTAACGCAATCGTATAAAATTATCGCATAATTAGGTAGGTAATTACAAAAACACAAACACGGTGTAAACAAGTTTTCGAAAATTCAAGTTCATATTAATGTAAAATTAATTGAAAATAATATTTTATTTTATGGGTAATGTAGCGATTGAGCAGACTGATTTTAGCCGGACTCAAGTATGACGATTAATCATAATTGTATTGGAAATATTATGACATGCAAGGTCGACTTGGGGCGTCTACTTGGATATAAGTCTGTGGGATGGATCCTTATAAATGTATTTACTAAATGTAGGTAGGTACGTTATCTTCTTCTTTCGAGTCGATGTTTCGTAAATTATTATTTTGTGTTTTGTGGTAGGTACGTTCAAATTATAAGATAATACGTTATTAAAAACCACAATAACAAGAATAAGATATACATAGGAGAATATACAATTTTATACCTAACTAGCAACGCACCCCGGCTTTGCACGGGTGTAAGTCTTTTTTTACACCTTGGGTTACAGTATTGGAGTTTTAGTAAAGGTCCCAATTTTTTTTAAAAATATAATATAGCCTATGTCACCCGGGATAGTGTAGCTTTCCAACAGTCAAAGAATTTTTCAAATCGTTTCAGTAGTTTCGGTGCCTATTCAATGCAAACAAACCTCTTTATAATATTAGTATAGATTAGATAATGTTAACTTTAGATATTTGCAATTTTTAGGGTTCCGTACCTCAAAATGAAAAAACAGAACCTTTATAGGATCACTTCGTTGTCCGTCTGTCTGTCCGTCTGTCCGTCTGTCAAGACCCTTTTCTCAAGAACGCGTAAATGTATCAAGTTGAAATTTATACTAAATACTTGTGTCTACGGTTTCTTTCGGCTGTAAAAAAAAAAAGTTGTAAGTCAACGCAATCAAAAGATATGAACGTTTATGTCGCATATTTTGCGATTTCACAAGGAAATCAAAACTTATAGGGTACTTCCCGTTGACCTAGAATCATGAAATTTGGTAAAAGGCAAGGTCTCATAGCACATATATAGGAATAAATCTGAAAGTTACAAATTTTAAGTTATATCATTAAAAAAATATTATTTTGCTATTACAAACTTGCATTTTGTAGTTGGAATGTATAGAAGAACCTTATAGTCAACTACAAAGTTAAGTTTGTCTTTCAATATTTCAATTTTAGGTTTTTTTTTGGACTCGCGCTCTGAGGGTTCTGTCCAACGGAACCCTCAGAGCACGAGTCCTACTCGTACTTGTCCGGTTTTTATTTATAGATAATTCAATTTTTATTTAGATATAGATCTGCGATTTTTATTTATAAAAAAAAATATCTGCAAGAAACTATTAAATTAGCTCAAAAATTAAGCAAAGGTGACTTGGCTGATCAATATTGATCCAACATCACTGAACCATCGCGGCAAAAACTTGTCTGTGATAATTATCAAGGTCCAATTAACCCACTTCTCAACTACTACTGAGTAGTTAGTATTTATTGTTTTAACTAACTCTATAGCGGTATTGGTGTACCTCGACTAATAGGTACTACTTCCAAGTTTTTTAGCTCTTGACAGATGCATTTGCAATAATAACATAATATAAAGCTGAATGTAAAACTGCCCCGGTGGCTCAGTTGGTAGTGATCCTATCTTCTGTGCTTGGGTTGGGTTCGATTCCCATCTAGGACAAACATTTGTGTGATGAACATTTGTGTTTGTTCTATGTCTGGGTGTTAATATCTATTTAAGTATGTATTTAAAAATATATATGTACGTATATCAGTTTCTGGCAGCCATATTACAAGCTTTGCTTAGTTTGGGGTCAGATAACCGTGTGTTCAAAAATGTCCCAGATATTTATTTATTTATTTATTTTACTGAAGTTTATTCATCGTGTACCTGATAGTCATACCACCTTACTAATAAACGTGGAGTGGCCTTGGAATAGTTACTCTGTCTTTTGAATAACTAAATATAATATACTAAAATAATATTATACTTTAGAGTGTGTACTATAAAACACATGTGTGTGTACATAATCATGTCAAGTTTAATACGTATAAAAAAAACGTTTGTTGTATGGGGACCACTCTTTCGTTGTTACTTTTTGACTTTTTTATTATTAACACTACGTCATATTCTGTGAACAACTGGCTATATATTACGGTTCAAACATGGTTCAAAAGATAAAGCCGTTAATAGGTAGGAGAGACGGAGGGACGGACGGACAGACAGACAGACAGACATACAGACAGGCAGGCAGGCAGACAGACATCATAGAAAGAAAGAAAATAAATTGTATTTATATTACACGGGAATTACTCACGTAACCGACTCCGACTAAATGTGTGAAAACCACGTCAGTTTCTATAATAAAATAAATTTTATTCGACACTTTTACAAAAACTTATACCTAAAGGATACAATCAGTGTCGAATGGGTCAGTTTCGGCATTAATGCTGAAAGGCTTAGTAATAGGGTCCCGTTTTTACCCTTTCCCTTCCCTTTGGGTAACACTAAAAACTTACAATTCTAAGGCCCTCTAAAAGATTGTGACTCTATAGGAATTGTATCTCGTTGATTAGAACCCATCCTCTTTCTCTCTGAGAGAAGGCCTGTCCCCAGCAGTGGGAACATGAAAGCCTGATAATAACTTAACTGTTTATATAAACACTGTGTTTTCATTTACAACACGTTTTAAAATTACGGCTGATATAATTATCTGTAATGTCATTGTTCTAAGCAGTGGAACCGGTCCGCCGAGCAGCCATTGTAGCAAGATAACAGCTATTACCATCACTGCCACTACTTATTAACATTATTAACGGCCGATTATCCGAGTCGCGTAGGCAACAAAACGCTCCCTCAGCCCCCGCCAAGTTATAGCGACGATGTATTTTGCCACGCTAGAGTCAGGACGGGGGACCCGCGGGGGGAGTGCAACGACAAAAACGAACATAGGTCCGACCTCGATGACGCCTGGCGCGGTACTGTACGCGGGGCGCGCAAATTCTCGCAACCTTTTTACGGTTTTAATTTCACTAAAAAACGAAACTATTCACTATCAAAATTCTATCCAAATAAAAAAGTGTTGAATAAAATTGCCTTTCAGTACATGCAATTTCCAGGTTGTTACGAGCTTTCATTAGAGCATAAAACGAAAAAAATAAACTAAATCAACTTTGTTTCAGATTTTTATTTGATGGAGGAAAGTTTATTCTATCGTGTTTTGAACCAAATCATAAACTAAAACACAGATGTATCTGTGACATGTACTTTTTTCCAGCTCAAATATTGTAATTTAACTGAATAAAATTGATTTAAAACTGTCAAATTTGCTGTAACCGGCCGTTAACTAGCGGTCCGCCCCAGCTTCGCACGGGTATAGATTATAGCCTATGTCACCCGGGGATAGTGTAGCTTCCCGTCAGTGAAAGAATTTTTCAAATCGGTTCAGTAGTTTCGGAGCCTATTCAATGCAAACAAACAATCAAATCTTTCCTCTTCATAATATTAGTATAGACTAGCAACGCACTCCGGCTCCGCACGGGTGTAATTTTTTTTTTTACACCTTGGGTTACATTATTGGAGTTTTAGTAAGGATCCTTATTTTTTTTGACTAGCTGACATACAACAAACGTGTTTTTGTATTAGGTCTAATGCAAAAACGGTAATACGTACAATATCAAATTTGACATGATTATAGGTGGTACACACACTAAAGTATAACAACAACAAATAATAAATAATGGCCAAGTGCGAGTTGGTGAAAAATTGCAACGTATTTTGCTACTTAGAAGACCTCATTTTTCGATCGAATTGAAATGCCACCATATTATACTAATATTGAAGTTGGTTTTTTAAATTTTTTGTGGTGGTATGGAACCCTCAATGCGCGAGCTCGACTCGCACTTGGCTGGTTTTGTATTTTAGGTAGATTTTGCTTCATCTGACGCGGTTCTAACGAATGCATTTTATTTGAACATTAACTCGGAAAGATTAATGTATCACAAACTTGTCTAACAAGTTTTAGTGTCGCATTTTGTTCCTATATAACCAAAAAGTGACAATACGGATTAAAAAACATAATTATCAATTTAAAAACTGATTTCACAAAAAATTAATTAAATACCTACGCAATTTCGGTATTGTCATCCAATTAATACAAATCCAGCTATTTTGATTTAAAAGCCAAACTACTAAATCGATTTTGATGAAATTTCCATGACCTATATTTTAATGTTTATGTTAAGCGATGATGTGGTCTACGTTGGAGCACGCTTGCCTAGAAGAAACCGATTCACTCGTGATTTGAAGACACTCAGATTGTAGCTATCGGGGAACACCCATTCAGGCAGCGCATTCCACAGACTAGCAGTGGAATCAAAGCGCTTCGTTCGGGTTTTCGGAATACGAACTATCGAATATGTAATGTAATAAGTCGGATTCCCGGACATGTCCGGAAAATTCCGAACGTATGGCAACCCTAACTACACCTCACAGGGAATCTACATAAGCTAGCGCCTTTATTAACTAAAACAAAATACAAGCTAAAACTAAAACTACAAATACAGTTAGACTGCCCATAAACCGTTGAAGGTCTAAAGACAATCCAAATGCTCAAGCCCACTACCAGTTGGCAGCGTACCCAGCATGCTAATATGCTAAATGCCAAATTTCAGGCAGGTCAAGCAGTTTTCGAGATTTCGTGATGAGACAGTGTCGGTACCTACCTATTTCGCTTTTATAATAATTATTTAGCTGAATAATATAATTATGTAAATTGAAAAATATTTCTACTGGGTTCGACTGAACGGTGATAGGTACTAAGCTGAGAAGGTCATTGTACGCATAATGAAAAATATCAGCTGTTCCGAAGAAAATTACACTTACAAACAACAAATAATGAATAGTTTAAAAAAATCGCGATTGCATTGTTTCACATCGTCATACGAGTTTTTCATTTAAATAACAGATGTTTTATACAATGCCAGTGTTGCTACGTAATTATTAAGAAGGAAAAAGCTATTATAGTGCCATTTATAAACAGATTCTACTAGCCAAACCATTGATGTAAGTAAATAGGGGGAAGATACGGGACGAACTTCTTGACGTGGACCGCATAATATAGGCTCCGGGGCACAATCCACTTCAGTCACAATCGAACTGGCGTTTTGATAGCACGTGAATTACTTGTCAAAATTGTGTGAAATAAAGCAGCAAAAATTACTTCCTGCGTTTTTACAAGGTGCACCAACAATTCTAAGACATAAAACAAGTTTCAGGCATTGTATCGGCAAAGAATGACGATGTCTAGCCGAATTAAGGTCTAAAACTAGCCAGCAGTGCTAGTACCGTTCTATCGATCATCAAATTTGACAGTTGAGATCGTCATTATCGATAAAATGCCATTGTACCAGTAGGTCCTCGCTATGAGCGATTCTATGGCATTTTATCGAATTTGACGATCGATAAAGAACGGTATTTGCAATGCTGTTTTGCTTAATTTCAGATTAGAACATAAGGCACTACGGGGAAATGGCATATAAATAAATTTAATTAATCTGTAAATTGCTTTGATCTTCTAAAATAATATTGTAAAATGTTTACGAGTAAGTATCAGTAATTAATCTTCGTTCGCTTCCGCGTATATAAACTTGTAAAGGTTAAGGGCTAACTCTTATAAGCTTAATAGTCATGCATTTAAACATTAAAAATTGAATTTTAATAAAGTATAGTACCTACCAAGCATCTGTTAGCTTCACTATAACTTTGTAAACAAATCTTGTAATAAAATTGTCAACGCTGAAAAACCCGTTGCGAGGGAAACGCTGGATGCAGGCCCCTTCCAACCGGCCCTTTTGGAGATCGATGGGCGGCCTATGTCCAGCAGTGGACGTCCCATGGCTGAAATGATGATGATGAATAAAACTGACGAATCGATTTGAAACTCTGCAAACATACAGGTTTACGCAGAAAAGGTGTACTATGCCGAAAGAAGGACATTTTTCTCATAATTATGAACAACTTACATTACTTTGGGGCGACACAGAAATCGCGTATATATAAGACTGTCGTCTGATTCTCGTTTCTCCTCGATAAACCCTATGCATGATAAAAAAAAACAACAACTTTTTCACAGCGTTCCCTTTGCCTGTTTTTTTTTCGACGTATCGTGCACGAGTCGCAGTGGTTCTTCTGTAATAAAATAAGCAGTGTTGTTGGTTAATTTTAGCAGTTTTATATTTGATGTATTTTTTGTATCTATTTATGGTTATTCTGGTTATTTATTTTTTGTACAAAAAATTTCATGTTTATTTTCGTTGATTGATCCAGCTTTTTGTCTTTTACACTTCAAGTATTTTTGATACACGCCTACATACCATAATTATGTTCTAACCTGGTGGATGACTGGTAGAAAATTTATAGCGTTAAGTCCTCCATTTGTATATTTCTGCATAATTTGGAAGTGTGCAATAAAGTATTAAACAAACTTTTTCAGTAACTTTGTATTTTGAAAATTCATGTCAGAATACTTGCTTTGATATTTTTTGTGAGTACGGTAATCTTAGCTCTTTGAGTCTTATGAATTGTTTTTTTTCTTTCTTTGAGTCTTATAATTGTTTTTATCGGCTTTCTAACCATGTAAGTAGTTTATTTTGTCTGTCATGGGGGGTTGCCATAATCCCCACGCTTGGCAGGCGGCTTGGGGATAGCAGAAGGTTCACCATTAAATTAGGAGGATGCTGCTGCCCACCCTCTGGTGGTTCTGGTCGCAGTTTTAGGACATACCCGGGTCCGGTATTCTTTGCGCGATAAAATCCGAAACGTGGATATTCGCCAAAGAACAAGAGTCACCGACATAGCTGTTAAAATTTGCAAGTTGAAGTGGCAATGGGCAGGCCACATCGCTCGAAGAACCGATAACCGATGGGGAAGAAAGGTTCTTGAGTGGAGACCACGAACCGGAAGACGCAGCGTAGGTAGGCCTTCCACTAGATGGACCGACTACATAGTGAGAGTCGCTGGCATCCAGTGGATGCAAAAGACAGGCTGTCGTTCAGTGTGGAGGTTAAAGGGGAAGGCCTATGTTCAGCAGTGGACGTCTTCTGGCTGATGATGATGATGAAGTAGTTTATACTTGTGGAATCTTATAATTGGCTCTTTTGTTTCTATCTCTGTTATTTAAGATGTTAGTTACGCTAAAATTTGGAAAAATCATATAAATATTATTAAAGATGACAAATTCGTTACTTAACTCCTTTATTAACTAAACAAAATACAAGCTAAAACTAAAACTTCAGATACAGTTAGACTGCCCATAGACCGTTGGAGGTCTAAAGACAATCCAAATGCTCAAGCCCACTACCAGTTGGCAGCGTACCCAGCATGCTGGCGGCATTACCACGTTGAATGGCAATGCTTATGCGTTGAGCCAGAAACACGCCAGCATTTTGGTCACGCGTCGCATTAACCAGGCGCTCTGAAAGATTTTTGAAAATGAGGTGTGCTCCCGGTCCCCAAGGGCCCAATGTCTCGACCCCAAACGCCTCAAATATGTAACCACTGCCAAGGGTAGCAACTCGGTTACTTAACTAATTTTCCTGATAAAAAATCAGCCCGACTGACGTAAACATGAACTTTATTGTAAACTTCCCAAGTGACAAATCGCACTCATCTTCTCTTCTACTATATAAAAATAAGTCGGGTTTTCCTTCCTGACGCTATAACTCCAGAACGCACGAACCGATTTCCACGGTTATGCATTCGTTGGAAAGGTCTCGGGCTCCGTGAGGTTTATTATCTGGTGGCGAAACGGAGTTCGCTGGGTTTGCTAGTTTCCTATGAAAACTAAATATAAAACCCATTAGTGCTTAGATAAATACCAAAATATTTTGTATATTTTATCTTGTGACAGTCCCAAGAAGCCTTTTGTCCTTCTCAGAATATTTTAAATGCATTGCTTAGCGAAGACTTCAAGGTTAGTAGATTTGATAGCCCGTTGGTCGAGTTGGTAGTGAACCTGCCTTCTGAGCTTGGGGGCGTGGGTTCTATTCCCACCTAGGACAAACATTTGTGTGATGAACATTTGTGTTTGTTCTATATCTGGGTGTTAATATCTATTTAAGTATGTATTTAAACCTATATATGTTGGAGTCTGTAGTTATTTAATTTATTCGAATAGCAACACTGCACGAACGAAGCTGAGAATGAATTACAGAATGTGTGTGAAGCTCGTTGCCAACGTCATATCGGTCAGTAGTGCGTTAGTTCGTTCGAGCTCGAGACTCACTCTCTCGCTTGATCTTGAGACAGCGCCTGCGCCGGGTGTGCGCACTGACGAATAAAACATGGCGGACGACAAAAACCAGCAAACAGATTCTAATCCTTTTGAATCTGCGACATATATGTATATATATCAGTCCCTGGCAGCCATATCACAAGCTTTGCTTAGTTTGGGGTCACATGACCGTGTGTGCAAAAATGTCCCGAATATTTATTTATTATTTATTTATTTTGTTTAAAATAATTACAAGCAGCGGAAAAAAAACAACCCCGTTTCACATGTACCAAAGTCAACCCAATTTTTATTTATTTATTACATTTAAATTTAAAATCTAATATCAATACTGTGCAAAGTTTTATGCATTTTCCTTAAAATAACTATAGAAGTTAGAAGGTTCCTCAGTATTAGGAAGGATGGACAGACGGAATCACAGAAGGAACTTATAAAGGTTCCTTGGTGGAGTACTACGGAAACCTAAAAAGTAGAAACAAAATCGATGTTGGCCGATGAGCAAACTAAAAGAATTAAAGAAAACAAGGAAAATATATTTTTTGGTAGACAAATGTTTTGTGTAGTGGTACGGAACCCTCGCCTCAGTGTGCGTGTCCGTCTACCACTTGGCCGGCTTTTCTCTGAATGTCACGAACCATAGCCTGTCCACTAAATGATTATGTCTAGCAGGATGTGGGAACTACTCACTACTTTACATAATTTGTACCTTACGTGTATTTTTTCTGCTTGTCACTACGGTTGTATGTAGCAAGTAGGTAAAACTCACTAATCCTACTTCCTACTAATATTATAAACGTGAAAGTTTGTATGTATGGATGTTTGTTCCTCTTTCACGCTGCAACGGAACAACGGATCGAGCTGATTTTTTGCATGGGTTCAAGAGTCAGAGAGTGACATAGGCTACATTTCATCATCATCATTACCATTTTTCATCACTACGCGGGTGAAACCGCGAGGCGTAGCTAGTATTATAATAAAAGTTTATGTGTAGGTAAGTGTGTATGTTTTTTTCGCACGCAACTCAGTAATAACTAAATGCATTGGGAATTGAAGTAGCATACAATGGATTTAGGTCGTCTGTCCATCTTGTGGGTGGACGTCCTACGCTGCGCTTACCGGTCCGTGGTCTCCATTCCAGAACCTTTCGGATATGTGCCCTGCCCACTGCCACTTCAACTTGCTAATCCGGTACGAACTAAAAGAGACCGCAGGGAAACGCTGGATGCAGGCCGCTTCCAACCTGTCCTTTTGGAGATCGATGAGGGAGGCCTATGTCCAGCAGAGGACGATACCAAATCGATCAAAAGTTGTGAAGGTTGCGTTTCGTCAACGTTTCGTCTGTAATTTTTAAGCGCGATTGCCCTGCTGGCCTGCAGATTAATAACTATAATTCTTGATCACTTATTACGTTGTCAATGTGAACTTCGCGATCAAAAACATTACAATAATAAATTGCAAATCTAGATTTTAAATAAAATCAAAGATATTAAAAAAAAAATTACTTCGTACGCAGTAAAGAAACGATTTACTTACTTTATTGCAAGATCGATAACATGAAAACATCGATAACATGCTGTCATGCTGTGGTAAGGATGATGCGTGGAACGTCACTATTCGTTCCACCAATAAAATGTGACATTGTTTGCGCTATATACGGAACTTGTCCCAGGACTATATAAATAAATAAATAATAAATATTCGGGACATTTTTGCACACACGGTCATCTGACCCCAAACTAAGCAAAGCTTGTGGTATAGCTGCCAGAGACTGATATACATACATATATAAATACATACTTAAATAGATATTAACAACCAGATATAGAACAAACACAAATATTCATCACTTAGATGTTTGCTCTAGGTCGGAATCGAACCCACGCCCCCAAGCTCAGAAGGTAAGTTCACTACCAACTGGACCAACGGGCTATCTAAATATTTATATTTTACGAACTATAGTTTTTACACAGAATAGAGTTTTACCCCAAAAAACTTGTGGGATATCTTTATGAATAACGCACTATAAAGAGGTACAAGTTTTTGTATTTTTGTAAATAAACTTTTATAGACACTGAAGAATTCTAGCTACCATAATGTGCTTTTAAAATTTGACATACATATGCGACTTTTTTATCTTGCAATTAAACTATTTTGGCGTTCCTATAAAGTAATTTAATTATGACCAACGTAATAATCATCTATGGTAATGGCATTTATTTTTAAATTTATTGCCAAAATGTTTTAAACGAACAAAGTAATTTTTTGTTCAAACAAAAAACTACTTTGCCTGTATAGGCGTGTGATGATGTGGTCGAAGATGGTGGCACGCCTATGTTGGACTGGAAAAGGTCTCTAATTTTAATACTTTGAACACGGAAAATATTTTTTTATTTGATTAGAACGGCTGTCAAGGCATTTTTGTAAGAAATTTGTTGTAGCCAGTTGCACCCATATAAACGAAACGTCAGTCATTCGAAATCAGTTAGCAAATGTGACGCGGAGTTCGACGCGTTGATCTAAATAAGAATGTTCAATCAAGGTTCTAACATAATGCCTGTTAACAGATTTTCCTTCTCATTTACGTTCAATTTACTCTCGCTATTTTCTGTGACTTTGACCATGAATTAAATATATATTCAAGTTACGTACCTATTCAAATTCTAGCCACTAATTAGAAGAGTCATTAATGTTAATTATACGTACTGTCATACAAACTCAACTTCCTCTTGCAACGAGAAAAATATAACCAAATACAACAATGTCTAATGATTTCTTAGGTTTTTACAATTACTTTGAGTTGTCCGGTCACATGATTGTTCTGTTCAAATAAATTTTGCTATCTCTTCCGTGGCCAGACCCGAACCTTCGACATTTCCGAGCCGGAACAAAATCTTAACACACCCTCCAGGATTCTGTGGGCTTACTCTTGACACTCGATTTCAATCGTAATTTGGGATTGGGATCGTAAACATGCCATTTTGGTACTCTTGAATTCTAAACTAGCGCACGATTGGAACCGATAATGGTGGAATTATATAGAACTAAATAAAATCACTCAACTCGACGCTTTCGGTACTCTTGACGCGATTGAAGAGTATCAAATGGCATGTTTTCGATCCCAATCCCAAATTACGATTGAAATCGAGTGTCAAGAGTAAGCCCACTGGATATAATTATTCAAATTCAAAATATTTTACTAAGGACAACTATAAATCCATTGGGCTACAACAAAAACTTACATACATACAAACAAACTTACTTACGTACAAACAAAACTTAAAAATATTTAAAAAAATTAAAAAAAAACATAGAAATAATAATAATAAACAACGCAGGCTTTATGGCGAGCCGTCGGTGAGTGGCGACACCGCGTACCCCGATTCCATGGGGCTAAAACCCTAGAGCCCCAACCCCTGGCTGGCCGTCTGGGGGTGGAAACCGCAAGAGCTAAGAACCTAAGCTCCAGGGTGGAAGTGTTAAAGGGCATAACGCCGCGAGTAGCTCTTAGTGAAAGTGCAGCACACCTCTCGACACCCTAAGCTGTGCACGCCAATGTTGCCCCTCCGGTGCCAAGATGCGGCAGCCTCTATGGGGGGCCCATTTAGTGGGTGGCAAGTCATCACCTGCCTAAATTTATTTTGAGATGAGACAGGATAAGGCAGGTGCCGTATCTCATCCTATAGATCTGTTTTCCTATCCACAAGTTGTTCACCTCAATAGCCCAGATTTTTTATCCCATATTGTACAATAGTTTTATATTCAATTTTATACAAACCCCCATAATTGTATTTTTTATTCAACAGGGCCTCTTGGTGTTGGCTTCGGCCCCACCAATGCCTCTTAAAGGTCCGGGCTAGACCAGTGAATGTATCGAAATAAAGAGTCATAATAATAATATACTTAGACATAACACATGACATAACATAGTAGGTGGCAAGTCATCACCTGCCTTAGCATTTTGAAATGAGGCATAATTGGCAGGTGCCGTACCTCATACCATAGATCTGTTAACCCATCCACAAGTTGTTCACCTCAATAGCCCAGACTTTTAATATCCTATACTGTACAATAGTTTTATATTTCATTTTATACACATTCTATAATTGTATTATTATATTCAACGGGCCTCTTGGTGTTGGCTTCGGCCCCACCAATGCCTACCAAATGTCCGGGCTAGACCCGAGAAGTATAACAAATATACTTAGACATAAACCGCCTTATTACAAAAAAGTCCATCAGTCCAGGTTTAAACCAGGACTAAAAAGTCCGAGTTTGTTACGGTACTAAGGGATTAAAACTTGACCTTATTACAAATCTTCGACTAATCGAGGACCAGCTGATACCAAAGATAGTCCATGGTTTCAATATTAGCCACAGATAAGAAACAAAAATTGAAATCATTCATTCGTTCCTGCAGGTTTAAAACACACTTCAAAAGCTTTAATAATTATTTATTAACGCAATTTAAGATATTTATCTATCTTAAATTGCTGTTTGTTTAGGTTTCAATCTATTAAACAAGCATAACTTATTATTTTGAGCACTTTTCAAATTCATGGCATAATACGATCACGTGCGACGCCAAAATCCTAGCGTAGAAAAAAGATATGCGCCTGTCCCGCGTAATTCGAGGCGTTCAGATAAATATTTGTAATTATCCAAAGACATTAAGTAGTTTAATGAAATCTTTGTAATTACGGTGGGAAAATTAGCAGTGTTCTTAAATTTTCTCATAGCTTCCTCCTGTTCATTTAATGAAGCTCGCAATTTTATAATTATCTATGAAATGGAACATCTCTTGCCATAATACCCGCTACATTTTTGCAAGTTTTACTGACTGGTTGAGATACACTATGCAAATCGGCTGTAATGTCTTGAATATACAAAGAAAACAATAATTTAATGCATCAGTGTATATTTTTTACTTTTTGCGTAAGTACCTACCTATAGCTATATTGTAATCTACCAAGGTTATAAACAAACACTTAATTCATGGCAAGCCCAGTTGCATAAAGCGCAAGCCACTTGAACTTCAGGGCTTAATGGGCTTCCTCTAGGATCGTGGACCAGATCCTTACGTAAAACATGCACTATTTTTGGGCCAAAGCGTTTTGTGAACCTATATTTATATCTTAATTCTTCGTCACTCAATTCGAAAGGATTCACACGATGACGAGGTCTATCAGATCGCCGCGATGCCTCCAGCATGTCCAAATCTTCTGAATTCATCATGTCAATCGTGTTTAAATCCATTTTAAACGATATGTAAATAATAAAAACACTAAATAAAATAATTATAACCAAATTCTATTAGTACCAAAGTTAGTCCATAGTTAAACTAGGGGTCTCGGCGGTCTAACTTTAGTACCATAGACAATCCGTGGTTTAGAGAAAAACTTCGTTTTATAATAACGTTTATTTTAGTCCATGGTTAAACCTGGTACTAATCCCAGTACTAAAGTTAAACCGTGTTTTGTAATAAGACGGAAAGAGTTTGTATTTTCACGCACCTTCAGAACTTCTGCACTAATAACGACCGAGTAGAATATGACATAGTCTACACAAAACAAACTTTTTATGTCTATATTATTACTAGCTGCGCCCCGTGGTTTCACCCGCGTAGTTATGAAAAATGGTGATGATGATGATGATGATGAAAAGTGGCCTATGTCACTCTCTGGCTCTTAAACTATACCCATGCAAAAAATCAGGTCGATCACGGTTGTTCACTAAAGTTAAGTATATGAACCACGGTAAATATCCCGTAAACAATCATATAGTAAGTTTAAAGGTATCAAGCCTGATTTGGGCCTGATGTGTTCGTACCCGCCACGCCACCTTACCATATCCCTTGTTTGTGTGATCTGAGGTAACCTACCTTATTATGTTTACTGTGATTTACGGTCGCAATTGACCAAACGAACATAATTCTATAATGCGATGATTGCCATGTTGCGAAATACTCATCAGACGAGTTAATGGCGCCTACTCGATTGTCCGGTAACTCTATGATATGTTTATTCATATTAATGTACGCACAATGAACGTCATTAAAATTATAACATAAATAATTTCAAAAAAACCGTCCTGGGAAGTGGGTGGAATTTAATAAACGAGATAAAACTGCGACCAGAAGCATCGAAAGATGGGCAGTTCTACGGTGTTTCCGAGAAGCTACAACATGGGGTTCTTCAAAAGGCGAGTTAATCGAGTTCTAAAGGGTCGGCAACGTATTTGTGATGCCTCTGGTGTTACAAGTATCCATAGGTGACGGTGACTGCTTACCATCAGGCAGCCCATCTGCTTGTTTGCCACCTATGGCATAAAATAATAATAAAAAAATGTATTTTTAGTAGGTATACGGTGAACGTACTACGATCCCCAAGCCACCTGCCAAGCGTAGGGATTATGGCAACACCCCTCTATTCCTTCTATTAGGCCTTTGTTCAGCAGTGGCAGTTTACAGGCTGATGATGTGTGATGAAGTGATTCACTCCTAATTTTCCGCTTTTAGGGTTAGCGCTTAGAATTAGCGTTTATTATGAGTACTGCTAGTCTGTGGAATGCGCTGCCTGAATGGGTGTTCCCCGGTAGAGTTACAATCTGGGTATCTTCACGAGTGAATTGGTTTCTTCTAGGCAAGCGTGCTCCATCGTAGACTGCATTTTCGAGGTGGCGGTCAAAAGCAAAACTATTATATAATTAAAAATAATGACTATGCGAATTAGAATACCTCAAGATAACATTTCAATTTAATGGATTTATTATTATTTATGTACATAGGTAGGTATAACACGCCATGGGTCCGACGGTTTACAACCACTTACCGAATGAAATAACTGCAGCCACGAGTCAGCAGTTGTACAAAAATAGATTAAAAATATGGCTCATCGAGCAGTCTTTTTACAGATTCGACGAATTTTATAGATTTGACATATGAATGTTTACCATATAGGTAAGAATTGTATGACATGTATTATTATTATTTTTTGTTTTATTATTTCTGTAATGCAATTATATAGTCTAATTTAATCAATTAAGTAATTATTATTGTAATTTTTCTCACTTGAGTGAACATTTGTTATTTGACGTGTAAATTGACATTTTATCAATAAATTACTTATGACTTATGACTTATGACTTAACAAACAAAGAAAATAAAAAAAAGCCTTAACTATTACTAATTAACACTAATATAATCAAAAATCTAAAACAAGATGTTGCCCGTGTGGTAAAGTGCCAAGAACGCTGGCTGCATTCCCGCGTTGAATTGCTAAAGAAATTCTCTGCGCGAGGAATGAGCCAGCTCTCAATTAAAAATAACCATCAAAATATGTTCACAATTGGCTTTCGTGTAACTTATAAAAAAACATACCTATTGTCGAATTGAGAGCCTTATTATTTGAAGTTATATGATTATTAACGGGATATTTACCGTGGTAAGGTTGTGGAATGAGCTCCCTCCCGATAGCGTGCATGAGCTGTCTTCCCGTGAACACGGTGCATGTAACTGCCCCGAAATATCGGGAGCTCATTCCACAACCTTACCACGGTAAATACCTCGTTAATAATCATATAACTTTAGTGAACAACCGTGATAGTTTAAAACAGTGTCTTATTATTTGACGCCACCGTCGGTTGATTTTTTTTTCATCCAAATGTTTAGGCGTGACTCATAGACTTTGACCCATGCTTATACTTAGGTACTTTTTATTTTATTAACCTGCACCATCCTACTAAATAGAGCAACGGCCTCTCCTGCAATTTGAGTCCAGTCCTTCAGACTCCTCGTCCACTTAGAGGAATAATTTGATGTATTTTCGTGATGGTTTCCAAAGTACCATAGAAACCTCTTGTAAAGTCTCCACCACTTTGTTGTCAAGTCAAAGTCATGCCGACTTTGACTTGACTGTGACTTACTTTCATCATAATCAGCTTTTTAACAGTCCACTGCTTGACTTTTAGCCTACCCCCGAAAGGGTGATTGGGCCATATCCACCACGCTTGCCCAGTGCGGATTGATTGATTCAAATACGCCATTGAATTCTTTCTCCGTACGTATGCAGGTTTCTTCACGATGTTTTCCTTCACCGAAAAGCCAGTGTGAAAAATGTGGTATGTGACTTACTTTGGTCGATTCTTACTGTGAATAACTTGCATGACTACATTTCATCAAACTTGATATTAATTTACTGGCAAATGCACATGAGAGCGACGCCAAAATCCAAACAGAGAAAAAAAAATTGTGCGTGGAGGCCCTCCGCACGGAAGAAGTTATACTTCAACAAGGAATCCTAAAATTATAACTAGGGCAAAAATATCAACAATTTAAAAACATGCTTTTCTTGAGATTCGAACCTAGCTCCTTAGGCTTCTCAATCCATTAGCGACACCATTACACTACCGCTTCTGCTAGTCGCAGCGCCAAAAAAGGATACGCATTTCGCAATAATACGAGAGAGAAAAATTCCCCCTCCATGGTAGCGTTAAACGTTTAACGCAATCTTGTTGCAAGTCGTATAAGAAATATAACTTTAAAATATATTTGAATCACATCCGTAGATGCTGTTTTTCAATTTATATTTATAAATATAATAAATCGTAGGTATGCATGTATTATTGACATATTTCATTTCATCTTGTAGCGCGCGGACACGACACGCCTTGACTTAACCGTGGAAGATGGTGGATATCACGTTTCTGCAATTACACTGATAAACCTTCAACGTACCAACAATCTACACATTTTAAAACAAACAATTACTTTACTAAAATCATTGTTTGTTGCATTGATTTACTGAGCAATAAGTACTATTTAGGAACCTAAAAAACTATTTTCCATTTGTTTTTCTAGTTCATCCCAGAAACAAGAAACAATAAATTCAAATAGATCAAGTCTTTTTCGAGTTTTTGCGAGACTAACGCAAAAAGCCCATCCAACATCTTGTATTGCTGGATATCCTACACCATCCGATTTCATTTCCTTTATTCCGGAATAAAGGAAATGAAATCGGACTGGACCTGCAAGGTGTGGGTTGTCCTTCCCTCAAAGATCTTCCTGCCGAGCGTCAACATGAAGCGTTTCAAAAACGATGTCCACAACTTTACTACCTCTCCGGGCTGGCAAAGCACAACACCGCAACTGTTGCAGGCGTCCATAGGCGGTCCTGCTCACCATCAGGCGGATAGCATGCTTGCTTGCCGCTCTTTTTAAAAAAAAATAGTGGGTTTAGGGTAGATATACTTCAACAAGGAACCCTAAAATTATAACTAGGGCAAAAATATCAACAATTTAAAAACATGCTTTTCAATCCATTAGCGACACCATTACACTACCGGTCTGCTAGTCGCAGCGCGAAAAAAGGATACGCATTTCGCAACCATACGAGAGAAAAATTCCCCCTCCATGGTAGCGTTAAACGTTTAACGCAACCTTGTTGCAAGTCGCATAAGAAATATAATTTCAATAACCTAAGCTATGAAAAGACTACTTTTGCTTAGAACAATTTATTATTTAGTTCTCGACGAAGACAGAGTTGCGTGCAACAATTAGTCCACAAAATACAGAGAAAAGATGAGATAATAAGTAACCATCACAAATCTTATTATACGCATCCTTCATGCGCGACCGCGATAATCGCTATACATAATAGCAGTCCGCTCGTCCGTCCGACCGTGTTGTCACTTCCTGTCACCCAGCGCGCTCGCGTGACACCGCAGCTTATTTGACAAGCCTCGGCTTGACTACGTATTTTGTGGCTTGACGGCTTTTTGACGGTCATTCTGTATGGTTATACCACAGACAAACACAGGATAGACACCGCAAGCACTTCAACTTGTATGAAAACCCGGCGTGCCGCATTTTTTGCACCTACTAAGACGTCACACGTCATATGAGGGTTTTTTTATTGTCTTAAAACAGCTGACCATAATAGAGCCGATCACCGAAAACGAAATTAAAATGTGTTTAAAATTAAGCAAGATATAAATATTTTAATGTCTTGCGAGACAGAGAGCGCATTATACCCACCTATAAATGACGTCACTTGTTAGTACGCCATACAAACTCTATACTGACACTTACTGCAGGGCAATCGCGCTAAAAATTACAGACGAATCTTTGACGAATCGCAACCGCTCCATTACTTTTGGTCGTTTTCGTGTTGCGCTAATGATTTTAACCAACGATGAAACGCAACCCGATCACAGTTGGAACGTAGACGCTGTCAAACGAACGTTTTTAACGTGTTTAATTATTAATAAACTCGTGTTGATTCGTAAGTTGTGTTGTTATCAGAACAAAATAAACAACACATATACAAGAAACTACAAAAATTATGTGCCAACAGACTTTAAGTGTAAAATCTCTGATAGAACGAAAGTAATGTTATAAGTGATGTTGTACAGCCCATTTTATCTCATTAGTGCCACGAACATGCAATTTTTATGTGTGTAAATAGTGCTGTTTTTAAATTTGTGCTAAAGTAATAACCGCCAAAGCACTACGCATCATTTTAATTGAATCGACCTTTGGACTGTCGCAACAAACCGGCCAACGATACCACGACCACGCTACACACACAGTGACATGCACCACTAGTACGACTCGTGACGAACAACACTACTAATTACATTCCTCAGTACGGACTAACAATTTCGACATAATCATTGGAGCTCCCGGTGGCCGAATAGTGACAACGGTTCGGAAAGTGAACCGAAGGCACTGAGTTCGGTCCTCAATAAGATTGTTATTTTTGCATCTTTTTTTACTTATTATTGCAATTTAACAATGCAATAATTGCAACTAAAACAATGGATAATAATTACACCGAAAGTAACATCACATTCAGAAAGCCTCAAAGGACTAGTTCATTGAATGACATCACGATACTTACCTGTAACTCTACTCTTTTTGAAACAACTGCACTTAGCCTGCCAAATTCGTCGATGGATGAAAACCATTCCATGAAAGATCTCCATGACACAATAAATAAACTACGGGAGCAATTAGAATCTGCCCATAATGAAATTGAGAATTTATGCTTTGAAAATGGAAGATTATCGGAAAATTTAGAAAAGTCAAACAAAATTATCGAATTATACAAAAAAGTGGGGACATCGGAGGCAATTTGCAATACACCCCGGTCAGTCAGAAAACTAAAATCGAAAGTAAGAAGAAACAGCAACCCTGCTTGCATCGCATCTAAAACTCCTGTAAAAAATACTAAAACGACCATTAGCGAGCAAAATACAGAACCTTTAGACAAGTGTAATAAATCCACCGAAGTCCTACACCAACAGAATATAATACTAAAGCGTAATGACTTAATAACAACTAACCAAAAGACAACTGCGAAGCACATGATGCATGGACGGCAAATCATTCCTGGCTGCAAGACCCCAGGTAGCAGCGGTAAACCCAGAAAACGCATAATTATTGTCGCTGACCAGCAAGGACGACATTTGCGTTCAACACTAGAGTCATTAGTTGGACCAGAATATTCCGTAGAATGCGTTTTTAAACCAGGAGCAAAGTTTTGTCATTTATTATCAAGTCAAGAATATGAACTACGAAACCTAAGTAATAATGAATGCATTATTTTGCTAGGTGGAACAAACGATACGAACCCATATGAATTCCAAGGACACCTAAATACGTTTTTAACAAGCATAAAAAACCCTAATGTAATTATTTGTGAAACACCTTACAATCCGTCATTATGTATTAAGAAACTGAATGAAAATTTAAAATCTATATGTAACAAATTTGACAACGCACACTTTATAGATATGGGTTACGCTAAATGTATACCGAAGGGGAAAGATTTCTTGCGACACATATCTACGAATATTCTGAGAGATGTGATACGTCTAGATTATAGTTACAAAATAAAGAACCGGAATAACAACTCTTCTATTCTCAACGCTTCACACCACACAAATCAGAGATACCCTATGACGGACAAGACCACTCAAACAGACAATAGTATCCAGAATAATATAACAATCACACAGACAAACGTTGAACAGGTGGAAGCTATGGTAAACAAAAAGCTTTTTCGTGTATAATTCGATAAACGTATTGCATCAAAATATTGATGGCCTAATAAATAAAATGGACAATTTAACTGTTTGTTTAGATGACTTAAAAAACAACAATAACTTTATTGACGTAGTATGTATTACTGAACACAACATGAACGAAAGCGACTCATCACTTCTTAATGTACCAAATTATACGTTAGCAGCCAAGTCCTGTAGGCACAATAGATCTGGAGGATCATGCTTACTAGTATATAATCTACACAAATACAAAATTCTGCCCAAAATAAACATATTAAGTGCCATAAATGTTCTGGAGTGCTGCGCAATCGAATTATTGGAGCATAACATCATAGTTGTTTGTATTTATAGATCTCCGAGGACTAAAAAATCGATTAGAGAGCAATTTTTTGATAAACTTGAAGAAGTATTAAATGCTACATGCTATCAAAATAAAAAAGTTGTTATTTGTGGGGATTTTAACATTAATATCCTAAAAAAAGAGCCAGTAGTTAGACAGTTTGAAGGCATTTTATCAAGGTTTAACCTCAAATTAAGTGTGAATCAACCTACAAGGACTCGCAGCATGACTTGCATTGATAACATCGCTCACAACATCAAAGGCGGTAAAACTGATGTTGTAGAATATGCTTTGTCCGATCATACAGCCCAAGTGTTTAAGTGTCCGGTAAAGAAAAGTTATTTTATATCTCATTTCTTTAAATTTAAAAGGGATTATAACGGGGATAACATAGTTAAATTTGTTGAATATCTCAGTAGCCTATCTTTCCACGAAGTTTACAATAGTAAGGACGTCGATACAGCATATAATGAATTTATTGATATTTTTCTTCTGCTATACAACCTATGTTTCCCTACTGTAAAAGTAAAAATTCCACTAACGAAACAACCGAGATGGTTAAGCAAGGGCGTTAAGGTCTGTACGAAGCGTAAACGCCACCTTTTGTGGAAGTATAGACACTCTTCCAATAAAATAAACAGAGATATTTTCAAAAAATACTCTGCCAAGCTAAAATTAGTTATAAAACAGACTCAAAGAGCGCAAAATAACTACTATATAGGACAATCTAGTAATAAATCTAAGGCTGTTTGGGACATTATAAATAAAGATAAAAAATTCAATATTAAAGAAGAAATTTCACAAATTAATGCAAATGGAGCAAAAATCTCTGACCCGAAGGAAATTGCACAATGTTTTAATAACTTTTTTATAGATATAATAAGTAACAATACAGTAAGTAACAATAGCACACAAGAAACGCTAAAACATTCCCAATCGAATTCTTGCTTCTTAAAACCCACAAGTGCTGATGAAATTGAACACATCATATTATCCCTGAAAAATACAAACGCCACTGGCTATGATGGGATCTCTACCAGAGTAGTTAAGAGAACGGCTAGAGTTATATCTCCTGTGCTCAGTAATATTATTAATAAGAGCATTGCGAACGGGGTTTTTCCTAACAAGTTAAAGACCTCTATAGTTATACCTCTCTACAAAAAACAAGACAAGGAAAATATGAGCTCGTATAGACCGATCGCGTTATTGCCAGTTTTCTCTAAAATCTTTGAGAAAGTAATTCATAAGCGCCTTAACATGTTTTTTGAAATAAACAACATATTCACAGCAGAGCAAACGGGTTTTCGCAAAGAAAAATCAATAGACTTGGCAATTTTAAATTTCCTTGAAAAGGTTTATAGCGGACTTGATAACAAAAAAAGAGTCACGGCACTTTACATGGATATGACAAAAGCTTTTGATCACGTGGACCACAATATTTTAATTAGCAAGCTTGAACTATATGGTATAAGAGGTAATGTACTAAATTTAATATCATCGTATTTGACAAATAGGTTACAATATACCGAAATAACTAGGTTGAACATTGAAACTAAAATAGAAATGAAATACTTGTCGGATTCTAGATGGGTAAAATATGGAGTGCCTCAAGGCAGTATACTGGGACCTCTATTGTTTCTAATTTATATTAATGACCTCCCTGGGGCCATAAACCATCCGATAGTTATGTTTGCAGATGACAGCACTGCTATATTTACAGACTATAATAAAGGTGACCATGAAAACGATATTAATAACTCTTTAGGATCTATAATTAAATTAAGGCTTCACAAAAATAATTTGAAAATCAACCTTGACAAAACTCATATAATGACATTTAAAAATATTAATACCAATTTTGACATTTTAAATATTAATTATCATGGTAAGCATATTGACGAAATCCAGACTACAAAATTTTTAGGCGTTCACATTGACTCAAATTTGTCATGGAAAACACATGTTGCGCATGTATGCACAAAACTTAACCAGTTTTCGTACGCATTATACATGTTACGTAAAGTCGCTAATGAGAAGACGCTATTAAGTGCCTATCACGCCTTTGTCGGCTCCACTCTAAAATATGGGGTGCTCGCCTGGGCGAATTCCGCCGAAAAACAATCCGCTCTTATAGCCCAAAAAAAGTGTATTCGATCAATGTGTGGGTTGAAACGCAGAGATTCTTGCAAACCGTTTTTTAGAAAACTGAAACTTTTAACTCTACCTTCGATATACATTTACGAATCAGCCCTACTTGTAAAGAAAAATGTAAACAAGTATGAAACTCTAGTTAGTAAACGTCATGACAGTAGGCTGCGTGAGCCATACCGCAGAACTGCTCTCTATAGTAATAGCACGTTTGTAATGAGACTGACTGTTTATAATAAACTACCGCAACATTTAAAAGAAATAAGTAATATTGACATTTTCAAATTTAGACTTAAGAAGTTGCTAATTGACAAGGCTTACTATTCTATTACGGAGTTTTTAAATGACAAATTGTTAAAATAAATTGTTCTGATGTTAGATTATAATTAAAATAGACTATTTATAAATTTTGCATGCCATGATGCTAGAGCATGGTGTTTCTTTAAATTATGCGATTACCATCTGCATGTTACCCATGTTTCCGCAAAATAAATATTTTGAATTTGAATTTGAATTTGTTTGTGATAAAATTAGAAAATATCAACTTTATCGCGGCGATACGAAATCGACCAAAAGTTGTGGAGCGTTTGCGTTTCGTCAACGAGTCGTCCGTAATTTTTTAGCGCGATTGCCTTGCTGTATTCGGATTTTTTTGTACGGTCATCTGACTCCAACTAAGCAAAGCTTGTAATATGGCTGCCAGCGACTGCTATACATACATATAATATATATTTTCTATAATATAATAAAACGTGCTCCAACGTAGACCGCATCATCGCTTAACATCAGGCGTGATGGTGGTCAAACGCAAGCCTATTATTTATTAAAAAAAAAAACTTCTATAATATAAATATATACATTAAAAAAAAAACATCTTATCTTACTAAATGCAAAGATAATTTATATTGTCATTGACTAAATGTAGGGATGTAATATTCATCACATGAATGTTTGTCTTAGGTGGGAATTGAACCCACGCCCCCAAACGCAGAAGGCAGGTTCACTACCAACTGGGCCACCGGTGTAATCAACTATGTAGGAAAGGGACAGAGCGTCCCTTCCTAACCCGACCAAAAACTTTAGACTATCTTTCGATACTCAGAACTTTATTAGACCGATTAAAACAACTTCTTCAGAATCGTATCAAACATTTCATAATATTTTTCAATAAACCTATTATTTTTATTATATCAAACATCTGTCCGATAGCCTATTTAGTGTCGCTGACCGAGCGATGAGAATTCTCAGATTCTTATGGGACAAGTCGGTATTATAGAAACACCTACCGTATGTTTGTATATTTTGATCGACCATACCTTGCGTGTCGTTGATCTTTATGAAATTTTGATAGCAAGTATAACTACTTGCCATCAAAATTTCATAAAGATCAACGACTTGAATTTCAATACAATTTTAATATTCACATATTTAAAAAAACGAGGAGTTGCGACGTTATATTTTATAGGTCTCAGTTGTTTTGAGAAGTTTTTATAGTTTACTATGTAAAATATCGCAGTAATGTATTTTTTATATTGACGTCTAACGTGCTATTGCCAAGACGAAGTATATCTATGCATAGAAAAGCTAGTTGGAGCAATAAGCCAACTTAAGACGGGCCACAGACACGCAAAATAAGCGAACTTGCTGTGTCTAGTCTGACAAATGTCTATGGGTATGCTTTATTAATCTATACTTAATATTATAAAGAGGAAAGATTTGATTGTTTGTTTGTTTGTTTGCATTTAATAGGCTCCGAAACTACTGAACCGATTTAAAAAATTCTTTCTTTGACAAGAAGCTACACTATACCCGGTTGACATAGGCTTTAATCTATACCCGTGCGAAGCTGGGGCGGACCGCTAGTATATTAATAAACTTCAGAAGAAATAGCTAATTGAACGAAAATGTTTAATTCAAAATTTGTTTTTGTAACTGCTTGAATTCACAGTCATGGTATTATAAAACATTGTATTTTAATGATGCAATTTAAGCGCGTTGCTCACCTCTCGGTTTAGTTTGTTCTCACAAACTAAGTAAGTAAATTATTATAGATACCTACCTAGTACCTACCTCCTCAAACTCTAAGCTGTTTACCCAAAGGTATACCTCCAAATGGCGTTCAGAACTCTAAAAGTTGCGCTACTGGAATGGTCATTGGCATATTTGACACTATGAGATTTTGTCAAGAAATTAATTATTTATTTTATACCACAGTCTAGGTAGAGCTACTACAGAAAACCTAGTCAACAATGTGGCCAAGCGGTGCTTTACAATCTGATGGCACCCGGTTCGGTCCTCGGCCCTTCACCAATGACTTATTTAGTAAAGTTTGTGTATAAGTGTGCAATGCAAGTGTATATTTCATCATCATCATCATCATTTCAGCCAAAGCCTCCCCCATCTCCAAAAGGGTCGGTTGGAAGCGGCCTGCATCCAGCGTTTCCATGGAATCTCTTGTAGGTCATATGTTCATCTTGTGGGTAGATATCCCACACTGCGCTTACCGGTCCGTGGTCTCCATTCGAGAACCTTCCGGTCCCATCGGCCATCTGTTCTGCGTGATATGTGCCCTACCCACTGCCACTTGCTAATCCGAAAACCGGCGCTGATAGTCTTTGACTTTCAGCATTTATGCCGAGATGGACCCATTCGACACTGATTTCGACATTCCTCTAGATATAAGTTTTTGTAAAGGTGTCGAATAAAATTTATTTTCTTTCTTTCTTTCTGCCTTTCAGGCGGTAGGCTGTCGGTAACTTTCGTTCGTCTACAGATCTCCTCATTTATGATTTGATCTCGTAGACAAACCCCGAGAATAGCCCTCTCCATAGCTCGTTGTACGACTTTGAGCTTGCTTATAAAGTCCTTATTGAGAGACCTATTTCACTGCCGTATGTCATCACTGGCAACGCACACTGGTTGAAGACCTAGAAGTGTATATTTGTCGGCACTCAACTCCACTAAAGGCATCAAGCCTGATTTGGGCCTGATACGTTTGCACCCGCCATGCCACTTTACCATATCTTCCTTGCTTGTCTGATCTAAGATGCACGTAGTACTACTTATGGGCCAGAGCCAAATCGTGATCAATGGTTGGTATTCTGCGGTAGAAAATGTACTTATAAGAAACAATAGTTTCACAATCATAAGTACGCTTTACTGATTTATTGTTTATGCAATTCGCATTATGGGAAGCTGTTATCTTTACGAGATTTAGTGCTTACGTACTCTTCCTTGTCTGTTTTTATATCCGAGAAAAAACTTGGAAGCTATTTCAAGTTTATAGTTTTTATGAGTTACAAAAAATTGTTGTAAAACATATCCTGTTCAAGTGCCAATTTGAAAATAATTATTACCTGTGCACGTACTTAATGTCTATCTATTTTCGTTTATTTTTCATAAAATTTATTACTTACCAGCAAAGTAGATGGAGATGGTGTCATGGTTAAAAATTCGAAATAATTTCTTTCAATTGGAGTGCCGTCTTATATTCTATCTATATCTTGATAGCCCGTTGGTCCAGTTGGTAGTGAACCTGCCTTCTGAGCTTAGGGGCGTGGGTTCGATTCCCACCTAGGACAAACATTTGTGTGATGAACATTTGTGTTTGTTCTATATCTGGGTGTTTAATATCTATTTAAGTATGTATTTAAACCTATATATGTATGTATATCAGTCTCTGGCAGCCTTATCACAAGCTTTGCTTAGTTTGGGGTCAGATGACCGTGTGTGCAAAAATGTCCCGAATATTCCCGAATATTTTATCTTGCGACTCAGATAAAATAAGTACATCAAAGACAGTGAATTATCCACGCGTCTCTACTTCCTAGCGCGGCGCCTGTAAGCATCATCACTATGACTATCACTACATAGTATAAAACAAAGTCGCTGTCGCTGTCTGTCCGTCCCTATGTATGCTTAAATCTTTAAAACTACGCAACGGATTTTGAAGCGGATTTTTTTAATAGATAGAGTGATTCAAGAAGAAGGTTTATATGTATAATTAGCGACCCGCCCCGGCTTCGCACGTAAATTACACCCGTGCGAAGCAGGGCGGGCGGGTCGCTATTTTGCGTATAATTGGCTGAGTGTTAATCTGTTACTGGTATCTATTGTTGCAGTGATGTGATTGTCGCGGGCGGCATGTCGCGCGGCATGTCGCGCGGCGGCTCGCAGCTGCGGCTCCTGCTGTGGAAGGACTACCTCATACGGAAACGGAACTTCGTGAGTACACATGGCTCAAGACTTCGACCAAAATAAAATGAATGGACGGGCCCAGAAGAAGCGCATTTTTGAAGATTACAATATGAGCGCCGACGCTCACTTCGTTTCTGTCAGTCTTTAGCCGTAGGACAACACGAGACTATTGTTACATGATAACGAAATATCTGACAAAGTTATGTCTTCGTGTGCTTTCCCGAAGTGTAAATACACAACTCGTTTTTAGTCCAATGGTTATGGCCCGTCCATTCATTTTATTTTGGCCGAAGACTTCAAGTACGTACGACAATGCAATATTATGGTACTACCATCAAGGTGGTGGAGACAGAAGGTGGAATAGGAACTCCTAAACGAAACGATGTAAGGCCATCGAGTTTGGGTTTGTCTTCCCATAAGCCCTTTGGTTCTTGATCAAAAATTCCATAATAATGGCAAACACAAAAAAAAAAAAAATGCCGACATGATGTTTAATCTACCATCATGATATGGATATCAAATGAAAGGGTTTGCTGAGAAAAATACGACAAAGCTTGGTTTTAAAATAAAAACGTTATTTGTATAGCAAAACTCAAAATTCTATGTTAAAACTTCGTTACGAAATATCTGTTTAGGAGCGTATTATGGGGCTAAATAACACAGGCCATTACGGGAACGACTGACTCGTGTCAACATCATCAGCTCATTTAGCACATTGCCCCGCATTAGACTGCCCCGGTGGCTCAGTTGGTAGTGAACCTATCTTCTGTGCTTGGGGGCGTGGGTTCGATTCCCATCTAGGACAAACATTTGTGTGATGAACATTTGTGTTTGTTCTATGTCTGGGTGTTAATATCTATTTAAGTATGTATTTAAAAATATATATACGTATATCAGTTTTTGGCAGCTATATCACAAGCTTTGCTTAGTTTGGGGTCAGATGACCGTGTGTGCAAAAATGTCCCAGATATTTATTTATTGCAGAGCATATGCCTCCTTCCTTATTCGTCCAGTTCTCGTATACGGAGTGTAAGGGGAACTCTCGAAGCCAAAAGAAGGTAATTGTACTCATCATTATGAACAACTTTTACTATGGGACCAACCCTGAAATCGCGAATAAAAAACAGCTGTTCTATAGAAAATGGTCATTGACACTCGACAAAATGTATAGAACAGCTGGTATTTTTTTCGCGATTTCAGGGCTGGTCCCGTAGTAAAAGTTCTTCATAATGATGAGTATAATTACCTTCTTTTGGCTTCGAGAGTGTTCCACTTACACCCCGTAAAATTTCATCACTCAACTGTCACAAATTCTTGTCTCCATTTCAGATAACTCTGGCCGGTATAATATGGGCGTCGGGCATAGTATTAGGGTTCTACATAGTGCGCCGCAATGTGGACAATCAAGACTTCCCCACGTGTCAGTTCGCCGCCCGAGCGCTGCCCAGCGCTGGGATGCTGCCTTTCCTGCAGTCCTTCGTCTGCAGCGTGGGAAACGAATGTGAACCGATGGAAAAGTATGAAGAGATACCTGCTTATGAGAAAGCCAAGTAAGGATCTACCTACTTCAACAAATTCTCATCCTTATAAATATCATATCATCATCAGCCATTAAACGTCCACCGCTGAACAAAGGCCTCCCTCTCAGTGAGGGGTGTTGCCATAATACTCACGCTTGGCAGGCGGCTTGGGGATCGCAGTACGTTCACCGTGTACTAATAGGACGCTGCTGCCCATCCTCCGGTGGTTCTGGTCGCAGTTTTAGGACATACCCGGGTACATATAACTACCTAAAAAAAAATTGGTCCTGGTCGATTGTCCTCAACTGTTCAGTCATGTCTGTCCTCTAACTACAACTAAGCTAAGAGCGATGGTCGCCGAGCGGTTGCATGTGCGCTTTACAATCTGACGGAACCGGTTCGATACTTGACCCTGCATCAATGAATTTATTTAGTACTAAAATAAAATCAGTTTCTTTTAGGCAAGCGTGCTCCATCGTAGACCACATCACTTAACATCAACGAGTTGCAAGTCAAAAGTAATTTAAATAAGTGCAGATCTTGAAAACCCGGACCAGACCCTCAAAAGTCCAAATACATTATGACATTCACCAACATGCACCAACATGCACTGGGCCAGCATGGTGGGTTAGGGCCCATCTTATCTCTCTAATAGAAGGCCTGTGTCCCAGCAGTGGGGTATGATTGGCTGATAATGATGATGATAAACAGCTAAACCCGGGGGTACTGAATGCTGATTGGTCCGTTCAAAGTTCCGAAACCGATACTGACGTTCCAATGGTGGGTGGTGAATGTTGTAAATGCTATTTGTGCTTACGTAATATTTGAAATACTTTTTCAAATACTTTTACTTTTACTTTTGCGATCCCCAAGCCGCTTGCCAAGCGTGGGGATTACGGCAACACCCCTCTCTAAGGAGGCCTTTGTTCTGCAGTGGACGTTTACTGGCTGATGATCTGTGTGTGTGAATATTTGAAGAGATTGTATTTTTTTATTTTTTTTCTGTCGTTGACATTCGTGATCGTTCATTCCAGGTTCACTCAAATGCAACGCCAGTTCAGTCCGTTGTTGAATGACTCGGTCCTGGAGCTGGCGTCCACCATGCCTGACGCCGTCAAGATGCTCGCCACTCTCGCAGACATCGCTGACGAGCCCACATTCAGAGACTTCAGCAGTGTGTATCTTTAATACTATACTAAACGCATTACCATCTGAGTCGTCAGGTCATAAATCATTGCTCATATCATCTCGCTCGCACCCACATGTCATATCTGTCTATCTCGCTCGCACTTACGGGTCTTATGGTATGACGTTTATTTCTCGACGACTCAGTTGGTAACGCGGTGACTATAGTTACTGGATGGCTTGGGTTTCTCGCAGTACCTACTAGCAATAAATGTGGAAAGGCAGATAAGGCAGGTGGTAGGTGCTGATAGTCCTTGACTTTCAGCATTAATGCCGAGACGGACCCATTCGACACTGATTGTATCCTGTAGATATAAGTTTTTGTAAAGGTGTCGCATAAAATGTATTTTATTTGTTTCTTTCTAAACACCGGCCAAGTGTGAGTTGGACTTGCACACCCTAGTTTCCCCACCCAAAAAATGTGTTTCCTTCCATTCAGTTCAAGATCTTTAGCACGAACCGGACTATTTGGTCGGTGTTTATTTTTTAGTGTCAAACTTTAGAGTGTGCACTATAATCAAGCTATGTTTGATGCTTGTACCTACTACGCGCCCGATGCGGCTTTGTGTGAATAATAACTAAAATAACAATATAATTATTATGTAAATGATCAGAATAGTTATTACTTTGATGGCAGATTGTCATCTGTAGTTTTTGCTATAATACGTTTAGTGCATACTGTTTTTTTTTCCAGAAAATGGCTTGAGAGTTTACGATTTATTCAACAATCCGTTAAGAGTGAAGCGGTACGTGACGTCACACTTGGACCTGAATGATGACGAAGCACAGAGCTTGATGACGTCAGAGATCAGTTTTCAAGGTGTAAGTTTTCACGATTTATTTGCTCGATCTTAGACAGAAACCGCACGAACTTGCTCAGCAACTAGAGCCTAAGCTGACCAGTTTCCTGACTGGTCGATCATGAAACATAGGTAATGTGCTAAAAATATTTTTGTCTGTAGGCGAGTCACGCGTTCGCTCCTCGGGTGGGGCGACGCATCAACGATTCCAAATCGAGAGTGAATCGGTTTCTTCTAGGCAAGGAGTTTATGCTCTAAGCCCAAAGCAAGTCAACTGCCAGTGCAGCTTCGGCTTCCCGTTCACCAATACGAAATAATATTTTTTTCAATTTCTAGAGACTGATAACTTTTTGGAAGCTATACATTCTAAATTTATTTCAGCTTCTAAAAGGGGATTTGGACAGATGTAATCCAGATTCAATATCACACACTTTGGTGATCAAGAACCGAGAACATTTGAACTCCATCGTGAAGAAACTCTGTGCACCGACCGATGAAGATTTGCAGGGAATGTTTAAGGACTTAATGTATGAAATTAACTTCAGTAAATATGTTAAAATGGTGAGTTGAAAACCCAGACATGATTATATCATAGGAATATAGGATATACATTATGCACATACAGTCACGGACTTTCCCTGAGGTGACCTTAACCCAGTGAGATAGGTGTGGGGAAAAAAATCGAAGTCTATCTCCAAGAACATAAAAGTGTGTTCTCTTAGCATCACTTTGAACCCAATTACCATCCCGTCTTAATATTGTATTGAATGTCGTAGAATACGTAGAGAAGATTTGAAAAGAAGGTAAGTATAATGCTAAATTCAACCACAATACCGCAAACTGATAGAATGTTACAAGATGGTTAGATAGCTTTCTGATTATGTGTATGATAATAACAAGCAAATGATTACATTATCGTTTTCACTGGAGTAATTTTTCAATAGAAATTTTCCATATAATTTTCTAAAGTATTCAAAGTTAATGATCTTTTCCAAACAACAACTGGTTGGGTTCAGTTGTCTTGCTAAGTAGTTCATAAATATGAACAATATTTGGGACATTTTTGCACACAAGGCCATCTGACCCCAAACTAAGCCAAGCACAAGCTCTAATAACAAATCCCCCGAATATAATGAACCCCTATCAGCTTTGCATATCAGTTTTTATTTAAAATAAATAATAGGCTTGCTTTTGACCACCATCAGGCGTGATGGTGGTCATAGTTCTGTCCAACTATGTATAATGTGATTTACTTTATGTGGTTTCAGCTGGGTAATATGTATTACAAGCTATCAGGTGACGACAGGATCACCCAGCTTGGTGATTTCCTCACGGCGTTCTTGCGGATGACCAGACTGAACCATTTCCTTCCTCCCGAAGTGACCAGCCTCTTTGGCAAGACAAGTGACTTTAGCTACTTGAAGCTGAACATGTAAGTACTACATGCATATGCTTGTATTTATTTCATCACTGCTGATCATCATTCACTCAATTCCAAGCTTTGCACCGTTTTTAACTGTAAGTCCCACTCCCATGCCTCTGTAGGTACATTTCTTACAGATGTATTGGTGTTTCGACACCACAACACGTCTGGTGACTATGTTCACAGCTGTCATTAATGCCATTATATCTATCAGAGTTCAGAATTCAGCTAATTATTTTATTTTATAAACTAAAATTTTGATTTCATATAAAAAAATTCCTTTTAAGTAATGCTCCACCCTTCTAAAAGTTAAAAATTTGATCGTAACCCTTAAAATAATTAAGTTTGCCATTTTTATTTCATACAGGATACAGAAATTTGTAGATCTATTCCAGCCAACATTCGGCGATACCAAAGAATATCAATCACTCAAAGAGTTTGCTGACACAGCTGTGATTGGCATCCAATATATGGACAAAATATTTGGCAATCTGGCCAATAATGATACGACTGAAGACGTTACAGAATTACTTGTGTCCAATGTTGGTGCCAAGCTTGATGTTAATGAAGTATATGATAAGGTAAACAAAGCATTGAGTAATGCTGCAAATGCTATTGAAAGTATGAATGACAAGGATTCTAGTATAGACCCGTATAAAGTGTAAGTACTAATATGAAATGTAATTTGTATTGCTGGTTTTTCAAATATCCTTCACAATCTTTACGTTGTATTATTTATTTTTAGATTGACACAAATAACAAAACTAATCGTCAAGTTCCTACCAAATAACTATCACCACGATGTGCTGTTCTACTCGACACTAATATCCAAATTAATGGAAAGTGCCAGCCATGTTGTAAACATCAACATGCATATAGAAGAGATTGTCTATAACACATCCCTGAGGCACCCTCAAGCCATTCAAATATTAAGAGACTTGCCTCCACATATTGTTGGAAAGGGTTTCGAAGCCTTAGTCAGTCCTGAAAGGACTCAGGTAAGATCTAAATTAAAAAAATAACATTGAGTTCGTTTTTTAGTTACGATCATTTTCGTTAATAACCTATTGAAAAGCTTGCTCAGAATCAATAGCTCAATAGAGACAGATGCTGCTGCAGTTTTTGATATGTTTAGTGCTTAGCTAAATTGATCAATCAAATAAAAATAATATCCTACACAAAGCACCATAGATCAAATCGTGTCTTTTAAGAGGAGTATATTTTTCAGATTTTAACCTCAAAGCTAAACTCCGCCACTCAAATGTTCTGCGATCTCAGCCAGCTTCAGAACTTCTTGCTCATCACGAAATCCGAAGCCGAAACCGTCAAGAAGCTGTTCTGTTCTGATGCATGGAAGAACTATGTTAACGACTTGGTTACCTCGTTTGGCGTGTTTGACGTTAAGAACAATGTAAGTATCTGTGACGTGAAGGAAGATGTTATGACTGTAACAGCTGAGTCGGTAAGCCAACCCTAGGTTAGGCGTTTGAACATCTGCAACAGCGCGGGCCAACTGTACCTACTGCACGACATGTGACAAAGTTTGAATTTACCAGACACAGGAGCACAGCCCAGAAGATTTTCATCGTCTGATTCGACATGGACTACATGTAATTTTAATGATGAATTTAAATACCCGTTCTGTATCTAGATATTAGTTGTGTATCACAGACATAACTTACTTCATAATTATGTTAAGACTGACTAACAAGATTGGTTGGTTACTGTGGGACATAAATTATTTCACTTAATTTCAAGTTATGAAGCAACTTAACAACAGTACTAGAAGAATAATGTCAATGGAAGCCAAAATAAATTAGTCAATAGACCGCGTTTGGTTATGCAGTTAGTGCGCTACATTTGACCGATTATCTTTCGCAATGCCATGATTTTGTTTTTCAGATAAATGACATGGCAGGCCTTCTCATTCAAGAAACCCTAGGTAAAGACACGTCTTCACAGTTGTACCCTATAGAAAAAGACTTCCAGATCTTGAAGAATTTCACTAGTGCATTAGTAACTATGGAGGCTGAAGAAAAGCCAGTATATGACTGGAGGAAGTTGTTAGGAGTAGAAGAAAACTCCAAGTTGATGAAAACTGTTAGGGAGAAGGTGCATTTGGGCAAATTGATCTTGTAAGTGAAAATACTTGAATTATTGGAAATATAAAATAGGTCCAAATAACTATTTCTTAAATACTGATTACGTAATATTAGAAAAACGATATGCAGAAAATCTGTTTCAATCATATTTGTAACTTTGTCCTCGTATACTAATCATTAAAAATAATGTGTTTTAAATACTAGCCGATTATAAGACATCTAAACAATTATTCCAATCTCCTTGTACCTTTTGGTGTCGAACCACCCTTTGTTTCCTGGAAATAATGCTAATAATGTAACTTAAAAATATGTTCACAGAATATCTGTCCATGGAGCCCTAGCAAAAGAGATAGTGAAGCAAAACGTCATCCTTCAATACAAGATCACGCCCATACTGCTAGATGCCACTACCCTTGTCACAGCGTTCAATGAACAGCTGGAAATTACTCCAGCTGCAGTGTCTGAAGGCTTGAAGAGCAACTATAAGAACGTGGTGAAAACCATACTGCTGACAACTCTGAATGAGCACAAGGTAAAAATTGTTTAAATTATACTTAGATTTTTCTTTAGGGTGAGTATAACTATGCCACACCCATTATTAGTCTAGTCTCTGATATTCTACCAAACAAAATAAAAGAATTTGGAACAAAATAAATATACACTGACATAAATGTGTAGCTATGTACACAGAAAAGAAAAAAAAATTGTTTAAATTAGAACGGCTGTCAAGGCATTTTTGTAAGATTTTTTTTGTAGCCAGTTGCACTCATATTAACGAAACGTCAGTTATTTGAAATCAGTTAGCAGCTGTGATGCGGACAAAGAACTTTGAGACGTAACCCAAAAAGGTAAGGCCCAAGTTCTTTGGATGCGGAGTTCCTTGCGTTGACATACATGAGAATGTTCAAGCAAGATTCTGTCATAATACCTGGCGACAGATTTTCCTTCTCATTTCCGTTCTATTTACTTCTCTTTTCTGTGGCTATGAAGAATGATTTCAATCTCCATTTATGTTCGTTGGAGGCAAATAATCCTTCACATTCTTTCTCCGATCGTATTTTAAATTGTTCATAATAATTATGTTAATATCTCTAGGTTTACAAATCTCTATCAACCTACTGCGAAGACATACTCTGTCACGGAGGTGATAATGCTGCAAAATATTTAGAATTCCCGAAAGAATCAGATATTGAAGGGCTTGCATCAGCGCTTTGTAATGCATCTGTTGTTATTGAAAAAGGACTCCGAAACGACTCCATTGTGGCTAAAGCAGTAAGTATTATTATTAATACTAAGGCTGTCTGCAAGAGATCACGTATTAGTTGTTTTTGTCTTATGTATGAATGTCATTACTGGTGTGAACAATAAAGTGTTATCTATATACCTATTCAGATAGCCCGTTGGTCCAGTTGGTAGTGGACCTACCTTCTGAGCTTGGGGGTGTGGGTTCAATTCCCACCTAGGACAAACATTTATGTGATGAACATTTGTGTTTGTTCTATATCTGGTTGATAATATCTATTTAAGTATGTATTTAAAAACTATATAATGTATGTACCTACTATATCAGTCTCTGGCAGCCATATCACAATAAGTTTGGGGTCAGACGACCGTATTGTCAAAAATGTCCCGTATATTATTTATTCCAATGTAAACATGGCTCTAGCACGGACCTTTGATAGGCATAGGTGGGGCCGTAGCCAACTCCAAGAGGCCCTGTTAAGTTTATTTATTTATTATTATAATATAACTTGAAAAAAACTAACTGCCTCTTTCTTATAGTCTAGAAGGCCTCCATTTCAGGTATGGAAGGACTGACTTTGAGATAGACGTCAAAACAGAACCATATAGAAAACCTACAAAGTAATTTGTTATTTTTTATTTGTCAGATTGGTAAAATCAGTCACACAACTCACACAATCCTACAAGAAGTAAACTGGACGAGGCTGATAACCAACATTCAAAAGCTTTATGTGAAACTGGAAAAGGACTACCCTTACCTGTTTGAATTCTCCACTTACGACATGGACAATGTTACACAACAACTTGTGCACACGATGTTTAAAAAAGCAAAGGACAGTTGGTTTAGCATTAAGAATATACAAAAAGGATTGCATTTGAGGTAACTCCTGCATAAATATTCTGCGAAAGTTTAAGGGAGAAGAGAAATTTTTGCCAAAGTTCAAGCGTAAGAAAGCTGACTTCAAGTCCGTGGTCTCTGGATCTTCATCATCATCAGCCAGAAGACGTCCACTGCTGAACATAAGCCTTCCCCTTTAACCTCCACACTGAACGACAGCCTGCCTTTTGCATCCACTGGCGACTCTCTCTCTCTCTGGATCTTAATCTCATTTAATTCCTATCGATGTCTACTTGCTTCTATTTGTTGAATTTGTTTTTTGAATAATGTTAACGGAAGACACTAAAGTCTTTTGTTAACATTATTCAGAATCAGAATATCTTTTTCACAAAAAAACATGGAAATTAGATCATTATTTTGTCAATTTTGTTCGAGATAAGTCGAAGTTGTTGTGGTATACACGCTAGCAGCGGCCGACAAAAATAGTACGAAATTTCGGCTAATATAAATTGGTGTTAAGCAGACCAAATAAATTACCTACTGGAAACTCACAACTGTCATGTTATTTAAAAGTAGAACAATTTTATTTTCGAAACATGGAAACCAAGGAGGTAACTTACTAAAAATGTTATTAAAATTTCGAACCAACTTGCAAAATAGAAAGATTTTTAGAGTAAAAGAAAAAAAAAACAAATGAACTTATAGACGCGTGAAAATTTATAAAATTAGTGTTCTTGATAATTTACTATTGTTTTTAATATAACAAAATGATATCCAGCGAAGAAATTGAGTGGGATGCAAGTCTATCTAAGTCTAGTAAAAAAACGTACATTCAACAACGGTATTTTACTATTACGGTAACGGTATTTTTTTGTGTATTTTACTTCAATCAAATAAACAGGAATTTTTAAATAAAATGTTTTACATAAGTTACTCTAGTTACTTCTTAATTTAGATTGAATTTCCGTGCATTATCTCAGAAAAATACTAGACAAACCTTGGCTGCAACTGAGTATTTACGTACTCTCGTATGCTGGGCTCGGTTACGCTTTGGCCCATATTTTTCTTTGGTTGCCGGCCGCTACAGTAATCGTACTATTTTGAAAAAACTCTGTACATATACAGTAGTTTCAACGACCTGGGTGTCTGGAGAGACAGTGGAAATATTGGTGATATCATTGTACTCATCTTTATGAACAACTTTTACTATGGGACCAACCAACGATCTTATCTATACTACTATTCTATACTAATATTATAAAGAGGAAAGATTTGATTGTTTGTTTGTTTGTTTGCATTGAATAGGCTCCGAAACTACTGAACCGATTTGAAAAATTCTTTCACTGACGGGAAGCTACACTATCCCCGGGTGACATAGGCTATAATCTATACCCGTGCGAAGCTGGGACGGACCGCTAGTAATATATATTATGTAAGCTTATTGGGAGCAACACCAAGGAACATTATTACTCCTACCAACACTGAAATCGCGAAAACTATTCAGCTGTTCCATCAAAGAACTTGGACCTTACCTTTGTGTCAACTTTGTGTTCCATACAAAAAGTTTATTGACACTCACAACATTGACATTGGCAACGAATTTAATGGAACAGCTGGTTTTGTTGTAGATAGTTCAAAATATGTACTAAACAACCTTTCACAGTGATTTTAGTCTGAAATCATGTTTTACAAAAAAAAACATACCTAGTAATGACATTGTTACAGTATGAAACTAGGATTCCGGTTACTGGATATATTGGACCACGGCATATTTAACATGACGAATGAACATTGGCTGAAGATGAAGTACGTCATGTCTTCGTCCATTGGACCACTGAGCGTGCTTGACGATACTGTCAAACTCGTAACAGGTAAGTTTGATACAAATCAAAAAGACTCAAATAACAAGTACCTATACTTACAGAGAAAAAAATTAAAAACCCCCTGATAAAAGAGCTGATAATCTTCAAACAGCAGAGGTCTACGGCTACGTGTTTTAAGCAATTCTGTTTAAAGCAGTCTTATCTAGAAATGGTTGCAGTTTTAGAAGTGCGTAGTTAGCACTTGCCAATTTTTTACATAGTTTTCCGATATGGACTGAATGGTTTATTGTGTTATCAATTGTGTAGCCGAGGAACACATTTTCTTTTAATCCAGGCTCGCTGTTTATCCCTTTTCGAGATTGGTAATGCATTATAGCGCTTTTATCGGTATTCAGGATAATCCCATTGGCATTAAACCATTCTTTAAGAGTATGCGTGGCCCCATTAATTTTTACTTCTAACCTATCTTTAAACTTGTCATTAACTCCCACGTGATAATAGGCCGTTAATAGGTAGCCGTAAGGCCCTTGAACAGATTTTCTTGAATCATAGCTAAGAACACTGTATCAAGTCACCTTATCATAATATGATTAAAAAAAATAGATAGATAGAAACTCTTTATTGTGTACACCAGAAATAAAAATTACAACACGATAGAAAACACTTACGAGCTAGTGCCACAAGTGGCGGCCTTATCGCTAAAAGCGATCTCTTCCAGGCAACCATTGGATGGAATGAATTTACGTAACAGAATCGACGTACGAAAATACCTTTCAAACAAAACAGTTTTTGCGTCGCGGGTAATTTTTTATAGTACCTACGTTCAAGTTATTTGTTGAGTTGCACAGGAGATTACCACAGGTTTTAGATAAATAATTAAATACAGTCCACATTAATAATTAATTTATCAAACAGTTGACGTCAAAAATTACCAATCCCCGGGCTTTTATGTAACGTCACTACAAAAACTAATTTGGCTACGCTACAAATAAGTTGTTCGTTCTGTAAGAGCAAATGAACTCCTGCTGGTAGGTGACACTTTACACTCTATTGTGTCACATATAAAGTCTTTTTTCTTATTTTTCAGGTCTGCTTACCAACTCATTTTCTGGCTCGGATCTTCCTCCAATGACCGTTGATTATTTGAGCAGGATCATACCCAACCTCCCTGAACTGATAGTGGACTCTGTCGATATAATAGTCAATGATACTACAGATGTGAGTACTATAACTAGTAACTACTTAGCTTCTTGAACATTTACCAACTAACACAACTCAAGAAAAGATATTACAATTGAACTTATCGCCTTGAATATCAGCAATCAACTGAACAGTCACGAGGTTACGAGTGAGTTGGTGAATCTGCCCTTTACAGCTCTGTAAAGTACACCAGCACCTCAGCTTGATTACGTAAACTATCACTCGCTATCGCTAATTCTAATTGTAATTCAAAGTGGGGGTGATAAAACCTGCACTGACAACCCGCTTGGGGTGTATTGTGGGATTGCCCCTGCCAGCCTACACAACCCAGCCAAGCTCCTTTAAATAACATAATTAAAATAAGGTTTGGGTTGCTGAGCTAACTGTTCCACCCCTACTGAGAAAGTTGGCACGAATGGGATGAACACTAGCGATAGCGAGCCATCGTAACTTGGCTCTTTCCTGTAACCGTCCAAGAGACGTCTTATGTAACGCGACTCTTCGTGACTACTTGCTGCATACAATAGCTTTGAATGATGAGACAAATAGTTAACGTGTGGCAAGCTTTGATTCCACTTTTATTATGCGAACTGCTAGTCTGTGGAATGCGCTGCCTGAATGGGTGTTCCCCATGGTTACAATCTGGGTGTCTTCAAATCAGGAGTGAATCGGTTTCTTCTAGGCAACCATGCTCCACCGTAGACCGCATCATTGCTTAACATCAGGCGAGTTGGCGATCAAACGCAAGCCTATTATAAAATAAATAAATAAAACTTTACGTGTGAAAAAAAGGAGTAAAGAAATTAGTAAGCGAGTTTGTTAAGTTTGGTCAGAAAATGTATAAATTCTTTATTTACGTTATGTACACATAATGATCTACTCTTTTCTTTTTGTCATATCTTCCATGCCAGTTAGACACAATAATCTCTCTCCTGAACTCGGAACCAGCCTGGCCGTGTTCAACCAGCCTCTCCCAGCTGCTCCCACTGCGTACGCCGGCGCAAGAAGCGGTGCAAGCTCTTGAAGCGCTGCTCTGCAAAGAAGAGACGGTTAGAGACGAATGGGGACTGTACTTGGATGGAAGGAAAGCAAAGATTAATGTATGTATTCACCGTTAACATGGTTTCACCTTTGAACTAAATTGAGAAGACTACTTCTCTCTTAATTTTAGTGGCATCATCACCAGCCTGGATAATCCACTGCTAGGTATCAACCTTCCTTTGTTGATGCATTACATTCCCTCGCCCATTTCATTAAGTTTTTTTGTAAAGGTGTCGAATAAAATTTATTTTCTTTCTTCTTCTTTCTTTCTTTCTTTCATTCGTCATTGGATCACTTCATTCTTAATTTAGCATTTATATGTAGATATATAATTCTCGCTGTTGATCTAGTTTCTCATTAGGAATGAAAATGGCGGAAAGTTCCGTTTCCTACATCTATACTAATATTATAAAGAAGAAAGATTTGATTGTTTGTTTGTTTGCATTGAATAGGCTCCGAAACTATTGAACCGATTTGTAAATTCTTTCACTGTTGGGATGCTGCACTATCCCCGGTTGACATAGGCTATATATCCCGGCTTCGCCCGTGCGGAGCAGGGGCGGCCTACTAGTTGCACAATAAAAGCAAACCAAATCATGTCAGCAACCAACCCTATAATGTAAAAAAAACTGACTTAGCTTGAATTTCACAGAAAACGTTAAAATGGAACGACACTGCGTTTGAACCACATCTGTTCCTGAAATTTTCTGCAACCTTTGATGCTCTAGTTAATGACACAATAGCCGTGAAAGAAGCACTGCAATATATTCTCAACGGCGACACCAGTAAGGACCATATTGGATTGAAAGCAGCCTGGGAATACGCTATTAATGCTTTCAATACGACGGAGAGAAATACAATTTTGAGGTAAGTGACTTTTAGTTACTGTCATTGATTCACTGTAATATTTGAATCGGCAACTAAAATGACTATTTGTTTTGCTTTCACAGTGATTTTTGCAAAATAAATAGATTGCTTTTTGGTCTGTTAACTTCTCATTTCTTCTCTCATGAGATAGCTGATCTATATCTATATTGTGTCTATTTCACTCACGTTACATTTTTTATTAAAGAAACAGTAAATAAATAATAAATAAATAAATATTCGGGACATTTCTGCACACTATCCCAAACTAAGCAAAGCTTGTAATATGGCTGCCAGAGACTGATATACATACATATATAAATACATACTTAAATAGATATTGACAACCAGATACAGAACAAATACAAATGTTTATCACATAAATGTTTGTCCTAGGTGGGAATCGAACCCACGCCCCCAAGCTCAGAAGGCAGGTTCACTACCAACGGGACCAAAGGGCTATCTAGCTCAGAAGGCAGGTTCACAATAACAGTGACCGCAATAATCTCTAACATGCAAGATGAGACCAAACTCTGGTTTCAGTGGGCCAAACCCTGAAGGCACGCTCAACCTATATTGAAAGAAAGCTCGTCTTTTTACTTTTATTTTGTGAATTTCCAGTAAATTCCTACACAAATTAGACACCGTCGTGAACTCCATCGCAGTGTCACCTCTCGAAGGCGCTGCCTCCTTGAACTCTGTTTGGGAGAAGTACATGATGTGCAGCAATGGTTCCACTGACATTTGTCGCGCCGCTGGTCGCGCCACCTGGGTGTACACCTTGAAGACGATGTCGGTCATATTTGACAATGTTGCGTTGGATCTGACTATGTACTTCACTGAAGCCAATGGTAAGCAGTTTGCAACCTTGTTTCGCTCTGGGCTCAGTCTTATTTAGAAACTGTTGTGGGCTGTATTCGAAAAAGAAATTAAAAATTCTTATTCAGATACGGCCCAGGCCAGGCAATTCAATAAACAGTTTCAAAATAAAATTGATACTTAAAATGTAAATGATTATTTTGGGGTTGAGGATACTACGTATTAGCAATCATTCCCATGAATTAGGGGAGAAAATGGAATAAAAAGTACCATCTAAACCTCCAGGAGGAAAGATATTTAAAATATGGTATCAATTGGCCAAAATGCCTTCGTAGCATTGAGTAGCTTTATATTAAGAAAATTGTGAGTTTTGCTTCTATTTCTCGATTTCATGAAGCTCTGATACCTGAGTGTTCATGAATGAATGCTGGACCGGTGTTCAAACTCTTACTGTGATTTTAAGCTTTTTGTGAAAGAAAAAATCGGGGAAAACCAGGGGAAAACAGCATGATAGCACTTATTAGCGCTTGCCTGATTACACTCAAGTCAAAAACCATAACAAAGCAGTATTCCGACAACATTGAAAGTTATAAAACGCTGCCAAAACAAGTTCCCATTTTAGGCATTTACTATCCCTGATCTATTAACTACCATCTGGTAAACATTCGAAGAAAAGTTCGTGTTACGTAACAAATGTTCGTTCTTTCCAGAGCCGGATTCGAATGTGCTCCAAGTGTTGGGCTTCACAAGAAACACCACAATGTACATGCTGTACGAGCGACTGCCTGAGTTCGTGGCTGTGCTCGTCAACTCCTACTTTGACTACGGGTTTATGAGTCAGGTCAGTAACTTTTTTTTAAAATAAATAATAGGCTTCCCTGTGACCACCATCTCGCCTGATGTTATGCGATGATGTGGTCTATGTTGGAGCACGCTTGCCTAGAAGGAACCGATTCACTCGTGATTTTAAGACACCTAGATTGTAACCATCGGGGAACAGTATTCAGGCAGCGCATTCCACAAAGTAACTGCAAGGTTGCTTGGAGTGTTCAAGTCTAGGGTTAATAGGTTACTACTGGGCAAACGTGCTCCATCTTCGACCGCATCATCGCTTTCCATCAGTCGAGATCGCGGTCAAACGTTAGCCTAGTCCGAAGTAAAAAAAAAAAAAAAGTTGCAGTTAGCACAATAAATGTGGAATCAAAGCGCTTTGTACGGGTTTTCGGAATATCAACCATATTTGTTTAGAAATAAAAACATTGTCATCTCTACTTGCCGTGATTACTGGTAGGTTTTCACATTAGAATGTTATGGGATCGAGCTTATTTAGCGACACTTGAACTAACTGACTAACAATGTAAACAAATTCTTGGAACTTGACTTTAACCTACTTTTGATTGTCGTATTGATTTGAAACTTTGCAAGTATATTATAGTATTCTCTTTTGGTTTGTTTTGTCCAATCATATAAACACATTTTTTAGTTTTGTAAACTAATAATTGTAGTATTTTCTTAACCTATGCCTTTTTATACAATACAATATTTCTTTATTACACACCGAAAATACAAATGAAACTTAAACTAACACTTTATACTCTTGGCTTAGCACTTGCTGCTATGTCAACTTTATAAAAACACCTGAAATTGCGGTATTTCGCGGTATTTCGAGTAACGCAGGTTTCATAGAGGTAAACCTCTATGACCTTAAACCTGCGTTACCGCCATATGTAGGTATTATATTACCGTGTGTGCAAAAATGTCCCGAATTTTATTTATTTATTAATATGAATTACACATTAATTACTTACACTTTAATGAAATAGTCCATCCCATATTATATTCCTTCAGATACGTCGTGCGTCACAAACCCAGTTCTGGGACTGCGAGGCCGTGGTCTCTGCGCTGGTACCGGCGCCCGAGAGCTCCATCCAGGTGTCTGACATCAACCGAGTAAAGCCCTACGTCTGTCCCTCTTTCATATACTGGCTTTCTCTGCCCCGGGGGGACAATGTGCTGTTCAACCTTGTGGCTAAACCTGTAAGTGTTACCACCATCTTTACTGGCTATATAATATTAATCACGAGGATTTGCGTTGCCTCCTGTGGCATTTCTGAGTAACTATGACATGGGATTCTTCAAAGGGAAGTTATTAGAGTCTTTAAAGGTCAGCTACGTATCTTTGCCCCTGGTGTTAAAGATATAGGCGATGGTGATACCTTACCGTCAGGCGGCCCTTTATTAGCTTGTTTACCACATAAAAAAATATGTTGTCTGATGTCATGTTTTCTAAGGAAATGATGAAAAGATTTTAATGTCGTTTAAAAAAATAACTAGGGGCTTTTGAAAAGATATCTTTGGGGGACTTACAAAGCTAAAGCAGATTGTGAGCTACGTTTATAGCTTATACATGGATTGGTATTCAGTATATTACGAACCATAAATCTGTTTCATCATAGTTTCACATGTTTATCTTTGACACCACTTAACATTTGTAGGTACTCTATATTTCAAAATTGCCTCAAACTGTTTAGAAGCAAGTGAAAGCTAAATTGGTGGAGACATACCTTTATTCCTCAAGAGTGTACAATAAATGTCTATTATATTTAATTTCCAGCAATATTTCTTCTACTCTATGCCAGTACAAAATGCAACGGCTACATTTGAAGGCGCCTTCACCAAATCCACTGACTTGGCAGACTATCTCACTAAACTAGCCAAAGAAAATAAAACAGAACTTGGAAATGAACTACAACTTAACAAAATGGAACGAAATCTTAATGACTTAATTGATAAAGTATTAAACTATAAGCTAAATATGACCGACCAACTGTATCGACAATTTAGTGAAGTAAATAAAAAGCAAATAATTTCTAACATATATTTGACGAAAGTTGTTGCGATTGTAAATAAAATGGCGACAGCGTTAAATAATATAACAATAAACGAAACTACAGATTTAAATCCAAATGAAGTTGACAAACTAAATGTCGATTTAAAGATTCTAAGGAATATATTTAGAAGGAAAACTGTAGATGCTATAGCTATACATTATGATATCTTAACTGACGTTCTTTGGACGAATGATGAAAACTACAAGCTCGTCGATGCAATGGATACAATGTGCAACAGTTTGAAAGAAAATGACAAAAGTAGAACTATTTTAGTGGAAGAAGTGAGAACGGCTGAGCAGCTTTGCGCAAAGAACTATAGCTTTCTCTTTGGACTCGTGCAGGATGGTGTTAAAGATGATTATAACGATGCAAGACAAAGTTTAATTAATTTTGTTGATGTGCTCCAAAATGGTGATGAAGCAAATGTGACTGATATATTCACATTTTTGAATAGCAGGTGAGTCTGTTAATATATACCACAGATCTTAATCCTGTTAAAGATTGGTGATCTATAATTAATTACATCTATCTATATCAAGTTTAAAGTAGATCAATGTCATTATTCCATATTTTTTTTCTTATTCATTTTAGACAGTTTATTTCAAAAGAAGTTATAAGCTCTAGAGGTTCTTTATTAAGTTTATCTTTTCTTACAGAGAGCAACAAGTCCTTTCCCTAAAACATACAATCAAGTACTCTTACGATCTTGGTTTACCTCTCTACCTGAAGTACCTTCACTCCAACCTTCGAAGCTACAACGTCATCATCACCTTCCTCTCTGGAGGAAACTGGTGGAAAGAGCTCAGGGAACAGTACAATGGACCGTATGCCATGAAGTTCTTTGGAATCTTGGAACAGAGTTTCGAAATCGCCCACGACTTTTTAAATAATTTAGATGGAGTTCATGTAAGTTCAGAAATTGAGCAATTCGAGATATTCCTTAGCATTATTCCGATGTTCCAAACTTCTTTCCCAAATAACACTTGTGATGTCCACAGTTGGTCCGACTCATCCGGGATTCGAGCCAAAACAACTCGTCAACATTCTGCGAGCGGAACCTCACACTCTCCGATTACATCCCGGATTCTACTCGAGCGCTGACCGAGCTGAATGCACAGATCTGTTCTACCAATTTGGTAGAACTGTTTAGAGAGATACCACCGTTGCTCTATACTTCTCAAGTAAGTATGAGTTTTAATTTTTACCACAATTACTAATGATCTGGACTACATTTTACTACTACTTCAACAACATCTGTACTGTTACTGTACAAACCATCACCATAAACTTTGTTTTTTTTCCTAAATTATAATAAAATATAGAAACCAAACGCTACTTTTAACTTTGCTGGCGCAGAGATTCAAGATGTTTATTGGCCTCTGGTACCGAAAAGCGACAAATGAATTCCTTTCACAGCGCGATCCTCTCCTATTCTTTCCAGATATCCAAGCCTGCAAAGTCTGTGGGAATATTCTGCCACTAGGTCTTCAAAGTTAAATGTCACTTCATATAGTTTTCATTTCAATAAAGTCCTGCGGTTTGACAATGGTTACGAGTTATATTTATTATTTCATCCACAGGGCTACGAAAGCAACCTAACATTACCCAAAACCATAGACTATCAGTCTATCAACGAGGACATATCCACCACTACTTTCAAGTTGGATCTCATCGGCAAGGGTCCATCAGACCCCCAAATACCGCTATGGGTTACTGATGAGAAGCTGGAGACATTTAAGAAAGATGTCGTGGGACTGGTCTCGAAGGAAACTATGACGAAGATGGTATTTGGGCTCATTAGCAATGTGGTCGACGCTGGAACCTTGTTTTTGAATAATAGGTAAGTATATTGACATATGGGCCGGCTGCTTAACTAGGGAATCGTCCAAGATGCTACAAGAGGCGAAAAGATGACAAAGTTGCTCAAGGTGACAAAAAAGGTACGACTACTTTGTCACCTTGATCCGCATCCCTGTATCTTTGTGGGCAAATCCTGAGTTAAGTGACTGGCCTTTAGACCCTAACGATTTTATTAGGATAAAAGCTTTGAATACGTCAAATCGTATAGAAACCCCAGCGTCCTGTATTTACCTACTATGAATAATTTAGTGGCAGTTTGCCACTAAATTACACTTTTTTGCCTCCCTATTTGCTCTATTTGTCTTTTTTTTTGCATCAGGAGAGTTGTGGTCAAATGTTAGCCCATAAAAAAATAATTGCCATATTTGGTAAAATCCATTTTTAAATTTTCAATTAGTTTAGATTGAAAGGTATTTCTACAAAAAAAATCTTCCAATATCGTTTAGTCGATACGAAGTAAAGCGGGAACAGACAGAAAAGCTTTCACATTCATAATGTTAGCGTTTTTTTTTTCAGCCAATGCCTTGCTTGTTCCGATATGACAAGCTGGCTGAAGCAGCTGAACTTGCAGCTTTTCAAGAAACAGGAGTATGACACGCTTCTGTGCCACCTTCACACCCTCTCCCTGGACGAGCTCTACCGGACGCTCAGGACTGACTTCCACTGGGATATGTTCATCAGAGAGGTGAGACCTTCTAGCTATTGTAGTGCCAACAAGCTTGCTGAAACAACTGAACCTACAGTTGTTCATTGGAGAGGTGTCTACACCTTTCAGCCGCTGCTGTTACTAATCTTCGTTCTTGCTTGTAAGTCAAAGCAGCTGGACCTTCAGATATTCAAGAAACAGGAGTAAGCTGCTATGCCAGCTCCATATCCTCCCATATTCCAATGTCCAAAGAGGTTTGATATTGTTTAGAATTTACAAACAAATTATTAACATTTCCAGATGGTGCCCTGCGATTGGCTCATAGTACAAGCCATAGCATTTTTTTTCATAGTTTGGTTGCTAGACAATGTTTTAATGATAAATGATTATTAACGGGATATTTACCGTGGTAAGGTTGTGGAATGAGCTAAGTTAGCTAACTTTTTAACTGTTCGACCAACCACCCGCATTCTTCAGTCTTCCCGTGAACATGGTGCATGTAACTGCGCCGAAATATCGGGAGCTCATTCCACAACCTTACCACGGTAAATATCCCGTTAATAATCATTTAACTTTAGTGAACAACCGTGATAGTTTAAAACAGTGTTATGTTTTAATGAAATGTGAAAGTTACCCACCTTACAGAATTCTCCGTATTAAAAACGTCTCTGCCCCAAATATTTATGAAAATTATTACGCGAAAATCCAATGTTCCTGAAAGGTATCTCCAATATAAACCTTCGCGACAACTAAGCATTTAAGGGATCACGTTTGTCCATAAACGCTTCTGTTAGAGGTTACTGCAATCTACCTACTATTGTCGTCGAACCAAGACCACAATCTCACCTGATGGGAAAGGATGCGGTAAAACACTTGCTTTGCATTTAAATTGCTCACTGGTTGTAGGTAATATCAAGTCGGAACTACACCAAATGGGAGATGAACAAGTCTCTCAACCAGTTCCTGTCGTTGGTAAAAGGCCACCTGCTAGAAGACATGGCTGCGCCCCGCACGAAGCTTGGCGAGTGTCTCACCCACAATGTCACCACCAATGTCTTTGGGTACGCCTCTCTGTAAGTATCTTCGCCATTTTTTAAGGTGTGAGACTTTTCTGAGAAAAGCATTGTGAAGAAAACTATCCACATGCCAATGTGTTGGCACTTTCAAGTACTCGCCTGCTAGCAGTCACCAAAATAGCGTGTCCAGACAGCTTTGCTGGAAAGCCAGTTCTAAATCCAGGCTAGATATTATACCATTTGACACCAGCCAGTTTTAGTTATACATTAAGTTTTACTATTATAATTAAATCTGATAACTAAACGTATTATTTATATCTAAAATAATTATTGCGTGAACTGATGTGCTTCCTGAATGGATGTTCTGCGATAGTTACGAAATGCGTGTCTCCAAGTCGTGAGTCAGTTTCTTTTAGACAAGCGTCCTGCATTGTAGATAGCGTTGTCCCTTAACATCAGGCGAGTTGTCATTCAAACGCAGGTCTATATTTTAAAAAACTTTTTTTTATACCTACCCAAATACTAATTACTTTCCATACACACTTTTATGTCATGTTGACGTAATAACCATAAAAAAGAAACCATCCAATAATTTCTTTTTGTTATATTCTTAAATATGTAAAGATCAAAGATAATTGGAATTGGTAAAGATGGACAAAATCTGACACCGTAATAACATTTTCAGGGTGATGTCAGTCCTAGCCCGCACCACTCGCCTCCTTCGAGCTGAAACCCCCCACGTTCACGAAGTCGACGGGATCAAAGACGTCCCCTACCTTAACCGACTACACTCGGACGTGGCTCATAACCTTCCAGTGTGGAAACCCCTCAAAGGATACCTTACGAGGAGAGTTGACGAGGTGGTGATGGAAGTGATTAAAGATGATGATGTGGTCTTAAGCGTTGAAGATGCTGAACTTAATTTGAAGGAGGTAAGTTTTTACAAAGTCATAGATAGTTATCCTGCAGTGAGAGAGGTTGGGGATTTTATTAAAATCGTTTGTCGAACCTAGACCCGGACAGCGCTTGACCGTGACAAATACCGCAGCAAGAAAACTTTTAACTCAACCCAGCTGTGGAATGGGGGAAGCACCGTAGAAATCTCGCCCAGGGTGCTGGTAGTGCTAAAACCGGCACTGAGCTAGAGTATTCAAATGTTTTGATGCATTTAGTTTTAAACTTTTTCAGGCCCATACAGAAGGGAAATTGGAAGAGCTGATACACCTCCACACTAACAGCTGGGCGTATGTTTGCGAAGACCACAACTGTAGCGACATCTATACTGTTATTAGGAACAACTTGAATCTGACGAAGATTGAGAAGGACGTAAGTTAGAATAGTTTCTTCATATTAGACAAGTTTCTCAAATACAAACACTGCGCGATTTGGAAAGTTTTCCTTCATCCTATATTGTATCGTCGTGGTGCACATTTCTATGCCAAATTCATAAAGACCGGTTCAGTCGTGAAAAGATGACAAACAAACACTAAACTCGGTTCAAGCATTTCTTTGCTCTGGCAGCTGCAATGACATTAGGTACCTTTGCCTGGAAAAGATCGTTTTTAGCGATAAGGCTGCCACTTGTGACACTATCTCTTAAGTTTTTTAGATCTGTTTGTAATTTTTATATCTGGTGTACACAATAAAGAGTTTCTATCTACTTATCTATAACATTGTAAAAGCAGAATAAAAACATTTCTTTTACCAATTCAAGTAGGTATATCGGATCGCTTCATTCCGTCTTGCGTCGCCTCCTATTGGTTGGTTTTTTTCACGCACACTATTTGACGATTTATATTATATTTGGCTACCTCGAACGTCTCTGTTGGATACGCAGTCTAAACGCACCATCTACAGATGTATCATCGCTAAAATAGACATAAAATTAAGAGGAACACAGTCATAGAGTTAATTTAATTAATACTTTTTTACATAAATAATTCTTACGGTATTTTTATACCATCTCTCTAGATTTGTACGCCTACAAACTAGACAATACATGATACAAAGTAACTAATATTTTAACGCACCTATTGTGAATGCGTTTTTAAATGTGTGTATGATTTACTCGTGTTTTGTGCAAATAAATAATCTTTATCTTTAAAGATTTCTTATCAATCTCCAGCTACCATCCCTTCAATCCGGCGAGTTCTGGCGGTTCACATTCATGCGGAACATTCTGGAGCACGTGGAGGATCTCCTGTCCCACGTGGCGCGGCTGGTCGGCGCAGCGAGCACGCTCGGCGTTGAGAACGCTGCCTCTGGCTCGCTCGCGGGGACCCTCGACTTGGCGCTCAACATACTCGGAGATGACACCTTCGATTCCATCATATACAGGTGAGTAAATGGCTTGTGGCCTAGATGGACCGATGACATCGTGAGAGCGCGGGTATCCAGAAGTTGCAGATGACAGGCTGTTGTTCAGTGTGGAGGTCTAAGGGGGAGGCCTAGGATCAGCAGTGGACGTCTTCTGGCCGATGATGATGATAATGATGAAAGAGCTTGTGACGTTGGTGCTAATCAGGATGGACCTCGTCTCCATGGCCACGTCAACTTGTATGTAAAGGTAAACTCAGCGTGCCACATTTTTTGTACTTCCTATGACGCCACGAGAGCAAATTAGTGGTAGTTTGACACCATAATTTGCTAGGCCAACTGTACCTATTCGAAACGTTTTTACATTTAGCGTAATTCGACATTTTTGTATTGACGTACGACGCCTATGTATGATGGAGATCAACCTGAATAGACTAGTTTACTAATGTTTCAGTTATTACAAATAATAGGCTTACCGAAGGAGTTAATTAAATACATTACACAAACTGAAAAAAGTTATTTGAATTGGCTGATAAATTTCAGAGATATAAGCGTTCAAAGTTTTTGATGGGGATTAGAAGGATCTTACTTTTTTTTTTTTTTTTTTTTTTTTTTTTTTTTTTTTTTTTTTATTCGTTCGTTAGTATACCTATCATTTGAATGGCGCGCGCAAGGCTTGACGCCATAACTTGCTATATTGCGCTCTCTGTCTAGCATGAAATTCTAACTCGTCCAGAAATACTAGCTCAGCTCATCCCAGCACGCGGGTGTCTATAATGTCTTCTGTGACGCGGGGACGTATTGGATTAACTTTTCTAATACTCATCCCGACCTGCAACTTTATTACGTAACTTTCCTGATAATAGCCGCCACTCTCATGAAGCTCAGTCAAATATAAGGATGGATGGGTGATATTTTTCTTCGATGATTATCTTGTTTTCCAGCCTCCAAGGCCTGATAACAGAGCTGCATCCACTTCTAAAGGATACTCCACTGTCAGGGGACCTAGATGCCATCGCTTCTGGACTGAGGATATTCTACCAATTCAAGACTTATCTCGTTGAAGAAGAGGATTTGAAAGGTAAGCAGAGCCTACCTAGCATACCTACCTAGTGACAAAAACTTATATTATTAGCATTCTACTAAAACTGACGATACTGATGTGGTCAAAAATTATTATTATACAATGAGCGCGTACAACAAGCCAACGTAGAGGATAAAATTGATTTTATGAAAGAATTATAGAGTTATTTTATTATAATTGGAAGGAAATGAAATAGTGATATTGTAAGTTATCTCTCTTTAGTTAAAATTATAACTGATAGAACAATGTTATATTTTTATTAAAAAGTTATTTATTTGGGTCGTTAATATCCCTAATGTCTAGGAAAAAAAATATCTAGGAAGTTTGCCTTTAGTAATACCCATATTAAAGGCAAACTTCTTAGATATTTTTTTTACCAGCGGATTCTTTTTATTTGATTTCAAAGAGTTTTCTATGTACTAGTGCATATAAAGCAGACTCTTATCTCTTGTATAGTATATTTCTCTATGCTCTTATACACTAGAGCATAAACAGTCATTTTAGTGCGGGCATAAACAAGTACACAAGCATTGGATGTATTGTTTTCAAACTTGCAGGCAACAAAACGTTCCCTCAGCCCCCCGCCAAGTTATAGCGACGATGCATTTTGCCTTGCAAGAGTCAGGACGCCCGCGGAGGGATTGCAACGACAAAAACGAACATAGGTCCGACCTCGATGACGCATGGCGCGGTACTGAGCGCACATTCTGGCGACCTTTTTACGCTTTTAATTTCACTAAAAAACGAAACTATTCACTATCAAAAATCTATCCAAATAAAAAACTGTTGAATAGGATTGCTTTTCAGTACATGCAATTTCCAGGTTGTTACGAGCTTTCATTAGAGCAAAAAACGAAAAAAATAAACTAAATCGACTTTGTTTCAGATTTTTTTGACCGTGGAAAGTTTATTCTATCGTGTTTTCAACCAAATCATAAACACAGATGTATCTGTGACATGTATTTTTTTCCAGCTCAAATATTGTAATTTAACTGAATAAAATTGATTTAAAACCGTCAAATTTGGTATAAGAGGCCGTTAAGTCCACGCTTAAGATTTCGATCTACCGCCATTTCGCGCAATTCAACTAATGTTGCGCAAACTGTGTCTCCCAAAGTTTGTCTCTAATACATTTTACTTATGATGAATATTTCAGTACAAGTATCCCAACTGTTCCCTGACCCCGACGGCGTAGAAGCAGGCTTCACTGCATTAGGAATCAACAACACCAATTTCTGGTCACTGGCAGCCCCTAGAATACACGCCGGTTATATCCAGCTCAAACCGGTATGTTTTGTTGATCGACCGCCACAGTCCAAATTGGTCTTCTGAAAAACTACTATTTTGTAAAACACTGTTTTAACTATCACGGTTGTTCACTAAAGTTATATGATTATTTACCATATTCCCGTGAACATGGTGCATGTAACTGCGCCGAAATATCGGGAGCTCATTCCACAAACTTACCACGGTAAATATCTCGTAAATAATCATATAACTTTACTATTTTGTATCTAAACTTAATATTAGCAAATTCTCAAAATATAATGTCTTAAATTGAGGGTAGTTAAAAAAGTTATGAACTCGCGATTACACGCTTCTTAGCTATATGTTTGTATTGCGTCATAGTATATCTCTCTTGCCACGTCACCAATGCCGGAGCTATGTTGTTCTGAAGGCTAAAGCAAAAGTGTAAATTCAATAAAAACTTACGTTGTATGTTCTATTTTGTTGCATTTTTTATGTGAAACATTTATTGGCGCGCCATGGCAGTATAAAAGACTCTTATACCGTGAAAGCAAATGAAATGACGCTTTCTTATGCTGTCATATTTCTCATCTGCCGGGCGTCCTGTGAAGGACATCTTATTATTGTCATGTCATGAGGTTTAAACTCGATATGCGGCACTCAGCTTATAAACTGACAAGAAAGTTTATTTCTTATAAAAATACTAGCAACGCATCCCTGTTTCACACGGGTGTAAGTCTTATTTTTTACACCTTGGGCTACATTATTGGAGTTTTAGTAAGGATCTCCCTATTTTTTTTTAACATACTATTATAGCCTATGTCATCCGGGGATAGTGTAGCTTCCAAACAGTGGAAGAATTTTTCAAATCGGTTCAGTAGTTTCGGGACATATTCAATGCAAACAAACAATCAAATCTTTCCTCTTTATCATATTAGTATAGATATATGTTATCAAAGAAATCATAATTTTAAGATCCTGACACCAAAGGAGCCCAACTACCATATCTCCAACTTCGTATGCAACATGGATGCAATGTCGACTGTGCTGCTTCCGAACACGGACGCCGTGCCGACCGTGCACGAGGTCACGGTGGAGGACGTGCTCGCAGCTACCGTGGAACAGTTCTGTGAACTGCCTGACTCAAGAGGGAAGGAAGTGGTGATGGTGCTGATGAAAAATATGGAGATGAAGCTGGTTATAGACAAGGTATAACGTCTTTGACGGTTTCATAGACTTTCAAACACATTTGGAATCAAATGTATGTAACTAAAATAAAGAGTCTAAGTATGTACCTAAACAATTTAGCAGTTTGAGAAGCTTTAGCAATTATTATGCAAGCCGCAAATTCAACGAATTGGGGCAAGTTATTTCACTATTTGTAGTATTTTTTTCCATTCTGTCTTTCATTGTGGTCATACTAAATGTAGTCACTATACCAACCATGCAGAAAGTTACAGTAGCAGACTATTGGCATATTGAATTGGCTATTTTGGAGTAGTTTATTGGACTGCTTCTACTACCTGACTTCATGAAGCAGGTGATAATGATACTGGTAAGGGAAATGGATCCAAAGCTTTGATTTGGTGTAGGCTTTTCTGTTCGTTTCATAATCAGCGTTTGTTATTACAGTGTCTGACGCAGCTGGACAGGTTTTTGAACGAACTTTCTACTCTGCTTTATGCAGCACGTTACTATACCTGTGGATAGTATCCACTTTCGTTGATTAATCTGTATCATTGTTTTCTATACTTATTTGGCCTCTCGCAGGGGCCATATCCATTCTTTCCTCATCCTTTCAACTTATATTATCTAAAATAGCGTTTTCTAATTATTATATTTTGCGAAAATAAGACAGGCGTATTAGCAATATACGCTTGTCCTCTTATAATACTAGACCTGCAAGAATATTTGCCTTGTCCACAATATTTTAGTGACATAATTTTCAAAGAAACCTTGTTAACATAATAGATACTAAAACTGTCTATTATTTGCAGGTGAAAGACCATCTCCTCAACATGCTATACTCCGCATCGGATTTAACGCCTGCCGAAGGGTCACAAGTGGTGGAGCGTTTCCCTCGCATGGCAGCTTTACTGCCGTCTCTGCAAGACAGCCTTGGAGATGCCTTGGAGACACTCAGCCAGGAGCCGCTGTTCCGCAGCTTGAGGGACTTCAGCTCCGTTGGCAGTTTAATGAGCTGTGAGTTTTAGAATCTATAAGTAGACTTGTTTTTACAGTAATTATAGCTGCATTATCTCGTACAAAAAATCCTAAACGCAAATGCTAAGTCGAAATGTTTTTTTTTCTTCAGCAATCTATTATAATATAGCTGCACTCCACGGTTTTACCCGCGTTACATTCCCTCAGAAACAATCTATTTTTCCAGGATACAAAATATAACACTATCAACCGTTTAAATATGTATATTCAAAAAATCACGCGATTCAGTTCCTCTGGTCCTAGCGTAAAAGCTGAACAAACGAAACACACTTTCGCATTTATAATATTGGTATGATGTATAAACTTCAGAATTCTGAATTTACTCTGTATTATACTAATTTGTAACGGATAATAATTAATGACTCACAATGACTGGTGGCAGCTCCAATTGGAACTTTTACCATCAACTGCGCTTCAGATCAAATGAAGCACAAGGAGGACTACAATGCCTTCATGGCAAAATAGTACTGGGCAAAACGAATGAAAACGGCTGAATTTTAATATAGGTATCTGGATCTTAAATGTAGATTCTTCCCCAGCTTAGTTGACCTTGTGGACGTTTTATTACAATCAATTGCTCTTTTTACGTGAACCACCTGTAGCTATTTGGGCAGCTCACTGATTTTGGCACAAGCGTCCCGGAGTGTCCCCGGTGACCCGAGGAAGATGTTTCGCTGTTCCACCACGCTCTTGCACTCCAGCACTAAATGCGTGGCCGATTCTTCGGCTTCCATCTACCCTCTACGTAGAAGACTGTCTGTAACCTCAATTTTGAAAAGGTATTTCTTTGAAAAACAGTGTCTTGTGACGATCCTGACCATTTGCCGGAGTTTGTCAGAATTTAAATTAGGAGTTACTAGGAGTATCTCGGATTTAGTTTCGAGAAGACCTCCCTTGACTGCCTACAGTTTTTAGAACTTGCACTGTATTCCTTCTGAAGTCTTGTGTTTTGTCCCCAGCGGCACAGTTTCTATCCGACGCCGGTACCATGCTATGTGGAAAACCCTTCTCGGCTGCAACTCCTCGCATCGTTCGCAGCATCATCAGCGCACCTGACCTCACCACCGCACCTGACCAGAAGCAACTCGATGCTCTTCCTAGTGAGTATACTCCGAAGTTGACTTGACATACTACCTTGGATCTAGAAATTAATGTGACACGGAGTCATCTGTTTTTGAATGCAACTGGCTTCATGCTGTTCATCAGCCATTAAACCACCCTCGTTGAGCCGTTGTCATTTTTTAAAGGTAGGCAAAAATCCGTTTGAAAACCAACACTTTTGTTTCTCCAAACAATCTGGTAATATTAACATTGTGGTATGTATATCAGATGCTGTAACGCTAAAAATGTAGGTCTTTAATATAGATAATTGTATTGTGGTAGTACTTTTTGTGCAAAAAATATTTTGTGTAGTATATATTTTATTTATACAATTTATAATAACTAATCTATCTTGACGTGTACATGTGTATAATATAAGAACAAATCAATTTAACTTTCAAATTCTAAGCCATTGACCCAGCCTGCTCCATCAAGTTCTATTGACGCTCTTCACATCTAACCTAATTTTATTCAAAATAGGGGTGATAAGATATCACCACAGACCAGCACTGACGTTCCACTTGGGGTTTATTGTGCATTTGCCCTTGTCAGCCAACCCAAACTAGCGCAGCTGCTTAAAATTACAGAGTATGTTTTTTTAGTTACTGGTAAACATACTGTTATTACAGCTTTGCTATCTATGTCTGCTCCAAATCAACCTTGCAATGCTCTGTAGTTAGTGGCCAATGCACAGCCAAAGTACAAATAAATTTTGCCAGCCCAATTTTGCGCTGTACGACTGAGTTCATACAGTTTTATATTGTCTTAAATGTATTTTTCACCTACTTCACTAATTTCAACCATGCCTATATAGCCGTCTCAGAAGAACCGATATGAACAAATATGATTCCACAAAAACGATTTGCATAATATATTTATAATGTTTTCCTTTCACAGCCGACTTCTGCCGAAGCATGTACAAAGATGTGATCAGCATGGAAGGCGGAAAGATTATATGGAGCTTCGTGAAGCCTCTTATCATGGGGCGCATACTGTACACCCCGCCGCGCCCAGCCGTCACCAGGATCATTCAGAAGGTAAGGAAGATAGTAGCGATACTTGCGCTGACTACTGTACTTTTGCAACATAGTACAGAAAACAGAAATATTATGATTATTGTATAAATATAAACCCGAAAGGGGGTACCATGAACTAATTTAACGATGGGACTGACCCTGAATTCGAAAAATATCTGCTCTGTAAAAAGAGGTTATTCACAGTCGACAAAATGTTTTGGTCCTTTAGCAAAAGTTCTTGTTAATGGTTACAATAATAACCTCCTTCCGGTTATGCAAAGCAGTTCTGTTTAACCCTGTACATAAATATACCTCACTTTTTCTAGGCTAACTCAACTTTCGCGGGAATGGTCAGAATGGCTGGTTTGGTCCAATCGTTTTCCTCCGCCTTCCCCTCCTTGGAATCCATCTCCAACCACCGCCAGGGTTTGGAGTCACTGCAACAGCTAATGGTTGCCCCTGGCATGGAGGCTGTCAGGAAGATGCTGCTGGGAGACCAGGAACTAGACGTCAATGTTGACGTTGAAGGACTGTTCGACAAAGTTGGAGATCTGCAGGTATGATAGAATGTATTTAACTTTTAAATTACATCTCTGGAGCTGTAATTAAAAATCCACGACGCGATGAAAAACAAAGAATCGAAATGTAAACCCTAGTGACCAGAGTATAGACGAATTTCAATAGCAAACTATCTGTTATTAAAAATTCTGCTGTATTTGAAACCACTAATAAAGCATTCACATTTTAGAACTTTAATATTCCTGCCTTTATCTTGCTCTCTCGGCTAATGAGAGAGCAAAATAAAATTCAATGTAAGATTTATAAAAGAATGATTTTGACCCTGTGGGCCAAAACCACGGCTATATGGACACTGAATGTGTCAGACCTAAAATGAGGTGGCGAGACTATTCAATTAGTGGACACGCTGAGGGTGTAAATAACAACACTGCAATCAAGTTGTGTATTCCGCACCGTGCGCGCACGTGTGCTTACCATTAACGGACAAGCTTGACTCTCACTGTAGTGGCTGGACCACAAAAGCTCTCAACCGCGAGGAATGAGGAAAGGCAGGCCTAACCCACCAGAGGCCTTGCAGAGGAATGGAGCACACACGGCTAAACGGATACTATAGCGGGAACTAACGTCGGCTCTATCCCTCTCGTCCCGCCACCGCAGGAGTGCCGGCGTTCCAGCAGGCTGAAGGCGCGCCAGGGTCTCGTTTCCCGACCCCAGTAGTCGAATAACCACCACGGTCCCAGACGCACGCGCCGCTCGTGCGTTCGCGCTCCCGTTGCGACTCATTTATGTGTACCAATACCTATTATAATCCCTTAACTTTTGATTATTTTGCAAACCTTAAAATATAGTGTCATCAGTTCGATAATTGTAGTTTAATTTAAACTGGTCCGCTATAATTCCTTTTTTCTTTCAGGGTATAGGCAGTCTACTATCAAAAGCATCAAACCTACTGCAGTGTATCAACCTGAACCGTTTCCAAGCGGTGCAGGATGAGCATGAGCTCATGCTGGAAGCGGCGCGCCTGATGACCGTCAACGAGTTCTCAGCTGGTGAGTGCTGGAATGCATACCAGTCTTGTCTTGGAGCCGGAAGTTTAGGATATGGCTTCGGTATCTTTTGAACCGCCCACATTAGTTGGATGGTCTGTAGGCAAGAACTCGGATGAAAGGCTCCAGCTTGTCTTACAACCACCTAGCAGACCTGGACCAGGGTCTGCCTTTCGATGCAAATATGGATGGATACTAGGTACATGTAGAAATAATAAAGAAAAAAAAAACAATCAAATTGGAAAAAAGTTTATAACTTTCGAACCGCTTCACAGATTTTAATCAAATATAACTACGAACTACATCATTGGAAATCTCACATTCAAATTGATCCGGTCGTTTTGGAGAAAAAATTTTATATACATGCAAATGCACAACCTTTTACCCCAAACGCCAAAAATATACTGTATCCAAAAATCTATGAGAATCTAAGGTATCTATGGGAAGGGTACATTCCCATCGAGATTCTAATAGAGTTTTCTGCAAATTTTTCAGCTCTAGACTAACGTACCTATATAATTTCTGTATTTGTCCAGGTGTTGTGTTTTTGAACGTGGATGAGCTGGATTCGCTGACAGACGTGCAATACAAAATACGAATGGACATCGAAAACGCGCCTACAACAGCGCGGAAGAAGCCTTTGTAAGAAACATTTGTTAAGTACCTCCTTGTGTGGGCTAGTCGCCAACCCTAGTGTCACAGATTTATGTTAGCCTTGTTTTAATTTAATCTATTTTTTTTTTATTTTTTTTTAATATGGATACCTATCACATCCGCTCTTAAATATTTAAACTAGATGTTAGATTCGTTAAAAATAACAGGCTTAGTGAATAATACAATTAAAAGTAATATGTTATTATGTACCTATACTGAAAAAAAAATAACATTAAAATTGGCTTATGAAGTGCTGTGAAAGTTTTGGTCGAATTAAGAAGATGATCTGTCTCTTTCCAGAAAAGTGAATGTTTGTACGGCGTACCTTCAAGTAACGTAATTTCTTAGCATAGTTCGCTCGCTGTCCAGCAAGACATTAAAATGCATTTATCTTCTTTACTTTTGAACATCTCTTCTAGTATCGCCGTCAAGTTTTGCAACATTTCAAGAGAATAAAGTAAAGCGCCATCTACTGGTATGGGATGCGCTTCTCTTGAAATACTGCTAAACATGACCGCGATACTAGCGCTACGGTAATTTGTAGAACCCTTTCGTACGCTATCTGACTGCAGCGCTTACGGAAGTTCGAGACAACCTATAGCACGCTCAGATTACGGCACCATCTAAGTTTATACCGTTTTTAGGCTAATATCCGAGCTTCGCTCTAATGATCCGCTATTGTCTTTCCTTTTAGTCTATCTTCCTTGGTTAAAAGTTATGTTTGTTCCAGTTTGTGGACGCCCGGGCCGGAGGCGTCGTTCGTAGAGAACATGCGATACTTCCGCGGGTTCGTGCAAATACAGGACTTGTTGGACAAGGCCATCGTGCAGCTAGCGGCTCGAGGTACGCAACTTACAAGCTCACTCTGTACTCTTCCTTCCTGCTTGGCTCTTAAACTAAAATTACAGGACTCTATACACTATACTGGTGTCTTCGCAGAATGTCATGAAAAGAATACCGAGAATATGGTGCGAACTATTGACACTATGGTGTTGGAAAACATGGCGCTTACCATCGGACTGAAGTACTCGTCTCTTCTCTTTATGGCGTGTTTATAATAGTCTGGGTATCTTCAAATCGAGAGTGCAGTGCAAGTACCGTTCTTTATCGATAATCAAATTCGATAAAATGCCATAGAATCAATCATAGCGAGTACTGATTAAATGGCATTTTAGCGAATTTGACGATCTCAACTGTCAAATTTGCTAATCGAGAAAGAACGGTACTTGCACTGCTGATTCGGTTTCTTCTAGGCAAGCGTGCTCCATCATAGACCGCATCATCGCTTAACATCAGGCGAGTTAATGGCCAAGCGCAAGACTATTTATTAAAAAAAATTGGGGCTGTAAATTTGACAGATGAGATCGACAAATTCGATAAAATGACATAGAATCGATCATAGTGAGTATAGTAATTTTTAAACTTTTACGAGTTGAAAACCTGTTTTAAATGTTTATCGGGAATTATCACGTATTATTTAATTTAGGTAAATATGTAGGTACCTTTCGCTCGATAAACATTTAAAACATAGCGAGTATAGATCAAATGGTACATTATCGAATTTGACGATCTCAACTGTAAGATTTGACGATCGATTAAGAACGGTATTGCTCTGCTAAATCGCGAAAAACAGGTAACGGTGCAACCCCTGGTACGTAATATGTGTTAGTTCCACACCACTATCCACTGCTTCCCCACATTTGCAACCCCTTATTTCACCGTCTTTGACTATGGCATAATCATCGGCAGTGACTGTAAAATGGTTCCTGATTGTTTTCCTTCCACAGAAGCTTCTAGAAGTAAACGCGAGGCTGTGGATACTGACTATGCAGTGTACACCCAGCAAGAGCCCTACCCGTGCTATAGGAAGGACTTGTGAGTACACCGCTCTTTCTTCTTTATGTATATATATTTTCACTTTATCCTGAATACTCACTAAAATGCATAGCTTCTTAACCGCAGCGTCTATAGAAGTGGTTGGCGCATAGATATTCAGTAAGATAGACACCACGATCACGTCAACTTACTTGTAATAAACCGGCCAAGTACGAGTCGGGCTCGCGCACTGAGGGGACCACAAAATTCAATAACGATATTACTAATTATAACTTGGTAATGAACTTAAACATGTCGCCGACTCGCACTTGGCGATTTTTTTATAATTTTTTGTTTTACTTTAGAGGGTGTACTATAATCATGTTAAGTTTGAAGCTTTTAAGTATTACAGTTTTTACATTAGAGCTAATACAAAAATACGTAAAAAAATACGTTTGTCGGGTAATATGTTTACGTAATACGTTTGCGTGTGTAATACGTTTACGTTTTTCGGGTCCCGTTTTTACCCTTTGGGTACGGAACCCTAAAAACTCGTATTATATTTTCGTGTGTTATGTTGCAGCTTCCAGGCATCGTTGTACGAGTCCCAGGCCATGTTGGTGGCGTTTTTCTTCTCTCTCCTGTTTACTGTGACGTCGGCCGTGCGGTTCATAGTGGTAGACAAGGAGACCGGGAACACTATGGTAAGAGATTGGATTGGTGTCCTTGCATGGAACAACGTTTACTGTTAACAATTTAGTACCTATACCAAACTGAGGGCGAAAACGACATGTAACGACAGGATGAATGTAGAACTGATAGCTCACATAAGTATATCTTTTTCTCATGAAATCTATGCAGGAACAATGCGTTTCTCTGACCTACCACCGACGAACCCTTATACAGCCCACTGAACCAAGTGGGCTAAGTAAAGCTAGGAACGAGCTCTGAGTCCACAACATTTCTGGTATAATTATATAAAAGCGAAATTCACTCACTCACTCACTCATCACGAAATCTCGAAAAATACTTGACCTACGAAGCTGAAATTTGGCAGGTATATTCCTTATGGGGTGTAGAGGTCCTTGAGGATTTTGCACCGAATTAAGGGGGGGGGGGTGGTAAATATTATTTTTGTATGTTTTTGGCAGTATTACAGTGACCAATTACCTTTCCAGCTAATGTCGGTGATGGGGGTGAACCTGGCGTGGTTATCTCTCTCCTGGTTCGTGTGTTCCCTGGCGGAAATGGCTGCCACTATGGCAGTCGTGACCACTATAATAAAGTGGGGGGAGATTCTTCCGCGGACGGATCCTACCCTGGTCTTCACGCTTCTGATGATCTTCGGAATCGCCGTGCTTAGTTTCTGGTAAGTTTTTTTTTGTCCGCTCATAATTTATGATTAGGTACATGAATTTTTTGTTGATGTTAGGCTTAAGGATATAAGAAAAATTGCCCACGTGTTATGGTGTCTACGCCGTTTTTTGTGGGTCTGTTAGATAAATAAGTCCTGTAATGTTGTTTTTTGGAGTCAACAAAGTGTTGTGTAATGGAATTTATCCGCCACAATCACGGACAAAGCTGCCAAGATTTGATTGTTAAAGTGGCAATCGGCAGGCCACATTGCTCGAAGAACCGGTAACCGATGGCAAATAAAGGTTCTTGAGTGGAGACCACGAACCGGAATACGCAGCGTATGTAAGCCTCCCACTAGATGGACCAACGACATCGTGGGAGTCACGGGAATCCCTTGGATGCAGATGGCAGACTTTCGTTCAATGTGGAGGTCTAAGGAGGAGGCCTATGTTCAGCAGTGGATGCCTTCTGATGATGGCATTTATAAAATTCCCATTACGCATCATAGTTGTTTTTATATGTGCCATAACGCAAATTTTTCGAACTGGCGATATTTTAATAAGAGAAAGTCTGTGTCCCAGCAGTGGGAATGAATTGTGGGCTGATGTATGATTAGCATTATAATTATGTACAATATTCCAGCTACATGATGTCAAAGCTGTTCTCGAGCGCCAGTTTCGGCGCGGTGTGCTCCGGGATCGCGTACCTCATATCCTTCATGCCGATGGTGATGGTGCTCTCACTGGAGGCTGTCATGGCACGCGTCTACAAGCTGCTTGTGGTACGATTTCACTAGAACTTACTAGAACATACACTCAGATGAAAGAAGGAGACTTGAGGTGACTGACACCTGAACAGACAAGAGGGGAGTCAGTTTAACAGACTACTGGCTGAACCCGATTCGGACGCAGCCAGGAACCTGCTGACCTTGCACTACTGACTCATAAACACACATGTTTTAAATGTTTATCGGGACTTATCACGTATTATTTAATTTAGGTAAAAATATGTACCTTTCGCTCGACGTTTCGACCATGTTACAATGGCCGTGGTCACGAGCCTCTGGTATGTGTTCTGTGGTCACGAGCTGACTGAGCACTGCGGGTGAGTCCGGCGAGAAGAGCGGGTGTTTTGTTTTCCTACCCTCACTTGATCTTGAAAAATCGCAGGGTTGTCACTACGACACACAACACTGACTGTATCGTTAAATGTACCTACACCGCGGTTTGTTGTACACTTGCTCACTACGGGATTCCACGACGCCGCTAACTTACATCCATCTTCCCGGTTGAAATTGCGATGTTTTATAATTTCAACCGCTTCACGAACGATTCTTGAAAAATAATGTTGTTCAGTGGAGAGGACCTTCGGATCGTGGAGCTCGATCCAGTGACCGGATCCCGCCTCAACAAATGTTCTGCAATAGCCGACTTCTGTGTCTGGCGATTTTTGACATAAACACACAATTCATACATTACTTATTTCTTGTGTTTTCTTGGTGATGTATCTTGAGTTGAGGCTGTTATGTTGCGATTCCACTGAGGCCGAGACGAGTGGAGATGATAAAAGCTGTGTTGTGATGACAAAGGTGGGTATTTTCATTGGACCAGAGATGAACTGAGCTGTGCAGCGGACTACAAACGGGGCTGTAAAGAGTATACGAGATGCATTTTGACTGCATGGCCCAGTTGTAGTGCATCTACTTTATGAGCATTGAAAGTCCAGGGTGTGGTACGTGGCCAGGCAGATGTATGTATGAAGAATGCTCTGGGTGTGGGTGTCAATTACCAGTGTCTCTGTTTTTTTTTTTTTATTATAATTAGGCTTGCGTTTGGCCGCCAACTCGCCTGATGTTAAGCGATGATGCAGCCTACGATGGAGCACGCTTGCCTAGAAGAAACCTATTCACTCTCGACTTGAAGACACCCAGATTTGTAACTATCAGGGAACACCCACTCAGGCAGCGAATTCCACAGACTAGCAGTTGCTTCAAAATGCTTCGTACGGGTTCTCGGAATATCAACCATAAAGCGGTGTCGATTCTTCGTGCCTACTCTGGCAGTCCGATAGAAAAATGGGCAGGAGGGAATCGAATCATGCAGAATCATGTAGTCCATGACAGAGACGCAGAGAAACCCAGTGTGGAGTGTGTAACGTTATTTAATATGATAGTTTGTTGTCCCCAGTGCCTGTCGATGTCTTCGTCTCTCTGCTACGCATTCCTGTTGATTGCTCGGACAGAAGCGCGGGGTGCGGGTGTGAGGTGGGGGGACGTGTGGGACGCGCCGCTTGATGACCTCAGTATCTCGGTTGCTGCGGGCATGATGCTCGTGGATGCAGCAATTTATCTCGCCGTGGGGTGTGTCATTGACAGATACTTTGGTGAGTTTATTACTGACTACATTCATGTAGTCTCCTCCTCCTCAGTGTCTTAAGACGAAAATCTTCAACCAGTGTGTGTTACCAGTGATGACATACGCCACTGAAACGAGGACTCTCACTATGGGCCTCATAAGCAGGTTCAAAGTCGCACAACGAGCTATGCTCGGGGTTTCTCTACGAGATCGAATCCGAAATGAGGAGATCCGTAAACGAACGAAAGTCACCGACATAGCCCACCGGATTAGCAAGTTGAAGTGGCAGTGGGCAGGGCACATATCACGCGGAAAGGTTCTGGAATGGAGACCACAGACCGGTAAGCGCAGCGTAGGTCTAAAAGAGACCGCAGGGAACGCTGGATGCAGGCCGCCTCCAACCGGCCCTTTTGGAGATCGATGGGGAAGGCCTATGTCCAGCAGTGGACGTCCTATGGCTGAAATGATGATGATGATGATGATGACATTCATGTTGCTGGGTGATGAAATGTTGCGAAACTTGACTGCGATACTAGCGCTACGGTAATTTGTAGAACCTTTTCATACGCTATCTGACTGCAGCGCTTACGGAAGTTTGAGACAACCTATAGCACGCTCAAATTATGGTGCTATCTAAGTTTCTAACCGTTTATATACAAATTTCGGAGCTACGCTCTAATTTTCCGCTATTGTCTTTCCTTTTAGTCTTCCTTGGTTTTTCAAACTACAATAATTATGTAACATTTGTTCAGGTATAAAATCGATTCGCGGCAGCATCAGCACGTGCGCACGCGCGCTCGAGAAGGCCAGCGTGAGCATCGTGAACGTGTCCAAGGTGTACGGCGAGGGAACCCGCAGGCAGAAGCTAGCTCTCGACAACGTCTCCATAGACTTGCATAAAGGACAGATTACGGCGCTACTGGGGCATAATGGAGCGGGGAAGACCACTCTCATGTAAGTTACCTTCACAAGTTTTTGTTTTTATTAAACACCCCCGATATGAGAGCTTATTAGCTTCAAACCATGGTTGCCCATTTGGGAGACCGCTAGACTTGAAACCGTGAGGTCGCGGGCTCAAACCCCGGGCCCGTACCAATGAGCTCTTTGGAGCTTATGTACGGATTTTCATACAACTGGCTTTTCGGTGAAGGAAAACATCGTGAGGAAACCTGCATACGTACGGAGAAGGAATTCAATGGCGTATGTGAATCCACCAATCCGCACTGGGCCAGCGTGGTGGATATGGCCCAATCACCCTTTCGGGGGTAAGCTAAAAGTCCAGCACTGGACTGCTAAAAGGCTGATTATGATGAATCTTCAAACGGCTAATCAGATTTTCCGTATAATATCATAGCTAAGAGCACTCTAGATCAAGTCACCTTCCAAACGAAAAAAACTATTTTGAAATCGGTTCAGCTGCTTAGGAGCTACGATGTCACATACAGATACCCCTCTGTTAGCGTCTTGCATTGGGACTTGTTAAAACAAACCAACTATGGCCTATCTCGAGGGGCTTATAGCCATTGAAGAGTTCCACTATCCATCCCCTGGCTCATCATCAGATCAGTTCGAGGGTACTAAATTATTGTATTGTCATCCGTATTCCATATAATTGTAAAGTTTCGAATTGATACGACAATGTAAAACTATTTTGATGCCATAGATGGCTAACAAGCAGACGGTCTGCCTGATAGTAAGCAGTCTCCGTCGCCTATGGATACTTGTAACATGAAAGGTATTACAACTACGTTGCCGCCCTTTAGGAATCTATTAACACGCGTTTTGAAGAACCCAATGTTACATATTTGAGCCGTTTGGGGTCGAGACATTGGGTACGTTGGTAGTGGGTGCGAGCATTTGGATTGTTTTTAGACATTTAGCTGCCTATGGGCAGTCTAACTGTTTTTGTAGTGTTAGTACAAAACGTGTTAACTTTTTACTTTTTACGTATTACGTATTTTTACGTATTAACTTTGTTGTATTTTGGTTAGATAAACACTTTTTATTATTATATTAGCCTGCATCGTCCCACTGCAGGGCAAAGGCTTCCCCTTTTCCTCTTTCCATTCCACGCTGTTTTGGGCAATTTGAGTCCAGTCCTTCAAATAGAAGTCCAGGTCGTTTGCCATCCTGTGGAAGTCACTGTATCTTGGTTTTGGCCCAACGATCGTCCGACATTCGACTGATATGACCGGCCCAGTCCCAAGGCACATAAGGACAGTAAAAAAAATTAAATGCTGTGTTACAATGTTAAAAATGGTGTTGTCCTCAGAAAAATAGTAACAGGCATGCTGACTCCAAGCAAAGGCAGCGTGGTGATCCGGACAGAGGCGGGGGCAGGCGAATCACTGGGCGTGTGTCCGCAGCGAGACGTACTCTTCGAGTACATGACGCCCAGGGAGCACCTCTCACTGTACGCGCAGCTGAAGAGTGGCCTTGGACCCGATGACGTCAGGGACGAAGTTGACAGGTCAGTCATCACCATCATCACTTCCACAAATAATTAAAGTAGTGTCAGGAAATTTAATATTTACCTACTGGCGTGATGAATTCGAAGTGGATCTTTCCCCTGCTAGCCAAAAGTAAAGTAAAGTAAAATAAGCCTATCCAAACCAGCTGAGCTCTTTAGAATAACGGAGCTAAGCTTTGGGTAGCTGGCATGACTGTTCCATCCACTTTCTATAAGTCTAAAAGCTGCGGTTTCGCTGCTCGTAAATTAGATTCTGTGGGAGGTAGCGACGCGCGGTAGCGATTGTTAGCTCTACACGTGCACCTCACATATGTTTTTTGCACATCTAATTAAGCGATCTCGTCACCTTTAAGGCTGTCTGCGGAGAGTTTTCTCCACTTTTTACAAGTTTAGTGAGTAGTGTGGTCTGTGTCCGTAAAAAGAGAATATAAGTATTTATACACGCAGCAGAAGGCGATTTCGAATAATGACGTCAGGGATGAATTAGACATGTTGATACAACGATAATTCATCAGTCGTTCTACTCAACCTACAATGTACCTACTGTGAATGCTGTTTTTAGTGCTGATGGTATCGGCATACTAAAAACGTTGACTTATTGTGGAAAGCTATGTGGCAAAAAGTGCCAAAGTCGGCGCAAACACAAACCTTAGATAGGAAACTCTTTTCTGCAGATTTTTTGACATTTGCACTTCGCCTGCCTTTCGTATAAGACAAGAGTCTGTTGCTGATTATTATACCTGTTGTACAGTCTCGGATCTCTCGGCCACGGATGGTCGAGGTACCAGATGGAGCAAGCCAATACCTATATGCCTGTCTTGGCGAGAATTCACATGAAAGTTTTATGTACTCAAGTCTAACAGTACATGTCTCTTCCCAGGATGCTAAACGTACTGGCGCTAGGGCCGGTGAGTGACCGCCCGGCCGCGCACCTATCAGGCGGCACGCGGCGCCGTCTGTGCGTGTCGCTGGCGTTTGTCGCGCGACCCGCGCTCGTTGTATTAGACGAGCCCACTGCCGGCGTGGATCCCGCCGCGCGCAGGTATTCATTCTCATTGTTAACCCCCGACGCAAAAAGCTGTGTGTTTAAATTTAATGTGTGTATCTGTATGTCTTTGTATCTGTCTTCTTGGCCCAGGCTATATTAGCCGAATTCAGTCCAAATGAGAATAAGATGGCCCAACAATATTATAAAGGCAGCAGGATGCGGATATCAAGGGACTTATAACTTATGACTGGCTATCAATGGGCTGGCATATCTAAAGCTGATGATGACTATGCAAAGCTACAGAAACATGTTTGGTAGCTGTGTTTGTTACAGGAACAGATTATCTGTTGTTGGCACGTTGGTTGACCGCTATGATTGTGTTCCAGAGACATCTGGTCGCTGATAGAGCAGCTGAAGGCCGAGCGCACGGTGCTGATCACCACCCACCACATGGATGAAGCAGAACTGCTGAGTGACAACATCGTCATCATGCATAAGGTATTTTTTTTTAATGCCATAGGTGACAAACAGACAGGCGGGCTGCCTGATGGTAAGCAGTCACCGTCGCCTATGGATACTTGTAACACCAGAGTCATCACAAATACGTTGGACTCTTTAGGACTTGATTAACTAACCTTTTGAAGAACCCCATGTTGTAGCTTCACGGAAACACCGCGGAAGGTAGCTCATTCCACATTTTGCAGGTGTGATGCAAGAAGGATCGTGTGAATCGCACAGTGTGCGATTTCCACTGATCTAACATCATCGCATTACTCCTTTCAAAACACTTTAAAACTTTCAAGCACTTACCCCTTACTTATCCTTTTAGACTGTCCACCTGAGTTCCTTCATACACTGAGCGTCTCGTAAGTCGTAACCTTTCCTAAGTCGACAATTCTGAATGAATCGGGCAAGCAATCTTCTAGGCAAAAGTGCTCCACCGTAAGCCACATCATCACCTAATATCAAGTGGTGGTAAAGGGCAAGTCTAACATTTAGATTAGAAATAAAACAAAAAATTACCGAGGCATTTGCTCAAATAAAATTTTGAGCATTACCAATTTTTATCGAGCTGAATAACGAATGGAAAACGCTCGTAAACTGTCTTTAATTTTTTGGTAAATTTTGCTCTCTGTATAATCAAGTTTTTTTTTTTGTTACATTATTGTGAATTTTTTTTATTTAGCATCCGCAAGATTAAATTGCTCATTACACTTAAATGCTCAACCCTGTTTGTTTGTGATTCTAGTGCAAGTGGTTGGGGGCAAAAGTGAAATAGCCCCAGCAGACCTAGCATCGAAATGGTCTTTCCACAGTTTTTACCCGCGAGAAGGAGACAGATATAGTTATAATATCCTAGCATTGTCACGTCTACGCGCACATAAAAACGATGGAAAGACAATTTGCCCACGGCCCGCTGCAAGAGATTGTTTGTGGATTCTTTTCCGTTATGTTTCCCTAGGGGAAAATACTTGGGAAACGAAGGACTGATGTAACAGACTCAAAATTTTATGTAATTTATGTGTGGCTTTATATTTTACCCAGGGTCAAATCCATACCACCGGCTCTCCAATCGAGATCAAACGTACACTAGGAAGCGGGTACAAGCTGACAGTGTACCTGCCGGACCGGCAGCCAGACTGGCAGTACAGCGCCGAAGAAAAGGCCAAAGAAATACTGACATTGGTCAGAGACGTGGTCAAGAACTCCAGCGTGGTGGACGTTGGTAGCGGACAGATCGAGATTAATTTGCCGTTTTATGATGCAGATGGCGCTAGTAATAAGTAAGTAGAGTACTTTCAGTATTATAGTTGTAGTCTTTTTTTTTTGGCTCATGTCAGCCAATTTTTTTTTGCCACCATTAATGGATGCAAACCATCATCATCAGCCTACATGAGGATGAAAATTCTGAATCTGAGCCTGGCCATATTACACGCATTTCTGTTCAAGAGACGACGGCAAAGCAGACCTAAAAAGAAATACCCGATGTCATAGTTTTAAGGCTGTCTGAAAGTCATTCTAATTTAATAAATAGTCAACTAATATTAAAGCAAAAGTAACTTAGTCTCTCTGTCTGTTTGTTTGCTTCACGACTAAATGGCTTGGCCGATACTTAACGAAATTCGTGTGACACACTTACACACAAGCTTTTGTCCACACTCAACGCCATAACGGCTAAGCAAATTTGAATTAAATGTAGTATGGAGGTAGCTATACTTATACCTATAGGTTTACTTTATACCCCGGAAAATATAATGGCTCTTGTAGGAAAGCGGGTGAAACCGTGGTACATGCAAATAAGTAGGTATAGAAATTTTTATCATATTTTTGAATGATAAAAAGAGTTATTTGGTGTGGGAAGTCTCAGGCCAGCTGATCAAAGTTCTTCAATAGGCTCACCCTCTCAATATGGCGTTATTTCCCCAGTTTCCTTCAAGTGTGCACGGTGTTAGAGGAAGCCCAGGACCGGGTCGGGTTCCGCAGCTTCGAGCTGGACTGCAGCACGCTCGAGCAGGTGTTCTTCGACATCTGCGCTCGCGCTGACTCGCAGGACCACCGTCACGGTAGGTTTAATGCGGTAGTTTTTGTTTCATGGTTTAATGCATAGAATTTTGAGTAGCATAAAACTTTGTTTAAAAATTAGTCTGGCACAAAAGATTCAGAAAAGTGCACCATTTGTATTCATTAGTTGTAGGTATGTTATTATATATCTATACGTTTTGGTGCCTTTTTTTATGTGAGAAAATCAAGACCAATTCTTTTTTTTTCTTTTTTTAAATCAGTTGATTTAGGTTGTTTTCAAGTTTGATCAATCTCGTTTCAAACGTTTGAATAAAAAAAACGTTTCGGTTCCTTTTGATATTGAAAGAAAGAAAGAAAAAGTTTATTTGTGACCAAATTAGGTTATAAAAAAAGAAAGTTAAATGATTATTAACGGAATATTTACCGTGGTAAGGATGTGGAATGAGCTCCCGATATTTCGGCGCAGTTACATGCACCATGTTCAAAGGTTGGTCAAACAGTAAAAAAAAACATTAACTTTAACTTTAGTGAACAACCGTGATAGTTTAAAACAGTGTTTAAAAAAATAGCTTATCGACAAGTTAGTACCTATCGTATTGTGTATATTTGTTACAGTAGAAGAGCTACCGTCGAAGAGTGCATCAAACTCGTCTCTCCGGTCGTTAGAGGAGTCCCTAGCGCCGGCGGAGGGCGGAGGCGCGCGCCGAGGCTCGCGGCTGCACCAGCTGCGGGCGCTACTCCGGGCGCGGCTGCTGCATCACCTCAGGAACAAGTCAGTACCATGACCTCGCTAGGAGAATAGTAACTACAGGGCTGCGCTGCCTGAATGGGTGTTCTTCGATAGTTGCAATCTGGTGTCTTCCAGTCGCGACTGAATTGGTTTCTTCTCAAGCGTGCTCCAATGTAGACCGCATTGTCGCTGTTGGCCACGCAGCGATAAAGCCAGTCGTCCTACACCAGCCTCCTCGGTAGAGTGCAGCCTTCATGGGCGAGCAGGAAGCTGGCTAAGGACGACTGACACGGTGCGTCAATATTTTTAAATAATTTCAATCGAATACATGAAAAAATGGGAACATAGTTTTCTGAATAAACGCCTTTTTGTGGTTAATTTAACAGCCTTTTTCACTCGCTTTTGCACCCGCCAGTCACTAACAGTCGCCGAGTTGGCGGACAAACGCAAGCCTTAAAACATTTTTCCCGTTCATATCTCCATAATCTACATGTTTACTTGTCCATTTTTTTTCTAAGTAATAGGCTTGCTTTTGACCACCATCTCGCCTGATGTTAAGCGATGATGCGGTCTACGTTGGAGCACGCTTGCCTAGAAGAAACTGATTCAATCGTGATTGGAAGACACCCAGATTGTAACCATCGGGTAATACCCATGCAGGCAGCCCATTCCACAGACTAGCAGTTAGCACAATAAATGTGGGATCAAAGCGCTTCATTCGGGTTTTTTGAATATCAACCATAAAGCGGTAACGATTTTTCGTGCCCGCTCTGTCAGTCCGATAGAAAAATGGGCAGGAGGGAATTAGATCACGCAGATCCGATGCACAATCTCCGAAATGTATCCGAATAAAAAACCGATAGACTAGAGTTTGGCTAGTGAAAGTAGAGAAGGAAAACGCGCGTCAACATTAAAAAAATCCGCATTGCAACCCCGAAATTAATATGAAATGCAAACATTACTGTGTTCTGACTGTGTTACAATAAAAAATAATAATGTACAAGTATCAAGTGAGATTATTCCAGGCATTTCTTACAAATTTTTGGAGTTCCAATGCTGATAAATTTGCCGCTCTTTTTCAGTCTCTATTTTCATTAGCCAGACTCTAGCAACTTTACGTCGATGCTCAAGACTAAGAAGCTTATTACTCCTGTCTCCGTTATGTCCATCCAATGGTTGCCTGGAAGAAATCACTTAAGGCGATAAGGCCGCTTATTATACTGCCGATCTTGTATTATTTTTAAGTGACTTTTTGTATTTTTATTTCGGTGTATAGTAAAGTGATATAGGTATTATTAATTCCCTTAATTTTTTTAAATTTTCGGGTCTACGCGGTGTCGCCACTCACCGACGGCTCGCCATAAAGTTATTATTATGTCTCCAGAATGAACATGTTTACCTGTTTCTATCTCAGATGGCTGCTATTTATGTTGATCCTGCTGCCGACTCTGTTCGTAACTCTTGCCATGGCATTCTCGACCATCCGGCCGCCGCCTGACAACGAAGTCTCTCTGAAGCTAGCTGAGGACATGTACCCTGGAAGCACTGACTATATTGTGTGAGTGCGACAAACTTATTACCTGGGACTTGGGTCTTGGAACTGGCTCAAGTGAGCTGTCGGAATACATATTTTTTTAGGGTTCTGTACCCAAAGTATAAGCCGTGATAGCCTATTTGGGAGACCGCTAGACTTGAAAGCGTGAGATCGCGGGTTCAAACCCCGGGCCCGTACCAATGAGCTCCTTGGAGCTTATGTACGGATTTTCATACCACTGGCTTTTCGGTGAAGGAAAACATCGTGAGGAAACCTGCATACGTACGGAGAAGGAATTCAATGGCGTATGTGAATCCACCAATCCGCACGGAGCCAGCGTGGTGGATATGGCCCAATCACCCTTTCGGTGGTAGGCTAATAGTCCAGCAGTGGACTGTTCAAAGGCTGCCTATGATGACCCAAAGGGTAAAAACGGGACCCTATTACTAAGCCTATGATGTCTGTCTGTCTGTCTGTCTGTCTGTCTGTCCGTCCTACCTACGTCCGGCTATATCTTTTGAACCGTAATAGATAGCCAGTTGAAATTTTCACAGAATATGTGATGTTACGGCGTATTATTTAAGAAATACTAAAAAAGACAAAAAGTAAAAACGAAATGGGGGTCCCCATACAACAAACGTATTTTTGTATTAGCTGTTATGTAAAAACGATAATACGTACAAGCGTCAAACTTGGCAAGATTGTAGTACACACTCTAAAGTATAACAACGATTCATTTATAACAACAAATAATAAATAATGACCAAGTGCGAGTCGATGACAAATTTCTGTTCATTACCAAGTTATTATACTCGAGCACCTGTAGCAAATTGTGTAGCAAATTACTCCGTCAATTTTGGAAGGTGTTATAATAACTGGTCATTCGCTTACATGGACAACCTTATTGTATTTTGTGGTGGTACGGAACCCTCAGTGCGCGAGCCCGACTCGCACTTGGCCGGTTTATTTTCATTTACTCTATGTACTTGGCAGCATGTTTTCGACTTGAGGGTATAGTAGCTACCCAAATAAGCACTAGATAGTTGGTGCTTATCTTCCTCACTTTGTTTCATGGTTGTCAGCTTAGTGTGGTTGAAGCTTCGACCAAAATAAAATGAATGGACGGGCCATAACCATTGAACTTGCTCAGTAAAAACGAGCCAAAACCGTCGGACATATACTTTAACACCTTATTATAACCATGTACAGTACATTTGTTACAAAAATAGATAGCGGTTTTTTATTGTGTTAATACACTTCGGGAAAGCACACGAAGACATAATTTTGTCAGATGTTTCGTTATCATGTAACAAAAGTCATCTGTCGCACTTCCTACGGCTAGAGACCGACTGAAACGAAGTGAGAGCCGGCGCTCATTTTGTATTCTTCAAAAATGCGCTTCTTCTGGGCCCGTCCATTTATTTTATTTTGGTCGCAGGGTTGAAGACGCTAACATTAATTAAATTTATCTCAAATCTAATATTAGAAAGCTAATAATCTGAATTGTTATTGTTTCAGGTCAAATCCATCGCTGCACTCGGAGTCGATGGATCCAATGGATCCAACGTTCGTGCGAAGAGTTATGGAACAACTGACACTTGATAAAGCATTCAGAAACTGGACTGATACGGTAATTTTGTTTCCCTTCTCTATATCCATCTTCTTTTCTCCACTCCCATTGTCTGTACTAACACTACAACTGTTTATACGAACACTATCTTTTCTGATTCTTAGGTCACATTCCAAGCTTTCATCTCTAAAATGTTTTTGTAGAGTTCTTCTTTTTATTGGCAACTAGCTGCGACGCGCGGTTGTATCCTACAGAAACCATTTATCCCAGAAATAACTTTTTTTTATTGTTTTTTTTTTTAAATTAATAATAGGTTTGCGTTTGACCACCTTCTCGCCTGATGTTAGGCGATGATAATTATGATTTCTGTAGGTTAGCGGATAAGGTAAAGATAACAGGGTATAACCCTATTAGATAATCCAAGGAATAAGCTACCGATGGGTGATCCCCGATAATTAAAATCTGGTTGTCTTCGAATCAAGAGTGGATTGGTTTCATTATGTTTTTAGTCCTTATTTACTTTTATTTTTTAGATGTTTAGATTTTAGATTTATTTCACTTTATATGTTTTAGACCTTATTTTCTTTACCTTTTGTTTTAGACCTTATTTTCTTTACCTATAGTTTTAGACCTTATTTTTTATCCATTGTTTTATACCTTATTTTCTTTACCTATTGTTTAGACCTTATTTTCTTTACTTATTCTATTTCAGAACTTATTTACTTTACCTATTATGTATTTAAGGACACGCCGACCTGCAAGTGCATTGTGACCAGACAAGAGTGCCAATATGCCGCCCCCGAAGCACCCCTACCGGAGCTCATGTCTCTGCCTGACGTCAGCACTCTCAACACCTGGCTCGTCAATTCCCATGACTCTTACATTGAGAAGAGGTTAGTATTGTTACCTTGTAGTGCTTAGTTTTGCAGATTGGTTGAAAGTAACATAATATAAAAAAAAAAAAATATATATATATATAATTTCGCGCTTCGTGTTTTGTGACTCAAGTTAGTACCTATAAAACATGCAGATAATGAAATTATCTACAATGTCGGTGTCAATATTTATGAAGTGAAACTTCTTATGCGACTTCCAACATTAACGCTACCATGGAGGGAGAATAGAAAGAGACAGAGCGAGAGTTTCACTTCTTCCGCGCGAAGGGACTCCACGCACTATATTTTTTTTAATGTGAACTATCCTCGAGACATAGCGCAGGAAGTGGCTTGTTTATTTAAAATAATGTATTACAAAAGATTAAGTAGGTTTATCCACACCGTCCTGTTTTTCCACTATTTTCTTCTGTGGTAAAGTAAAGAAAATGTTATTGGATAAACTGTTTACCGGTAAGCCACAGACCGCTAAACGCAACGTAGGACGTCCACCCACAAGATGGACAGACGACTTAAAAGGGACCGCAGGGAAACGCTGGATGCAGGCCGGTTCCAACCCATTTGGAGATCTATGGGGGACGCCTATGTCTAGATGCTTTACTATGGATGATTCGGATTGTGATCGCGATCGCGTGCCATCTCACTTACGCACGTGGTGCGAGTAAGCAGATGCGAACGGGACGACATGCAATCTCGATCACAATCAAACTTCTATAATAAGGCCGCTGCAGTGGAAGTCCTACGGCTGAAATTATGATGATGATGGTGAAACTGTGTACAATGATGGAACAAATGCTTTCCTCCGAAGTTCAATTCATCAAAAAAAGTGTATACAAACATGGTCCCCTGGCTGGACCAACCATCCAACGATCGCTCACCATCAGGTGGACCGTATGCCTGTTCGACGCTCTTTTTATAAAAAAATATATATTTATCATAAGAGCGAAGGTGGTGGAGCGGTAGCATGTGTACATTACAATCAGACAGCGTCCGGTTCGATCCTCGGTCCTGCACCAATCACTTATTTAGTATCGATGCCATCGGATAAAAAAATCATCATCAAATCATCGGTGAAAGTGTATGTCATGATTTCTAACTTATTTCAATTGTTTCTTTGTGATTTCTTGGTTTTAAACCTTTTGGTATCTAATTTGACTAAAAGTCTTTTTATATAAAATGGCGGTCGGAAACGTGTTGACTCTGGAGTATCGGCAATAGTGGAGGGTAGGAAGAAGATAATGCGGTTGGATGTTGGCAAGAGGGACTTTAGTCTGGCTTGAGCGTTCATAGCGAAAGCATATAGGTCTGAAAATTTTAATAAGTAGGAATAAAGAATAAAAATATGAATAGAGTTATATAACAGTGAGAATTGGATTATGATTTACCACATGTAGGTACTTCATGAGAAAATAGATATATCCAAGAACCTCCAAGAAAGTTTAAAGACATGTGATGTTTACTGGGCCAGCATGGTAGATTGGGTTCCATCTTCTCTCCCTGGGAGAAGGTATGTGTCCCAGCAGTGGGAATATAATAAACTGATGATGAAAAAGAATAAAACCCACAACGATTAAACAGAGTTACAGGTGTTACAGGGGTGTGTGCACATGGGTACGACTGATGAACCAATAGCGCTCCGGCAAGCATGCGGCGCGTAATCCGCCCGCCCCGCGCCGCACCGCATACCACCAAATACACCAATAAATCTTCTACTGCGCAGCCTAACCGCCAGCGTTCGTTTTACATGACGCAACCTGTACCAAGTTCAAAAATGTTCCAACACAGATACGGCGGTTTCACATCTACCCTCGCCAACAAGAAGACGAACGTGATCGCGTGGTACAACAACAAGGGCTACCACGCGCTGCCGACGTACCTGAGTGCGGTGAGCAACGCAGTGCTTCGGGCGGCTGCCGGGCCCCACCGCGCCATCACGGCTTACTCACACCCGCTCAAGATCTCCAAGGAGCAAATCAGCAAATCTACCGTGTAAGTACCGCGAGACTGCTGGGAAACGCTGGATGCTGGCCGCTTCCAACCGGCCCTTTTGGAGGGAGATCAATTGGGGAGGCCTATGTCCAGCAGTGGACGTACTATATGGCTGAAAGTCCTGATGGTGATCATGATTGTGTAAGTACGTGACTTTTCATGAGACACGTTAAGAAAAAGGTGCGCGTTCACGTGGTTGTCTTGTCTAGTAATAAAAAAAGCGACGGGTGAACCAGGATATCTACAAAATATCAGAATTCTTAATCAATAAGTAAAAAGCAATATTTTTTTTGTCCTCTGTATTAAATTTTATGGTGTGAACAATAAAGAGTTAATCAATCAATGACTACAGAGATTACCAACTAACATCGATGGACGAGCAAGCAGTTACTGGTTAATTTAAATTATTTATTTCTATTTACACAGTTTTGTTTATTTAATTTATGCTACTCTGTTGTACTCTTTGGACAAAGCCCCTAGCAGTTGAATTATTCATGTACTGAACATGTGCTAATTTCAATTTTCTTTAATATTATTGTTTTTGTAATTTTTTGAGACAGAATATTAATAGCTTTTTACAAATTCGAAACCGATGTAATTTTCTGACGAGTCCATATAGATTTGTTAATCATATTTTATATTTGTAATTTTTGCTAACCCAATAAACAATCATGATAATAAATAATAATTATTATATTCTACAGTATCCAGGTCGTCCATAGTTCCAATTCACTCATCATTGCATCAGCCTGTTTAATGTTCATCCGTCTCTCCTAAAGAACGCTACAAAACGCTTTCTCCTGCTTTACGTATCCACTTACCACCAGCCGCCTGTAGCAGGTCGTCTCTCCACCTGACTGCCTCAATCTACGTTTGCCGATACGCGGTCTCCACTCTAGAACCCATATACCCCACCAGTAGGTACGCTTAGTCCCAGATTTGATAGATTTCGAAAACTTTTTTCGTTTACGTATTGTTCCATACATTTTAGTAAAGCGCCTCTATCGGAAACGTGGAGGAACTAAAATCGGTAGTAATCGGCGGTATATATTATTGTTTCACTCTTATACGAAAAAAGTTTTCGAATACCTTTTAGCCCAGTAATGTATGGAACAATACGAAAACGAAAAAAGTTTTCGGATGCCATCAAAACTTGTACTAAGGGTACTGTACAAGCTTGGCCAGTCCGTTGTTCAGTTGCTAATCCTTTCAGCTTTATTTCATGGATCTCATTTATGAATCCATCTTTTAAAGAAACCTCGAGCATGACCCCAACACACGCTGTGTGACATACATCGACGACTTTGCTTCATTCCGCAGTTACCAGCATATCGCAGACGCGGGTATATCAGCGCTAGTGCTAGTGGCGTTCAGCCTCGTCAGCGCTGGAGGCGCCGTCTACCTGGTCTCAGCGCGTGCCAGTCAAGAGAAGCGCTTGCAGCTGCTGTGTGGTGTCTCTCCAGCTCTCTACTGGACCGCCGCGCTGGTTTGGGACATGATGGTGAGTGTCATTCAGCCAGAAGCACTTGCAACTACTGTGTGGTGTCTTGCCAGCTCTTCGCCAGACCACCGAACTGGCTTGAGCATGATGTGCTGAGGAAGTTGGTTGAGCTTTTCTTTGTGGAAAATTATTGAAACTTAAATATATTGTAAATGTTGTTTCAGATAATTTGCATCAATATTGCAATAACAGCGACTGTGATGTGGGCATTCGGCTTCCCAGTGTTCGTGGAGCGAGATAACCTGGCCGGCATCTGTTTACTCATGTTTTTATATGGGTGAGTATTCGACTCACTCAATACCCCTTGATAAACACGAAGTATGTGGACCCCTATAGTGTACCCATCTACATTAAAATGTCGTGTGAATGCTGGACAACGTAGTCTACAGAAAATAGTGTCTACATTTGGTGTGCTCAAAAATTGTCGTGCCGCAAGGTCACCTACTTCAATTGTTTGTGGCCTGTCTTAATTTCATTCAAACCCATTCAGTTGTTAAGGAATTGAATGTGGACAAACATTTGCACCTACACAAACTTTCGTATAATTTATGTAGGATAATATATAATGACCACCAAAATAAACTTCATGACTCGATACACTGGAACCAAAACATAAGAGTAAACGCAAAAAGATACCAAACAATGTTCTAGGTGTTTTAGTAATTCGACTGTAAGTCATTAAATTCTATCGGCAGACTATGTCCAACCTCATATGGAGTATAACTGCATGGCAATGTCTAACTCAGACCTACTAACATCTCAACAGTTTTTGCATGCTTTATTTTCCTTTTTGTTTCTTTGTACAATAGCTAATGTGTAATCGTCACATGACCAACCACCTCTGTTCGGCGGAGGGTATTGATATGCCATCTCACAGGTTTTCTTAGTTTGGATACCAATGCACTTCCACTAGGAATATTAATATGTAATGACACCATGTATTACAATTATTAAGAAGACGTTTGTTATCAATAAATTTTCATTTCATTTATGTTTAGTAAATGACCACATGGTTATAATATTAGTGTGATTTTTATCTTCTGTTCAGATTTGCGTGTGGCAGCATGATCCACTGCTGTGAGAAGCTGTTCCGTGAAGCCAGCCTCGCCAACATGCTCCTCTTCACCGGGAACTCGTTCCTCGGCCTCGCCGGAATCGTGCTGCTGCTCATCCTCGACATCATCTCCGAGTCGGACGTGAGTCACTGTCCAGCCCTAGCACGCGAGCCAACCGATAGTTTCATGAGATGGATTTGTATACCGCCACTTTACGGGCAGCATAAAGTTAAGGCTTATGCCACGTGAGGTGAATCTCGCTCGCACATTTCGACAATTCTACAGAAATAAAAAGACTGAATGTAATCACATAAAATCTAAAAAACAAAAAACTTCTTCATAAATGTAATTAAAAACATATTGGTTCAAACAAGTTTTCATACATTAAAACAGAATGTTTTTTTTTTGTCGAATCCATTTTCTATTTACATTACATTATCAGCCTATCCTATCATGTTCCCACTGCTGGGACCTTCAGGGGACAGGCCTTCTCTCAGAGAGAGAGAGAGAGAGGATGAGCCCTAATCCACCATGCTGGCCCAGTGCATGTTAGTGAAAGAAAAGTCTTTGAACTTTTGAGGATCTTGGACAACCCAGTTGCCTCGCGATGTTTTCCTTCCTTCACCGATTTTGAGCGATTGCATTGAAACTGATGGTATTGATTTTACGTTATGAGAACATGAAATTTATAGGTAAACCAATATGATTTTTTATTGTAATTCGTAATCACTTCAACAATTTTTTATTTTTTTTATTATTTTTCATTTATATTATTAGGCTGTTATTTTATTGCCGATACTCTCCATAACTATCCATTCCGTGCGCAGGCGACGGACCAGGCGCGGCGCGTGCTGCACAAGATCTTCCTGCTGAGTCCGCAGTTCGCCCTCGGAGACGGCATGCTCGAGATCGCGAAGAACACCATACAGGGACAGGTAACTGCTTCCTTCCCTTGCTGGCGTGCGCCCTACGACCTGCACTCTGGACCACCTGGGTGAGACCACGGACCGCGGCTCGTATGCTGCGTTGTAGAAGATTCACATGCGAACGGGATGCCACAATCTGAATCATGAACGGTCACTTCATCAGCCATTAAATGTCCACTGCTGAACAAGGCCTCCCTCTTAGAGAGGGGTGTTGCCATAATCCCCACGCTTGGCAGGCGGCTTGGAGATCGTAGTACGTTCACCGTGTACTAACATGAACGGTCGTTATAGTTTTATTATTGAAACTGACGTGGTTTTCACACATTTTATTTATATTACACGGGAATTACTCACGGACTATAGTTTCAACCACATTAGACGGTCTTTTTCAAGGTGAATGCGCGCGCGCGTAGACGAAGGTTTTCGACCAGTGTGTGTTGCCAGTGATGACATGGTACGGAGACGTGGTCCTTAACTGTTGGCCTTTTGGAAAAACTCAGAGTCACACAGCGGGCAATAGAGAGAGATATTGTTTTAAACTCTCACGGTTGTCATTCCACAACCTTACCACGGTAAATATCTCGTAAATAATCATATAACTTTAGAGAGAGATATGCTCGGATTTTCTTTGCGCGATAAAATCCAAAACGTGGATATTCGCCAAAGAACCAGAGTCACCGACATAGCTGTTAAAACAAATTGAAGTGGCAATGGGCAGGCCACATCGCTCGAAGAACCGATAACCGATGGGGAAGAAAAGTTCTGGAGTGGAGACCACGAACCGGAAGACGCAGCGTAGGGAGGCCTCCCACTAGATGGACCGACGACATTGTGAGAGTTGCGGGCATCCAGTGGATGCAAAAGGCAGGCTATCGTTCAGTGTGGAGATTAAAGGGGGAGGCCTATGTTCAGCAGTGGACGTCTTCTGGCTGACGATGACAGTCTACTTCAGTCCAGTATTGAACATTGGCTTCTCAAGGCACGCCACTTATCTCTGATGATCTCTGTAACCTCTCTTCGTATGCAGGTGCTGAATCGTTTCGGCATGGACACATATCGTTCCCCGCTTCGCTCCAACATAGTGGCTCTGCACTACTGCTACCTGGTGGCTGTGGGCGCCGCGTTCTCAGCCCTCAACCTCGCCATAGAGTACGGCTACCTGCAGTGGATACTTGACAGGTCAGTGGTATATCTTGTAGTAATTTTAACTTTCGCTATTTTAACACATGTTTTAAATCAGCCTTTCCCAAAGTGGGCGATAACGCCCCCTTGTGGGCGCTGCAGGCCTAAAGGGGGGCGGTAAGAGACCCAGAAAAAAAGGGGGCGTAGTGTAGAGGCTTGAGGGGTGATTTGTAATTTCATTTAGCTAGGAGGCCTCTTAGACACCGACTGCATGAGCTCTCGACTCTCAACTACAACTTGTGAACATCAACTAATATTAGTTAAGTGATTGCTCAAACTCGGTTCGATATTTAGCGACCCCATTTTGAAAAAATGGGGGCGCAAAAAAAATATTTATTCTCAAAGTGGGCAGTAGACAAAATAAGTTTGGGAACCCCTGTTTTAAATGTTTATCGGGACTGATCACTTATTATTTAATTTAGGTAAAAAAATATGTAGGTACCTTTTGCTGGACGTTTCGACCATGTTACAATGGCCGTGGTCACGAGCTGACTGAACACTGCGGGTGAGTCCGGCGAGAAGAGCGGGTGTTTTGTTCTCCTACCCTCACTTGAACTTGAAAAATCGCAGGGTTGTCACTACGACACACAATACTGACTGTATCGGTAAATGTCCTAGTACCTACACCGCGGTTTGTACACTTGCTTACTATGGGATTCCACGACGCCGCTAACTTAAATCCATCTTCCCGGTTGAAATTGCGATGTTTTACCCAAATTTTACCTAAATTAAATAATACGTGATAAGTCCCGATAAACATTTAAAACATATCAAGTTAGTGTCTGCTACCTTTCGCAACAGAATACATATAACAACGATCCAAGAAAACAAGGTCTAGCGCTCCGAAAGTTGTCCCGGAATGACGTCACTGTCCAGTTGCCACTTTATTGTAACAAACACAGATATTGGGAAATAAATTTGTTAATAATCTATTAAATGAAATACAAAAAGCATTTCAATGGTCATTGGTCAATTCAAGTTAGGCACGAATTTAATCCGGATTAGCAAGTTGAAGTAGCAGTGGGCAGGGCACATATCAAGCAGAACAGATGGCCGATGGGGCCGAAAGGTTCTGGAATGGAGACCACGGACTGGTAAGCGCAGCGTAGGACGTCCACCCAAAAGATGGACAGACGACCTAAAAGAGACCGCAGGGAAACGCTGCATGCAGGCCGCTTCAAACCGGCCCTTTTGGAGATCGATGGGGGAGGCCTATGTCCAGCAGTGGACGTCCTATGACTGAAATGATGATGATGATGACGAATTTAATATATTATGTCGTTCAGTGTGGATGTATTCTGCCTGATGATGATGAGTGTGTTTGGTAACCAGGTGTACGGCTCCTGGGGTGTACTCCGCGTGCGGGGAGCGGCTGACGCCGGAGCCTGCGGACGTGGCAGCGGAGCGCCGGGTGGCGGCCGCGCCCGACGCCCCGGCCCCCCTCGCTCTACCCACCATCGGCAACATTAACAGAGGTACTGTATATACAACACTTACTCTGCCTTCGGTAAATATCTATAGTGGCAATGGACAGGCCACATCGCTCGAAGAACCGATAACCGATGGGGAAGAAAGGTTCTGGAGTGGAGACCACGAACCGGAAGACGCAGCGTAGGGAGGCTTCCCACTAGATGAACCGACGACATTGTGAGAGTCGCAGGCATCCAGTGGATGCAAAAGGCAGGCTGTCGTTCAGTGTGGAGGTTAAAGGGGAAGGCCTATGTCCAGCAGTGGACGTCTTCTGACTGATGATGATGATGATGACTCTGCCATCAATAATGATTATGCAAATCATGATCCAAGAATACAAGGTCCGGGCTCCGGGAGCTGAGCTGACACCCAATTACGTCACAGTCCAGTTGCCACTTTATTGCAACGCTTTTATTTTTTTTAGATTTTTTTTTATTATCTTTTAAATACAATGCAAGAAGCATTTCAATTATTATTTGGTTTGTCCGCTCAAGCAAAGCAATTCAAGTTGAGCACGAATTAAACATATTAAACGCTTTACACATTGATTTATTGGGAGATTGGGGAGTTATAATTTCACGCTAGTGGTAACACAGAAAATCAGCTGTCCCGTAGAGATTTCGCCATTTTTTCGTGTATCGTCATCTCTCTCGAACTTGTTGTAAATTACTTATTCTGCTCTTGCTTATGCACGTGTACGTGTATCCATGACATCGATGACGTAGTTGCGTGTCACCCACGTGAGCTTTGTATCGGAGCACTATACCTGGCGGAGTATATTATTATACCATGATGCAAGTAGCTACATACGCGAATAAATCTCAAGTCGTATACAGCGTTTGGTGAAACGCTAAGTGAATCCCGGCAGCACACTACTCGCCACAAGCACAGGTTCCCGTAAAACGGTCACTTGCCTAGTCCACGAAGTTGACTCATGTCATGGGCACAATGATCTACAACAGGCTTCCCGAGGATGTAGTTGAGGCGTCCAACTTGTCTACATTCAAAGCAAGGCTTACTATTGAGTACTTTTTATTAAAATTTTATATTTTTTACCTCTAACATACTGACCGTATGAATAAATGAGTATGATTAGGATACTGACTCCGTGTAAGGCCTCGCCTTGATAGTAACGCATAACGCTGCGGTAAGGGTAATGTCGGACTCTGAATTTTATAAAATCCGTGCGGAGCGATCTGTTGTTTCGCCGAAGCATCAGCGGTGAGGAACATAAAGTTTGACACTGCGTTGGAACCGCTTACTGCAGCGTTGTGAGTTCCCATCAGACCAAAGCTTAACAGAGGCATTCACGTCTTACACTAACTGCAAGGCCACAGCAGAATAGGGAATATGCATGTGGTTTAAATATCGTTAAAAAAAAAATTTTCCGAATCTTTATTGTTCTGACTTTATATTCTACAAAATATTTTTTTATTTAGTTGCATTATAATTGCTTAAAATATTAAATAAAAAGTGCAAAATATAAGAGGGAAATTCAAATTTGCGAAACGCTTCACCATTGGTCGAAACGAAACGTGACGTCAAAAGCCACAACATCTTCTTTATCGGCGTCGATATTCATACAATTTTAGTAGTGTTTGATAGAAAAATAGTTTTATGTTGAGTTTCTGTAATTGTTTTCCATTAGATAGTGTAATTTTAGCATTCTCGTGAAACTAGGAATCTTTAGGACGATGACTGAGACTGGTTTTGTCAAAGTAGGCACCGTAGAAGTCTCGCCTAGGGCGCTGGTAGTGCTAAAACCGGCACTGGTACAGAGTGCATAATATTAAATAGGAACAAAACACACTTCTGACTAAATCACCATGCTATCAAAATATAACATATTTACATTAAAATTAATTACACAACAATGCAAACATGATGTTGGAGATATCTCTTCTCATAACCTTACACCATTGCTTACGTATTTTCGCATCTCTTGGAATGGGGAAAAAAACACTTATCGGGTGTATTTCTAGTAGTGTTTGTACACTTTGGCACAAGACAATACCAATAAAATTGTTTTTAGGGATCCGTACCTCAAAAGGAAAATAACGGAACCCTTATAGGATCACTTCGTTGTCCGTCTGTCTGTCCGTCTGTCTGTTCGTCTGTGTGTCTGTCCGTCTGCCAAGACCCTTTTTCTCAAGAACGCGTAAAGGTATCAAGTTAAAATTTATACTAAATACTTGGGTCTACGGTTTCTTTCGGCTGTAAAAAAATTAAAGTTGTAAGTCAACGCAATCAAAAGATATGAACGTTTATTTCGCATATTTTGCGATTTCACAGGGGAATCAAAACCTATAGGATACTTCCCGTTGACCTAGAATCATTAATTTTGGCAAGAGGCAAGATCTTACAGCACATATAAAGTAATAAATCTGAAAGTTGTTAATTTGAAGTTATATCCTAAAAATAATATTGGTTTAGAATTACAAACTTACATTTTGTAGTTGTTATGTATGGAAGAACCTTAATTTCAACTACAAAGTTAAGTTTGTCTTTCAATATTTCAACTTCAGGTAGTTTTTTTTTTGGACTCGTGCTCTCTAGACGTTTCCGTCCAACGGAACCCTCAGAGCACGAGTCCTAATCGTACTTTTCCGGTTTTTTTAGCTTCTTCCATGGTCTGAATATCTAAAAAACTGAAAATCTGTGTGAAATAAGTGTATTTTCTATAGTAAACAAACACAGAGCGTGGCTTATGACGTCATCCAAAGCCCGCGAAAAATTGCGGTGTTCATACAGCTCAAATTTATTCGACGTTTTTAATATTTTTTTAAAAAATAATTTGAGCATTTCCTACTGTAATTATATTTTTTACTATGGTATAACGATGTTAACAGTTGATTAAAAATATAAAAAAAAACACATGCATATTCCCTATTCTGACCTAAAGCAATGCACCTACTTACGTCATTTTGTCTCTGATTGTTATAGTTTTGCAGTTTACGTGTGAATAAATTGAATAAAGATAGATAGTTTGTAAATCAATGTTGTGATTGGTGTGTGGTTGCAGGGTTTGTGCACACAGAAGGCAAGAACAACTCCCTGACGCGCACAGTAGTGGCAGGGCGCGCGGCCGCCTGCGTGGAGCTCGGCAAGGCGCACGGCTCTCGCGTCGCCGTGCGCGCGCTCTCGCTCACCATACCGCAGGGGAAGGTATACAGTCGTTTTTATTAAACGCTATACGCGGCGCCGACGGTACGTCTTGTACATCCTGCTGTAATGACATGTGTTGTTTGCAGTGTACAGCTCTGCTGGGAGAGAACGGCGCTGGCAAGTCGACTACGTTCGCGATGCTGACAGGGGCCGCGCGGCCCACGCGCGGTCACGTGCGGCTCGCTGGAGCCCACGGCCGCAGCTCTCGGCACCTCATGCGCGGACTCGTCAGTCAGTACATCATCATCATACTAATCATATAAATGCGGAGTGTGTTTTCTCTTATTTGCCGCAGCAACATAGCAACAGATCGACGTGATTTAGCTAGCAAAGGCTGAAGTTGCATTATTTTATTTATTTAAAAAAAAATGTCATAGTATTTGTCATAGCTTTGCCATCGTCGAGTAAAAATACATTTTAAGATCCTAAAAGTGATACCTAACCCGTATGTTATATTTATTTCAGGTTATTGTCCGCAAAGCAACGCGCTAGACCCCCTGCTGACCGTCCGGGAGACTCTGGACCTGTACTGCCAACTTAGAGGCATTTCCCAACCGCAACAAGTAAGCTAACGCAGTACTTAGTACCTAAGGTAATACATGAAACACAGTTTAATAATAAATATTATCTTAATCTGATATACTTCAGTTAAATAGCTGACCGTAGGTAGCGAATAAAAAGCTTGTTAGTCTTGAGCATCGGTGCAAAGTTGCTAGTCTATCGGTTTTTTATCGTATAAATTTTGGAGGGTGTGCATCGGATCTACATAATCTAATTCTCTCCTGCTCATTTTTCTATCGGACGGCCAGAGCGGGCACGAAAAATCGTCACTGCTTTGTTGATTTTCCAAAAATCCGCATTCCAAAAAACGCAAGCCTATTTTTTTTTTAAACGTCACTTGGGTAAGTGTTGTATTGACACAATCAGTTTCTTATAGGCAATGCTCCATCGTAGATCACGTTAGTGAGATGGTGATCAAGAGCAAGCATTTCGAATAATTATAAATTTTAAAAATCTACTTCAAAATTAGTTAACACGCATTTTTTTTTCAATTTCTTTTACTTGAATCATGGATGACATGTTTTTCCAGTTATTTTGATTTAAAAACCAAACTACTAAACTCATTTTGATGAAATTTCTATGGGACTAATCTGAAACTATATTCATTAAATATGAGGTGAGAAACATAATATAAAAATTATAGTAAACGCATCACCATCTGAGTCGTCAGGTCATAAATCAATTGTCTGTCTATCTCGCTCGCACTCACAGGTCTTATGGTATGACGTTTATGGCCCTACGACTCAGTTTATAACGCGGTGACTATAGTCCAGTTTTTCACTGGTTCATAGTAGTGGTGTTAAGTTGAACGTTGAGACTGGAGAGGAGGGTTGTTTCCAGGTGATCGACCGCAGCTTGGAGTTGTTCGACATAGCGCGGTACGGCGGCGTGCGCTGCGGCGCGCTCAGCGGCGGCAACCAGCGGAAACTGTGCACGGCGCTCGCTTTCATGGGCCGCGCGCCGCTCGTGCTGCTCGACGAGCCCACCAGGTACCGCACACACACACACACATGATATATACCTACTCGTATATACATGGTATAATAATATATACTCCGGCAGGTATAATATTCTGAGACGCAAAAGTCACGTGGATGACACAAGTCAACGTCATCGATTTTTTATATTTTAAATTCACTTCCCTTGAGCGGAAAAACAAAATGACCATTAAAGCTCTTGACAATGCTTTTTCTTTTTTATTTCAAACTTTATTATTGAAAGATTTGTTAACGGCATGTTGTGTTGTTACAGCGGCATGGACCCGGTGTCGCGGCGGGTGGTGTCAGCGGGGGCGAGTCGCGCGGCTGCCGCGGGCCGCGCCGTGCTGCTCTCCACGCACGCGCTGCCTGACGCACGTGCCCTCGGAGACAAGCTGGCGCTGCTGCGAGCCGGGGAGCTGGCCGCTGTGGCGCCGCGCGCCGACCTGCACAGGTGAGTGTGGTGTCAGCGGGGGCGAGTCGCGCGGCTGCGGCGGGCCGCACCGTGCTGCTCTCCACGCACGCGCTGCCTGACGCACGCGCCCTCGGAAACAAGCTGGCGCTGCTGCGAGCCGGGGAGCTGGCCGCTGTGGCGCCACGCGCCGACCTGCACAGGTGAGTGTGGTGTCAGCGGGGGCGAGTCGCGCGGCTGCGGCGGGCCGCACCGTGCTGCTCTCCACGCACGCGCTGCCTGACGCACGCGCCCTCGGAGACAAGCTGGCGCTGCTGCGAGCCGGGGAGCTGGCCGCTGTGGCGCCGCGCGCCGACCTGCACAGGTGAGTGTGGTGTCAGCGGAGATGGCACTACATTCCACTAGCCATGCTAGAAACCACCCACACTCAGTCCAGCGACAGTCTATTCCTGTCTAGTTTACATAATAAGTTATCAATTTGTAAACTTACATTGGACCAAGATTCTAGCTTACTCACGGAAGAACAACTCTCCATGTAACATGCTGTTCAAAACATTGTAAATTGTCCAAAGAGTGTTGCGTTATCCGTCAACTGACAGCCGATACAAGTTCAGCCGACATGCAAAATATTCGAGAAACTCATGCTTATCCAACTTGTTTCATATTTTAACCTAAATAACTTATTAAATAATCACCAATTCGGTTTTACGAAAGGAAAATCAACTACTGGTACAGGGGTCATGTTAACTAAGTATATAATTTGACTGTGTTCATCACCAAACTCTTTTGAATAAATTGACATTTTACGGGGTTACTGGATCAGCTTTGAAACTCACTTCTACATAGCTGAAAGACCGTGTACAAATTATAGAAATTGATGGAATGAAATCACTCACAAGGTTCTCCTACAAAAATTGGAGAGTACCTCAGGGATCCATCTTTGGACTTTTTCTTATTTTAATCTATACGAATGATCTTCCCTATATGATTCAGAAAATAATTAATACTGAAATTGTACTCTTTGCTGATGATACCTCACTCTTATTCAAATCAAAGAGAGGACTTACAGATGTATCTTTTATAAATGAAATTCTGAAAAGTTTGTGTAATTGGTTTGATGTGAATAATTTAGTCTTACACCCTGCAAAAACAAAATGCATAAAGTTTTCTCTTCCTAACGTACGAAACACCAATCTAAAAATTGCACTGAGGGACGAAACAATTAAACCAGTGGATGATACAGTATTTTTATGCATCACAGTAGATTCCAAGCTCCAATGGGGCCCAAATATTAACAAACTTAGTTCGGCTGCTCATGCAGTTCGTCAAATAAGAAAATTAGCAGATGTGGCAGTTGCCACATCTGCTAAAGTATAAGTATCTAGCAGTTGCTAGGCTTGTATACTTTGGATACTTCCATAGCGTGATGTCGTATAGAATATTTTTATGGGGATCGACCGCGGACGTAAATACAATTTTTGTATTGCAAAAAAGAGCAATTCGTGCTATTTATAATTTTTAAGACCTAGGATATCACTGAGACAGAAATTTAAAACTATAAATATCTTAACCATGCCGTCTCTTTACATCTACGAATGTATTATGTATGCCAGAAAGAATCTATGTAGCATTAATAACAAAGCCTCTTTACAGCTACAAAATTATTGATAAGGCCATTTTACAGCCGATAATGTGTAGGTATCTATATCGTATAATTGTGTCATTTTAAATTTAAATTGTGATTTTTATCCTGTAAATGACGTCGTCAAGTGTATATTAGTTTTACCTAAGACCCGAAATAAATGAATTGAATTGAATTAAAACTAAAATGTGTTGTCAGGTTTGGCGGCGGGTACGTGGTTTCGTGCCGGGCGCGTGACGCGCGCGTGGCGTGGCGGCGCGTGCTGGACACAGCGCCGCACGCCGTCCCGCGCGTGCTTCACGCCTGCGACCTGCACTTCCTCCTGCCTGCAACATACACTGGTATGCTCTACTTACAGTAGTGAACATTTTGACTGTTTGAATTTCAACTGCGGAACACTGAGATGAGCAGCATTACTATACGGGGTCATTAGGTACTATTTCAGTTTTTTTTTGTTAAGATTGTCATGACCGTGGATTCAATGTCCTTTAGTCGTAATATTAAACATGTTTACATAGTATTAATAGCGTCAAACATATTCCTTTACCATATACATAAAGCATCGGACATATACGTCAACACTGTTTTAAACTAAAGTTACATAATTATTTTTGGTCTTCCCGTGAACATGATGCATGTAACTGCGCCTAAATATCGGGAGCCGATTCCACAACCTTACCACGGTAAATATCCCGTAAATAATCATATAACTTTATATAATTACTTCAACACCTAATTATACAGTACATTTGTTACAACAAGTAGATAGCGGTTTTTTGTTGTGTATTTACACTTCGGGAAAGCACACGAAGGCATAATTTTGACAGATTTTCGTTATCATGTAACAATAGTCTTGTTTCGCACATCTTACTAGAGACTGACTGAAACGAGTCACCGACAAAGCTGTTAAAGTTGAAGTGGCAATGGGCAGGCCACATCGCTCGAAGAACCGATAACCGATGGGGAAGGAAGGTTCTTGAGTGGAGACCATGAACCGGAAGACGCAGCGTAGGTAGGCCTCCCACTAGATGGACTGACGACATAGTGAGAGTCGCTGGCATCCAGTGGATGCAAAAGGCAGGTTGTCGTTCAGTGTGGAGGTTAAAGGGGGAGGCCTATGTTCAGCAGTGGACGAATTCTGGCTGATGATGATGATGATGTAGAGAATCGTCTCTCATGGAAAAGCGTACGACAACAGGTCGCTTGCAGTGTGTCGTCTGTTGCAAACGTGATCGCAAATGGTGTCGTGCAATGGCGCCGTGAAGTCGCCGTATGTGCTCTCTCATAGGGGCCGTCCATTAATCACGTGATGTTTTATTAGCATTTTATAATCCCCCCCCTCCCCTTTGGTGATACGTGGTGAGGTTTAAGACTAACCCGCCCAGCCCCACCCAAAATCACGTGTATTTTTTAGTACCTACAAAGAATCTTTTTTTTTAATATTATCTTTAAATACATTTATTAAGTATAATCTAATTTTATTTTGAAATTAAGGACCATGATAAATTGTGTAGACACAAAGGTTGCAGGTTGTTTTTGATTAGCAAGGTCACACTACACGCCGCTTTTCGGTTTAGAAATCGCGCGTTTGACGAAAAAAATAATACACGTGATATCTTTCTACACCCCCCCTCACCCCTTGTGATATTTCGTGATTTTTGCTAACCCCCCCCCCCCCCCTCCTTTCAAGCCTCACGTGATTAATGGACGGTCCCATAAGTGTTAATGAGGTCATACTATTCCAGTGGAAGGCAAGGAGGTGCGAAGCCGGCTGAGCGACGTGTTCCGACTGGTGGCGAGCCTGCAGGCCGGCGGACACATCGAGCACTGCACTGTCAACCAGAGCTCGCTCGAACAGGTACCTATTACAGATTCCATTTATGGATAACATCCATAAACCGTGATTCAATAATGCGCGCTTGAAAGTCAACAGCAGGGCAATCGCGCTAAATAAATACAGACGAATCGTTGACGAAACGCAAACGCTCCACAACTTTTGGTCGATTTTGTATCGCCGCGAAAAAGTTGATATTTTCTTACTTTATCACAAACGTTCGTTTGACAGCGTCTATGTTCCAACTCTGATCTGCGGCCTTATTATAGAAGTTTGATCGTGATCAAGATTGCATACTCGCACCACGCGCGTAAGTGAGATGGCACGCGATTGCAATCACGATCGGAATCATCCATAATAAGGCATCGGGTTGCGTTTCGTCTTTGGTTAAAATCATTAGCGCGATACGAAATCGACCAAAAGTAGTGGAGCGGTTGCGATTCGTCAACGATTCGTCTGTAATTTTTTAGCGTGATTGCGCTGCTGGGTTCATAGTCTTTGTCCGTAGATATTTTCACACACAGTTGTTTTTTTTTAATGGAATAATTGATTTTTGTCGCTATTACAGGTTTGATACAGAATATAATGAAAGATCTCTACCACTTGAGTACTTCAAGTGGATCTTTCATTCTATTCTAAACTAGCGACCCGCCCGCCCGGCTTCGCACGGGTGTAATTTACGTGCAAAGCCGAGGCGGGTCGCTAGTTATATAATTATATAAACCTTCCTTGAAAATGTATCTAACTGATGGTGAAAACCGTCATACAGACAGACAGACGCGGATAACGACTTTAATTTATACTATGATTGTTTCATTCTTATGTCGCCTTATTAATTTATGTATTTGATATTACAATTTTCCTGTATTTCTACATATATTTTTATTTGTTTTGTATAAATTAATAACTTTTGTATTTTTTTTTGTCATAACTTTTTTTATTATTTTAGTCTGTGTTTTGGCATTTAGTTAGTAACTAGCGACCCACCCGCCCGGCTTCGCACGGGTGTAATTTACGTGCGAAGCCGGGGCGGTTATACATATAAACCTTCCTTGAATCACTCTACCTATTTAAAAAAACGCTTCAAAATCCGTTGTGTAGTTTTAAAGATTGAAGCATACATAGGGACGGACAGACAGCGACAGAGACTTTGTTTTATACTATGTAGTGATGATATCTAATGGGAGAGGCCATTGGCTCCCGAAACACAGTCTTTATTACTAGTTCTAGTCTAGTATTTAAATTTGTAAAATGCTCAATAAATTAATTTGTATTTGTATGAGGTATTTCTGTCCACAGATGTTTCTAAGTTTCTCTCAGAAGACGGCAGGCGGAGAGCCGCGGCCGGCGGATGACCTACACTCTGTCACTGCGCTTTAGCTGTATTGTTCACCTCTGTTTAAGAATAGGTTTATTGTGTACCTTATTGTTAGTAACCAACTTCAAAAAATGAGGAAGGCTCTTAATTCATCATTATCATCAGCCAGAAGACGTACACTGCTGAACTTTTAAGGGGACTGTTCCCGTCTGCAGCTCTCTAGCTCGCACATTTTCACATTATTGAAGATATAAAATCAATAAGTGTGAATTTCCAAAAAGTAAGAAAATCATGTATTATATATAATATATATATATATAGTATATATATATAATCAGGTATTTGTGACCAGATTTTCAAAAATTATTTTCTTATAAATTTACTGTAGATTACAACATGTTACTTATCTGATTAATTAGCTAATGTTTAAGATTTTCAGTTAGAATAATACTTCAATCAATAACAAATAAAATTTAAAAGCACTTTCAGTTTTTCTCTTTCAAATTTTTCGGGCGTATTTTTCAATTACATTTTTCTTTGATATCACCCCTGTATTTCGGCGAACAAAACAGAACAATATCAATTTTCCGTTTTTCTGTTTTAGCGAGACTAACGAACGGCAATTGATTTTTATGTAATACTAGCGACCCGCCCGCCCGGCTTCGCACGAGTGTAATTTACGTGCGAAGCCGGGGCGGGTCGCTAGTTATATAGAAACCTTCCTTGAAGATTTATCTAGCTGATGGTGAAAACCGCATCAAAATCCGTTGCGTGGTTTAGGAGGAGTAGGCGGCCATACAGACAGACGCGGAAAGCTACTTCAATTTATACTATGCAGAGATAATATACCAACATGTAACAATATAACATTTATAATAATAAATAACATAAACAGAATATTTGAACATGAAGTTACTACAAGAAATTGTAAGCTAAATAATTAGTAGTAAGACAAAATAATTGTAAGCTAAATATAAGTATAGGTAGTTGATGTTACCAGGTAGATATTATTGTGTTATTTTGTATTCTTGCCATTATTTGTGTTTATAGAGAAATCATTTTATATAAGGGGGAATGTACAATGTGTTATTCCGCATCCTCTTTTTTACATAGCACCTAGTAAAAATACTAAGTAAAGCCAGTAGGTAAAGCCCTAAAATAATTTCAAAGGCTTCGACTTAAAAAATCTATCTTATTTTCTACTGAAGAGGGCTCAATTGACCTTACAAGCAGTTTCAGTGTTATTTGCGATAGTGTCGCCCCCATTAATTCCTTCATACTTTACCTTAGACCATTATGTATCTAGGTACAGCGGGTTAGAACTACGGCAACCTATTTTAAGCGATTCTCTTTAGGTGATGCGAAAAGTTGCGCGACCGCAAACCATATTTCGGTGCATTAAGATTCACGTTCTCGTGATTTTCCGCATAGCGCTGTTTCGAGCCTGCGTTAAGGCTTCACCACTACCCGGGTAGGTAGTGGTGAAGCCTTAACGCAGGCTCGAAACGGTTACACAAATCCCGTAGCTTATAAGAACACTAAAAATGCAATACGTGCGCTCTGTGATATTTTAATAATGTACGTACCAATGGTTTATTTAATAAACGGTTTATGGAATATATATTTTTTGTTTTTCATTCAAAACTACCTGGAATAATGAAATAATAGCATAAGACAAAATTAATGTATGTAAGCAAATATGAAAGACAGACAGATTATTATAAAGGTACTGACAGGCGTGCTCAAAAAAAGCATGCTAATAAGCTTGCTTAAAATTAGCATGCTCTGCAAACTGTTCACATTTGCCAGAAATAAGCATGCTTGTTTTAAAGCATACTCCTAAATAGGCATGTTCAAAGCAAGAGCAAACATATTCAGACGTGCTCGGATCACGCCCCCCCTACCCGCGCCTCAGGTAGCATGCTCGAAAATCAAACGTCGTTTGATTTTTGAGCACGCTCTAAATAAGCATGCTCATTACATTACACACGTGCTACTAATGAGCACTTGCTCAATAAAAACATGCTTTTGTGCTAGTAATGAGCACGTCTGTCCGTACCTTAACACCGGCTTGCACTCACGATGATGTTTTATCGGTCGAGACGATCGACCAGTTTCGGAGCCATTAGAGCCCCTTCCGATAAATATAAGAAGCATCTTGCACTGCAGGTAAATTTAAAGCAACAGTACCTACTTCAAAATCTCTCCTCATAACTTCAGTACATATTTTGAAATAATGTTTAAACTTTATATAATCATTAATATCTAATTTTTAAGTTTTTGGGCTTACAAAAAAAACATGTATATATCTAAATATTATTTTTTGCAAGTAAGCCATTCCTAGCGGTAAATTTAAATAATTCTGTAAGTAATCTGTGAATAGTGCTGTTGGCTATATTATTGTTAAGTTTATTAATCTATCCACATTGTTGTACATATTATAATATGTCTGTTTACTATTCCTTAATAAATAAATTAAATAACACCGTAAGTGCAAGCCGGTCTATATAATTCATAATGAATCCTCACGCGAGTTTAGATGGAAAGACAGACATATCAATGACTGGGACAGGGATCAATGGCGCAAGGGAGAGGAAGCCTATAACCCAGGATTGGGTTGATATACGCGGACGATGATGTACCTACCTACCTACTGACAGACATTGACATGCACGTCTCCTTCCACCCGCGCCTCATGAAGCGTGCTTGAAAACAAATGCTTGCTTTGCTCCTAATAATGAGCGTGCGCATTACTATACTAAAATTACCATCTGAGTCGTCAGGTCATAAATCATTGCTCATCTCATCTCGCTCGCACCCACATGTCATATCTGTCTATCTCGCTCGCACTTACAGGTCTTATGGTATGACGTTTATTGCTCGACGACTCAATTGGTAACGCGGTGACTATAGCAATGTTGTACACAAAATGTTACTGGAGTAACATATAAATAAGTAAAATAAAATAAATAAAAATTCCGAACATGTTTGTACGCATGGTCATCTGACCCCAAACTAAGCTTAGCTTGTGATATGGCTGCCAGAGACTTATATACATACATATATAGTTTTAAATACATACTTAAATAGATATTAATTAACACCCAAATATAGAACAAACACAAATGTTCATCATATGAATGTTTGTCCTGGGTGGGAATCGAACCCACGCCCCCAAGCTCAGAAGGTAGGTTCACTAGCAACTGGACCAACGGGCTATCTAAATGAGCATGATTTTTGAATTGTTCATATGATTTCGTACGAAAATACTTATCATGCGGAATGATGCAAAGTAACTGACTTACTTTCGAACGAAATAGCAAACAAAAGTCGGAATTTTGAAATTATCATATCACTCGCTATAACGTGACGAGTAGTTTGAAACATTCTAATTTGCTCTCTAGCAATAGAAAATCTTCCATTTCGCATAATATTTTCGTGTGAAATCATACGAGTGTTTCTAAAATCGAGCCACTGCAAAACTTGAAGTCTATTGTCGCTGTCCTTCGAGAACAAAATAACAACCGCCATTGTCTTAGTTTTATTGTTATCTGATATTTGAATTTCATGAACACCTCTCTATACAATTTTTTTCAATATTATTCTTGCTGTTATTTGTGAAGCTATATTTTTTTATGGTTTTCAAAGTTCTTCGTACTCTATTTAGTTACGCGATTAAGTGACCAGTCGATGTTTTTTTCATTTATCAAAAAGTCAAAATTTGCGGCAATAATATTTTTGTACAAATTATTCAATAAAATTATAGAGTTATGTACATATATTGTCATTTTATGATACAGTACGCTACGTCGATTCAGCGTTTCTTAAATGGTGAACGAGAAACCACACTATTTTTAGGGTACCTCAACAGGAAAAAAGGAAATCACTTTATTGTCTGTCTATCAAGACCCTTTTTCAAGTTCAAATTCAAATTTATATTAAATACTCGTGTCTACGACGGTTTCTTTCAGCTGTGAAAAAATCAAACATGTAAGTCAACGCGATCAAAAGACGCGGTACGGGTATGTCTCATATTTTGCAATTTCACAAGGGAATCAAAACCTACACGGTACTTCCCGTTGACCTAGAATAATTAAATTTGGATAGAAGCAAAGTCTCACAGCACATAATTTATAAAGGAAAAAAAATCAAAAGTTGTTCATTTGAAGTCAAAACACTTAAAAAAACGTTTTTGCTTTTACAAACTTAAATGTTGAGCACCTGTTTACCAACTACAAAGTAAACTTTGTCCATCAATATTTCAAACTTTTAAACTTTTTTCGTTGATACTTGATTCCCGGGGTGGATGAACTAACTACATACATATTTATTACGTTTGTACGTTTTTTTTTTCCTGGGCAAGTGCCTTTATTAACTAAACAAAATACAAGCTAAAACTAAAACTACAAATACAGTTAGACTGCCCATAGACCGTTGAAGGTCTAAAGACAATCCAAATGCTCAAGCCCACTACCAGTTGGCAGCGTACCCAGCATGCTGGCGGCATTACCACGTTGAATGGCAATGCTTATGCGTTGAGCCAGAAACACGCCAGCATTTTGGTCACGCGTCGCATTAACCAGGCGCTCTGAAAGATTTTTGAAAATGAGGTGAGCTCCCGGTCCCCATTAATAACTATTAAGTATCTTAAAATTATATTAGATTTTTTCTATTTGTATTTTCATTCAATAAAGTACAAAAATTATTTTGTTAAAGTGTTATTCAAGTACGTAGTCTCTACTAAAAAGTAATAAATTAGACACAATAGGTATAATAATTACTCTTGTATTTTATTACATTAATTGATATAATTATGTAGATGACGTAAATAGATACGGAAAATCAAAAACAAAAACGATTCCCACAGATATTTAGTAGATAGGTGCATTCGACTTAGGTAATTTTTCAATTGTTTATTTCAGCTTCTGGGTAAATTATATTTATTAGAAGGTAAATTATTCGTTATAGGGTTCCTGAAAAGGAAAAAACTAAACCCTTGTTATAGGATCACATAGAAGGATAGGAGGTTCTCGAATGGAGACCACGGACCGGTAAGCGCAGCGTAGGTCGTCCATCCGCAAGATGGACAGACGACCTTTATGAGACCGCAGGGAAACGCTGGATGCAGGCCGCTTCCAACCGGCCCTTTTGGAGATCAATGGGGGAGGCCTATGTTCAGCAGTGGACGTCTTCTGGTTGATGACGATGATGATGTGTTTTAAATTAATTTTTTGGTAGGCTTACTTGATTTATATGACTTGATTTATATTACCATAATTATTACGGTATTAGACATTAAGTGACAGTTAATTGAGTTTAATTTAATGAATTTTATTTATAATCAGCTGAAAGTAGGGATATTGTAGCTGAACCTACACTATCCCCGAGTGCAATAGGCATTTTTTAATGGGGATACTTACAAAAACTCCAATAACGTAACCCAAGGTGTAAAAAAAAGATTTACACCCGTGCGAAGCTGTGGTGCGTTGCTAGTTTTATATAATAATATTATTATTTCATTCTGTACAATTTCTAATTTCCGATTGACTGTTGTAATTTTCGTTGTGTGCCGTTTTAGTTAATAAACAATAAACAATTAGTTGTTAGAATCAGCAGTGCAGCGATTATGTGTAACCGACCGAGCACGTGGCTGGCACGGACGGCCCGTTGCTCTGAACTTGGCCTGACACACAGCCGTGACGTGCCTGTGTCTAATTTTTTCGGCGTGTTTTTGAGCTATTTAAAAGAGAGTTTGCGAAAAGCAGTTCAGTTTCATAACCTAGGTTGATCCTGAAGGTGTTATCTCTACGTGAAGCGCAAATACAATTTGTCAAGAGAAAAAAAAAAGATGTTTGGTTTTGTAGCGTTGTTGTTTTTAATTTTTCTTTGGTACACCATTAACACCATGATCAAGCCGAAAAAGTTTCCTCCAGGTAAGTACCAATTTTTTTTTCTACTTACTACTATCATTACAACGTGACTCTATAAACAACGTGCCATTGAAAATACGCAAAACCTCAAACATCATCATCGTCATCATCATTTCAGCCGTAGGACGTCCACTGCTGGACATAGGCCTCCCCCATCGATCTCCAAAAGTGCCGGTTGGAAGCGGCCTGCATCCAGCGTTTCTCTGCGGTCTCTTTTAAGTCGTCTGTCCATCTTGTGGGTGGACGTCCTAAGTAATGCCGCCAGCATGCTGGGTACGCTGCCAACTGGTAGTGGGCTTGAGCATTTGGATTGTCTTTAGAACTTCAACGGTCTATGGGCAGTCTAACTGTATTTGTAGTTTTCGTTTTAGCTTGTATTTTGTTTAGTTAATAAAGGCGCTGTCAAAAAAAAAAAATATGCTACGAACTCGATTGTGATGTCATTTTCGTAGGCTTCGAACACTACTGGGTTCTAGTATCACTACTAGGTAGTAGATCTGTGCTGAATACCAATTTGAAAACTCGATTCATCGTAAGTGAAGGGATCTGCGAGTTCGCTTGCGTGAGATGACTTTATACAGAATTGCAATGCTGCCCATTTTACTATCGGACTGCCAAAGCGGGCACGAAAAATTTACATCGTTTTATGGTTGATATTCCGAAAACCCGTACCGCGCTTTGATTCTACATTTATTGTGCGAACTGCTAGTCTGTGGAATTCGATGCCTGAATGGGTGTTCCCCCATAGTTACAATCTGGGTGTCTTCAAGTCGAGAGTGAATCGGTTTCTTCTAGGCAAGCGTGTTCCATCGTAGACCGCATCATTGCATAATGATGAGTACAAAGATCTCTTTTCGGCTTAGTACGGTATCAGCGTTGCCAGTTTTTTTTTTGCCAAGTCGGGATTTTGGAACTTTTTGAGTGAAAAAAGCGGGATTCTGTCGTCGAAAACGGGACATACTAAAAAAACTTATATAATCAGTAGTTTTTCATATATTTATCTTTTTATTTAAGTTCAAATTCCGTTTACGTGATAATAGATAGCAAAAATAGCCATAGAAAATGTATTTTAATAAAAATATGATATTTTAAATCAGATTTACCCTATCGTTAAATAGTTGAGTCTTAGCGCCTATCTTCATTACGCGCCGGGCGGGCGGTCTGTCCACACTTGTCTGTGCCACCCGCCCACACTTCCTCAGCACGTTGCACGCACGGTCGATTTAAAATCCCCGAAAAGCGGGACTGCGCGGGACATTTAATTTTGATTTAAAAATCTGGACATCTGGCAACGCTGTACGGTAAGTATACAGCGTAGCCCTGTATTACGTGTGTGTCTGTAAGACTAAAACTAATTTATTTGCAGGCCCCAGGTGGTATCCGTTCGTTGGTAGCTGTAGCGTATTACACAAATATAACAAGCAGCATGGATCTCAGTTCAAGGCTCTGTTGGAACTGTCAAAGGAATATTCCACAGAAGTGCTCGGCCTGAAGCTTGGAAGTGACCGCGTAGTAGTCATTTTCGGAGAGGAGAATGTCCGCCAAGCTTTTACTGAGAAATCATTTGAAGGTCGTCCAGACAGCTTTTTTATCAGATTGAGATGTCTTGGCAACAGATTGGGTAAAAGAAAATTTATAATACTAAACTTACAGCTTTTAGAGTTCCGTACCCAAAGGGTGTAAACGGGACCCTATTACTAAGACCACGTTGCCTGTCTGTCCGTCTGTCTGTCTGTCTGTCCGTCTATCTGTCTGTCCGTGTGTTCGTCCTACGTTTTAACGGCTGTATCTTTCGAACCGTAATAAATAGCCAATTGAAATTTTCACGGAATAATTATGTAATTTTACGGCAGAGTCACGTTTCGTTTTATGCCTAAAAATTGAAATAGGTAAAATGAAACCTCAAACCTCTTACCTAAATTAAATGATGACATTTTGTAATACGCTCGTACTCCCCTTGACAAAAAAGACTCGATTGGAGGATTTATATGGCTTCTACGACTGAACTTGAAATTTCTTCTACGTTTCCACCACCATTAGGAGATTTGTACCTATTCCACTTCGATCTTCAATATCGGTCATGGAAATCAAAAATTATCGTCATCATCAGCACATTTTCTCATGTATTGGGATTTCTTACCCATTTTCAACACACATTCGCCGTTTTCTTCAATACGGCTTGTAAGATTCGATTATTTTTGGTCTATTTTTTTGTGTAATTTATTTCAATTCATTGTTCTAATAACATATCTTATAGCGACCATGACTGTCTTGGCAATTTATTATTTCTGGCTCAATACCTACCTATATACCTATACCTATTTTAGGTGTGACATTTACCGATGGTGATCTTTGGCGAGTACACAGACAATTCGCAGTAACCCAATTAAAAAATGTTGGTTTTGGGAAGAGTATAATGGAAAAAGAGATTCAAAATGAACTGCTGGTTGTATCGGACTATCTAAAAATAAATAATAAGCAAATAAGTCCAAGTGAATTCGTGTCTCAAGCAGCCATGAACGTACTATGGAAGTTCGTAGCGGGTAAGTATTGTTAGACATAATTATTATGTTTGTTTACCCCCTCGTAAACTAATACTTGATAGCCCGTTGGTCCAGTTGGTAGTGAACCTACCTTCTGAGCTTGGGGCATGAGTTCGATTCCCACCTAGGACAAACATTTATGTGATGAACATAATAAATAAACATTAAGGGACATTTTTCACACACGGTCATCTGACCCCAAACTAAGCAAAGCATGTGATATGGCTGCTAGAGACTGATATACATATCTATATATATATATATATATATATATAGTTTTTAAATACATACTTGAATAGATATTAACAACCAGATATTATAGAACAAACACAAATTTTATGTTTGTGCCAGCAATTAGGCGTCCTTTCAAAAATATATCTGTTTCGTTCTGGTAACTCAGAGTTTTCTTTGAGTCGGGTAACAACAATTTTGGAATATGATTAAAATTGTATTCGCTTAAGTTAAATTAGCACTACTTCTATGCTACTAGTCCTTATTCTGTGAACCTTCGATCAAGAAGAATGTACATTACATTTTTGTACATTCTTGATCGAAGAACAACAAGCTGTGAACAGTGGGCTTACTCTTGACACTCGATTTCAATCGAATTTGGGATTGGGATCGAAAACATGCCATTTTGGTACTCTTGAATTGTAAACTATCGCACGATTGGAACCGATAATGGTGGAATTTTATGGAAATAAATAAAATCGACTCAACTCGACGCTTTCGGTACTCCTTACGCGATTGAAGAGTACCAAATGGCATGTTTTCGATTCCAATCCCAAATTACGATTGAAATCGAGTGTCAAGAGTAAGCCCACAGAACACAACTACACGGAAATTATGTTTTTATGTAATTATTCTTCTTTATGTTTAGGTGAAAAGATTAATGAAGAGAAATGGGAATTCATGCGAGAATTATTCAAGAAGCGATCAAGTGCATTTTCATTGGCAGGTGGATTATTGAACGAAATGCCGTGGTGTAGATTCCTTATCCCACATCGTAGCGGGTATTCGCTGATTAAAAAATTAAATGGTCAAATGTCAGACATTTTAGAGGTAAAGTGCTCTCTATAGTTTGGAAATGTCGGTACGTCTGTGATTGCTAAAGCTAAAGTACAGGTGCAAAAAGATTGTAGCTGAGTAGTTTCTAGAAAGTAGCTAGAATTAAGATGGCGGGCGTCACCAACGGTATAAGTTGCAAGGATAGCTCAAGAATTCCGAAACCAACAGGAAAGCAACCGTAGCGTGCTCGGGACGTATACCCGATGGCGCAGGTTCGAATCCTGCCGATAGTCAAACTATTAGATTTTGTCTCTAACATTTTATCAGTTTGTCATTTTACATAATACCTCATTCATTACCTATCAATACCTCGTCATTGCCTAGGTATAGGCAAGATGGATGTGGGAGGCCTATGTCCAGCAATGGAAGTCCTAAGGCTGAAACTATAATGAATGGGTTTTCCCCGTCAGGTACAATATGGGTGTCTTCAAGTCGAGAGTGAATCGGTTTCTTCTAGGCAAGCGTGCTCCATCGTAGACCGGATTTTGCAGCCAAGCGCAAGCATACTATCTATTAAAAAAAATGCCTAAATCTGGATACTCAATACTCAATACTCAATCATTTATTACATAATTATTATAAAGTTCACATACAGATGTTAGGTAGCATGTTTAAATTAGGTAATACATAACAATAACCCTGATTGGGTATGGCAATATAGTGCGGAGCGGATGAAATCGTATACCTTAGCATTATAAATAATACTTACCAAAGTTTCATACATTTCCGGTAACATAAAATACCTTTGATTTGAGGTCTCATAATTATATCATATCATTATAATCAGCCTTTTAACAGTCCACTGCTGGACTTTTAGCCTAGCCCGGATGATTGGGCCATATCCACCACGCTGGCCCAGTGCGGGTTGGTGGATTCACATACGCCATTAAATTCCTTCTCCGTACGTATGCAGGTTTCCTCACGATGATTTCCTTCACCGAAAACCCAGTCGTATGAAAATCCGTACATAATCTCCAAAGAGCTCATTGGTACGGCACCAGGGGTTTGAACCCGCGACCTCACGCTTTCAAGTCTAGCGATCTCCCAAATGGGCTACCACGGCTATTTAAGGTCTCATTTAGTTTTATTTTTACTCGTATCTATTTTGTTATTTTGTTCAGGAAGCCGTAGAAAAGCATAAAAGAAAGGAAGTGGAAGGACAAGATTTCATGTATTCTTTTCTGGAGGAAATGTCTCAAGGCAAGGAAACTTTCACAGGTATGAAATACTACTACTTATCTCTGGCCGCGTATTTACAGTTTTCCAATATTCTAACGTCGCCCACGTCACTTTAGAAGCGGAGAAGACAAGTTAGAAAGTTGATAACTTTTGAAATGGAGAAGTTGGGAGGTGCATCAAGTGGACATACTTGAACGGAGGGGTTGATCAGTTTTGTGCTCATTTTTTTTTTATTATAAATATGCCTGATCTTGGCCGCAAACTCGCCTGATGCGGCCTATGATGGAGCACGATTGCCTAGAAGAAACCCATTATTATACTGTGGTTTTGTGCAGTTTTTACTTATTGTATGGACTCATAGGTGGATTTAGGGGGCACGTGCACCCCCCACCCCCCGACGCTATTTTTGTGTACTGTGGAGATTCCATCACAGTACATACTAAGAAGCAAATCAAATTATCAGAGTTGTTAATATATATGAATAAAATAACAGAAGAACATGATTGAAACTTGTCTATTTCTGGCTGGAATTGCGAATTTTTTGCCCGTCCGCCCCTTGTGTCCCCATTTCTATCCTAGAACATCCCTAGTCTACTCTAGAACACCCCTAGTCTACCCTAGAACACCCCTAGTCTATCCTAGAACATTAACCTGCACACTGCTTAATAACTCACTTCTATAACTTTTCTTGATATTTACAGAAGAACAACTTAAAACAGTTTGTCTCGATTTGCTTATTGCTGGTTCACAAACTACGAGCAACACTCTCGAGTTTGCCTTCTTACACCTATTGAGAAATAAATCTATTCAAGAAAAAATACAACAAGAAATTGATCAGGTTATTGGCAACAGGATACCATGTTGGGCTGACAATGCCAAGTGAGTAATAGATAAGGCATATCCAAGTTATAGGTATATATTATTATGATCAAACCCTCAGTAATTCGTCGTTTATAAACTGATTTGGAAAATTATTTGTTTATTTGACATCATTAGGTAGGTATCTTTCAGGTTCGTCCTATAGACATTTCTTCAAATTTGGTTCAGCAGTTTGGTTTTTTTATCAAAATAACTAGAAAATATATGTCATCTAAGTAATCATTGCGTATTTACTAATTTTGAAGTAGGGTTTTATATTAATAATGGGGATTGCCCAAATTTTCTGACCTTATATAGTTTTATGTTATTTTCTATAAATAAAGACTATTTAAGGATAGGTACTAATTTGGATAAATTTGTTTTTTTTACGGTAGTTATTTATTTTATTTTAGTAAGATTGTAATTTTATTATATATGATGACGTCACCGTTGGCGTTATGTTTGTTTGTTTATATGTCTATACAAAAAAAACTTACCCGTCATATTTTCATCTGTCAATGTCATTAGTTGCACAGTGATTTGTCTTTTTTGTTTGTTTGTGTAAGATAAAATTTAAAATAACGCCAACGCTGACGTCATTCAAGGGTTAATTCATTTCACAATATTTTATTTAGGACAACTAAAAATCCATTGGGTTAGTACAAACAAAACTTAAAACTATTGTTAGATGAGAAATACAAAAATTCTAATAACAAAAATAATGTAGACTTAAAAATATTTTACGCACCTTCGGAACTTCTGCACTAATAACGAAGAAAGAAATAATATACTTCCTACTCAGTCATCACCCGCACAAAATGCCCGAGTAAAGGCGCGTGAAAATCTTCAGCCACTAACTTTAAGATATAAAAAAAAGATATAAGATATAAGAAAGATATAAAAAAAACCTCCTTTAACATATTGCTCCGACTTCAATTAAATAAATAATAATAATAATAAATATCTGGGACATTTTTGCACACACGGTCATCTGACCCCAAACTAAGCAAAGCTTGTAATATGGCTGCCAGAAACTGATATACGTACATATATATTTTTAAATACATACTTAAATAGATATTAACACCCTGAAGGTCAATCATATTTAATCAAAAATTACCGTCTTCAGCGCTTCTGTTTAAAAAAAATTATATCATAGTGATCTGTAAGTCTATTGCTCGAGATGGTTTTGTAATCACAATCCATAAAAAAATATGAACATCCCCATTATTGGTTTTGTATTGTCTTTCAGATTAGTGTATACTGCGGCCTATATACTAGAGTTACAACGGTATTATACTATAGCTCCTCTGGCTGGGCCGCGGCGCGTGCTTCAAGATACTGTAATAGACGGGTATCTAATACCTAAGGAGACGACTGTTCTTATATCCGTTGGTGACATCCACGTCGACCCTGCACTGGTGCCAGACCCGCATCTCTTTAAACCTGAGAGATTTATAGATGAACGTGGAGTGTTAAAAAATTTACAGCACATGTATTTCTTTGGATTAGGTGAGTTATATTGTTTTGCTTTGTTTTCTTGTGCTTTTAAGTTTTACAGCATGACATAACATTAGTTTTTTCGAGATGTTTTATACATCGTGCATTTGTTAGTATAGTTATGGATTTATCTTGTTGTAGACCAATGATAACCAAAAATAAACCGAGTTAGTTAAACCGATGAGTGAGCACAAAGATATTAGTTAAAACGATGAGTAATCACAAAGGTAGGTATTAGTTAAAACGATGAGTGATCACAAAGATATTAGTTAAAACGATAACTAATATCTTAGTGCTCTCTCATCGGTTCACCTAATATATTTGTGCTCACTCATCGGTTTAACTAATATATTTGTGCTCACTCATCGGTTTAACTAATATATTTGTGCTCACTCATCGGTTTAACTAATATATTTGTGCTCACTCATCGGTTTAACTAATATCTTTGGGCGTACTCATCGGTTTAACTAAGTTTATAATTATAACTAGCGTCCCACCCCAGCTTTGCACATTAATTATACCCGTGCGAAGCCGGGGCGGGTCGCTAGTTGTTTATATGTTCCGGATCTTGGTGTTAGTTGTCTCTGTATGGGACACACACACATGAAACAAGGAGACCTATGAGTTTGTTACACTATAATATATTATTTTGTTTCCAGGTCGCAGACGATGTCCCGGAGAACCTTTGGCGAAACTGTTCGTCTTCCTCATGTTGGTCGGTATTTTGCAAAAGTATACAATCGAATGCTCAAACGGGGTGATGCCCTCAGACGAGCCCGTGATAGGGCTGCTTGCTTCACCCAGACCTTTTATAGCTAATTTTGTGCTAAGAAAATAGACATAAAAGGCATTCCGAAAGATTCCGTGGTTATTTTAACGGCCACTTATACCAAATTTGACGGTTTTAAATCCATTTTATTCACTTAAATTTCAATATTTAAACTGGAAAAAGTTTGAGTTTATGATTTGGGTCAAAAACAATGGAATAAATTTTCCTCGATCAAAAAAAAAAACTGAAACAAAGTCGATTTAGTTTATTTTTTTCGTTTTGTGCTCTAATGAAAGCTCGTAACAATCTGGAAATGCATGTACTGTAAGGAGAATAGTTTCGTTTTTTAGTGAAATTAAAAGCGTAAAAAGGTCACGAGAATTTGCGCGCACCGCGCTCAGTACCGCGTCAGGCGTCAGGGCCTCCTGACTCTTGCGTGGCAAAATACATCGTCGCTATATCTTGGCGGGGGCTGAGGGAGCGTTTTGTTGCCTACGCGACTCGGATAACAGGCCGTTAAGCGGTCTTTAAAAATACTATCGAGTCTTGACACACAAACATGATCTGTTGCTGCGTAAAAGAGTAACAAACAAACACACTTTCGTGTTTATAACATTAGTATGATTTCTAAATTTATCTGTAGTCGATTAGATGATGAAACAACATTACAATACAAGCTTTATGTTTATGTATGTAAGGTACAAATCTTGCGAGCCTAATTTGACCCACTTCCCGGCGTTCAAGTAACTAGGATGCTGGAGCTTTTCTGATGGAGTAGAAAGGTGGTCATAGGAACTAATGAACGTAACCAGATAACCCCATCGTGTTTGGGCTCTTTGGAATGGTCTTGATGAGTACCTACTATACCCCTAGGTGATATTCAAGGTCTGATGATAGAGTCGAAAGGTGGTACTGAACGCAACAAGTTTCTTCATTAAAATATGTTAAATGGATATTTAATAAATTAAATATGCAAAGGCTTTTTTATTTATATTACATGGGAATTACTTACGTCGGTCACTCCGACTCAAAGAAGTTAATGTACGTAGTACATTTACATCGATGCTCCGACTATAGTTTCAACCGCATTAGGCAGTGAGTAATTCCCGTGTAATATAAATAAAATATGTGAAAATTTGCATTTTTATTATAGAAAATGACGTGCATTTTCTGTAATAAAAATGCAAAGGCTTGTTTAAAAAAACATTTGACGATTAACTTTAAGGTTGTTGTCAGAGTTAGATTCGGTTCAGAAAAGATGTTGGTACCTACTTACTCTCTCTACAGCAGGCCTAGCACGGGCCGTGGACATATTGTCTTTCCACCGTTTTTATCCCGCGAGAAAAAGACAAACGTATCCATATTCTAGCTCTGTCGCATCTAGGCGTGGATAAAAACGGTGGAAAGACAATTTAACCACAAGCCATGCTAGGCCTGCAGAAGAGGTGGTTACACTGTATAGGGACGCACCATGTATCTAATTATAGAAGGTTCTGAATAAAAAAAAAACATACTGTTCAAGTATTTCATTCTGAATTAAGACCACTTAGGGCTCCCGCACACGGGCCACCGGCCACAACCACAAAACGCCGCCACTGGCATATTTCCTGTAATTTTCGTACATTTTATATGGAGTCGCCGCACACGGTTGGCGCCGGTGGCGGCCACACGCTACAGCTTCTCGTGCTTCTATAGCTTCTCGTGGCGGCGTTTGTGGCTGTGGCCGGTGGCCCGTGTGCGGCGACACTTAGGCGTTTGATTTAGGCAGACAAATATCAACAATTTGTGGATGCGTAGTTATCCAAAATGATAGATGGCTGATTCATTATAAAATGCGTATTTATTTGCCGGGTAAATTGTGCCGCGAGACGGCTTCGCTAGATGGACATGGGCATCTATCTAAGATGGATATCTATCTAAGATGACAACCCTGCGATTTTTCAAGATCAAGTGAGGGTAGGAGAACAAAACACCCGCTCTTCTCGCCGGACTCACCCGCAGTTTTCAGTCAGCTCGTGACCACGGCCATTGTAACATGGTCGAAACGTCGAGCGAAAGGTACATATTTTTTACCTATATTAAATAATACGTGATAAGTCCCGATAAACATTTAAAACATGTGTTCAAATCGCGAAAGTTTAAAAATTACTATCTAAGATGGACTAAATTAAAATGACATATATAATAACTATTATATATGTTATTAATTAGGTTACCTACAAACAACACCACAATTACAACTAATAAAAGAAAAGCTGAATAAAATCATTTTCTTTTATACTTAGTTGATTGAATCAGGCGAATTCCTTATTGCATTTACAGCTAAAAACTATTTTCTTTTAATCTTCACAGAAGTATTGCGTGTATCTGCTAGTGTTACGTTCAAAACCCTTGTGACAGTGATCAGGATTCTTGGTTTTCATTAAATTTTTACAAGATTATTGCAGGTGTTAGAGCAAATAAACGAATGGAAATAGTGTAATGATTTTCATTGTTCGTGTATGTCCTAAAACTGCTACCAGAACCACCGGATGATGGCAGCGTCCTATTAGTACACGGTAAACGTACTGCGATCCCCAAGCCGCCTGCCAAGCGTGGGGATTATGCCAACACCCCTCTTTGAGAGGGAAGCCTGTGTCCAGCAGTGGACGTTTAATGGCTGCTGATGTGATGTGTGTGTCCACCAGGTTTGTTTCCATGGTCGGACATGTAGAAAGAAACAGCCCTGTACCTACCTGGGCGGTTAGACAAGACCCACTATCTGTTAGCGTTAACGCCTGCGGAAAGAAAAAATTATATGAAAATGACATTGACAATGACATTAGCTTGAGAAATGTTTTCTTAAGCTAATGTCATTTTCATACAATTTCATCTTTTCGCAACCGTGAACGCTAATAGAAAGTGGGGCTTGGCTAACCCCCCTGCACAGATAGTCATAACAGCTGCGATCTACGCGCCGGACCCTTCTGTTAATCGCTAACAATGTAGTGTGTAATTTTCTCATGATTAGACAATTTATCTTACTTCAAGCTATGATGTATTCTGTGCCTCATCAGGTAGCAATGCCTAAAAATTTACATCATAAGCGATTAAGCGAAAGGATGGAGCGAGTTCGCGGATTGAAGATATAGAGGCTTAGGGATCTCAGGGTGTTTCTACAGAGGCGGAGCAAAGATGTGGAAAGAGGAAGGAAAGCAGAAATGTGCAGACTTGTAGCGGAGTCGAAAGTAGCAGGACAATTCGACAATGATACATACATTTTAACCTCGCGAATAGACCGCAACCAGCCTTGGCAGTAGCAGTACGGGACGTGCCGTTACGGCAGGTCTCGGCTCTGAAGCTACTTGGCTTTCATGTGGATCGTGCGTTAAAATAGGATATCCACATAGACGCTTTGTGTTCACGCCTGAGTCAAGCTTGTGTCGCCCTCAGCCGAGTGGCGGTATCAGCTCCTAGGCATGCAGTGCTAAGCTGCTACTTCGCCACGGTTCACTCTATACTAACGTACGGAACTGAGCTGTGGGGAGACGCAGCGGACTCAGAGCGACCACTCATACTGCTGCGCGATTGTTATAGTCAAATGGGATGTGTCTGCCAAACCTTATTTAAGAAGTTGAAAATACTGACGGTAGGTACCCTCTATATTAATATACCAGGGGCCTTACGGACAACAGCTAATTGCGGCACCTAATCCACTCAGTTGGAAAATCACGCGACCGCAAACCGTATCTGGGCGCGATAAGGTTCACGTTCGCGTGATTTTCCAACTGAGCGGATTAGGTGCCGCAATTAGCTGTTGTCCGTAAGGCCTCTGGTCTGTGTGTTCATCCGACAAAACTTGGATAAGTTTGAGAAATTTGGAGCCACACGAGATTATAACACATTAAGACACAAGGGCAGACTGAGAACACCTGCTCACGCACTTACAAGATCCACTAAATCAATGTATATAGGTGGCGCTAGTATATACAACCATCTGCCCGGGAACGTGAAAGATGCAGCTTCCGACAACATATCAAGACATCTATTGATCGATAAAGCATATTACTCTGTCAAAGAGTATATTAATGACAAATTATAATTATATAATACACTATTAGGCCGCCCCTGCTTCGCACGGGCGAAACCGGGATATATAGCCTATGTCAACCGGGGATAGTGCAGCATCCCAACAGTGAAAGAATTTTTCAAATCGGTTCAGTAGTTTCGGAGCCTATTCAATGCAAACAAACAAACAAACAATCAAATCTTTCCTCTTTATAATATTAGTATAGATATAGATAACTAAGTACTTACTAACTAGGTACTTATATATACTTACTAACTAGGTACTTAAACAATGTGTTTGTCTACCGGTGTCGGAGCCTGTAAAATATATGGTAAATTTTATCGACATATTATAATTATTATTTTTTTGCTATCCATTGTGGAATGGCAGCCATTTTTTTTTTTTTTTTTTACGAACCCACAGGCTTTTGTATAAATATTAATTTAGTCATAACTTCCCATGTAAGGGTCCTATTGACACAAAAAAGGTATCATTTGATAGCTGAAAGTATAGGCAATAAAACGAAGTTTTTTTTTTTTTGTCAATCGATAAAAGGAAGAAAAAAATACGAAAAAAAAAAAAAAAAAAAAAAAAAAAAAAACAGCTTTTTAAAAAAAATTTGGTGATCAAAGTATAGTGTTTTTAATTTCATTAAGTAGTACAGCATGTAAGCTTTCTAAAAGATACAGACAATATTGATGTAAGTAAGACAGTTCAAAAGATATGATATGTTGAATATGACTCTAGGTTACTAGCAGTGCTAGCAATAAAAATAAAAAAAAGTTAAAAATATTGACCACTGCATTTATTTAAGCAACAAAATTTAATTAAACAAATAATACAAATGTATCTTAGCCATTGCTCAAAATGACCATTACCCTGTTGTTGTAAGCAGGCAGTTGGTCTAATAGCAACATGTTGTGTTGTGCGCCGGGTCATCTGTTGGTCTTTTCGCAACGCATTCCCTACATGCAGTATTTTTACTACCAATAAAATTCATCTCGAGTATTCGGCACGTCGCGTCGGTATAAACCCTCTGCTTCATTGTACCCCACAAAAAAGAAACAAGTTGGGTGAGGTCGGGTGAGCGCAGTGGCCAAGAGATTGGCCCACCGAGGCCAATCCACGGCGAAAAAAGTTTCGTACATTAACATCACAGCAAAGTGCGCCGGTTCGCCGTCCAGCTGTAGGATCATACCGAGACGATAATCTATATCTATACTAATATTATAAAGAGGAAAGATTTGTTTGTTTGTTTGTTTGCATTGAATAGGCTCCGAAACTACTGAACCGATTTGAAAAATTCTTTCACTGACGGGGAGCTACACTATCCCCGGGTGACATAGGCTATAACTTATACTCGTGCGAAGCTGGGGCGGACCGCTAGTTAAGAAATAAGACGAGGTTAAACATTTCTTAATTTTTATTCGATAAAATGAAGAATAAAAATCAAACAATAAAATAACATATTTTTGAAACGTATTTTTACATACAATGGGGCCGTCCATTAATCACGTGTTTTTTTATTTATTTTTTAACCCCCACGTGATTAATGGTCGGTCCCTGTTCGGTTAAATTTAAAATTATAAAATATTTACAAATTTAAAAATATTGAAAGCGTCAAACTTAGCATGATTATAGTACACACTATAAAGTATAACAACAAATAAAAAATAATGGCCAAGTGGGAGGCGGTGGCAAATTACTGTTCATTATCAAGTTATGCAACGTATTCTGTTACTAGGACGACCTTTAAAAAAATATTTTGTAATAGATTGTATTTTGTTATTTGTAAAATAATTGTATATTTGTATAAAAACATTTTAAAACACTACATTTGTGTACCTTTTTTTATCGATATTCGATGTTTAATAGATCTACACTAGCCGTCACTTCTCTACTCACGCAGGCTCAAGCAGTTCTAGATACGCACACCAACATAAAATGACCACGCAACCAAAATTTTCACTCTGTCCATTATGATAGTACGTTCATGGATCGCTGTATTATAGTATTTGAAGGTGACGTGAGAGTTTTGGCGCCAACGTGGAAAAAAACATGTCGGCTCGTTGGATTATTTTCCTAAACTTGTGTATTTTCGAGTGTTAATGTGTTCTAAATGGTGAATTATTATTCATTAAGTGCTCGTAAACGTACGCGAGTGTGGGTAAGTGATATAACGAGGTGAAACGTGTCTTTTCGTGTTGTTTCCAAAACTCCATAGGAGCCTCTTGTAAAGTTCCCACCACTTTACAGAGGCATGAGTTTAACTTGACCGTGACTTACTTAGCTTGACTCTGACTGTGACTATGACTTGTTTGACGTTATTAAGATTATACAAAACAGAAGAATAGGCGGTATGGCTTTAAAGACTTTAACCTGCCCGATGGGCGAATTATAATATAAAAAAAAATATGAAGGTGACGTTGACAGATTCGGTCAAATAATTACCAATTTTACCAAACCAAATCGCTGTTCGTGTTCGTTCGATATGTCTGCTCATGTCTGCACAGCAATTTTATTATTACGGGCCTAAAGCGTAGTTTATTATATATCTGTGACTAAATTATAACAATAAAAACTATGAGTAACAAAATGTACCGGGCAAATTTAATTTAGTTAATACTACTATAACGAATAGCTTATGTGGAGTTGAGGAGCCGCTACGTACACTACAAAAGCTCTTCTGGGTCTCCAGAGAAGAAAAGTTAACTGGAAGTAGTTTGCTTGTTGTACAAATGCCGAAATCTGTAATATTTCCAGCTCGTCAGTTGTCATAATCTTATCTATGCAAGATTAAATTAATAGTGGGTTAACCAATATTCCCTCTGGCTGCAATCCAATCAATCATGTTTGGAGTTATCAAAGCTTCTCTAGACTGGATCATGTGAGTAAAAACAATCATGCAATTTTTTTAGATTTATTATAGTTAATAGAAAAACGTGTAATATATCACAATATTGCTCATCTTACCTATTCTTGCAGTTATTGTTTATTCATAGTTAATGATTTTTATCGACAAAAGAAATAAAAATCATCAGGAACAGCCTGCGCCTGCATTGTGTAAATTTCGATGATCTGCTGAAGCTATAGTTCTGTATTTAAACTTGTTCCTTAAGGCAGTATCTTTGTGTTATCTCCTTCGTCTGATGGTCTATCCCAATACGTAGCGTTGGCGAAATTGTGGTGACTCCTCCACAAAAGAAGCCATTAAATAAGACTTGAAGTTGATCTTAAATTGTGTATTTGTTTAATTCCAGTTTACTGGTCGTCGCACCGACCCTGTTCATCGGAATCCTCCTGCTATGTGCATTCACTCTAGTACCGTTTGCATTCATATTTGCATCCTGGTATATGAGGATCAAGGAACGGAAGTTGCAGAGAAGGAAACGTGATGGAGCTAACGTGGCGTTCTTCCACCCTTATTGTAACTCTGGAGGAGGCGGGGAGCGAGTGTTGTGGGTCGCTATCAGAGCTTTCCTCACCAGGTATCTCCCTATCATGTTTTACTAGCTGTTTTCCTCACAATGTTTCTTGTAACTTCTGTACATTGGATTAAACAAACGATGATACTAAGTCGAAAAGAGTTATCTATATCTATACTAATATTATAAAGAGGAAAGATTTGATTGTTTGTTTGTTTGTATTGAATGAATAGGCTCCGAAACCCGGGACCCGGATATGTCCGGACCCGGGTATGTCCTAAAACTGCGACCAGAACCACTAGAGGATGGGCAGCAGCATCCTCCTACTTGAATGGTGGAACTTCCTGCGATCCCCAAGCCGCCTGCCAAGCGTGGGGATTATGGCAAACCCCCCCCTTAGGAGGAGGCCTATGTTCAGCAGTGGACGTCTTCTGGCTGATGATGCTCCGAAACCACTGAACCGATTTGAAAAATTCTTCCACTGTTGGGAAGCTACACTGTCCCTGGGTGACATAGGCTATAGGTATTATATTTTCAAAAAACTTATGAACTTTTAAAATTCTAAATTCTGGGTGAGACTGAACAATTATAAGCAAGCTTACCATCAGGCCAGCGAATCACTTGTCTCCTCACTCAGTTGCATTAAAAAAAAACATTGTACATCATAGAAACAACTTCCAGAATGATATCAAACCAGAAATTAAAACTCGTTTTATCTTCATACTCAATAAAGTGTTAATGTAATGTTTAATGTTTAGAAATAACAATACTGGTAACATTTTCCAGATATCCTGATTCGAACATCTTCATCTACACGGTGGAGACAGCTGAGCCGCAGACCATCCTGGATCGGGTCCATAACCAGTTCAATGTGTCCGTTGACCTTGCTCGGATCACTTTCATCCGGCTCAGCCTGAGGCGAGCCATCGAGGCTGACTCCTATCCGTACTGCACATTGCTGCTTCAGAGCCTGGGCTCCATGCTGCTAGGCATGGAGGCTCTGATAAAGTTCAACCCTGGTCAGTTACCATTATTTGTTTACTAGATGACCCGACAAATGTCCTGTCCAAAACACTGTTTTAAACTATCACGGTTGTTCACTAAAGTTATATGATTATTACCTTACCACAACCTTACCATGGTAAATATCCTGTAAATAATCATATAACTTTAGTCCTGACAAATTTCATAGAAAAACGTTCCCGAATTTACCAATTTACTGGGCATCTTTTTCAATTTAATTATTCTTTTAAACCATATAACATTGATACATGATTGATGATTGTGATATAACCTCTCTCTTTTCATTTTAATACGTGAGAGAAGGATGTCAACAATTTTACAGCTGTAAAATTTAGTTTAGTTTAGAGTTCATCAGAATCGATACCAATGTGTTTAATATTGTCCGCAGATGTGTACATAGACACAACTGGGTTTGCGTTCACGTACCCAATATTCAGGTACCTGGGTCAGTGCCCCGTGGGGTGCTACACCCACTACCCGACGATCACTCGCGCCATGATGCGGCGTGTGAAGCACCGGGTGATAGCTCACAACAACGCGGGAGTGATCGCTCGCAACCCTCTCGCCACCTGGCTCAAGCTGCTCTATTACAAGATATTTGGTGTGGTGAGTCCACTGCTGCAGCTAATAATCGATTTTTCACATATACAGGGCTTCATGTACAGGCTAGCATGTGTGCTTTACAATCTGACGGCACCCACACATCATAGATGCCCCGGTGGCTCAGTTGGTAGGGAACCTATCTTCTGTGCTTGGGGGCGTGGGTTCGATTCCCATCTAGGACAAACATTTGTGTGATGAACATTTGTGTTTGTTCTATGTCTGGGTGTTAATATCTATTTAAGTATGTATTTAAAAATATATATGTATATATATCAGTCTTTGGCAGCCGTATCACAAGCTTTGCTTAGTTTGGGGTCAGATGACCGTGTGTGCAAAAATGTCCCAGATATTTATTATTATTATTATTTATAGATCAGTGGAAATCGCACACTGTGCGATTCACACGATCCTTCTTGCCTCATACCTGCAAAATGTGGAATGAGCTACCTTCTACGGTGTTTCCGAGGAGCTACAACATGGGGTTGTTCAAAAGGCGAGTTAATCGAGTTCTAAAGGGTCGGCAACGTATTTGTGATGCCTCTGGTGTTACAAGTATCCATAGGCGACGGTGACTGCTTACCATCAGGCAGCCCGTCTGCTTGTTTGCCACCTATGGCATAAAAAAAAACCCCGTTCGTTCCTCGGTCCTGCACCTAGTAATCGTATTTATTTGGTATGTGCAGTTTTGATGCCATCTCTCAATCGTATACCTATAAGGAAATCGGTATGTCCAAGAACCTCAAAAGTTCAAAGACATGACATTTACCAACTGGACTGGGCCAGCATGATGGATTAGGGCTCATCCTCCTTCTGAGAGATGCCTGTGTTCCAGCAGTAGGAACATCATCATCATCAGCCAAAAGATGTCCACTGCTGAACATAGGCCTCCCCCTTTAACCTCCACACTGAACGATAGCCAGCCTTTTGCATCTACTGGATGCCCGCGACTCTCACAATGTCGTCGGTCCATCTAGTGGGAGGCCTACCTACGCTGCGTCTTCCGGTTCGTGGTCTCCACTCAAAAACATTTCTTCCACATCGGGTATCGGTTCTTCGAGCGATGTGGCCTGCCCATTGCCACTTCAACTTGCAAATTTTAACAGCTATGTCGGCGACTCTGGTTCTTTGGCGAATATCCACGTTTAGGATTCTATCGCGCAAAGAAACTCCGAGCATAGCTCTCTCCATTGCCCGCTGTGTGACTCTGAGTTTTTCCAAAAGGCCAACAGTTAAGGACCACGTCTCAGTACCATATGTCATCACTGGCAACACACACTGGTCAAAGACCCTTGTCTTTACGCACTGTGGTATCTTGGAAAGGGTTACAAACTGTTATTTTCATCACTATGAACAACTTTTACTATGGGACCAACCCTGCGGAAAATTATCAGCTGCTCTATCAGAAAAATATGTATATATTGTAGTAGTGCATGACCATATCAACATTGTATATTATTACAGCTAACCTCTGTGACAGATATTTGAGCTGCTATACAGGGTGTAAGGGGAACACTCTCGGAGCCAAAAGAAGGTAATTTTACTCATCATTATGAACAACTTTTACTATGGTACCAACCCTGAAATCGCGAAAAAAAATCAGCTGTTCCATGCATTTGTCGAGTTTGTTTTTGTCGAGTGTCAATGACCGTTTTCTATAGAACAGTTGATATTTTTTTCGCGATTTCAGGGCTGCTCCCATAGTAAAAGTTGTTCATAATGATGAGTTCAATTACCTTCTTTTGGCTTCGAGAGTGTTCCCCTTACACCCCGTATATAGTTTTATAAATAGATTTTTCCAATATATAAACGTATTTACTAATGTTTGTTTACGAGCTTATAATTATAAATATGTACGTCATCATTTCAGCCATAGTACGTCCACTGCTGGACATAGGCCTCCCTCATCGATCTCCAAAAGGGCCGGTTGGAAGCGGCTTTCATCCAGCGTTTCCCTGCGGTCTCTTTTAGGTCGTATGTCCATCTACTAGTGGGGTGGACGTCCTACTCTGCGCTTCCTGGACCGTGATCTCCATTGCAGAACATTTCGAATGTCTGATAGACACGGGCAATTTGTTCCACATTTCTATTTTTTTTATCTATTAAAAGGCTTGCGTTTGACCGCCAACTCGCCTGATGTTAAGCGACGATGCGGTCTACGATGCACGCTTGCCTAGAAGAAACCGATTCACTCGTGATTTGAAGACACCCAGATTGTAACTATGGGCGAACACCCATTCAGGCAGCGCATTCCACAGACTAGCAGTACGCATAATAAAAGTGGCTTCGTACGGGTTTTAGGAATATCCTACTTAACATTATAAACGCGAAAGTTTGTATGTATGGATATATAGATGTATGGATGTTTGTTCCTCTTTCACGCTGCAACGGAACAACGGATCGAACTGATTTTTTGCATGGGTATAGTTCAAGAGCCAGAGAGTGACATAGGCTAACTTTTCATCATCATTTTTCATCCCTACGCGGGGCGCAGCTAGTATATGATAAGCCGTGGTAGCCTATTTGGGAGACCGCTAGATTTGAAAGTGTGAGGTCATAGGCTACTTTTCATCATCATCATCATCACAATTTTTCATCCCTACGCGGGTGAAACCGTGGGGCGCTGCTAGTCAACCATAAAGCAGTGTCTATTTTGACAACTGTACTGCCAGAAATGTAAACGACTTATCATAAAAAGTTTCAGATCGTGCAGAAGGGCTGTATTTTTTATTTATTTTATTTACATTGCCATATAATGCGTTGTAACATTTAAAGGAAAAATGCACTAAATACACATCATACCCTGTTTATAGGGTGTTGCAAACAGTAAATGTTTTTACTTATTCTACTTAAACCATAGAGTATGTATGATTCTGTATTGTTGCCAGTTGTACGGCGTGGTGGGTCGCTGCGCGCACGTGGTGATGGCCAACGGCTCCTGGACCGAGGACCATCTCAACGACGTGTGGTGCAGCCCCCTCAACACGCACCGCGTCTACCCGCCCTGCGAGGTACACTGACAAACAATACAGGGCTACGCGGAATGGGTGTACCGAGCCGAAAGAAGACCATTATTATAACTTTTTTATTTTTGACGTGACAACGTCTAATAAATCGATGAACGCACGAAAAAGGATGACGCAATTGTCCCGTTACGCTCATTGTCCCGTTAGGCTCATTGTAACGTTACGTTACAACGTCTAATAAATCGATGAACGCCAGCTGCACGCACGAATAAGGATGACGCAATTGTCCCGTAACGCTCATTGTCCCGTTAGGCTCATTGTAACGTTACGTTACAACGTCTAATAAATCGATGAACGCCAGCTGCACGCACGAATAAGGATGACGCAATTGTCCCGTTACGCTCATTGTCCCGTTAGGCTCATTGTAACGTTACGTTACAACGTCTAATAAATCGATGAACGCCAGCTGCACGCACGAATAAGGATGACGCAATTGTCCCGTTACGCTCATTGTAACGTTACGTTACAACGTCTAATAAATCGATGAACGCACGAAAAAGGATGACGCAATTGTCCCGTTATCCCGTTAGGCTCATTGTAACGTTACGTTACAAGGTCTAATAAATCGATGAACGCCGGCTGCACGCACGAAAAAGGATGACGCAATTGTCCCGTTACGCTCATTGTAACGTTACGTTACAACGTCTAATAAATCGATGAACGCACGAAAAAGGATGACGCAATTGTCCCGTTATCCCGTTAGGCTCATTGTAACGTTACGTTACAAGGTCTAATAAATCGATGAACGCCGGCTGCACGCACGAAAAAGGATGACGCAATTGTCCCGTTACGCTCATTGTAACGTTACGTTACAACGTCTAATAAATCGATGAACGCACGAAAAAAGATGACGCAATTGTCCCGTTATCCCGTTAGGCTCATTGTAACGTTACGTTACAAGGTCTAATAAATCGATGAACGCCGGCTGCACGCACGAAAAAGGATGACGCAATTGTCCCGTTACGCTCATTGTAACGTTACGTTACAACGTCTAATAAATCGATGAACGCACGAAAAAGGATGACGCAATTGTCCCGTTATCCCGTTAGGCTCATTGTAACGTTACGTTACAAGGTCTAATAAATCGATGAACGCCGGCTGCACGCACGAAAAAGGATGACGCAATTGTCCCGTTACGCTCATTGTAACGTTACGTTACAACGTCTAATAAATCGATGAACGCACGAAAAAGGATGACGCAATTGTCCCGTTATCCCGTTAGGCTCATTGTAACGTTACGTTACAAGGTCTAATAAATCGATGAACGCCGGCTGCACGCACGAAAAAGGATGACGCAATTGTCCCGTTACGCTCATTGTAACGTTACGTTACAACGTCTAATAAATCGATGAACGCACGAAAAAGGATGACGCAATTGTCCCGTTAACCCGTTACGCTCATTGTAACGTTACGTTACAACGTCTAATAAATCGATGAACGCCGGCTGCACGCACGAAAAAGGATGACGCAATTGTCCCGTCGTTTGTCGTTACAATGAACGAGCGAGCGAAAGGCACGATCGGCTTGAGCTACGATGTCTGTCCTACTTATTAACGGCTGTATCTTTCAAATCGTAATAGGCAGCCAGTTGAAATTTTCACAGAATATGTAATGTTACGGCGGATTATCTAACAAATAATAAAAAAAGTCAAAAAGTATAAACGAAAGGGGACAAAACGTATTTTTGTATTAGTTCTAATGGAAAAACGGTAATACTTACAAGCGTCAAACTTGGCATGATTATAGTACACACTCTATAGTATAACAACAAATAATAAATTACGGCTAAGTGCGAGTCGATGACAAGTTTCTGTTCAGTTTAACTGGTAATTTCGTTATTGAACTTTGTGTCGATACGGAACCCTCAGTGTGCGAGCCCGATTCGCACTTAACGGTTTTTATTTATATATTTTTTTAAGCTGGTTAATCTTATTATGTATATCCATAGAAATTACTTACTAATTTCAATGGAAACATCCACAAACAAACACAATTAATCATGAAACCTGCATATGTTGATCTCCGCAGGTGAGCTCACTGAAGCAGCTGACCTCCCTGGCCTCCGAGTCAGATGAGATCATCATCCTGTCGGTGGCGCAGTTCCGTCCCGAGAAGGACCATCCTCTGATGTTACAAGCCATGTACGAACTGCGGAACTTACTAGCGAAGAACGAACTGCTCTGGAACAGGGTACGTAAATAATATTATAGTTTAAACAAGAATAAATACAGTAGAATTCATATATAACAACTTCGCTTATAACGTCTAACCTATTTTAGCGACGATATTGTTTACTCAAATTAGGTTTCATAATAAATGTACTCAAGAAATAATCCTGCCGTTTTGTGCGTCATCCGGTTAGTACGACATAGTATCGCCGGTCCCTTGAAGGTCGTTATATCCAGATTCTACTGTAGTTTTTTTTCTGGTTACCAGGCTACCGCCAGGGCGGGCACAAAAAATCGACATCGTTTTATGGTTGATGATCCGAGAACCCGTACGAAGCGCTTTGATTCCACATTTATTGTGCGAAATGCTAGTCTGTGAAATTCGCTGCCTGAATTGGTTTTCTTCGTCAGTTACAATCTGGGTGTCTTCAAATCGAGAGTGAATCGGTTTCTTCTAGGCAAGCGTGCTCCATCTTAGACCGCATCGTCGCTTAACATCAGGCGAGATGGCGGACAAGCGCTAGCCTATCTACTATAATACTATAAAAAAAATACATCAGGCGGACCACATACGAGCGGTTGGGGCCGGTTTGTGACAATAAAATATAATAACTTCTTATTTAGTTTAATTTTTATTTTATTTTCCTTGTATATAGTGTTATTGTATTTTTTTGGCACAAGTAAATTATGTCTATGTTTGCGATAGCGGGTAAAACCTAGGCTATGCTAGTTAAAAATCAACCATCATCATCAGTAAAAGACCACTCCTGAACACATGCACCCCTCTTAGAGAGGGGTGTTGCCATAATCCTCACGCTTAGCAGGCGGCTTGGGGATCGCAGTACGGTCACCGTGTACTAATAGGACGCTGCTGCCCATCCTCCGGTGGTTCTGGTCGCAGTTTTAGGACATATTGATATCTATTTTATTATTATTAAATAACTAGCGACTCGCCTCGGCTTCGCACGGGTATGGATATATTGCCTATGTCACCCGGGGATAGTGTAGATTCCCAATAGTGAAATAATTTTTCAAATCGGTTCAGTAGTTTCGGAGCCTATTCAATGCAAACAAACAAACAATCAAATCTTTCCTGCTTTTCTTTTTTGCTTTCTGCTTTGTATGCCAAGTGAGAAGTAGCCGCGCGCGTGCATTCACCTTGAAAAAGACCGCCTAATGCGGTTGAAATTATAATCGAACTGATCGGCTTAATCTTACGTGAATAATTTCCGTGTAATATAAATAAAATGTGTGAAAACTACGCTAGTTTCTATAATAAAATTCAAATCTAATATTAGTATAGATAGAGTTGCGCTTGGCCGCTAACTCGCCTGGTGTAAAGCGATGATGCGGTTTACGATAGAGCATGCTTGCCTAGAAGAAACCGATTCATTCTCGATTCACTCACTAGCTCGATGTAAATTCCAGATCAAGCTAGTGCTGGTGGGCTCGATCCGCAACAAGGCGGACAGCGAGCGCGCCGTCAACCTGCGCGACCTGGCCGCCCACCTGGCGCTGGAGGACTCCGTGCGCTTCCAGACCAACGTGCCGCACGTCGCGCTGCTGGACCTCTACCGGCGAGCCACGCTGGCCATACACACCATGTGGAACGAACACTTCGGCATCGGTGAGTCTTCAACGAGGACTTCCTAGCATTGGCTAAGAAGAATTAAACATCAACTGGTGACAGTAGCCGGCTCGAGGATTTATAAACATTGCTGACTTGAGGACTTTTCAACATTATCAAAGACTAAGGGCTGTGGTCAATAGCTGACTTATCACCATTATCAAATATGATCAAATATTGACGGTTGACAATAGCTGACTTATCACCATTATCAAAGATGATCAAATATTGACGGTTGACAATAGCTGACTTATCAACATTATCAAAGATTATCAAATATTGACGGTTCACAATAGCTGACTTATCACCATTATCAAAGATGATCAAATGTTGACGGTTGACAATAGCTGACTTATCACCATTATCAAAGATGATCAAATATTGACGGTTCACAATAGCTGACTTATCACCATTATCAAAGATGATCAAATATTGACGGTTGACAATAGCTGACTTATCACCATTATCAAAGATGATCAAATATTGACGGTTGACAATAGCTGACTTATCACCATTATCAAAGATGATCAAATATTGACGGTTGACAATAGCTGACTTATCAACATTATCAAAGATGATCAAATATTGACGGTTCACAATAGCTGACTTATCACCATTATCAAAGATGATCAAATGTTGACGGTTGACAATAGCTGACTTATCACCATTATCAAAGATTATCAAATATTGACGGTTCACAATAGCTGACTTATCACCATTATCAAAGATGATCAAATGTTGACGGTTGACAATAGCTGACTTATCACCATTATCAAAGATGATCAAATATTGACGGTTCACAATAGCTGACTTATCACCATTATCAAAGATGATCAAATATTGACGGTTGACAATAGTTGACTTATCACCATTATCAAAGATGATCAAATATTGACGGTTGACAATAGCTGACTTATCACCATTATCAAAGATGATCAAATATTGACGGTTGACAATAGCTGACTTATCAACATTATCAAAGATGATCAAATATTGACGGTTAACAATAGCTGACTTATCACCATTATCAAAGATGATCAAATATTGACGGTTGACAATAGCTGACTTATCACCATTATCAAAGATGATCAAATATTGACGGTTGACAATAGCTGACTTATCAACATTATCAAAGATGATCAAATATTGACGGTTGACAATAGCTGACTTATCACCATTATCAAAGATTATCAAATATTGACGGTTGACAATAGCTGACTTATCACCATTATCAAAGATTATCAAATATTGACGGTTGACAATAGCTGACTTATCACCATTATCAAAGATGATCAAATATTGACGGTTGACAATAGCTGACTTATCACCATTATCAAAGATGATCAAATATTGACGGTTGACAATAGCTGACTTATCAACATTATCAAAGATGATCAAATATTGACGGTTGACAATAGCTGACTTATCACCATTATCAAAGATGATCAAATATTGACGGTTGACAATAGCTGACTTATCACCATTATCAAAGATGATCAAATATTGACGGTTGACAATAGCTGACTTATCACCATTATCAAAGATGATCAAATATTGACGGTTGACAATAGCTGACTTATCACCATTATCAAAGATGATCAAATATTGACGGTTGACAATAGCTGACTTATCACCATTATCAAAGATTATCAAATATTGACGGTTGACAATAGCTCTTATCACCATTATCAAAGATGATCAAATATTGACGGTTGACAATAGCTGACTTATCACCATTATCAAAGATTATCAAATATTGACGGTTGACAATAGCTGACTTATCACCATTATCAAAGATTATCAAATATTGACGGTTGACAATAGCTCTTATCACCATTATCAAAGATGATCAAATATTGACGGTTGACAATAGCTGACTTATCACCATTATCAAAGATGATCAAATATTGACGGTTGACAATAGCTGACTTATCACCATTATCAAAGATTATCAAATATTGACGGTTGACAATAGCTGACTTATCACCATTATCAAAGATTATCAAATATTGACGGTTGACAATAGCTGACTTATCACCATTATCAAATATTGACGGTTGACAATAGCTCTTATCACCATTATCAAAGATGATCAAATATTGACGGTTGACAATAGCTGACTTATCACCATTATCAAAGATGATCAAATATTGACGGTTGACAATAGCTGACTTATCACCATTATCAAAGATTATCAAATATTGACGGTTGACAATAGCTCTTATCACCAGTATCAAAGATGATCAAATATTGACGGTTGACAATAGCTGACTTATCACCAATATCAAAGATTATCAAATATTGACTGTGGAGTTCCAACCATTGATCAATACTTTTTGTTTGTATTTCTTTGTTTCTATATTATCTCATATAGCCTAAACAGCTTGACCAAACTTGATGTGTGAGATGCAGCAATTTGTTTTTTTAATAATCTAGTTGTGTGACAAATGTCAAATCTGACAAATCTCGAGATTTGTGGAAGGAAATTGGGGAGACCTTTGCCCAACAGTAGGACAGTATAGGTTAAGAAAAAAAAATTTATGACGGTATTGTTTGTTGTGACGGGTGTTATCGCACAAAGCGTGGCATCGCGTCGCGTGTGGTATGTAGATCTACACACCCCGCTCAGGACTCAAGCGCAGCAAGTCTATGGACACAAAAATATCGCAGTCTACTCTCTCTATGGCTTCCGCCTTCCGCCATTACGTTGCAATAGAAATGAATCGTTTGTTTTATAAAAACTACATAAGAAATAGACACTAATCAAAAGTTGTAAGATTTAATCAATAAAAAGAACCAAAAACAATGGGGAGACGCACTGCTTATTTATCACGCCAGGTGGCGCATTATCGCTGGTGTTGTTTCACTGTCAAAAGTGTCAAATATCAATAGATAATTTTAGTAATTACATAATAAAAATCGTCTGGTATTAAAACATGCCTCTGGGTAGTGCATTTCAGTGTAAAAATAAAAGGTACATACTATATTCCTTCCGATGAGAAAATATAATATTGATAATTATATTGCATACCTTGCTAAAAGATTCGCTTTTTTACCAGCTAAGGAAGCATTTAACTCTTTTTTTGAGATTCGCTAGTCATTAGAGGAACATTTTACTGTTTAAAAGCAAAGTTTATTGTTTCATTCAAGAGCAATGTTTATAACCTCAAATAAACCAAAAATGACAGCACCAGCGAAGGTGGCGCCATCTGAGATAAGTTTTGCCTGTGGTTATAATAGACACAAGACATGATTTTGTTACTTTTTGGAAATTCACACTCATTGATTTTATATCTTCAATAATGTGAAAATGTGCGAGCGAGAGAGCTGCAGAGGGTATACAGGCCCCTTAAGAAGAAGAATCATTGAAGTATTCAACACCGGCGCCAAGATATTACCCCTAACAACGGGTTCCTCCCCCGCAGGCGTGGTGGAATGCATGGCCGCCGGTCTGATCACAGTCGCGCACCGCTCCGGAGGCCCTCTCGCCGACATCATCGAGCCCGCGCCGCCCTCCAGGACAGGGTTCCTGGCCGCCGAGCCGCGGGAGTATGCGCAGGCCATCCTGGAGGCCATCGCTCTCACCACGGACGAGAGGGACAAGATAGTAGCGGCTGCCAGGTGAGATACCCCGCCCATACACTAGGGCCGCCCACTAAGCAAGTACAATAGGCATGATGTTTTTTTTTTATAAATAATAGCCTTGCGATTGACCGCCTACTTGCCTGATGTTAAGCGATGATGCGGTCTATGGTGGAGCACGCTTGCCTAGGAGAAATTGATTCACAATTTTTATTACTTCAAAAAATCTCTTTTTTTTGGGCTCTAGCCCATCAGCGAAATAAAAATTTAAATTAGTTTATAAATAAATAAGCTATAAGTATTTTACTATCATGCTGGAGAGAGAGCGCACTATACTGAGTTATGACGTCACGCCTCAGGCGCGCCATACAAATGTTATACTAACCCACGCTTTGCGAGAAAGGAACAGAGTCATCATCATCATCAGTCAGAAGACGTCCACTGCTGAACATAGGCCTCCCTCTTTAACCTCCACACTGAACGACAGCCTGCCTTTAGTTTAGGAACAGAACAGAATATATACCCCTCTATCCCCACCTAATGGCACTACCATTTCCAACTCTGGAGGATGCGAAGACGAGATCAGGCGACGTTGTGCTATCACGAGGTCAGCAGTAGAACGACTGGGAAAGATTTGGAAGGACAGGCGTATAACCAAGAAAACAAAGGTTCGTCTAATGAAGTGTCTCGTCTTTCCAATATTTCTCTACGGAGCCGAAACATGGTCTCTGAAGCTGCAAGATCGCCGGAAAATCGATGCGCTGGAGATGTGGTGTTGGAGGCGGCTGTTGAAAATACCGTGGACAGCGTTCCGCACCAATAACTCTATCCTCAAAGAGCTTCATATACGAGATAGACTATCGTCGATTGTGCAGTTGCGAATACTGAAGTTCTTTGGGCATATCTCCAGAAACATGAACTCGATAGAGAGGCTTGTGGTACAGGGCCCAGTAAAAGGCAAGCGTAGCCCTGGTCGGTCACCAACTCGCTGGACTGACTCCATCAAAAATGCCACACAGTCTACCATGGTGCAGTGTACTCGCAATGCAACCAGCCGCCAGAAATGGAGAAACATTGCGAGACGAGCGGCAGCCCTGGGAAGAGACGAAGACGACAGCGAGGAGACTTGATGTGCCATCACCGCAATCACGACCACTCTGCCAAGAGTGCACGACTAAGAAGATCCCCACCTAAAACTTCCATCGCTCATATCTTAGAGAAATCAGCCAATATTATTTTTTTCAGTGTGTGTAATGTATTTATACATATTTATGGTATAATAAAATCTGTAACCTTTATTTTCTTTGTTTCCTTGTTTCAGAGCGTCAGTGGACCGTTTCTCCGAGAACGAGTTTGACAAGTCATTCCTGCGGGCCATAGAACCTCTCATGAGGCTAGATTAGATATACTATTACGCATGGTATAGTAATATACTTCGCCAGGTGTGGCATTCTGAGACAAAGGTCACGTGGGTGACACACGTCTTTTTTTTTTTGTTAATATTTTTATGACCGTTGATTCAATGTCCTTTAGGCGTAATATTAAACAAATTGACATAGTATTAATAGCGTCAAACAAGTCATAGTCACAGTCAGAGTCAAGCAAAGTAAGTCACGGTCAAGTCAAACTCATGCCCCTGTCACGGTGGAGATTTTACAAGAGGCTCCTATGGAGTTTTGGAAAAAAACACGAAAAGACATGTTTCACCTCGTTATATCACTCTCCCACCACACTCGAGCACTTAATAAATAAGAATTCACCATTTACTACACATTAACACTTGAAAATACACAAGTTTAGGAAAATAATCCAACGAGCCGACATGTTTTTTTCCATGTTGGCGCCAAAACTCCGCGACGATCCCCCACTACGCCATTGCCGCTGTGTTACCAGTAGCATGAAATCATAACTCCCCAACCTCCATGTATTACCTGTGGAGGAACCCGATAAATCTGTGTTAATGATTTTTTAAAAATATGATTCATATATTAATATCGGTCAAAGAGTGGATAAACAAAATTACAATAGAAATGCTTTTTTAATAGATAATTAAAAAACTCTGTGTTTGTTGCAATAAAGTGGCAACTAGACAGTGACGTAGATAGGTGTCAAATCCCGGAATGCCAGACCTTGGATCATGCTATTACGTAGACTGCATTTACTAGCCCAGAGTGAAAGTAAAGCTATTACAATAGGAAGTCACGCCAACAGTATATTGGGTTACGCGGAAAGGGTACTAAGACGATGAGGGGTCAACTTCGCAAAGTAACGCCTGATTCAATTAACTGATTGGAGGCGTTTGGAGTCGAGACATTGAGCCCTTACCTCATTTTCAAAAAATCTTACAGAGCGCCTGGTTAGTGCAACGCGTGTCTAAAATGCTGGCGTGTTTCTGGCTCAATGTGTAAGCATTGCCCCTTTCGGCTTAGTTCACCCTTTCCGCGTAACCCTGTATAAAGTACGCCAGTAGCTGTCACTTTGTCATTTGAACGGGTCAACGGCTGAACCGATCTTGATAGAATTTGGGAAGGAAGCACTGTGCATAGAGTAAACGTTGAACTTCTCAACTGTAGGTTATTTTAGTGAAGGCTGGTACTAAGGTCAGAGATGACCTTTATCAATGTTAAGGCCTGACAAAGGTCAATATGAAACAATCGCCTACTCCATATCCAGTTATGTTCATTGCAAGTGCAGTCCATGTCTATTCATGACTAGTCATGTGTGAAATTATAACGCTTCACACTCACAGCTTCCCACTAGGATTCCCCATGTCGGAGACACCTTGGAACACTCCAGACTTGGACAAATAGCACCCACACCCAGTGATATTCAATTTATCATTAATCTGTCCGGCTGGGAATCGAACACGGTACCTTCTTTATTATTGAAACTGACGTGGTTTTCACACATCTTACGTGAGTAATTCCCGTGTAATATAAATAAAACGGTACCTTCTGCTCATAAGGCACTCGTGCTACCACTGAAACGACCGTTTGTGATTCTGAGACGTCACACTGCTTGTGATGAGATGGAATGCATTAAGTGTGATGACTTTCATAGAATTTCACATATTACTAGTCCACTTGTCCTGCACTCGTAACGGACATGACTGCAACTGGATTTCTGTCAAAGCATGCTGCAAGTTGCTCGGAGTTTCTTTGCTTCATAGAATCCGGAACGTGGATATTCACCAAAGAGCCAGAGTCACCGACACAGCTGTTAAAATTAGCAAGTTGAAGTGGCAATGGGCAGGCTACATCGCTCGAAGAACCGATAACCGACGGGGAAGAAAGGTTCTTGAGTGGAGACCACGAACCGGAAAACGCAGCGTAGGTAGGCCTCCCACTAGATAGACCGACCATATTGTGAGAGTCGCGGGCATCCAGTGGATGCAGATGGCAGGCTGTCGTTCAGTGTGGAGGTTAAAGGGGGATGCTTATGTTCAGCAGTGGACTTCTGGCTGATGATAATGCCGTAACCGTTACCGCAGTTTTGTGTTCAGATAATGGAGTCCTCGGCTAAAGGTGAGGCCCAACCTTAAGAATTGTTATGAAGTTAAGATAGAATAGCTCAGTTCTAGAATGTACTGAAATGTTACTATTCCTAAGTACATAATTATTTTAGTTAAGGTGGTATGTTTCACCTATGGCGAGAAATTCAAATTTATTCAGTTTTTTTAGCTAGGCTGTGTAATTACTATAAATGCCACAGTGTTAGCGCAAATCGTTGGTTGTTCTTTACATTATTATGTACAACTATTTAACAGTAACACACCATATTACTTACATTTGTCAATAAACCGTTTGAAACAGCAAAAATTTGTTTATTCACAAATGTAAGTAATAATGTGCATTGGAGATAAATAGCTTTACATGATTTTGTAAAGAATAATTATCAATTTAGGAAATCATCATGGTTGTTTACAATAATTACCCGGACTACTACAAGGACAAGAAAATTGTTTGAAATTTGAATTTCCCGATATATGTGAAACGGACCACCTTAAGTTGTTAATATTGTGCAATTGCATTTTTGTTCCATTAGATGTAAGGATAATGAATAAAATTTTACCAAAGTTCTTAAGCGTTTTATTAAAAAATCATAGAATAAACATTAAAATATAATATATTTAAAAAATATGGTACAAATTTAATGCTTAAATTAGCGGAATGTCAGTTATGAGCTGCCGACGCGGTCTCTGGGGATCAACCTGAGCTCGGAGCCGTGTTTGAGGAACACATTGCCTGGAATTACAGAAACAAATACTTATTCAGTAAGTCCAAATGTTAGATAGATAAACTCTTGGCCAGCATGCTGGGTACGCTGCCAACTGGTAGTTGGCTTGAGCATTTGGATTGTCTTTAGACCTTCAACGGTCTATGGGCAGTCTAACTATTTGTAGTGTTAGTATTAGCTTGTATTTTGTTTAGTTAATAAAGGCACTTGACCCTAGAAAAAAAAGAAAAAAAACTTTATTTTTCACACCACAAATTGCATACACACGATAAAACAGCTTAAAAACTAGTGTAACAATTGGCGGCCTTATCGCTAAGAGCGATCTCTTCAAGATGCGACCTTTGGATGGAGAGGATTCATACTGGAGGTAGTTGGCGGGGCGTGCATTATTGAATAATGTGATAGTTATAATATAAACTACATTCTAGAAGAAACCAATTCACTAGTGACTTGTAGACACCCAGATTGTAACTATTGGAGAAAACCAATTCAGGCAGCGCATTCCACATTCTAGCAGTTCGCACAATAACAGTAGAATCAAAGTTCTTCATAAGGGTTTCTGGATTATCAACAATAAGACGCCTTTAAAAACTTCATACCAGCGGTCTGCTGCGGGTTGATGCCGATACCGTCGTCAGTGATGATTGCGCTGGTGGCGGGCTCCACGCGGAACTCCTCGGCCGCGAACTTCAGGACTGCTGTGAACGGAGTCGCCTCGGGCACGCTCAGCCTACAAACACATTTCATCACAACTACAGAACAATACAGGGGGTAGCCCACAGGATTAGCAAGTTGCAGTGGCCGTGGGCAGGTGGCCAATCGAGCCGAAAGGTTCTGGAATGGAGTCCACGGACTGGTAAGCGCAGCATAGGACGTCCACCCACTAGATGCGACAGATGACCTAAAACCGACCGCAGGGAAACACTGCAGGCTGCTTCCAACCGGCCTTTTTGGAGATCGATGGGAGAGGCCTATGTCCAGAAGTGGACGTCCTATGGTTGAAATGATGATGATGACAGAAGGCGACTTAGTTATGAGGGGTGAGGAAGAAGGCACCCCCCACTGCCTTACAGCTCTGTGAATATGGTAGGTTAGATAAGAGATTGTATGTATTTTGATTACAGATTAATTAGTAAAGACAATTTGTCTATGAAACCAACCCTTAAACCACGAAAAAAAAAACAGCTGTTCTATACATTTTGTTGAATGTGAATGACCTTTATACCATTCCCCCTTTAAAAACTTATTTAAAGCTAAAAACAGTGAATAAAATTGTTTTTGTTATTTAGTCTGATGGATGCAACCAAATACTTAGAATAGATGGTAAATTTTTATAATCAGACAAAATGCAGCGTCGATGTTATGGATTAATTATGTCATCGGTATAGCATTGAAAATATTCTCATGACCATTTGCTTACCCCTCTCCAAGTTATCCTGGGAGGTATTTTGAAAAAAAAAAGTCCATTGGTAGAAACAAACCCTGTTCTGCCGGAAAAGCAAAATCAAGTGACATTATTATGCCGAAACCCTATAAGCAGGGGCCATTCCAAAGATCATTGCCAAGAGAGTCTGAATAAGCAAGTTTAATTTGTTTATTTTGAGTAAATAAGGCTGATAACCAATAAAAAATTGTAGCTATTAAAAAGTTATTTCATTTATTAAATAGCACCCGAAACATATTGGGGTATTCCAGGACCCCAGGGTAGCAATAGTGTTTCTCCAAAGATGGGTAGGGTTTAAGGGTTAAAATGCATCTAAACTCAACCTTATGCTTTTGCTACAATAAATCATTTTTTTTTTTTAATTAAAAAACGATTTATATCTGCAATTGTCGCTCTCTTATAAAAGTTAGACAAATATGCTACCTTGGACTGTTTTCTAGAACTACTTAAGATCAAAATTTTCGTCAAACATTGCATTTACTAATTTCAAATCGCTAAGTCAGCGTACACAGATAAAGGTGTCAATTTGCTTATTTTGCTTTGACATGTTTTATAGTATAGAAAACTTTTATCATTATGATACAGCCTATGTCACTCAGGAATAGAACAGCTTTCTAGTAGCAAAATAATTTTTTAAAACTGATCATTTGTTTTGGAGATTATCTCCTACAAACAAACTTAAAACAAACTTTACCTCATAATAATATTAGTGTAGATTATTGTAGATTATTTCGGCTGGCAAATATTTCAGTAGGGTCTGTTTAGATGAGGCTTCTAATATTAAATCTGTGAGGTAGCTCTCAAGTTTCTCTTCTGAAAACAGTTGTACAAATAACTTGAAAGCTACATCCATGTGGCTAATCTTGCAATCGGAATTGATGATCTTTTTTAAGATATACTTTGAAGGCTCAGAGAGACATGCTTTTTGTAAAGTTTCTGTTGAACTATGAGCACTATTTAATGTTCTTAGAAAAACATTTAAAGTTTTATTTTTTTGGAATCTTTCAAGGCACTTTTCAATGTGGTAAGATTTGTTGAATGCACTTTTTATTTCTTCGTGGGTGGTTTCGTTTGATGGCCAATCTTTCCACTGGCATAGGTCAATGAAATCTTGGAAAAAGTTGATGAACTGTCGCGCGACTGCTTCGTCCATTATAAACGACGATGTAACTTCAACGTAGATCCTGCATCCAACTCAGCATCTGTTGACATCAACAAACTTTGTTTCACCACAACTTCTAGCCTGAGAAGCGATACTTAAGTCTTCCTACAGAATTTTATCGTGTAGCCTACGTTGAAGTTACATCGATGATACTAATATTATAAACTTTAAAGCGCAAACTTACACTTTAAAAGGCAATTTGGGGTCTGAAGTCAGCGTGATTTTAAAAGTAACTTTCGACCTGTAAATGTAAATTTTCTGTAAATATTGTTCACTTCACAAACACGTGGACTAAGTAAGATCTTTTAACCACTCACATTTTAGTTTTTACTAAAGAGCTATTTTATCAATAATTATAAGAGAACTTGATCAAATTGAAATTGCTGATATTAAAATAATAAGTACTCTTTACTCTTTGAATTGCTGGCAAACGAATGAAAGATCCAAATTTTTTTATTGATAAAAATGACGTGCCACTGCCATGTAATATAAACTGTCAATTTCACATTGACAAATGACAACATATATTGTAATTTTTTTTTATTCTTTCCTCTTTGAGGAGTTTGGCGTCGCACTCCTGTGCATTTACCAGTTTGATTAAAAAGTAATCAAATCAAACAAGTCAAGTCAGTAAGAGTCAACCAAAGTAAGTCACGGTCCAGTCCAAGCAATGCCCTAGCAAAGTGATGGAGACTTTTCTAGAAGCTTATATTTCGCACGAAAATATCATGCGTTTTTTTATATAAGTATACTGGTAAAATGGAACGAATAATGACGAAACTAAGTTATTTTTCCAGACATGAAATTGAATAATAAAAACTTTCTGATTTTTATTTGATCTCTATTCAACTCATCGGCTCTATTCACCCTGTTTTATGGTGTTACTTATGTATATCCTTTCAAAAATTAGGACATTTCAATGATCCATTGAAAATGCCTGTATCCAGGGCCTTACGCCTAGCTGTTTAAAGCAATCCAGTGTAGGTGATGAAAAAATGTTGCGCGACCGTATCTGGGCGCGTTAAGGTTCACGTTCACGTGATTTTCTTTTTAACCGCGCGGTTTTAACGTTAGTTTGGTCCCGCGTAACGAGTTGGGCGTAAGGCCCCTGCACTAAACTGAGCTCAAGCATTGGTATTGTAAAAAAAGAAACACTTCTTCTATTAGGTGAATACATTTATTCCTATAACTAGCATTTACAATGATAGATCTCTACAGAGTAACATGCTCAGGTCAGGTCATCGGCAGCGAGCGGGTCAACTCCGTCCGTGACCTCGGCCGCGAGGTCAGCGAACTTTGCCACATAGTCCACACTCGACTCTGCCATGAGCGAGTGGAGGTGGGAGTCCACCTGAAAAAAACACTAACTTTAAAAGATACATTGATATACAAATACATGAATGTGGTATGGATTTAAAATACAAAATTCACGCAAAAATTTACCGACAGTCTTTAAACCTATGACCTCGATTCTGATGTACCATTCTCTAAACTAAACTAAATTTGACAGTACTAAAATTGTTGTCATACTTTTCAGACGTATTGTCTTGAAAAAAGTCATCTAAGGAGGTTGCTGCATGATACCTACTACCCAAAGGGACGGAACGCTTCAAACAGAAAAAACGAGCAGAGCGAGAGGTACCACGTTTAGCCATTTGTCCCTTTCACACTACATGTCTTATATACAATGACATTCATTATCACATTTAAGTGTGTGGTGTTGCCACTTTTGGAAAAATATTGTAACCGTAAGTTTGGTATTAATTTGGGTAGTCCGTACATGATTTTATCAGCATCATATTCAATTATTTATATTTTTATTTGTGAAACATAATATCTAAAAGAAAACTCTCATGGTTATTTAGGGTGCATCCGTTTATTATTGTAGTGATATAAATAAGGAATAAATTAGTATGTACGTGTGTTGAGTACTGCTTCCACCTATTCGACGGAGCAGCCAAGTACCAACTGGAAGCTTTAGATTCTGTAGACCGGCGTGCTATGAGGCTGATTGGTGACAGCAAGCTAGTCGCCAATAAATTACAAAGCCTTGAGCACTGCCGTAAAGTAGCTTGTCTGTCTATTTTCTACCGGATATATTTTGGTGAGTGTGAGCAAAAGCTTCATGACCTTATTCCACCCTCCCCCTTTTACTACAGGACAAGTAGAAGGACAGCACACTATCACCCCTTCCTCGTGGAAATTCCAAAAATTCGTACACAACGATTTGGGTTGTTTTTTATGATACGTATTGTCCAAGAATGGAACTCCCTGCTGTCCTCCTTGTTTCCTGAGAACTACAATCTAGGCATCTTCAAGGCTAGAATGAATAGATTTCTTCTAGATCAACGTGTTCCATCCTCGGCCACACCGTTGCTTACCATCAGGCAAGTTAGTGGCCAAACGTAGATCTATTCTGTATAAAAAAGTATGAAAAGTAATGAGGAATTAGTATCAGTGATTATGTCAACACTAGAAAGGGACAAATGGCTAAACGGGGTACCTCTCGCTCTGCTCGTTTTTTCTGTTTGAAGCGTTTCGTCCCTTTGGGTAGTAGGTATCATGGGTTGCTGTCGCTACCGAGGAGGTTGCTTCAAGGAGGTATATAAATCTATACTAATATTATAAAGAGGAAAGATTTGATTGTTTGTTTGCATTAAATAGGCTACTGAACCGATATGAAAAATTATTTCACTGACGGGAAGCTACACTATCCCCGGGTGACATAGGCTATAATCTATACCCGTGCGAAGCTGGGGCGGACCGCTAGGAATATTATAAAGAGGAAAGATTTGATTGTTTGTTTGTTTGTTTGCATTGAATAGGCTTGGAAACTACTGAACCGATTTGAAAAAAATATATATAAAATAAAAATAAAGAAATTAAATATTCGGGACATTTTTCACACACGGTCACCTGACCCCAAACTAAGCAAAGCTTGTGATATGGCTGCCAGAGACTGATATCTTAATATATATAAATCTCGTGTCACAATGTTTGTCCTCAATGGACTCCTAAACCACTTAACCGATTATAATAAAATTCGCACATCATGTGCAGTTCGATCCAACTTGAGAGATAGGATAGTTTAAATAATTATTATAACTAGCGACCGCCCTGGCTTCGCACGTAAATTGCACACGTGCGAAGCCGGGTGGGCGGCTAGTATTCTATATATATTAAATGTTAGTTATTTTTATAAATATTTTTTTTACCGTAAAGCTACACCATCGAAAAAAGCCCTGGTAGGATCTTTAAATGTAAATTGTTTTCCAATGACTGTCTGTTCGAATGACTATCCCCCACACGTATACATTGCGATTGGGGATCGAGTCCACAATCGCAATGTATTATGCTCACTCCATTTCATATTTCCGCTTCAGCTAGATTGCTGAAAAATTGTCTGGGTCCAGTAAAATCTCATCAAATCTCATTGAAACAGATTTGAGAGATTTTCAATTATGTAAAACATGTTTCTCCACTAAAATATGGCCAACTACTACACAACGTATTACAGATTAACGTATTTACACCAAAAATACGCATTTTAAATAATCCCACACAAGATTACGGGGCAATATCTACACGTTTCTAGCATTGCACATTTCTTCACAGTATTTGCAATCTGTACCGGTGCCGGTACCGCGCGCTCGGAGACCTGGGTCACGTGACCCGTCAGCCGGAGTACCGCGCCGCCAACGCAGGCCTGCGCCATGACTTCCAACTTATCAACGTCGACGACTTCAATGGTGCCGGCGAGACCGAACCCAGCCCTTACTTCTACCAGGTAAAGTCTTCTAGTACATACATAAATATTTTTAAATACACACTTCAATAGATATTAACACCCAGATTTAGAACAAACACAAATGAACATCACATGTTTGTCTTAGCTGAGAATCGAACCCACGCCCCCAAGCTCAGAAGGCAGGTTCACTACCAACTGGGCCACCGGGGCAGTCATATAAAGCGGATGAAACCGCGGGACGCAGCTAGTAGTAAGATAATAAGGTTTCTTCTAGGCAAGCGTGCTCCATCGTAGACCGCATCGTCGCTTTACATCAGGCGAGATGGCGGTCAAACGGAAGCCTATCTATTATCCCACTAACCAGATACTCGAGGCTGTCTCTGACGATTTAAGGAGCCCAATGTTTAAACATTGGGTCTCGGTTCACATGGATGCCAACAAAAAATGACCCAGCACTATTGTGCTTCTTAGATTTTAGATTTACACTTAGGTATTAGGTATAGGTAAGTAGACGAGCGCCCCTTTACAGCGTGGGTTCATTTTATTTTATTTGAATTATTAGTTTGTATTTTAATATTTTAAGTGCCTGAAATAAATAATTTTATTTATTGTTTTTATTTTATTATTAAACCGATACCAATAACCGATGGGGAAGGAAGGTACTTGAGTGGAGACCACGAACCGGATGACGCAGCGTAGGGAGACCTCCCACTAGATGGACCGACGACATTGTGAGAGTCGCAGGCATCCAGTGGATGCAAAAGGCAGGCTGTCGTTCAGTGTGGAGGTTAAAGGGGAGGCCTATGTTCAGCAGTGGACGTCTTCTGGCTGATGATGATGATTATACAAAAAAGATGACTAGTAGTTAGTAACCGCGAGGTCGACGGGCGGCGCGCGGCTCTCGAGGTGCCCCAGGAAGGAGGAGAGAGAGAAGTCCTGCGCGGACCCCTCCAGCCAGCCCTCCGCGTCGCGCAGCAGCCGGGACGGCGACAGCGACATCGACTCGCTGCGCAGGAAACCTGCACAACACATAACCAACATATATACAGGTTTACACAAAGAGGGTGTAGGGGCATTTTGGGCAAGGGACATTTCAGGAAAGGGGCATTTTGGGAAAGGGGCGTGTTGGGAGAGGGGCATATCGGTAATGGGACATTTTGGGAATGAGGCATTTTGGAAAAGAGACGTTTGGAAGGGGGCATTTTGGGAAAGGGACATTTCCGGAAAGAAGAATTTTGGGATAGGGAAGTTTTGGAAAAGGGGCATTTTGTGAAAGGGACATTTTGAGAAATGGACATTTTGCACTTGAACGGCTAAAAAGGGTCCCCTTATACTCATCATTATGATCAACTGTTACTATGGGACCAACCCTGGTATAGTTAAAAAAAATATCAGCCGTTTCATAAAGCCGTTTGCCCCCCGCGCAAAAAGAGGTGTGTTATAATTTTAACGTGTTTATCTGTATGTCTGTCTGTGGCATCGTAGATCGCAAACGGCTGAACCGATTTTAATTGAGTTTTTTAAAATTATAAATAGGCTTGCTCTTGGCCGCCAACTCGCCTGATGTTAAGCGATGATGCGGCCTACGATGGAGCACGCTTGCCTAGAAGAAACCTATTCACTCTCGACTTGAAGACGCCCAGATTGTAACTATCGGGGAACACCCACTCAAGCAGCGAATTCCACAGACTAGCAGTTCGCACAATAAATGTGGAATCAAAGCGCTTCGTACGGGTTCTCGGAATATCAACCATAAAGCGGTGTCGATTCTTCGTGCCCTCTCTTCTTTTTTTTTCTAAGGAGACTTGATCGAGTGTATTCTTAGCTATGATTCAAGAAAATCAGTTCAGCCATTTGATGATTTTAAGAACTTAACTAATGGATTTATTAAAAAATAAATTTATTATAACATATATTTCGGGACATTTTTCACATTTTTATACTTGTGTTGTTTATTTCGCGATAATATGAGACTCATCATTGTACTTTTGTACAACTCATCATTGGACCCGGGTATGTCCTAAAACTGCGACCAGAACCACCGGAGGATGGGCAGCAGCGTCCTGTTAGTACACGGTGAACGTACTGCGATCCCCAAGCCGCCTGCCAAGCGTGGGGATTATGGCAACACCCCTCTCTAAGAGGGAGGCCTTGTTCAGCAGTGGACATTTAATGGCTGATGATGTGTGATTGTACTTTTAAGCGTTAGAAATGATGTACTAAGCCGAAAGGAACTCTTTCCTTTCGGCTTAGTACACCCTTTCTGCCTGTGACTCTGAGTTTTACGAAAAAGGCTAACAGTTAAAGACCACGTTCAGTACCATGTCAGTGATGACAATGAATACTTACTCATAAGTTATTTATTTTTGAACAAATTTTGAGTTTGGTTTCGTTGATGAGATCTATTTATGATAAGTTTTTTTAATAATAATAATAATATTCATTTATTTCAGACAATGTCCATATTTTTACAGATTAAAATTTAAATTACAAAATGTTATATTATAAAACAATAAATTAATAAAAACAAATTAAAAATAGTAATGCAACATATTAGAAAAATATAGAAAACTATTATTATTATTAATTTAATTTAATTGTTATTAATTTAAGAGGTGATGAAAAAGACTATTAGACAGGATTAAGGGGGGCAAATTGAGATGGAAAGTTTATAGCAAAGTAGATGCATATGAAGTCGCAGGCAACAGCTAGCTATATTTATACATTTTATTTATATTACACGGGAATTACTCACGTAAGATTAAGCCGGTCACTCCAACTATAGTTTCAACCACATTAGGCTGTCTTTTTCAAGGTGAATGCGCGCGCGCGGCTGCGTCTCGCTTGGCTGCGCGCGCACGCAATCACCTTGAAAAAGACTGCCTAATGCGGTTGAAACTATTAATAGCTGGAGTGACCGGCTCAATCTTACGTGAGTAATTCCCGTGTAACATAAATAAAATGTGTGAAAACCACGTCAGTTTCTGTATTTATACACATCACAACAAATGGAAAGTTCGTAGTACTTACTGCCAATATCCCGCCCCTCGTCGTGACCAGGTTTGGAAGACAGCTCGCCCTTGACGCTGATATCTTTACAAGCACCTCCCGTAATGCCTGGGTCCAGGGAAGCCCCGCCCGCGCTGGGCTCTTTAGGAGCTTCGGACTGGTCTCCAGAGGTCTCTGCCGTGGCGTTTACTTCTTCATCGTCGGGAGTCTCGTCTTTCACTATGAGTGTTTCCACTACGAAAGAAAAAACATTTTGCAGAGCTGGTCGGACGACATCGTTAAGACAGCGGGAAAGGAGTGGACAAGGCTAGCACATACAGTGTTCTTTTAGACTACAGATACACCCTGTATTTGTGTATACCTCCCGACGAATATTGTTTTACCTTGACGCATATATAGAGTGTTCTTTTAGAACTACAGATACACCCTGTATTTGTGTATACCTCCCGACGAACATTGTCTCACCATGAAGCATATACAGAGTGTTCTTTTAGACCATAGATACACCCTGTATAAGTGTATACCTCCCGACTGACATTGTCTCACCTTAAACCATATATGGGCTGTTCTTTTAGACTATAGATACACCCTGTATAAGTGTATACCTTCCGGCTAACATTGTCCCACCTTAAAGCATATATGGGCTGTACTTTTAGACTATAGATACACCCTGTATAAGTGTATACCTCCCGGCGAACATTGTCTCACCTTAAAGCATATATGGGCTGTTCTTTTAGACTATAGATACACCCTGTATAAGTGTATACCTCCCGGCGAACATTGTCTCACCTTAAAGCATATATGGGCTGTACTTTTAGACTATAGATACACCCTGTATAAGTGTATACCTCCCGGCGAACATTGTCTCACCTTAAAGCATATATGGGCTGTTCTTTTAGACTATAGATACACCCTGTATAAGTGTATACCTCCCGGCGAACATTGTCTCACCTTGAAGCACCTTGAAGTTATACTTTCTTACACTAATAACACTAGAAATAAGCACTCGTGTAAACTGACTTGTCTCATATGACGAACATGTTATATTGGTTAATAAAGAATCTGAATCTACATACATAGAGTGCAAAATGTGGAATGAGCTACCTTCTACGGTGTTTCCGAGAAGCTACATCATGGGGTTCTTCAAAAGGCGAGTTAATCGAGTTCTAAAGGGTCGGCAACGTATTAGTGATGCTTGATGATGATGAAGTATAAAATAAAAGTTATAATATTGTTATGTTTTTTTTTCTTTTTCTAATAATTATAAATATACCTAAATAAATACAGTACAATACACTTATTGTCTCACCTTGGTTGGGCTGCGTGATGGGTATCCGTCGATCTCCGTCGTGGAAGTAGAACTGTCCGTTCGACTCACTCAGCACGTAGAAGAATGACAAACTACAAACAAACAAATATTGTTCACTTAGTTATCGGTATCATCTTGAAAAGAGAAAATTATAAACAGGTTTACAACAAAATTATGATTTTTATTTATGTTTTTTTTTTATGCCATAGGCGGCAAACAAGCAGACGGGCAGCCTGATGGAAAGCAGTCACCGTCGCCTAGGGATACTTGTAACACCAGAGGCATCACAAATACGTTGCCGACCTTTTAGAACTCGATTAACTCGCCTTTTGAAGAACCCCATGTTGTAGCTTCTCGGAAACACCGTAGAAGGTAGCTCATTCCACATTTTGCAGGTATGAGGCAAGAAGGATCGTGTGAAACGCACAGTGTGCGATTTCCACTGATCTATTATGTGTGGATGAGCCTTCAGGCGGTGGCGGCTAGTGCGATGGTAAAACCGCGACGCCGGCATCGCGGTATGTACCAATGATAATATAATTTTTGTAATAATGTGCTTTTTTTAACAATAAGTAGCAAACAAGCTACGGGCCGACGAACGGCCGACCAACCAACACCCGTTGGTAAGAAGTGGTTGATGGAAAGAGAAAAAAATCTCTTTCTCTCTCGTTGGTTGGACGGCGGTTCGTCAGCCACGTACGTCTCGTCTGTTAGCACTAGTAGGTACGTAGAACAGAGAAAACTCACTCTGAAGTGGAAGTGGGCGGCGGCTTGGGCAGTATCTTGGGCGGGGCGGGCGGCGAGCTCGGCGCTAGCTTCACTGGGATCAGCGCTGTGGATCACAAGTTCATTATATTTATAGCAGACTAGCGGTCCGCACCAGCTTCGCACGGGTATAGATTATATAGCCTATGTCACCCGGAGATAGTGTAGCTTCCCGTCAGTGAAAGAATTTTTCAAATCGGTTCTGTAGTTTCGGAGCCTATTCAATGCAAACAAACAAACAAACAATCAAATCTTTCCGCTTTATAATATTAGTATAGACTACGTATTTCCACATGGAAACACTGGATGCAGGTTGCTTCCAACCGGCCCTTTTGGAGATTGATGGGGGAGGCCTAGCAGTGGACGTCCTACGGCTGAAATGATGATGATGATGATGATGACCTATTGCCCGCGACTTCGTTCGCGTCCGTGGCGGCGTATAGACGCCCATATAAACTGTTAATATTTTTTTATGATTTCGTACCCAAGGAGTGTAAACGGGAACCTATTACTAAGCCTTTGCTGTCTGCCAGTTTGCCCGTCTGTCTGTCCTACTTTTTAACGGCTGTATCTTTCGAACCGCAATAGATAGCGTAATAGATAGTTGAAATTTTCACGGAATGTGTAATGTTAAGGCGGATTAACTAAATTCGACACCTTCTGGTTTTCGAGTTAGTTAACTAACTTCTGCCCCCAGTTCTAGTGTGGTTTTAGACAGGGAAACCCAAAACATAACGATCGGCAGACAATTTGACGAACTGTACACAAAATAGAATTTCCTCTTTAGCGTTTCTGATACAAGGAAAATTTAATAAGATTATTATTAACTTAATTCTGACAATGCGTTGTCGCGAAACAGTGCGTGGTGCGGACTAGGTTTAATGACGAGGCCGCTCGCGTATATTTATATGGACGGCAAGCGCTTGCCGCTTGCCGCTTGCCGCTTGATATAAATGCACCGCAGATTCATGCCGCCACATATTCGTGCGAGAGACAAAGTGAAGTGAAGATGGACAATGTGAGGGATCAGGAGTGTGAAGACAACGTGAACGGGGAAGTCGGCAACATATCGGTGCAGCGCAGAGTGCCCTGGTGGAGGACGCCACAACCACACAACCACAACCGCTGGCTTGCTATATGGCAGAGAAACGCACCCACCACCAAGAAAAGAATAAGCAAACAGCAAACAGAATTCGAGTATTTCAAGAGAGCTGGCACGTCCGGTGTGTCCGGGCAGCTGTATGAAACCAAGCTGCTTTGTCTGATCCTCCAGCGAGTGCTGAACGACAAAGAAATAGAGCATTTCCTCCTCGGAACCAACATCCGCGGCGTCGGCGACATGGACGACATCTGCCTGCGGTACCGAGTGAGGAGCCAGGATAGACCGGGCGTGCTGTTTGTGCAAGCGAAACACAGGGAGGATCGCGAGAAGGGGAGACTCACTGTCGAGGACGTACGGAGTGCCTCTGGGGACTTCAGCCTGCGGAAGTACTTTGAAAGCTATCTTAAGATCAAGGACCGGTTCCGAGCAGACAGCGAGGACCCAATGTTCGAGGGAGACTTCAGCGACGTCGAGTGTAATCTCGTCATCTACACGCCGGCCAAGGACTGCTTCACCAAGAAGAATACCGAGCACCGGGTGAGTGAAAAAGTTCATCACCTCATAAACACGGGAGAGAATACAGAGGTATTTCGATACGACTACGACGAAAACGACATAGAAAATTTAACCAAAATGACAGTTATGGAGCGCCTTAAAAAAATGGGCGCAGTTTTCCTAGAGCTCATCATGTCTGAGAAAGATAAATCAGAAATGATATTGGTGGATAAACTAATAGCGAGATACCACGTGGTCATGGCACGGGAAGTCTTACAGCCATGCGAGAATCAACAAGCTAGTAAAGACTATCGCATGTGGGAGTTTCGAACTCAGTTTTTTGAAAGCGACTGCGAATATTTGACAGCCTTGAAAAGAACATTCGTCAAAGAACTATCAACGAACCGCTGGGATCAATCAAAAATAACTAAAGAAGACCGAGAAAATTATAACGTACTTTTAAGAAATCCTTGCGCTGCTACGATCAGCAAATTGATCGGAAAGATAGCAATATACAACGATAAAACTAAAAAGTTACAACTTGTAGAAGTTACAACTCTCAGAAAACAAAACAAATCAACAGAATTCAAGGCATTGCACGAACATTTTATTGAAATTGAAACTGACGATAATGTTATCAATAAAACCATTGAAATCAAACTATCATCGATGAAAATTAAATTACCTGTAGCGTTTGGAAATTTAGACATGACCTTTCGTGGGAGCGATACTAAGGTAAAACGAAGAATGAAAGATACGGCAAAAAAACTCATTCGTTTGTTTGAAGTAAATGAGCACACGCATATTGTTGATATTAACGATGACGTCGTAGGACCAGGGAAGATGATAGAACAAGGCATTGTAGACATCAACGGTGGCATCGGAAGTGCCGTGGGGAATCTACTAGTTTTAGATCCAGTTACAAATATGCTGAAGTTCAATTTGGACAACGAAATCCTGCCAGTGAATGCTGCATTATTTTTAAAAGAATTGAAAGAACACATGTATACGAATGGCAAGGAAGAGTTAAGCAGCTACCGAATCACGATCAATATTAACGGGTTTCCGAAAGATTCATTCAATGGAGACGATTACGATAAGCGACAAGCGAGAGATTTTTTTAATAAACTCTGGTTTTACACCAATCAGGCCAAAGAGAACGAAATAGAAAGTATTTTAAAGGAAGCTATCGTAGACAACCACAGAAGATATGGCAATCAGTCTAAATTCAAAATAGATTCTGATGCAATATTCCTGAGAGCTCATGACGACATACAGAAGTGGTGGATGCAAGCAGGTAAAGCGCCGTATCTCACTCGTTCCAATGACTTTTTTCTGCAAGCAACGTTCGCCCGCCAACGCAACAGGTTGGTCCATCGGAGATATAGTTCTTCCCATAACTAGACGCCATCAGCTTTACTGTTTCATCATCATTATCAGCCTTTCATGTTTCACTGCTGGGACACAGGGAAGGCAGTAGCCAGGAATTATTTCTGGGGGAGTACTAGAGTACAAAACTACGTACGCTTCGCGTTCGACGTGTCCAATATATTAGTACCTACGTATCAAACGGTGGGTTGTTTACATTTAAGGGGGACCTTTCTGCCCGCCTTGGACACAGGTCTCAGAGAGAGACAGAGAGAGAGAGAGAGAGAGAGAGAGTGAGAAGGGGGATGAGCTCTAATCCACCAGCTGGGCTGGGCTGTCCCAGTGCATGTTGATGAATGTCATATGACTTTGAACATATAAGATTTTTTGACAGCGATTTCCTTACGATTTTTAGTTTACTTTTGAACAAAAAGAAACTTAACTGAAAAATATTTTTATTGGAAGTGATTTTCAAGTATATAATATTAACTGTTTGAATCAAATTTAAAATTTTAGTAAACATTTGTGATGTTATTTTCGTTCTGCTTACATTTCACGTCAAGTACAATAATTCTATATATTCAATTATGTTGAAATGCGCGAGCAAAATAGAGCACGCACGAAGCATGGTTTGCTTCTCTAATGTCATATTTGTAAGTTTCAATTTGCAAAGAGATTTGATTATGTTTTTCCCACTAAATAGAGTCAAATGGTTAACAAATTATAGAACGAAAATAAAAACAATTGCTTTGTATCATTAACTTTTCATTGAGTCTCGGGCATGCAGTGGATGCAAAAGGCAGGCTGTCGTTCAGTGTGGAGGTTAAAGGGGGAGGCCTATGGTCAGCAGTGGACGTCTTCTGGCTGATGATGATGATTATTAACTTTTGTTGAATAAAAAAAATAAAAATTTAAGTAATAATTTTGTATTTTTGTACTTTATATGTAGTGATGATGACTAAATACTACTAACTAGTATTTAATTTGTTTACGTTTTTGGATTCTATATTTATGATCAGCTTTTGTATGAGGTAATAAATAAATATTAGTCATCGACAAGAGCAATGGTATTATAAACAATAGGAACGGTGTTACCTACAGTAGTTCGAGAACTGTGTCGCAGGTAACAACGCCCACCTTCCAAACTGTACAAAATTCATACTTACAATGAGTTTTTTTTTTACTAAACAAAAATTCGATGTATCGATTAAGTTGTGTCGTTTCAGTGTGTGTGTTGTGTAGTATATGTGTTAGTGAGTGTGGTGTGTGTGTGTGTGTGAGAGTGCGTGCGTACGTGAGTGTGTGTTGTGTGTGATGTCTTGTGTTGAATGAATGAATGAATGCCTATCATGTATATATCTATGAGGGAAAGATATCAGTGTGGATGCGAGTTGTATACTGACTGGGCGGCGGCAGTTTGGGCAGCAGCGGCAGGAGTCTCTGCACCACGACCCGGCGCTCCGCCACCCGCGCCCGGCCGCGGCGGCCGCGCGGCACGTCCCCCAGGTCTAGTGCGGGCGCGCTCTGGAAACAACAACACTATACAATATAATAGAATACAATAGAATATAATCTTTACATAGTATAAATTAAAGTCGCTTTCCGCGTCTGTCTGTCTGTATGTCTGTATGGCCGCTAACTCCTCCTAAACCACGCAACGGATTTTGATGCGGTTTTTACCATCTGTTAGATACATTTTCACGGAAGGTTTATATGTATAACTAGCGACCCGCCCCGGCTTCGCATGCAAATTACACCCGTGCTAAGCCGGGCGGGCGGGTCGCTAGTAATAGAATAAAATAGAATAATTTATTGGCCTTATTACATTCGTTACACTGCGCTGGCTCACTATTACAAGGTTCCATGTAATTTTTATATGTCTATTTTTATACTTTTAATGTCTTTCATAAATATTGACTAGCAGGGTTTATGCTTGAGTGAAATTCTCTCTCAAGCATAAACCCTGCTAGTCAATATTTATGAAAGACAACATTTAAAATATTAAATTACAGAACGTGTATAAAAATTACATAGAACCTTGTAATAGTGAGCCAGCGACTGGGCAAGTCAATTCACAGTGCAACGCTTAACTTAAAATATTACACAAACCAATACAATACATCATCTATCAATACTATAAAGTTTAAAAACAAAAAAGTTTAATGATTATTTTCGGGATGGTTAAAAACACGAGTTAAATATCCCGTAAATAATCATATAAATTTAGTGTACAACCGTGATAGTTTAAAACAGTGATTAACAAAAAAAAACTTTTTTAGTTTCATTCTTAGACTCTCTATGAGCAGATTTGTATATATATTTTTTTTTTAAACCTCTAATTTGCTGAGTTTACCTATTATTAGGGTGTTACGTAGGTCTCCATAGCACATAATATCTACTATATACAAATAAGTCGGGTTTTCCTTCCTGACGCTATAACTCCAGAACGCACGAACCGATTTCCACGGTTTTGCATTCGTTGGAAAGGTCTCGGGCTCCGTGAGGTTTATAGAAGTCATCTGGTGGCGAAACGGAGTTCGCCGGGTTTGCTAGTTATATCATATATTTAAGAAATAGTCTATCATCCTGTTGGTGAACCAATACAAAAAAAAAAAAAAAAAACTGGACCTTTTTTCACACACGGTCATCTGACCCCAAACTAAGCAAAGCTTGTGATATGGCTGCCAGAGACTGATATACATACATATATAGTTTTAATTACATACTTAAATAGATAATTAAGGTGGTTCGATTCACCTATGGCGGGAAATTTAAATTTTAACCAGTTTTTTGGTCCTAGTAGCCAGGCCAGGTAATTATTTTTAAATAACACAGTGTTTGCGCAAAATGTTGGCTGTTTTTTACATTATAATGTACAATTATTTAACAGTAACGCACCGTTTTACTTACATTTGTGAATAAACCGTTTGAAACAGCAAAAATTTGTTTATTCACAAATGTAAGTAATAATGGGCATTAGAGATAAATAGCTTTACATGATTTTCTAAAGAATAATAATCAATCTGCGCAAACATCATGGTTGTTTACAATAATTACCCGGCCTAGCTACAAGGACAAGAAAACTGTTTGAAATTTGAATTTCCCGCCATTTGTGCAACGAACCACCTTAACACCCAGATATAGAACAAACACAAACGTTCATAGCATGAATGGGAATGGAACCCACGCCCCCGAGCGCAGAGGGCAGGTTCACTACCAACTGGACAAACGGGCTATCTTAAGAGCCTCTTATACCAAATTTGACGGTTTTAAATACATTTTTTTCAGTTAAATTACAATATTTGAGCTGGAAAAAAATACGTGTCACAGATACATCTGTGTTTGAGTTTATGATTTGGTTCAAAAAACGATAGAAAAAACTTTTCTCGATCAAAAAAAAAAAATGTAAACAACGTCGATTTAGTGATTTTTTTTCGTTTTATGCTCTAATGAAAATTCGTAACAACCTGGAAATTGCATGTACTGAAAGGCAATTTTATTCAACAGTTTTTTTATTTGGATAGATTTTTGATAGTGAATTGTGTAGTTTTTTTGAATATAAATAAATATGTCGAAATTAAAAGCGTAAAAAGATCGCGAGAATATGCGCGCCCCGCATTCAGTACCGCGCCACGCGTCATCGAGGCCGGACCCATGCTCGTTTTTGTCGTTGCACTCCCCCCGCGGGCGTCCTGACTCTTGCATGGCAAAATACATCGTCGCTATAACTTGGCGGGGGCTGAGGGAGCGTTTTGTTGCCTACGCGACTCGGATAACCGCCCGTTAAGAAGGAGGTACCTCGGCTAGTGGGCGGGGCGCGATGGGCGGCGGGGGGCGGAACACGGGCGGCGGGGGCGGGGGCGGGCGGCGCCGGGGGCACTCGTGTCCGCAGCCGCAGCGCGCCTTGCCCACCGAAACGTGCGGGTTCCCCGCCAGCGACAGCAGCCGCTTCAGTCTGCAACACGGGGGTCATCATACTCCACTAGACATACCACACTGATCACAGAAAACAAAAGTAAAGACCATACCAAAAACCCAATAAACAAAAAATATTGCAAGTAGAAGTGGCAATGGGCAGACCACATCGCTCGAAGAACCGATAACCGATGGGGAAGACCACGAACCGGAAGACGCAGCGTAGGTAGGCCTCCCACTAGATGGACCGACGACATTGTGAGAGTCGCGGGCATCCAGTGGATGCAAAAGGCAGGCTGTCGTTCAGTGTGGTGGTTAGAGGGGGAGGCCTATGTTCAGCAGTGGACGTCTTCTGGCTGATGATGATGATAATAGTCGATTTACGGACGATCATTTCATTTCCGGATTGTTATTGATAATTTTCGGATTCATTCCTTTATATGTGCTCTGAGACCTTGCCTTTTGCCAAATTTCGTGATTGTAGGTCAACGGGAAGTGTACAGTCTGCCGTAGTGTGGCTGAGACTGTACAGCGTTGTTGTGGAGTAGTGGGTGCTGGAGAGAAACTCTGCTTGATAGTTGGTGATTGTATAATTTCCTCCAGAGATGCTACACGTTTAGTTTCTTAATTACTACTCAATAGTACTAGTTAATTCTAAAGTCAAAGTCATTTATTCATAATTATAAATTTACACGTCAATGGTATTAAAAAATTCTATACATTTACATTATGTATTATTATTAATTATATTCATTATTTTATTTATTATAATATTATTTTATTTGCCTATGAACTCATTGAAGTCATAGAATGTTTGCTCGATAAGCCAGCGCTTGAGTCTGCTTTTAAAACAGCTCGCACTTGGAGCAGTTGTTACTGTATCCGGCAACATGTTGTATACCTCCGGGCCCATAACGTGGGTCAGTTTACTGGATTTCGTTCTATTAATAAGGTTAACTTTTACTTCCGCGGTAGAGACACGTTTCCAGATTCGGCCGCTAGGCTAAGGTACAAAGTCTGTGCGGTTGGGACCGTACAGGAAGTACCCTATAGGTTTTGATTCCCCTGTGAAATCGCAAAATATGCTACATCGGTCATATCTTTTGATCGCGTAAACTTACAAGTATGATTTTTTTACAGCTGAAAGAAACCGCAGATATGTGTATCCTTATCCTTACTAATATTATAAAAGCGAAGAATAAATAGACAATAACATATTAATAACATATAATATATAATATATTTGGCTGTTATCTATCTATTCCATGAATTCTTTTTCTTTATGTTAATTCAATTTCAAGTAAAATAAAAACTATCTTAAATTTAAATTTATAACTAAAACTAATCTAAAACTAAAATTAATCTAAAACTAAAACTAATCTAACAATCCGCTACCGGTGGGCAGGTATTCAATTTAATACCTAACCTAACCTAACCTACCCAACCTACCCAAACTATATATGTATGTATATCAGTTTCTGGCAGCCATATCACAAGCTTTGCTTAGTTTGGGGTCAGATGATCGTGTGTGCAAAAAATGTCCCGAATATTTATTATTTATTTATTTATTTAATATCTTAAAATGTTAATACTACTTATCAACTGTTTTATCTACTGTCTAAATTCTATTTATCTATCCGTGCCCAAGTTGGTGTTGCAACGGGGCATTTACACTATCATACATAGGTATTAGGTATTTAAGTTTGTATTAGTGAAAACTTTTTTTGTCTTTTGTGTTACTATTTATCTCGTATCTACCGTGTTTGTTAACAGCTGTTTGTTTCCATGTAAAAAAAAAAAAATATATATATATATATATATCTACACTAATATTATAAAGAGGTAAAGTTTGTAAGTTTGTAAGTTTGTAAGTTTGTAAGTTTGTTTGTTCTGTTTTAACTCCGAAACTACTCATCCGATTTTAAAAATTCTTTCACTAATAGAAAGCTACACTATTCCTGAGTGCCATAGGCTATGTTTTATAATGATAAAGTTTAGTTTTCTACACTAAATAACCGTATTAGTAAAACGTGTCGAAGAAAAATTAGCTGATTGGCATCTTTTTCGGCGTACGCTGATCTAACGGTTTGAGATAAGTGAGTACTATGTTTGACAAAAATGTAGTTCTTAAGTAGTTTAAAAAAAAAGTCCGCGGTAGCATATATCTAACTCTTATAAGTAAACCACAATAACGATAATAACCGGTTATTGTGTTCAGAATAAAAATTAAAATTATAAGGTCATGTTTAGACGCAGTTTTGTAATCTAATTTATGAATCTTTACAAAAATAAATGAATTCATTATTAGGAGTACTTAATGTAGATAAATTTTGCCCTTTACAGTATGTGGTTTAGTTGCACAGTTCATGAGATAATGTAAAATTAAAATAACGCGACCATTATAATCCGCGCAGCGCCTTCATACTGCACATTATTATGTGGTTAGTAGGTAATATAATAAAATAATCATTATCAACACCATAAAAAAGATATTACAAAAAGATTGCATTAAATACGGGAACAAAAAAAACGGCCTTATCGCTATGAGCGACCTCTTCCAGACTACCTTCAACAATGGTGTGCTGCGGTGAAGCTGTGTCACAGGTATTATTAACCGACTTTAAAAAAAGTTCTCAGTGACGTGGTTTTTAGGGTTCCGTACCCAAATGGTGTTAAACGGGACCCTATTACTAAGCCTACTCTGTCTATCTGTCTGTCGTACCTTTTAACGGACTGTATTTTTCGAACTGTAATAGATAGACAGTTAAAATTTTCACAGAATATGTAACGTTACGGCGGATCAACTCGGAAATGTAATAATAGTAAAGTCAATAAGTGAAAGGGGGTCTCCAACCCCCATACAATTATTCACGAATTTTTTTAATAGCTCTAATGTAAAAATGATAATACGTACAAGCGTCAAACTTGGCATGATTATACTACACACTCTATAGTCTAACAACAAATAATAAATAATGGTCAAGTGCGAGTCGGTGACAAATTTTTGTTAGTTATAATTGTGTTATACTCGAGCGTCACTGTAGCAAAGAATTAAATATATGACTGCGTCGCAATTACTTCGACTATTTCAGACAATAACTGATGGTTGTATTTTGTGGTGGTAAGGAACCCTTAATGCGCGAGCCTGACTCGAAATGCGTATTTTACTAATTTTGAAGTCGGTCTAATCACTAATGTTTTTAGTTTTACATAGATAAAAACTATAGTTTTGTGCTAAACAATACTATAAAAGTAGGCATACCATTCAGGTGGAAAGGGCGGGACAAAACTAGAGTGGATTACAGGACAGATGCGGGACTATTAGCGAAAAGGGCGCGATAGGAGCCCAATATTATGGCCCAATATTACGCGATAGGAGCGCGTAATATTGGATTACGGTATGGGAGTGGAGTGGAGCGGACGGCTGCGGGACTAGAGTGAGACTGAAGTAGATTGGATGACGGAACGGATGCGGGGCTGGATTGCAAAAAGGCAGAAAGGGAGTAAAGTGGATTACGGGACGGATGCCGAGTTGGATCGGAAAGGGTGGGACTGTATTATTAGAGTAGATTATGGGACAAATGCAGGACTGGTGCAGTAAGGATGGGGCGGAAGAAGAGTAGATTTCGGGACGGATTCGGGCCTGGAGCGGAAAGAGCAGAACGGGAGTTGAGTGGATTTAGGGAATGCAGAATTGGAGCGGAAAGGGTGGTTTAGGAGTAGAGTGGATTACAGGATGGATGCGAGACTGAAACACACACAACACACAAAAACAGGACAAACGGGTAAACAGGAGGTAGTAAAGTAGATTTCAATACTGCGTGAGCGAAGCCGCGGGCAACAGCTAGTATATATATAAAAGCGAAAGTAACTGTCTCTCTGTCTGGATGTTTGTTCACTTTTCACGATTAAACGGCTAAGCCGATCTTAACGAATTTTGGCAGGATGATAGTGTACATCATATGGACGGACATAGGGTACTTATTCTCCCAGTAAATGGGGGAAAATTGGAAATTCGCGGGTAGCACCGCGAGATTCAGCTAGTTTGATATAAATTTCAACTTGATATATTCACGCGTTCCTGAGAAAAAGGGTCTTGACAGACGGACAGACGGACAGACAGACAACACAGTGATCCTATAAGGGTTCCGTTTTTTACTTTTTAAAGTATGGAAACCTAAAAATCAAAAGTTTTTTTTTTAATGCTCTGCATGATGAGGTGAACGTAGCTTTAATGATGGAATGTATACCTCTCGCTGAGAAGTGAGAAGCCGTTGTCTGTCGGCTGCGGATGCTGCGGCCGCGGGCGGTTCACCAGCTTGCTGACCAGCTTCAGCGAGCTGGACGCAGCCTTGTGCTCCGGAGACCACGGTTGCTCCCCTGTACACACAACCACTAATTATAACAAACAGATTATTAAAAAAACGGACAAGTACGAGTAGGAACTCGCACTTTGAGGGTTCCGTTAGTTGGAAAGCTCAGAGCACAAGTCCAAACAAAAAAAAAAATACAACAAATAAACCGGCCAAGGGCGAGTAGGGCTCGCGCACTGAGGGTTCCGTACCACCACAAAATTCAATAACGAATTTTATTATAGAAACAGACGTGGTTTACACACATTTTATTTACATTACACGGGAATTACTCACGCAAGATTAAGCCAGTTACTCCGACTATAGTTTCAACCGCATTAGACGGTCTTTTTGAAGGTCAATGCGCGCGCGCGGCTGCGTCTCGCTTGGCAAGCAAGCCAAAAAAAAAGACGTTCACCTTGAAAAAGACTGTCTAATGCGGTTGAAACTATAGTCGGAGTGACCGGCTTAATCTTACGTGAGTAATTCCCGTGTAATGTAAATAAACTGTTCAATAACGAAATTACCAGTTATAACTTGGTAATGAACATAAACTTGTCACTGACTCGCACTTGGCCATTTTTATTATTTGTTGTTATACTTCAGAGTGTGTACTATAATCATGTTAAGTATGACGCTTGTAATTATTACCGTTTTTACATTAGAGCTAATACATAAAAGAGTAAAAAAAAAAACTGTTAATCCGCCGTAACATTACATATTCTGTGCAAATTTCAATTGGCTATCTATTACGGTACGAACGATACAGTCGTTTAAAGATAGAACAGACAGGCAGACAGACGGACGGACGGACAGACATACAACGTAGGCTTAGTAATAGGGTGATCTTCAATGAATCTTTAGTTCGGGCTAAGCTTCTTAGTCTTGAGCATCGACGTAAAGTTGCTAGTCTATCGGTTTTTTATCGGATACATTTCGGAGAGTGTGCATCGGATCTGCATGATTTGATTCCCTCCTACACATTTTTCTATCGGACTGCCACAGCGGGCACGAAAAATCGTCACCGCTTTATGGTTGATATTCCGAGAACCCGCAACCCCATTCCCGTAGACCGCATCATCGCTTAACATCAGGCGTGATGGTGGTCAAACGCAAGCCTATTATTTATTTTAAAAAAAACCGTACGAAGCGCTTTGATTCCACATTTATTATGCGAACTGCTAGTCTGTGGAATTCGCTGCCTGAATGGGTGTTTCCCGATGGTTACAATCTGGGTATTTTCAAATCACGAGTGAATCGGTTCCTTCTAGGCAAGCGTGCTCCAACGTAGACCGCATCATCGCTTAACATCAGGCGTGATGGTGGTCAAACGCAAGCCTATAATTTATAAAAAAAAGGGTCCCGTTTTTACCCGGAACCCTGAAAATGATATCTTTATAACATGACATCCAAGTTACCTTTCCTCTCGTCTCCGGAGCCATCGTTACTGTCCTGACTAAATGTATTTTTCGGCGAGAATATATCCGTGTCGCTTTCCCTGGCGCCTTTATCGTCTTCAACGGAGCCGTCGGTGCCCTTGTCTGGGGTCTTCTCGGTCTTCTCAGGCTTGATGTAGGGCTCCGGGCGCGGCTTCTGAGGTAAAGGTGGCGAAGGCTCCGCCCACCAGTAGTCCAGCTCGAGTTTAGACCGACTGCCGAACTGAAATGACAACGAACCTATCATGGTATAATAACATACTCCGCCAACAGGCCTAGCATGGGCTGTGGACTAATTGTCTTTCCACCGTTTTTATCCCGCGAGAAAAAGACAAACGTATCCATATTCTAGCTTTATCGCGTCTAGGCGTGGATAAAAACGGTGGAAAGACTATTTATCCACAGCCCATGCTAGGCCTGCTGGTATAGCAATCCGAGAAAAAATGTCCACGTGGGCGTCCCGCAATAATGTCATGATGTCAATTTACAACAGGTTCGAGAGAGATGACGATACACCACGTAACAGCTGATTGGATAAAGTGGCAACTGGACAGTGACGTAATTCTGGGACAACTGCCAGTCCACTGCTGAACATAGGCCTCCCCCTTTAACCTCCACACTGAACGCCTCAAGACGAGAGTCTTTGACCAGTGTGTGTTGCCAGTGATGACATATGGTACTGAGACGCGGTCCTTAACTGTTGGCCTTTTGGAAAAACTTAAAGTCACACAGCGGGCAATGGAGAGAGCTATGCTCAGAGTTTCTTTGCGCGATAAAATCCGAAACGTAGATATTCGGCAAAGAACCAGAGTCACCGACATAGCTGTGCAATGGCAATGGGCAGGCCACATTGCTCGAAGAACCGATAACCGATGGGGAAGAAAGGTTCTGGAGTGGAGACCACGAACCGGAAGACGCAGTGTAGGTAGGCCTCCCACTAGATGGACCGACGACATTGTGAGAGTCACGGGCATCCAATGGATGCAAAAGGCAGGCTGTCGTTCAGAATGGACATTGGAAGTTAAAAAAAAAAGTTATATTATTATTTTCGGGTTAATTAAAAACACGGGTTAAACATCCCGTAAATAATCATATCACTTTAGTGTACAACCGTTATAGTTTGAAACAATAAAAAAAAACGTTTTAGTTTCGTTTTTAGGCTCTCTACGAGCAGTCATGTATAAAAAAAAATTATAATAAAACAAATAAGTCTAAATTTCCTACAACATGCTGAGTTTACCTATTATTGGTGTGTTACATAGGTCGATAGCACATATATATATTATCTATACTAATATTATAAAGAGAAAATATTTGATTGTTTGTTTGTTTGTTTGCATTGAATAGGCTCCGAAACTACTGAACCGATTTGAAAAATTCTTTCACTGACGGACGAAGCTACACTATCCGCGGGTGACATAGGCTATAATATATACCCATGCGAAGCTGGGGCGGACCGCTAGTGTCATATATTTAAGAAATAGTTTAATAAAAATCTGGTAATTTTTGCACACACGGTCATCTGACCCCATACTAAGCAAAGCTCGTAAAATGGCTGCCAGTGACTGATATACATACATAAGTTTAAATATACATACTTAAATATATATTAACAACCAGATATAGAACAAACACAAATGTTCATCACATAAATGTTTGTCCTAGGTGGGAATCGAACCCACGCCCCCAAGCTCAGAAGGCAGGTTCCCTACCAACTGGACCAACAAATCTATATATGTATGCATATCAGTCTCTGGCAGCCATATCACAAGCTTTGCTTAGTTTGGGGTCAGATTATTATATTTAATGTGATTGACTAACTCTTTATTGTTCACACCATTAAATTTGATACAGAGGCCAAAAAACTCTTTAATAAAAACCTAGTGTAACAACCGGCGGCCTTATCGCTAAAAGCGCTCTCTTCCAGGCAACCTTAGGATGGAAAGGATTTATAGAAGACGGGGTATGCTATAGAGGATAGACTATATTTTTTGCCTGCCAAGCGTGGGGATTATGGCAACACCCCTCTTTAAGAGGGAGGCCTTTGTCCAGCAGTGGACGTTTGATGGCTGCTGATGTGTATGTGTGTGTATATTTTTTTTACTTAATGTGTGTGATGTATGAAGTTAGAGCTCTCACTGGGATATCTCAGGTTTTATATCAGAAACCGGGAGTAGCAGATGAAAGGCGTGCTGGCAGTTAACAGACTGTTTATTCTTTACCTGGGCGGTAGTCTCATAATATGTGGGCCTACCGCCATTATCAGAAACTACATGAAAACACCACACTCACCATGAGGTAGAGGTCTCCGAGCGTGAGGTCTCCCGCGTCGTGCACGCTCCAGCCCGCTCGTATCTGTTTGAGAGCCAGCTCCACGTCTATATCAGGCCGCTCCTCGCGATCAGACTCGGCCACTAGCGTGTAGATACTCCCGCCTCGCTTTTTGGGCCGAATGCGGAATTTTACCTGCAGAATTAATTTTATCAACTAAAATTACTTACTCCAGTGGATGCAAAAGGCAGGCTGTCGTTCAGTGTGGAGGTTAAAAGGGGAGGCCTATGTTCAGCAGTGGACGTCTTCTGGCTGATGATGATGATGATGATGAAAATTACTTGCAATTTTTATTTTGTAGGTTTTTTTTTAAAAAAGAATAGGCTTGCGTTTGACCACCATCTCGCCTGATGTTAAGCGATGATGCGGTCTACGTTGGAGCACGCTTGCCTAGAAGGAACCGATTCACTCGTGATTTGAAGACGCCCATATATATATATATATATATACAGTTATATGTAGAGCGTCTCTCACTATGGGTATCATAAGCAAGCTCAAAGTCGCACAGCGAGCTATGGAGAGGGCTATGCTCGGGGTTTCTCTACGAGATCGAATCAGAAATGAGTAGATCCGTAGACGAACGAAAGTCTCCGACATAGCCCACCGGATTAGCCAGTTGAAGTGGCAGTGGGCAGGGCACATATCACGCAGAACAGATGGCCGATGGGGCCGAAAGGTTCTGGACAGGAGACCACGGACCGGTAAGCGCAACGTAGGACGTCCACCCACTAAATGGACAGACGACCTAAAAGAGACCGCAGGGAAACGCTGGATGCATGCCGCTTCCAACCGACCCTTTTGAAGATTGATGGGGGAGGCCTATGTCCAGCAGTGGACGTCCTATGGCTGATGATGATGAATTCAAATTCAAATTCAAATTCATTTATTTCAGGCTACGAAACCCATACCATAATTACACAATAATTAAAATGAAATAAAATATAAAACAAAATAAAGTCATAGCACTCAAATTAAATGTCAAATTAAATTAAACAAAACACACAAATACATTTTCTAGTCTAATATTAATAATGTCAGGTACAATCACTAGTACTTTCTCTCCGGCATTGGTACCGGTACATGCCTCTCACAACAATGCCGGAGGAAAGTACAGTCCAACCTGGCCGCAATCATTTTGAGGACGGTGTTAGAGCTGGCCCCAACTCTGCGCACCAAGGACGCGGCCCGCAACCGCATCACCGAGTGAAAGCAGGCAGTGTGTGCGTCCGCAAACATGCCTGAGGCGCTGCAGAATTGGGGCAGCCCCAACAACCTCCTAAAAGCGTTGTTATAAAGGACACGGAGGTCACTGTATCGCCTTTTAGTGTAGTCAGCCCACAGGCTGCACGTGTAGAGGGATGTACAGAATGAAAATATAAATAAAAACAAAATTTATTCAGCCGTTTAGGAGCATGCCACAGACAGACACACACTCTTTAAACTTATAACACTCTTTCACTCACTCTTTTTGCGTCGGGGGTAAAAATCTAAGCTAACCAAACTAGGTGTTTATTTGCATATCTGTTAGTTTAATTTTCTATACAAAATTACCCTTATAATTAACCTTACCTTCAGGTTGTTAAACTTCCGCTCCTTGCCCTTTCCGTGATCGCTTTCGTTGTCCGTATCACTCTTGGCATATTTTTCGTCGTCCTCCATTTCTGAGAAGCTGTCCTTTTCCTTCTCGGACATGTCCCTCTCCCTCGTGCCGTCCTCTCGCTCCCTCGCGCCGTCCTCGCGTTCTTTGAGGACGTCTTCTTTGTCTTCTTTTTCGATTTCTTCTTCTGGAATAATTAAGATGATTCTTAAATGTATGTCACCTCGACAGGGCCCGTATTCACTAACTACAAACATGGTGGACGCGCTGCAGAACTGTGGAAGCCGCATCAGCATCCTGTTAGCAGTATTGTATTGGACATGCAGCGTTGGAGCGTCGAAAGAACTAATAGTCAACCCTTACACCATTTTGTCACACAATAAATTGTTATAGAATCCCACAGAACTGAGGGGAACAAATGCTGCTAATCTGTGGAATGCGCTGCCTGAATGAGTGTTACAATCTGGGTGTCGTCAAATCACGAGTGACTCGGTTTCTTGTAGGCAAGTGTGCTCCACCGTAGACCGCATCTTCGCTTTACATTAGGCGAGTTGGCGGTCAAATGCAGGCATATTAAATATAAAAAAATGGAAGTCTCAAGTCAAGAGGTACAACAATCCACATACCCACTGCGGCACGCAAATCAACATCTTCTTTACCCTCCTTTTCATCCTCCGTGCTGGGCCGCTCATCCTCTTGATTGTTCTTGTAGCTGGCCATCAGTTCGATGCCATCGATAGCTGTTTCTTCTATATTTATCAGCTTTGTGGCATCTTCGTCTAGTCTGGATTTCTTCTGTTCTACTTCTTTGTCCTTTTCGGTCGTGCTGTCTTTGCGCTGACGCTTGGGAGTGCGGATTTTCGCTGTAAGAGTAACATGGAACCGCATTTTACAAGGGTGGAAATTTAAGGTATTCAATAGAGGCGTTAGGACCGCCACATGAAACTGATTTTTGACTCTGAAACTCGTGGTTTAGTGTCATTTATCTCCAAGGACAATGGCTCTTTGGGCATTTTCCTTTAATAACTTGATATTAGGCAGGTGGAAATAAAAACGTAGGTGAGCGTGCAACTCAATTGAAAAACAGTTTTAGAAAAGAAAACGTCGAATCATTTGTAAAAGGCTTTAATTCTAATTCAAAAAGGGGGTGATAAGACCTGCACTGACATCCCGCTTGGGGTGTATTGTGCATTGGCTCAGCCAGCCTACACAGAAAGGCTTTTATTATGGTAATTGTTTTAGAAGATTAACTATGTTTTTTTGGTACATGTGTCCATAATTTGGACTCTCTTCTTCAGCTTCTTTCTTTTTAAGGCCTAGACCATTGCTATGCTATTGCTATTACCATCGCTATTATTTGTGACAGTTGGAAAAATGTAACGAAAGTTTTTTTTTACTTATTGTGAAAATTTAACTGATCAATGGGACGGGGGCAAAAAAGCCGATGACTATAATGACAATTTGTATGACATACTAATTTTATGTTGACATATTTTTACAGCGATTTGTTGTATTTATTATATTAGTAATTTTATGATATTATTCCTATTTTTACTAGGAAATCTATTTTAGTTTAACAGTATGTGAGATAAATGTTAGTGGAATTTGTCCGTTTTTATTCTCAATAAATAATTTGAATTTGAATCGCATGCAACAACGGATTTTGATGCAGTTTTCACCATCAGTAAGATACATTTTCACGGAAGGTTTATGTATATAACTAGCGACCTTCCCCGGCTTTGCACGTATATTACACCCGTGCGAAGGCGGGCGGGCGGGCGGGCGGGTCGCTAGTAAATAAATAAAAGATAGCTAGTATGTACTGACTCGGCGGGTCGGGTCCCCGGCGGCCCGCCATGCGCTGCAGGTACGAGCTGAAGCAGATCTTCTGGCTGGAGAGCTGCGCGCTGGGACGCACCTCGGGCACGTGCAGCTCGGCCTCGGGCCGCGGACCCACGTGCAGGGCCTTGCCGTCTGTAGGGGACACACATAATAATGTAGGATGGTAGCACTGACGAGCGAAAGAAACATACGAGTGAACGAGGGAATGAGACATGTGAATGAAAGAAGTTGCTATAGTAAACGCATTACCATCTGAGTCGTCAGGTCATAAATCATTGTCTGTCTATCTCGCTCGCACCCACATGTCATATCTGTCTATCTCCCTCGCACTTACAGGTCTTATGGTAAGACGTTTATTGCTTGACGACTCAGATGATAATACGTTTACTCTAGTCTATCGGTTTTTTATCGGATACATTTCGGAGTGTGCTACAGATCTGCATGATTTGATTCCCTCCTGCCCATTTTTCTATCGGACTGCCAGAGCGGGCACGAAAAATCGTCACTGCTTTGTTGATATTCCGAAAATCCGGACGAAACGCTTTGATTCCTCATTTATTGTGCGAACTGCTAGTCTGTGGAATGCGCTGCCTGAACGGGTGTTCCCCGATGGTTACAATCTGGGAGCCTTTTGCATCCACTAGATGCCAACAACTCTCACAATATCGTCGGTCCATCTAGTGGGAGGCCTCCCTACGCTGCGTCTTCCTGTTCGTGGTCTCCACTCCAGAACCTTTCTTCCCCATCGGTTATCGGTTCTTCGAGCGATGTGGCCTGCCCATTGCCACTTCAACTTGCAAATTTTAACAGCTATGTCGATGACTCTGGTTCTGATTTAAGGGTTGGCCTCATAGTAATAGTTGTTCATAATTAAAAAATAATAAATAATAAATATTCGGGACATTTTTGCACACACGGTCATCTGACCCCAAACTAAGCAAAGCTTGTGATATGGCTGCCAGAGACTGATATATATACATATATAGGTTTAAATACATACTTAAATAGATATTAACACCCAGATATAGAACAAACACAAATGTTCATCACACAAATGTTTGTCCTAGGTGGGAATCGAACCCACGCCCCCAAGCTCAGAAGGCAGGTTCACTACCAACTCGACCAACGGGCTATCAATTATGAGTATAACGGAGCCCTTTCCGCGTAACCCTGTAGTTATAAAACTGTCGTACCTTCAGTGATAGGTCTGTCGGTATCCAGGTCCAGTTGGTCGGCGTCCTCGCGGCGGTCTTGCGTTCCTTCCTCGAACAGTTTGTGTTTAAAGCCAGGCTGCTGGGTGGTTAAAGGAAATAGAGGTTCTTATGGAGTGTTTGTTTAAAATTTCACAGCATAGTTGTAAATCACTGTTTCGGTCAATTAAAATGCCACTAATTACTTAACCTTCTTTAAACAAATAAATAAATATTAGGGACATTTTTGGCACACAATGTCATATGACCGCAAACTAAGCAAAGCTTATAATATGGCTTCCAGAGATTGATATACATACATATATATATTTTGAAATACATACTTTAATAGATATTAGCACCCAGATATAGAACAAACACAAATGTTCATCACATGAATATTTGTCCTATGAATGGTGGGAATCGAACCCACGCTACGCTAACGCACGCCTGTTATAAAGTACTGTTTATTGCTTAACAATAACGTATTGTTGTCGTTATTTAGAGTGGGTGTGATGCTACATAGAGTGTATCAATGTATGGACAACAAGGTAAACCAACCAAAGTCAAAAAAATCGACGTTTTAGGGAGTTTGTCGTTAAATTGTTAAGCGCTTTGGTTCCACATTTATTATGCGAACTGCTAGTCTGTGGAATTCGCTGCCTGAGTGGGTGTTCCCAGATAGTTACAATCTGGGTGTCTTCAAGTCGAGAGTGAATAGGTTTCTTCTAGGCAAGCGTGCTCCATCGTAGGCCGCATCATCGCTTAACATCAGGCGAGTTGGTGGTCAAGCGCAAGCCTACAAATAATTTAAAAAAAAAATGTGTACGCTATATAGAGTTTACAGTGTAAGTAGTGTATCATGTATGTCGTGTAAAGGATACGTGCGGTGTCCAGCGGCGCTGCAGCGCGAGGAGGAGGCTGCGCAGCGCAGCGGTGGGCGGCGCCGCCAGCGCCAGCCGCGGGTTGTGTGCCGCGCCCTGCACGCGCGCCCACGCCGCGCCGTCCCGCGCGCGCAGCGACACGGCGGCGCGCGCGCACACCCGCGACCCGCACGCGCGCTCTGCGCACACACGTCACATCACATCAGAGTGCCTCTCTACCAGAGATGCGCTATGCAGCAAATCATCATCATAATCAGCCTTTTAACAGTCGATTGAATCAGGCGTTACTTTGCGGAAGTCCATTTTTATTTATATATGATGAATTTCTAGTGTAATTCCGCTTCTACGCCAGCCTTCGCCTTTTAACAGTCCACTGCTGGACTTTTAGCCTACCCCCTAAAGGGTGATTGTGCCATATCCACCACGCTAGCCCAGTGCGGGTTGGTGGATTCACATACGCCATTGAATTTCTTCTCCGTACGTATGCAGGTTTCCTCACGATGGTTTCCTTCACCGAAAAGCCAGTGGTATGAAAATCCGTACATAAACTCCAAAGAGCCCATTGTTACGGGCCCGGGGTTTGAACCCGCGACCTCACGCTTTTAAGTCTAGCGGTCTCCTAAACGGCTTATGCAGCTAAGCTATGAACTAGGTAAAGCTAAGTTACGAAACTATGGGACCGTTTTCACTAAGCTCACCCTAATGCCAGTAATGGGACGCGTTGCGCCTGTATAGGCAATATTTACATATATACAACGCCAGGTTTGTATGTATGTTAGGGGCATTACGAGGGTATTAAGTATGCAGAATTTTTGGGATTTTTAGCCCCCTCTGCCCCTTGACCCGTTCCAAAAGTAAGCAATATTCTTTACCCAAATATATATTTTTAATTCCCATTTAGTATTTATTTAAGTCTATACTGCAGGAAAATCAGATAAAGAAATAAAAGTCATCAAAAATAAGCATAGCATAGAAAGGCGATTATAGACAATAGAGAATATTTTATTTGTAACAAAAATCCACACACACAGACACACACACACTTAGATAAGAGATAAGAGCTACATACAAAGTTCAAGTTAAAAAACGTTGGAATTTTGCCACAAACCGGCCCCAGCTCAGCATACTCCGTTTACGTAATACTTAAATGGCCCCTTGGCTCTAACTGGTTCAACTGACCTGTGATCTGGTTGAGCCTGCGCAGCGCGCGGCACATGGGCGTGCGCACGCGCATGTTGCGGCCCCGCGCCCGCACCATGATGCTGCCCCCCACCACCATCTCGCCGAGTCGGCCGCAAGTCTTCTCGTTCACGCTCACCAACTTCTTACGTAGCTCGCCGTAGTTGATAAGGGCGTACAGCTCTTGAGCTACTTTCTTCACATCTGCAATATAAAAAAAATACTTGTCAAAGTATTTTCAACTTCATATTATTTTTTTTATTTATTTATTGGAAAACCAACAGCTTTTTACACTAAAATATACAATGGAAAAACGATGGGAAGCCAATTATAGGTTCTCACGAGTAGAAATAGATTATTATAAGTTAAACATGTGCAAACACAAAGAAAGGTTTAGGTAACAATTTTTTTTAAGATAAAATAAAATAAGAATAACAAGGTAAATAGGCAATAATTAAAAATAAAGTACACAAAATATAAAATATTAGCCCGACATCTTACGATTGTTGACCGTCTGCTAGGAAAAACTCACTGCTTAGTTGCCGCCTCGCTGAGGAAGCGCTGGTGCAAAATAAGTCAAGGTCAGTGCGTTTGCTCAGTTTGTTAAAGTTGTCGCTTGCTCGCCATAAATACGAGTTCTGTCTATAGTTTGTTGACACTAAAGGAATGTGTAATGGTTTATAGAATCTGGTTGTCTTTAAAGGAACGTTTAGTTTGATTTTACATGTGAGGTCAGGGCAATCAATGGTATTATTTGAAATGTTAAGAAGATATACGACGTCTATATATCTTACTAGCTGCGCCCCGCGGTATCACCCGAAAAATGGTGATGGTGATGATGATGATGATGAAAAGTAGTTTATGTCACTCTCTGGCTCTTGAACTATACCCATGCAAAAAATCAGGTCGATCCGTTGTTCCGTTGCAGCGTGAAAGAGGAACAAACAAACAAACACACTTTCGCATTTATAATATTAGTATGATACTTGCGATCCGACCGCCCGGCTTCGCACGGGTGTAATTTACGTACGAAGCCGGGGCGGGTCGCTATTTATATATATATAAACCTTCCGTGAAAATGTATCTAACTGATTGCGAAAACCGCATCAAAATCCGTTGCGTGGTTTAGGAGGAGTTAGCGGCCATACAGACAGACAGACGCGGAGAGCGACTTTAATTTATACTATGTAGAGATAGAGAAAAGAGATTAGTTATATATATATAAACCTTCCGTGAAAATGTAGCTAACTGATGGTGAAAACCGCATCAAAATCCATTGCGTGGTTTAGGAGTTAGCGGCCATACAGACAGACAGACGCGGAAAGCGACTTTAATTTATACTATGTAGAGATAGAGAAAAAGAGATAAGTTATATATATAAACCTTCCGTGAAAATGTATCTAACTGATGGTGAAAACCGCATCAAAATCCGTTGCGTGGTTTAAGAGGAGTTAGCGGCCATACAGACAGACAGACGCGGAAAGCGACTTTAATTTATACTATGTAGAGATAGAGAAAAAGAGATTAGTTATATATATAAACCTTCCGTGAAAATGTATCTAACTGATGGCGAAAACCGCATCAAAATCCGTTGCGTGGTTTAGGAGGAGTTAGCGGCCATACAGACATACAGATAGACAGACGCGGAAAGCGACTTTAATTTATACTATGTAGAGAAGAGAAGAGATTTTCTTTTCATTGTATAAATAATATATACGATAAATAATTAAGTAATTTTAAGTAGGTACCGATAACCGATGGGGAAGAAAGTTTCTGGAGTGGAGGTCTCCGGAAGACGCAGCGTAGGGAGGCCTCCCACTAGATGGATCGACGACATTGTGAGAGTCGCTGGCATCCAGTGGATGCAAAAGGCAGACTGTCGTTCAGTGTGGAGGTTAAAGGGGGAGGCCTATGTTCAGCAGTGGACGTCTTCTGGCTGATGATGATGATGATGAAGTAGGTATACCAATATGTAATGTAGAGATGGAAGTACGGGGCCAATTTTTTAATTTCAAAGGAAGACCAACAGCCTTAAAAAATATAACAATCTTAATAGATCCAGAAGCTAATTATAGGTACTAGCGAAAAAAAAAATAAGTAACAATTTTAGTGACATTACGCAGTTACACAATATGCGTTTGTCGAAAAAATAAAAATTTCAACAATATGCGATTCCCTACTCAACAGCTGCCTAACCGCCACAACGCTCATGCAGAATAGGTCCAACCCTAAGCGCTTATCGATGGTGTTAAAGTTCTTGCTCACTCTCAACATGTACTCGTATGAATATACGTATGATGGCGGCCAAGCGCAAGCCTATCTAATAAAAAAAAAAAAAAACTATTGCAGGTGTTTTTTTTTTTGTTGCTTTTAATAATAGTCGTTAGCGGTCACTGTAGGTACCAATTAGTTAGCTACACCATCTCTGTCACGTGCACACATACTATAAATCGATTTCACATAATGACAAGTAGTTAGGCAATTAATTGGTTTGTTATCTGAACGCTTCATTGTGGCGGTGACAGAATTTATCTTCATCGCACTACGGGATGCTTACCAGCAAAGATAATCCACTTCATCGCGCACGAGTTGCAAGGGGGTCTAGACAAGAACCCATTGGCGGATCCAGGGGGGGGGCATGGGAGCCATGGCCCACCCCAAAACACCTAGCAATGGGCTGTGGATAAATTGTCTTTCCACCGTTTTTATCCACGCCTAGACGCGACAAAGCTAGAATATGGATACGTTTGTCTTTTTCTCGCGGGATAAAAACGGTGAAGAGACAATTAGTCCACGGCCCGTGCTAGGCCTGCTGATCAGTCACATCGGTAGCGGGGTAGGGGGGTAAGGATCGTATGTAGCTTGTGATTGGAGACTCAAAAGTCATTCATTCAATTCGCGCCTAGGATTGGCCCGCACGAAAAAGGTTAAGTGTATCTTTGGATTACGGCGTAAAGGATGAGCAGTCAAGTAGTTACATCGTCATTCATCATCATCATCAGCCAGAAGACGTCCACTGCTTAACATAGGCCTCCCCTTTTAACCTCCACACTGAACGACAACCTGCCATCTGCATTCACTGGATGCCAGCGACTTTCACAATGCCGTCGGTCCATCTAGTGGGAGGCCTCCCTAAACTGCGTCTTCCGGTTCGTGGTCTCCACTCAAGAACCTTTCTTCCCCATCGGTTATCGGTTCTTCGAGCGATGTGGCCTGCCTATTACCACTTCAACTTGCAAATTTTAACAGCTATGTCGGTGACTCCGGTTCTTTGGCGAATATCCACATTTCGGATTCTAGCGCGCAAAGAAACTCCAAGCATAGCTCTCTCCATTGCCCGCTGAGTGACTCTGAGTTTTTCCAAAAGGCCAACAGTTAAGGATCACGTCTCAGTACCATATGTCATCACTGGCAACACACACTGGTCAAAGACCCTCGTCTTGAGGCACTGTGGTATCTTGGACGAGAAGATGTCACGCAATTTCCCGAACGCTGCCCATCCGAGTTGGATTCTATCGTCATTGCCCACCAGCTACTATTAACAAGTCGCGAGTGAATCGGTTTCTTGCTCCATTGTAGACCGCATCATCGCGCAAGATGGTCACACATACATCAGCAGTCATTAAACGCCCACTGCTGGACAAAGGCTTCTCTTTTTCTTTTCTTTTTATAATTTTCATGACCGTGGATTCAATTTCTTTTAGTCGTAATATTAAACATGTTTACATAGTATTAAAAGCGTCAAACAAGTCAGAGTCAAGTAAGTGAGTTGTAAGTCACGGTCAAGTCAAACTCATGCCCATGTAAAGTGGTGGAGATTTTAAGAGACTCCTATGGAGTTTTGGAAACAATACGAAAAGACACGTTTCACCTCGTTATATCACTTACCCACACTCGAGCACGTTTACGAGCACATAATGAATAATAATTCACCAATTAGTACACATTAAAACTCGAAAATTGTTTGGGAAAATAATCTAACGAGCCGACCTGTTATTTTCCACGTTGGCGCCAAAACTCCAGGCCTCTTTCTTAGCGACGGTTGTTGCCATTTGATCAGCACTCGCTATGATCGATTCAATGGCATTTTAACGAAATTGACGATCGATAAAGAACAGTACATGTATTGCTAAAGATGATACCGCCAGTTTAGTGAACCAATAAAAAATATTTATAGCTTGTATTAACTTTAACTACAACATAAATTACGTTACCGCAAATGCACAATTTAACTACTTTGATGTAATTATAGGCTATATTTATTTATTATTTTATTATAATAGAGATGCAGTAAAAATTAAAATACCTACTTCCGTAACTCAACTGACCTCGGAACTCAGATGACCGCGTGTGCAAAAATGTCCCGAATATTTATTTATTATTTACTAGCGACCCGCCCGCCCGGCTTCGCACGGGCGAAGCCAGGATATATAGCCTATGTCAACCGGGGATAGTGCAGAATCCCAACAGTGAAAGAATTTTTCAAATCGGTTCAGTGGTTTCGGAGCCTATTCAATGCAAACAAACAAACAATCAAATCTTTCCTCTTTATAATATTAGTATAGACTAGCGACCCGCCCGCCCGGCTTCGCACGGGTGTAATTTACGTGCAAAGCCGGGGCAGGTCGCTAGTTATATATATAAACCTTCTTTATAAAATATATCTAACTGATGGTGAAAACCGCATCAAAATCCGTTGCGTGGTTTAGGAGGAGTTAGCGGCCATACAGACATACAGACAGACGCGGAAAGCGACTTCAATTTATACTATGTAGAGATAGAGATTTATTTCCACTGGCTAACCAGTCACCTAGTATGAACAAATATTATAGTGATGTTGTATATGTAGAAAGTTGAAGTGGCAGTGGGCAGGGCACATATCACGCAGAACAGATGTCCGATGGCGCCAAAAGGTTCTCGAATGGAGACCACGGACCGGTAAGCACAGCGTAGAACGTCCACCCACGAGATGGACAGACGATCTAAAAGAGACCGCAGGGAAACGCTGGATGCAGGCCGTTTCCAACCGGCCCTTTTGGAGATCGATGGGGGAGGCCTAGGCTATAGTAATTTTTTAACTTTCGCGATTTGAACACATGCTTTAAATGTTTATCGGGTCTTATCACGTATTATTTTATTTAGGTAAAAATATGTACATTTCGCTCGACGTTTTACAAAAAAAGTATTTAGAAGTCCCGATAAACATTTAAAACAGGCCTTGGTTATGTCCAGTAGTAGACGTCCTATGGCTGAAATGATGATGATGATGATGATGATGGTGGTGGTGAAGATGATGATGATCATGTGTTAGTTTTCTAAACGTAATGATCCATGGCACATGCCACTGGCCGAGGTCACCGCATGTCACCCGTCATTTACCATAGCATCACGCCATGTGCCTACAACAACGTAATGTAATACGCAATAACCATTATTCCATGGTAATTTTATAAGCACCATATTACAGCAGGGATGTAAGATCGTAGGACGTAGCGAGATTAATGAGGGACATTAGAGATGGCATACGTCAAGTCAGAGTACGCCCTTGTAATACTAGTTTAGATAAAATATTAGGAAAGGCCTTACGGCTACCTGTTTCAAGCGATTCTGTTTAGGTGATTACGAAAAGTTGCGCGACCGCAAACTCGGCGCGTTAAGGTTTACGTTCGCGTGATTTTCCGCACTGCGCTGTTTCAGCGCTGAGCCTGCGTGGCTAATTCTTAGTTAGCCGTAAGTCCCCAGGCCCTTTCACTTTTTCGTGATTGGCGCGACCTTTTAATTTTTAATTTGTTTAGTTTTTAGTTTTTTAATTGATATGGATGTAAATCTGGAATAAACTATTTCATTAGACGAACCCCGGACGTATTCATTCCTGACCCTAATTCTATTTCAAAGTGGGGGTGATAAGACCAGGGGCCTTACGGACAACAGCTATTGCGGCACCTAATCCGCTTAGTTGGAAAATCACGCGACCGCAAACCGTATCTGGGCACGATAAGGTTCACGTTCGCGTGATTTTTCAACTGAGCGGATTAGGTGCCGCAATTAGCTGTTGTCTGTAAGGCCCCTGCACTGACATCCCGCTTGGGGTGTATTGTGCATTTGCCCGCCAGCCTACACAAACCAACCGAGCTCCCTAAAATAACGACCAGGTTCACCAGATGTTGTGGTGTTGGAAACTTGTTGTTGTTGAGTTTCTTCAAAGAGTCTCGACCTTAATTATATATCTTCTGTGGCCTTGCAATGCAGTAGTACATGCTCCACGGTCTCGTTCTCCTGTAGACTCGACCCAGAGGGCTGTCTATAGCTCCAATTATGTATTAGTGATAGTTTAGGTCACAGTGACCTGTGATAGTACCTATCATCAGACGAAGGTCCGACCTAGTTAACTTGAGTAGTTTGCTAGTCACTCTCTTATCTATTGATGGGTAGAAAGCTTTTGCGTGTTTAGTCTTTTGTTCTATTCTAAATATTTTGCTGTTCTTTTTCTGTGTAGAGACTTCGCAGATTCCGTGCCTCCTTAGCTATTGGTTTACACAGTTCTGCAACATCTGCACTGATTTCCTGCTTCGCGCCTTCCTTAGCGAGTGAGTCTGCCTTATTGTTGCCCTCACATATGCCTTTTGTCCATTGAACCTTAACAATATATGTCATCATCATCATCATCATCAGCCAGAAGACGTCCACTGCTGAACATAGGCCTCCCCCTTTAACCTCCACACTGAACGACAGCCTGCCTTTTGCATCCACTGGATGCCAGCGACTCTCACTATGTCGTCGGTCCATCTAGTGGAAGGCCTACCTACGCTGCGTCTTCCGGTACGTGGTCTCCACTCAAGAACCTACAATATATGTGTCTGCTAAGTTTTGAAAGGCAGAGTGGGATTTCTGACCCTAGTCAAACGTTAGCCCAGTCAGATGTAAAAAAAGAAAATACTCACTCTCATCGAATTGTACATGCTTCGACAACTTATGCCAGGTCCTGTAATAAAAGTGGCTGACTTGCGTCTTCGTCTTTAGATTAACGTCAGGCATGCCCTTCTTTTTCATCTTGGCGCAGATATACGCGGTGACGGCGTCGAAGTCCTTCCCATACTCGTTGAGGGCCTCGAAGAATAAGTTCTTTTCGTCGGTAGACCAGAGAGCCTTGGGCATGCGTTGCTTCACGGGGAATTTGAGCTCTTCAGAGGTTTTACTGGGGGTGTCGCATTCTGGTACTTCTGGAATGGTCAATAATATATAAATTAGATATTGTAATATGCGATCGACTTTAAACATGAAAACTCGCGATCATCATCATCGTTTCAGCCATAGGACGTCCACTTAGGCCTCCCATCGATCTCCAAAAATGATGGTGATGATAGGTATGTATAATGGTTTATGTTTTCCATACCTGATGAACTAACGTCCCAGGTGACAAACATGGCCTGTTACGTAACGCACCTAAGTGCATTGAAATGAAACACAGCTTGACGACGTTTGATTGAAATATTATTTTTTTATCCTTGTAGGACAAATCAAAAATACCAATGATGAAAACATGAAACACAATGGCATTACAAAATTGTTTACGCCAATTCAATCAAAACAAGCTAAGTACTGTATATATATATATATATTTATTATTTCAACGGTTATTGATTCACTGCAATGACGATATAATTATCTTTGATTCATAGCTAGACCTTCATTAGCTAACTAGCTGCGGCCCGCGGTTTCACCCACTTTTGGTTCACCAACTATAGGTTGAGCCGAATTTATGATTTTATTTCCTTTTATTTTTCTGTAACGTGTAACTGTAATTTGTTATTAATAAAATAATATTACTATGATTATGTTATATAAGTCCATGAAACAACCTCCTTGGTAACAACTGCAACCTCCTTTGATTTGTATTTTTTTCTATGATGTAATATGTCGACTGCCCCGGTGGCTCAGTTGGTAGTGAACCTATCTTCTGTGCTTGGGGGCGTGGGTTCGATTCCCATCTAGGACAAACATTTGTGTGATGAACTTTTGTGTTTGTTCTATGTCTGGGTGTTAATATCTATTTAAGTATGTATTTAAAAATATATATGTACGTATATCAGTTTCTGGCAGCCATATTACAAGCTTTGCTTAGTTTGGGGTCAGATGACCATGTGTGCAAAAATGTCCCAGATATTTATTATTTATTATTATTAAGGCGCCGTGACTAGCTGACTTTTATGTTTTTGAGGGGGTGAAGCAGAGGAAGTGGCGGCCGACTAGTCCCACCTACAGCGGGGCGCAACGCGTGAATCTCGCCGCAACGCGACGTCCTTCACTTATAGACAGCTATAGACATGTAATTTCGTCGGTCCACAGCATAACTCCGTTGGCGCAGTGGTCTGGCCCCGCGCTGGCAAACCACGAATGCCCGGTTCAAATCTGTAGTATGTAGATATTTTTGGACTCAATTTTTTATCATAACACTAAATCAAAGGATACGGCCGTTTCTGCCACATATTTTGAGACTCGTAGGAGTGCTCTTTTTATGTTTTGATGGGCATCAAAACATAAAAAAAGCACTCCCATTGATCTAAAATCATGAAATTTAGCAAGAAACAATCTCTTATCACAAGTAAAGGGAAAAATGCAAAGGCCAGAAATGGTTAGTTCCATTTAAAAAAAAAAACAGCCAAGTGCGAGACGGGCTCGCGCACTGAGGGTTCCGTACCACAACGTAACTTGTTAGGTACTAAAGTAAAAAAAAGTGAATAAAGCCCAGGCGGTCACCCATCCAAGTACCAGCCGCACCCGACGTTGCTTCACTTCGGTGATCGTACGAGAACTGGTGGTGAACAGAAGTTGACACCGACTAGAACTTGGCCATTATTTATTATTTGTATTTGTAGTTGTTGTTTTTTTAGTGTGTACTATTATCATGGAAAATGCCATGTGAAAGATACAGCCGTTATTAGGTGTGTGTACGTTCCCGATGAAAAAAAAAAAACGTTTTAGCGCAAAACAAACTTAACTTTGTTATTTAAAAACTGTTGTCTCCATACATCGACCTAGGTTGCGATCAGTTTATCAAATGCAAAAATGTTTACAATCTCGAATATTAGGGTTCCGTACCCAAAGGATAAAACGGGACCCTATTACTAAGCGTACGATGTATGCCTGTCTGTCCGTCCCAAGTTATTTAGAACTTTTTTAGTTTTATTGAAGACTAGCTGCGCCCCGCGGTTTTACCTGCGTTGTGATGAAAATTGGTGATCATGATGATGAAAACAGTATTTTTTTTTCTCTTTCAACATAAGCTATCTGACAGGGAAAATCCCGTCAAAATCGGTTCAGCCATTTTGGAGTCTATATGGAACATCATCATCATCAGCCTTCATAGGAAACATACATACATATACATACATACACACATCGCCTTTTACATGTGTAGAGAAGATAGATAATTATTATGTTCAAAGAAGACTGTAACACCTTTTTAGGGTTCCGTAGAACTACAAAGAACCCGTACTACTTGTGTTCGTTCTGTCCATCCGTCTGTCTGTCTGTATGTCCATTCCAAGTTGTTTAGAACTTTTTAACTTTTATAGTAGACTAGCTGCGCCCCGTGGTTTCACCCGCGTAGTGATGAAAATTGGTGATGATGATGACAATGAAGATGAAAAGCAGCATTTTTTCCTCTTGTTATAACATCAGCTACCTGAGAGTGAAAATCCCGTCAAAATCAGTTCAGCCATTATGGAGTCTATACGGAATATCATCATCATCAGCCTTCATAGGAAACATACAAACATACATCGCTTTTTATATGTATATAGAAGAAATATAAACTCCAAAAATACTGTAATACCTTTTTAGGGTTCCGTAGAATTACAAGGAACCCATATAAGTTCGTTCTGCCCATCCGTCTGTCTGTCTGTCTGTCCATCCTAAGTTGTTTAGAACTTTCTAACCTTTATAGTAGACTAGCTGCGCCCCGCGGTTTCACCGTATACTGATGGAAAATGGTGATGATGATGATGATGAAAAGTTCCATTTTTTCTCTTCTTATAACATCAGCTATCTGAGAGTGAAAACCCTGTCACAATCAGTTCAGACATTTTGGAGTCTATACGGAATATCATCATCATCATCATCAGCCTTCCTAGGGAACATACATACAAACATCGCTTTTAGCGTATATCGAAGAAAGATATACTCAAAGAAGACTGTAACACCTTTTTAGGGTTCCGTAGAACTACAAGGAACCCATATAAGTTCGTTCTGTCCACCCGTCTGTCTGTCTGTCCATCCCAAGTTGTTTAGAACTTTCTAACTTTTATAGTAGACTAGCTGCGCCCCACGGTTTCACCCGCGTAGTGATGCAAAATAGTGATGATGATGATGATGAAAAGTTCAATTTTTTTCTTTCCTTATAACATCAGCTATCTGAGAGTGAAAATCCCGTCAAAATTTGTTCAGCCATTTTGAAGTCTATACGGAATATTATCATCATCATCATCAGCGTTCGTAGGGAACATACATACATACATCGCTTTTTACGTATATAGAAGAAAGATATACTCAAAGAAGACTGTAACACCTTTTTAGGGTTCCGTAGAACTACAAAGAACCCATAATTATAAGTTCGTTCTGTCCACCCGTCTGTCTGTCTGTCCAGCCCAAGTTATTTAGAACTTTCTAACTTTTATAGTAGACTAGCTGCGCCCCACGGTTTCACCCACGTAGTGATGAAAAATCATGATGATGATGAAAAGTTTCATTTTGCTCTCCTTATAACATCAGCTATCTGCCAGTGAAAATCCCGTCAAAATCGGTTTGGCCAATTTTGAGTTTATACGGAATATCATCATCATCAGCCTTCATAGGGAACATACATACATACATACATCGCTTTTTCGTATATAGAAGAAAGATATACTCAAAGAAGACTGTAACACCTTTTAAGGGTTCCGTAGAACTACAAGGAACCCATATAAGTTCGTTCTGTCCACCCCTCTGTCTGTCTGTCCAGCCCAAGTTGTTTAGAACTTTCTAACCTTTATAGTAGACTAGCTGCGCCCCGCGGTTTCACCGTGTACTGATTAAAAATGGTGATAATGATGATGATGATGATGAAAAGTTCAATTTTTTTTCTCTCCTTATAACATCAGCTATCTGACAGTGAAAATCCCGTCAAAATCAATTCAGCCATTTTAGTCTATACGAAATATCATCATCATCAGCCTTCATAGGGGACACATACATACATACATCGCTTTTGTATGTATATAGAAGAAAGATATACTCAAAGAAGACTGTAACACCTTTTTAGGGTTCCGTAGAACTACAAGGAACCCATATAAGTTCGTTCTGCCCATCCGTCTGTCTGTCTATCCATCCCAAGTTGTTAAGAACTTTCTAACCTTTATAGTTGACTAGCTGCGCCCCACGGTTTCACTGTATAGCGATGAAAAATGGTGATGATGATGATGATGAAAAGTATTTTTTTTTCTCTCCTTATAACATCAGCTATCTGAAAGTGAAAATCCCGTCAAAATCGATTCGGCCATTTTGGAGTCTATACGAAATATCATCATCATCAGCCTTCAAAGGGAACACACATACATACATACATCGCTTTTTATATGTATATAGATGAAAGATATACTCAAAAAAGACTGTAACACCTTTTTAGGGTTCCGTAGAATTACAAGGAACCCATATAAGTTCGTTCTGCCCATCCGTCTGTTTGTCTGTCTGTCTATCCATCCAAAATTGTTTCGAACTTTCTAACTTAGCTAGCTGCGCTCTGCGGTTTCACCCATGTAGTAATGAAAAAATGTGATGATGATGATGATGAAAAGTAGTTTTTTTTCTCTCCTTATAACATCAGCTATCTGAGAGTGAAAATCCCGTCAAAATCAGTTCAGCCATTTTGGAGTCTATATGGAATATCATCATCATCATCAGCCTTCGTAGGAAACATACATACATATACATACATACACACATCGCCTATTATATGTGTAGAGAAGATAGATAATTATTATGTTCAAAGAAGACTGTAACACTTTTTTTAGGGTTCCGTAGAATTACAAAGAACCCATATACTTATGTTCATTCTGTCCATCTGTCTGTCTGTCTGTCCATTCCAAGTTGTTTAGAAATGTTAACCTTTATAGTAGACTAGCTGCGCCCCACGGTTTCACCCGCGTAGTGATGAAAATTTATGATGATGATGAAGATGTTGATGAAAAGCAGCATTATTTCCTCTCGTTATAACATCAGCTATCTGAGAGTGAAAATCCCGTCAAAATCAGTTCAGCCATTTTGGAGTCTTTACGGAATATCATCATCATCATCAGCCTTCATAGGGAACATACATACATACATACATACATCGCTTTTAATATGTATAGAAGAGAGATATACTCAAAGAAGACTGTAACACCTTTTTAGGGTTCCGTAGAATTACAAGGAACCCATATAAGTTCGTTCTGCCCATCCGTCTGTTTGTCTGTCTGTCTATCCATCCAAAATTGTTTCGAACTTTCTAACTTAGCTAGCTGCGCTCTGCGGTTTCACCCATGTAGTAATGAAAAAAAGTGATGATGATGATGATGAAAAGTAGTTTTTTTTTTCTCTCCTTATAACATCAGCTATCTGAGAGTGAAAATCCCGTCAAAATCAGTTCAGCCATTTTGGAGTCTATATGGAATATCATCATCATCATCAGCCTTCGTAGGAAACATACATACATATGCATACATACACACATCGCCTATTATATGTGTAGAGAAGATAGATAATTATTATGTTCAAACAAGACTGTAACACTTTTTTTAGGGTTCCGTAGAATTACAAAGAACCCATATACTTATGTTCATTCTGTCCATCTGTCTGTCTGTCTGTCCATTCCAAGTTGTTTAGAAATGTTAACCTTTATAGTAGACTAGCTGCGCCCCGCGGTTTCACCCACGTAGTGATGCAAAATAGTAATGATGATGATGATGATTAAAAATAGCATTTTTGCTCTCCTTATTACATGTGTTATCTGACAGTGAAAATCCCGTCAAAATCGGTTTGGCCATTTTTGAGTCCATACGGAATATCATCATCATCATCAGCCTTCATAGGGAACATACATACATACATACATACATCGCTTTTTATATGTATATAGAAGAAAGATATACTCAAAGAAGACTGTAACACCTTTTTAGGGTTCCGTTGAACTACAAGGAACCCATATAAGTTCGTTCGTCCATCCGTCTGTCTCTGTCCATCCCAAGTTGTTTAGAACTTCCTAACCATTATAGTAGACTAACTGCACGCCGCGCATTCACCTGCGTAGTAATGAAAAAAATTGTGACGATGATGATGAAAAGTTGCAAATTTTTTTCTCGTCATAACATCAGCTATCTGATAGTGAAAATACCATCAAAATCGGTCCTGCAGTTTTCGAGTCTATAAAGAACGTTACAGACACACACATACGCACACGACGAATTATTTCAAAAACATTAGAAAAATAACAAAAAGAAAATGGAAAATGTGAGAATTGAACCCGAAGCCTACTCACAGTCGCAGGAACTTATCCATTGCGTCAACCACTCGTCCAATTGAAATATGATGCTAGTGGTGAAATTATGCTTCTAATATATAAAATAATATAAATGTACAAACAAATCGTCACAAAATGTAAGGTAGCATCAGGTAGCCCGTCTGCTTGTTTGCCACCTGTGGCACATAAAAAAAAGTAGACTAACTGTGCTCTGCAGGTTCACCTGCGAAGTAATGAAAATATGATGATGATGATGATGATGAAAAGTTGCCAATTTTTTTTCTCCTCATAACATCAGCCATTTGACAGTGGAAGTCCCATCAAAATCGCTCCTACCGTTTTCATGTAAAGAACATTACACACAAGCATACAAACACAAACACACACACACACACACACACACACACACACACATCGCATCGCATGCACGCACGCACATGACGTATTATTTTAAAAACATAAAAAAAAATACAAAAAGAAAATTGGTAAATATGAGATTTGAACCCTGAACCTTACTCACAGTCGCAGAGAACTTATCCAATACGTCGAACCGTTCGGCCAACTGGACTATGAAAATTGTGGTGAAATTATGCTTTATAAAATAATATATACAAACAAATCGTTACAAAATGTAATTTTCATTCGCCTGCCTTTTTAGTACTTATAATCCAAGAAAACATAGCGGATAAGGTAGGTACTTACTTTACAACTTCCGTCAAGGTGTTTTTGTGTCATAAAGTTGAGATTATATTTTGGAGAGGTTAGCGGAACAAAGCGACACACGTCCGTCTAGCAGCGCGCCTCAGCGGTCTCTGTCACATCGCGTAAAAATAAAAGAGAAGTGAAAAGACGCCGCGGCGGCACGACGTTTCGTTCGACACGTTCGAGCCAGTTTATGATTAAATTAATTAATAGTTAGAAAAATTGAATTTTAACCGATAAATAAAAACTATGATGCTATTTGTAACAATATTTCACATCATTCTTGTAAATTTTGTAAAGATTTGTTCATAAATAGTCGAGATAAAATTGTATGCGTTTAGGTAAATTTCAAGGTTAGAGGTTATTTCATGATTTTTTTCTATCGAGAAAATTTATCGGAATCGTGTTTTGGATCCAATGGTCCACTCAGAAATATGATCAAAATTACCATTTTTTTTTTTTACTGCTTTAAAATGAATACATTATCTTAAAAAATTGTTCTGTGAAGCCTTTTTCACTGTAAGACCGCCTTAATGTATATGTTACCGGCAATGTGTATAATCCGGTATTCTATACAATGCCTAGGCAATGTATAGAATGCCTAAAATATACTTCAATTAGTAGATATGTGCTCCAATTATTGTTCTTGTTTTTTTATAGGGCAAATATGAAAACATCTAAACTCATCACTCGCTGGGCTAATCTGAAGATTGCCTGAAAATTTCATCTAAATCGGTCCGGCCGTTTCAGAGTCCATAAGGAACATACATACATACATAAACACATCGCCTTATAAATATTAGCTAATAAGCTAAAATCAGGAAAAGCAAAACAAATTGAAAAGCTTTTGTTACTAACTCAATGCATGTTTGGCTGAGTAAACAATTTTGATTTGATTCTAATATGTTTTGTTCCCTGCGCTGAGTTCATCCATCTTGCCTTGGACCCTGACATCATGTATCACTGGCGGTCTTCATTTTTTTTATGCAATAAATGGTGTATGGTGTCAAACAAGCAGACGGGCAGCCTGATGGTAAGCAGTCACCGTCGCCTATGGAATATTGTAACACCAGAGGCATTACAAATACGTTGCCGACCCTTAAGATAGCCTGATAGCCCGTTGGTCCAGTTGGTTGTCAATCTACCCTCTGAGCTTGGGGGCGTGGGTTCGATTCCCATCTAGGACAAACATTTATTCATGTGATGAACATTTGTGTTTGTTCTATATCTGGTTGTTAATATCTATTTAAGTATGTATTTAAACCTATATATGTATGTATATCAGTCTCTGGCAGCCATATCACAAGCTTTGCTTAGTTTGGGGTCAGATGATCGTGTGTGCAAAAATTACCCGAATATATTTATTCATTTATTTATTACTAGCGGTCCGCCCCAGCTTCGCACGGGTATAGATTATAGCCTATGTCACCGGGGATAGTGTAGCTTCCTGTCAGTGAAAGAATTTTTCTAATCGGTTCAGTAGTTTCGGAGCCTATTCAATGCAAACAAACAAACAAACTATCAAATCTTTCCTCTTTATAATATTAGTATAGATTAAGGACTCTATTAACTATCCTTTTGAATAATCACATGTTGTAGCTTCTCGGAAACACCACGTTAGGTAGCTCATTCCACATTTTGCAGGTGTGAGGCTAGAAGGATCGTGTGAATCGCAGTGTGCGATTTCCACTGATCTACCACCAGTGAGCTTCATACCGGTGTTTCCGTTTCTTAAGGCCACAATTTATTTATGTATTTATTTCAAAGGAAGACCAACAGCCTTATAAAAAATATAACAATCTTAATAGATCCAGAAGTTAATTAAAGGTCCTCGCGGATAAAAAATTTAAAAGTAACAATTTTAGTGACATTACGCAGTTACACAATATGCGTAAGTCGAAAAAATTAAAATGACATAACAAAAGGCTTAAACAAAGAATTCCCCACTCAACAGCTGGCTAACCGCCACAACATACATCACATCATCAGCCATTAAATGTCCACTCCTGAACAAGGCCTCCCTCTTAGAGAGGGGTGTTGCCATAATCACCACGCTTGGCAGGCGGCTTGGAGATCGCAGTACGTTCACCGTGTACTAACAGGACGCTGCTGCCCATCCTCCGGTGGTTCTGGTCGCAGTTTTAGGACATACCGCCACAACGCTCATGCAGAATAGGTCCAACCCTAAGCGCTTATCGATGGTGTTAAAGTTCTTGCTCACTCTTAACATGTATGAATTACGTCTATAGTTAGTGTAGAATTTTGGGATATCGATAAGAGGACAAAAACGAATAGCCTTATGAGGGGTATTAAGCTTGATCTTGCTTAAAAGCTCAGGACAGTCAATAAGGTTTGAGGTTATTTTAAACAAAAAAGTAATTTCTGCAATCTCTCTTCTTTTAGAAAGAGGTATTAAGTGTAATTTGACCGCTTTGTCCGTCTACCCTCTATTCATCTTGCAACGTCCCAGCGACCTTTACTTGAGCTCCGTCTTGCATCGGAAACGCGTACGACGTTTTTATTTATTATGGACCCTTGTCTGTCTGAGAAAAACAACATGGCAGGTAGCGATATTTAATAAAAAAAAATGTTGCTCACGTATTTTTTTTTCCTTGATAAACTTTAAAATGCGCGTGTGATATAACTGGGAGGTTTTAGCTGCCCTCTAAATTATTAAGTAATGTAACCTATTTCTAACAGCTAACAGCTATGTCGGTGACTCTGGTTCTTTGGCGAATATCTACGTTCCGGATTCTATCGCGCAAAGAAACTCCGAGCATAGCTCTCTCCATTGCCCGCTGTGTGACTCTGAGTTTTTCCAGTGAAGGATCACGTCTCAGTACCAAATTTAAATTAGTTAGAAGTTATAGAAATACATAAAGTTATATTCGTCTAAGAACCAGTTTTAAAGATGAACTTCTGCGAAGGAGACTTTATTAGGTGTACTTTTTGTTTCATCATGCATCAATTGATTAATCGGTTATTTTAATTGTAATAATTAATTTTATATAAAGAATTTTTTGCTAAAACATTTGGGATCTTATCTATCCACGGAATAGACTAACATGACAAAAAAGTAGAATCAAATGATCAGTGTTTTTGATGAGATGATAATTACATGGGTTACGCATATAGACTGTACTATGCCGTAAGGAGGTCATAGTACTCATCATCACTGCACGTACCGTTCTTTATCGATTAACAAATTTGACTGAAGAATTCGACAAATTCGATAAAATGTGATTTGATCCGTACTTATGTACAGCATTTTATTGAAATTGTCGAATTTAACTGTCAAATTTGTCGATCGATAAAAACGGCACTTGCACTGCAGTTAACATGGGATCAACCCTGAAAAAGAAAAAAAAAATATGCTGTTGAATACATTTTGTCGAGTGTCAATGACCGTTTTCTATGGGACATCTGATATTTTTTTTGGCGATTTCAGGGCTGATCCCATAGTAAAAGTTGTTCATAATGATTTGTACTAATATGTATTCTGTAGTATGAAATAATTAATGAGAAGAATAATATCTATACTAATATTATAAAGAGGAAAGATTTGATTGTTTGTTTGTTTGTTTGCATTGAATAGGCTCCGCAACTACTGAACCGATTTGAAAAAATCTTTCACTGACGGGAAGCTGCACTATCCGCGGGTGACATAGGCTATAATCTATACCCGTGCGAAGCTGGGGCGGACCGCTAGTTACTAATATAGATAAACATAGCAGTGAATTTACACAGATTTTTCAAAAGCTTTCGATCGAGTCGATCACCAATTGTTATTAATAAAGTTGAATCACTTGGGCATTCATGGAAATCTGCATAGATGGTTAAGTTCTTATCTCTTGAATAGATCTCAGCTGGTGTCATTATATGGGTATGATTCTGTACCATTCATAGCTTCGTCAGGTGTGCCACAGGGCTCAAACCTTGGTCCATTGCTATTTTTGGCATTTATTAATGATCTCCTAGATCAGTTAGATTGTAACTTCCTGGCGTACGCAGATGACATCAAGATATTTCGTCAAATCTACTCAAATATTGACTGTGCACGTCTACAGGAAGATCTTGATTTGATTAGTGACTGGTGCGTAATTAATTATATGTCGCTTAATGCTAGTAAATGTCAAATAATTAGTTTTACTAAAAATAAATCACCCATTTGTTATAATTACCACCTCGATGAAACTGTCCTAAGCCATGTTAAAGTCGTTCGCGATTTGGGTGTCATGTTTGATTCTACGCTCTCTTTTAGGCCTCACTACGATCTCATTACTAATAAGGCAAATAGAATGCTCGGTTTCATTTTGCGTACAGCTAAACCTTTCAAAAATAGTGCCACGTGGATTATTTTATATAATAGCTTGGTGCGCTCAATTCTGGAATATTGCTCTTCTGTGTGGTATCCAATATATGATACGCATGTAGACAGAATTGAGGCTATTCAGCGTAGATTTTTGCGGTCACTGTGCAGTAGACTTGGTCTAAGGCGGAAGATTAAAGAATATTCGGACAGGTTAAATAAATTTAAAATGAAAAGCCTTCATGATAGAAGAGGTTCGACTGATTTGTGTACATTGTACAAGATTGTTAATGGTATGTCTGGTAGTGAATTGTTGTCAAATGTCAATTTTAAAGTACCCTCACGTTCTATTCGAAAATTCCAGTTATTTAACATGCCACCTGCCTACAATAATGTCTCGCGGAACAGTCCTCTAACCAGGATGTGTCGTAGATACGATGAATTGAGTGATCCCAGAGACATGTTTTCATGTAGTTTTTTGTCCTTCAAATTTTCAATTAATCAATAGCATATATTTTCTTCATAACTATTTCCTAAAAACTAACAAACAAAAAAAAAAAAAAAAACTTTCTGTTTAACATTTTGTGTCAATGTTTTTATTCTATATATAAGTTGTGTGCGGTTTTAATAGGACTTTAGGTTTAATATGTTATGTGTGCTGATATTATATACCTGTATGTGAAATGACCTAAAGCCTGTAACCGAACCTATTTCAATAAAATAAAATAAAATAAAATAAAATGTACATGGCCTCAGCGTATGACTAATGGAAGAAAATAACTACCAAGACACGGGTACCAACATAGTTTGGCAGTTGGAGCCAGTCACAATATGGTCAGTAAATTGGTCAGTATGGTAAGTAATAAGGTAATAGTCTATCCTCTATTGCACACCCCGTCTTCTACTTCTTCTATAAATCCTTTCCATTCTAAGGTTGCCTGGAAGAGATCGCTTTTAGTGATAAGGCCGCCAGTTATTACATTAGTTTTGATAGCCCGTTGGTCGAGTTGGTAGTGAACCTGCCTTCTGAGCTTAGGGGCGTGGGTTCGATTCCCACTAGGACAAACATTTGTGTGATGAACATTTGTGTTTGTTCTATAGGTGTTAATATCTATTTAAGTATGTATTTAAACCTATATATGTATGTATATCAGTCTCTGGCAGCCATATCACAAGCTTTGCTTAGTTTGGGGTCAGATGACCGTGTGTGCAAAAATGTCCCGAAAATATTTATTTATTTAAGGTTGCCTGGAAGAGATCGCTTTTAGCGATAAGGCCGCCAGTTGTTACATTAGTTTTTAAGAGTTTTTTGTCCTCTGTATCAAATTTAATGGTGTGAACAATAATCCATATAATGAGCCGTGGTAGCGTACTTGGGAGACCGCTAGACTTGAAAGCGTGAGGTCGCGGGTTCAATCCCCGGGCCCGTACCAATGAGCTCTTTGGAGCTTATGTACGGATTTTCATACCACTGGCTTTTCGGTGAAGGAAAACATCGTGAAGAAACCTGCATACGTACGGAGAAGGAATTCAATGGTGTATGTGTATCCATCATCATCATCATCAGCCAAAAGACGTCCACTGCTGAACATAGGCCTCCCCCTTTGACGTCCACACTGAACGACAGCCTGCCATCTGCACCCACAACAACTCACAATGTCGGTTCATCTAGTGGGAGGCCTACCTACGCTGCGTCTTCCAGTTCGTGGTCTCCACTCAAGAACTTTTCTTCCCCATCGGTTATCGGTTCTTCGTGTGATGTGGTCTGCCCATATTGCCACTTCAACTTGCAAAGTTTAACAGCTATGTCGGTGACTTTGGTTCTTTGGCGAATATCCACGTTTCGGATTGTGGGTATGTGTATCCACCAACCCACAACTGGGCCAGTGTGGTGGATATGGCCCAATCACCCTTTCGGGGGTAGGCTAAAAGTCCAGCAGGCCTAGCACGGGCCGTGGACATATTGTCTTCGCCGTTTTTATCCCGCGAGAAAAAGATAAACGTATCCATATTCTAGCTTTGTCGCGTCTAGGCGTGGATAAAAACAGTGGAAAGACTATTTATCCACAGCCCATGCTAGGCCTGCTGCAGTGAACTGTTAAAAGGCTGATTATGATGATGATGATGATGAACAATAAAGAGTTAATCGATCAATCAATATGGTTTCTTGAATAAATAATTTGGATTTTTGATTTGATTTTGAAATCTATCAATAGATCTATTCAGTGGAACATGACGTTTTCAAGCTTACCATCGGAGGCACCGTCGGACCGTTTCTTCTTGTCGCCAAGTGGCTCCAGCTTGAGTTTCTTGATGACCCTGGCGCTGGTGCGCTGTTGCTGCTGCGTGGTCAGCGAGCCGAGGAGTTCTGAGCCCCCGTCTGCTGGTGGAGACATCTCCTTCGGCTGCTCTTTCAGGACCGCCTGCTGGAGAATGAAACACACATTTTAATGGAGACAAAAAAATAATACACAAAAAGCTCCGCGTGCTGGAGTATTCCCGACATACAAGAAGATTCGAGTGGGGAAGAGCTCCAGTGTGCGCCGGCGCAACATATTTTTCTCTACGCACCCCCGCACCCGAGTAGCAGCCGGTGTCATCACGTGCGCGCCGCGCGGCGGCCCGTAGTGCAAAGCGTGACGCGGTTGAAACTGTAGTCGGAGTAACCGGCTTAATCTTACGTGAGTAATTCCCGTGTCATCATCATCATCATCAGCCAGAAGACGTCCACTGCTGAACATAGGCCTCCCCCTTTAACCTCCACACTGAACGACAGCCTGCCTTTTGCATCCACTGGATGTCAGCGACTATGTCGTCGGTCCATCTAGTGGGAGGCCTACCTACGCTGCGTCTTCCGGTTCGTGGTCTCTACTCAAGAACCTTTCTTCCCCATCGGTTATCGGTTCTTCGAGCGATGTGGCCTGCCCATTGCCACTTCAACTTGCAAATTTTAACAGCTATGTCGGTTACTCTGGTTCTTTGGCGAACCCATTTGATATAAATAAAATACACAAAAAGGTCTTCGATCAAGTATGATTACTGCTAGTCTGTGGAATTCGCTACCTGAATGGGTGTTCCCCGTAACAATCTGGGTGTCTTCAAGTTGAGAGTGAATCGGTTTCTTCTAGGCAAGCGTGCTCCACCGTAGACCGCATCGTCGCTTAACATCAGGCTAGATGGCGGCCAAGCGCAAGTTTATCTATTACTAGTAGGCCGCCCCTGCTTCGCACGGGCGAACCCGAGATATATAGCCAATGTCAACCGGGGATAGTGCAGCATCCCAACAGTGAAAGAATTTTTCAAATCGGTTCATTAGTTTCGGAGCCTATTCAATGCAAACAAACAAACAAACAATTTCCTCTTTATAATATTAGTATAGATTATAATGAAACTCTTATAGTCACAATGTAATGTTGCAACTATATTAATATAACAATTAGTTACCAATGTTAACCGACGCCGGACCCGGGTATGTCCTAAAACTGCGACCAGAACCACCGGAGGATGGGCAGCAGCGTCCTGTTAGTACACGGTGAACGTACTGCGATCCCCAAGCCGCCTGCCAAGCGTGGGGATTATGGCAACACCCCTCTCTAAGAGGGAGGCCTTGTTCAGGAGTGGACATTTAATGGCTGATGATGTGTTAACCGGCGCGATCAATGCAGGAGTGTGACACTTACCTGTAGAGCTGGCGAAAAGAGAAAATTTTGTCCACGGGAGGACATCAGTTTCCTTCAGGATATGAGAAAGCTTTACTTACTTATTTTTTGAAAGAATTGTCAAAGAAGCAAAATGTTGCCATGTTCGTTCTACACACAGAAGGTTTCGTAAATATTTGACCTAACATCGGCCAAAGACTCGTAATGATAGCTTAATGGGGAAAACGATCCAATGAAAATGAACACATTAATAGACCGATATGATCATTGGTCAGTTATTGGAGTTGCTCAGCTCGGGTAGCTTGGATATTTACATAATCTTTTGTGAATCGCGCGCGGCAGTTCAATCTTCCTCCTCGAACGCAACAAAAGATTTAAAATTCGAAGCAGTTTTTAAATTTTGAATATGTAACGCGCCGCGTGACGCCATCGTATCGCATTAAGTACTGGCCGCTATGAAAACACGCGCGCTGAAGAAACAAAACACATCGTCATAAAAACCCCATGGCAGGACGCGTGCGCTACAACTTTAAACGCAACGTGCAGCGCGCGCGCAGTTTTCCAAATTCAAATATTTTATTTAAAAATTAATTAATACTACGACAATTTAAACAAATCTGCGCGAACATTAAACAAAACTTTCCTTAGTTAAAATTAACAGTGTTTACCAATAAAACTTGAAGGCTTTGTGTTATGTTAAAGAAAATCAAGACAATTAGAATAAGTTTAAATATTATTGAACTAAGACGTTATAGAAAATAAAAAAATGGATTACATGATAGTAAACGTTTTGTTGCTATCGTGTTGTAATTTAATATTGCACGGCGACTCTCAAGCGCTCAAGAAGGAGGCGTACATGTCAGTGGTAAGTTTTTTTTTTTTTAATAATATTTGGGAAATTTTTGCACACGCGGTCTTTCAAACTAAGCAAAGCTTGTGATATGGCTGCCAGAGACTGATATACGTACATATATATTTTTAAATACATACTTAAATAGATGGTAACACCCAGATATAGAACAAAGACAAATGTTCATCACATAAATGTTTGTCCTACGTGGGAATCGAACCCACGCCCCCAAGCTCAGAAGGCAGGTTCACTACCAACTGGACCAACGGGCTATCTATATATTATGTATCTATAGGTGTTTAATTTTTAATTTTTTTATTTTATTTATTGAGATTAAATTAGCATCTCACAAATTAATCTCTACATTTCTATTCTATTCTCTACATAGTATAAATTAAAGTCGCTTTCCGCGTCTGTATGTCTGTATGGCCGCTAACTCCTCTTAAACCACACAACGGATTTTGATGCGGTTTTCGCCATCAGTTAGATAATTTTTCACGGAAGGTTTATATATAACTAGCGACCCTCCCCACTTCGAACGTAAATTACACCCGTGCGAAGCCGGGGCGGGTCGCTAGTAATTATATATAGGAATTTAAAAAAGGAAAAATAATTACAAAAACAAACTCAAAAAACATAAAAATATAGACTACAAATATAAATCTATACTAATATTATAAAGAGGAAAGATTTGCATGTAAGTTATGTAGCTAAATTATTATGTAAGTATGTTTGTAACGAATTGGCTCAAAAAGTACTAGACCGATTTTAAACATTCTTTCACCATTTGAATGCTACATTATCACTGATTAATATAGGCTATTTTAATAGGCTATAATTATACCGGTGCGGAGCCGGAGCGGACCGCTAGTATATATATAAAAGCGAAATTCACTCACTCACTCTCTCATCACGAAATCTCGAAAACTACTTGACCTACGAAGCTGAAATTTGGCAGGTAGATTCCTTAAATATTATATGAAAGTCTACGTGTAGAAGTCGCAGGCAACAGCTAGTATGTCAATAATTATACAAATGTTTTTTTAAGTTAATAAATTAGAAGATATATCATCTCTTGATACAATGGATGCATTTTAAATTACATTTAAACTAGTAGTTTTCTCCGAACTGTCACCCCGCGACTCATATATTTTCGGAACCCGATTTCGCCCATATTCGAACTTAAAAATTGTATTGAAATAAACTACTTGCCTTCAATTATTATGGCCTCATAAGCAAGCTCAAAGTCGCACAACGAGCTATGGAGAGGGCTATGCTCGGGGTTTCTCTACGAGATCGAATCCGAAATGAGAAGATCCGTAGACGAACGAAAGTCACCGACATAGCCCACCGGATTAGCAAGTTGAAATGGCAGTGGACAGGGCACATATCACGCAGAACAGATGGCCGATGGGGCCGATAGGTTCTGGAATGGGGACCACGGACCGGTAAGCGCGGCGTATGACGTCCACCCACAAGATGGACAGACAACCTAAAAGAGACCGCAGGGAAACGCTGGATGCAGGCCGCTTCCAACCGGCCCTTTTGGAGATCGATGGGGAGGCCTATGTCCAGCAGTGGACGTCCTATGGCTGAAATGATGATGATGATGATGACTTGCCTACAAAGTTACCTGAAGATCGGATCAACGATACGCAAGTCATCGTCGAACAAACCATTCATAGAAATGCCCACTTGTCCCATTAGAATCTGAGACATTTAGATAGCCTGTTGGTCCTACCTTCTGAGCTTGGGGGCGTGGGTTCGATTCCCACATTCTAGCTAACAGCTATCAGCTCTCTTATAGGAAGTCTGTAAAAAAACTATATTTTTTTTGTTTTTTGTTGTTTACGCTATGCGATATCTTTGCTAATTCTATTGATATTTTTTTATAAAATAGGCTATCTCAAGAGTGGTTCCATTTTAACGGCTACGGCTCACGAATTGTTTACGCACACTAATTAAGTTGCGACACTAATGTAAAAACCCATACATTGTGAATTTTCCTTGGATACGATTAGTTTCGATTCTACGTTTCTAATCCGTACGGCCAAGGATTGGAACAACCTGCCAGCTTCCTTGTTTCCTGAGAGATATAATCTGGGCCTTCTCAAGGCCAGAGTGAATAGGTATCTTCTAAGTCTGCGTGCTGCATCTTCGACCACATCGTCGCTTACCAACAGGCGAGTTAGTGGTCAAACGCGGACTTATCCGCGATAAGAAAAAACTAACTCATAGCCCATTTTCAAAAAAAGGCCAGATACAGGCGTCGAGGCAGATCGAAAGATACAGGCGTAGGTTGGACGGACAGACAGACGGACAGACGGAGAGACGGACAGACGGACAGTCAGTCAGTCAGACAGACAGTCAGACGGACAGACAGCGTAGGCTCGGTAATAGGGTCCCGTTATTACCCTTTGGGTACGGAACCTTAAAACTGGTTCGCCACCTTAAAAATCAAACAAAAAAGTTATTCAAAAGTATCTACCTGCTCTTGTCTCACCTTTAGCTGACTTAGAATAATTGCAATAATACATAATTTTAGAAAGACCGGTTTGTAACGAGCTTATCAATAATTCGGTAATGACATTCGTACCCAGGACCTGCATAAAGAGTTAAATCGTTACCGGTTACCAACTGGTCGGATACGCAACTTAACAAAAATACGACTGCACAGAATATGTAATAGCTGTTAAATTTGCAAGTAGAAGTGGCAATGGGCAGGCCACATCGCTCGAAGAACCGATAACCGATGGGGAAGAAATGTTCTGGAGTGGAGACCACGAACCGGAAGACGCAGCGTAGGTAGGCCTCCCACTAGATGGATCGACGACATAGTGAGAGTCGCTGGCATCCAGTGGATGCAAAAGGCAGGCTGTCGTTCAGTGTGGAGGTTAAAGGGGGAGGCCTATGTTCAGCAGTGGACGTCGTCTGGCTGATGATGATGATGACAGAATATCTTTCTGTAGAGTATTATATTACTTTAGAGCAGTGTTTTTCAATCTTCTTGAATACGTGACCCCTTTACAAGTTAAATAATTTTGGCGACCCCCTTCAGGGCCTTAATAAAACTACATTAAACATAATTAGGTTTCAGTTAGAAAATAGAATTGTATTTTGCGGAACATCGACTCGAAAGAAGAATCTCAATTGAAGAATTGTCTCGTCTCCAAAATAAAACTACGTTTTTACAAACAATTAAAAATATAGGTAAAAAATATGTACCTTTCGCTCGACTTTTCGACCATGTTACAATGGCCGTGTCCCGATAAACATTTAAAACATGTGTTCAAATCGCGAAAGTTTAAAAATTACTGTTAAATAATTGTACATTATAATGTAAAGAACAGCCAACATTTTGCGCAAACACTGTGTTATTTAAAAATAATTACCTGGCCTGGGAACTAGGCCAAAAAACTGTTAAAAATTTAAATTTCCCGCCACAGGTGAATCGAACCACCTTAATCACGAAATCTCGAAAACTACTTGACCTACGAAGCTGAAATTTGGCAGGTAGATTTTTATAGGGTGTAGAGGTCTGCTAAGAACGGATTTTGCGAAAGGGCCGAATTAAGGGGGGGAAATGGAGGTTGAAAGGTTGTATGAAAGTCCGTTGTTTTTGATGTTAGGGACATGAAATTTACTATTCAGATTATTGGTTTAAAATTAATGAATACTGCATAATTGTTTTTTCGAAAAAGACGGACTAAAGAGGGGAAACGGGGGTTGAAATATTATATGAAAGTCTACGCGTACGAAGTCGCGGGCAACAGCTAGTCTATCTATGTATATAAAAATGAATCCCTATCTTCCTTTGTCACGTCATAACTGGAGAACGACTTTACCGTTTTCATTCATCTTTTTTTAAGTTTTCTAATACTTCGTAGAAGGTTTTTATGGAAAAAAAAAAAAAGAAAATTGCGCAAAAAATTTAACAACGATTTTAACTTTGCGCGTTTACAGTTCTAAGACATGACAACGTCTGTCGGGTCAGCTTGTTATTTTATGTTTTTTTTTTTACTTTTTGGCACGCAATTTAATTTTGTAAGATCTATTTTTACTTTTATTCCGCTAAGAGTTTGAGTTTCCAGAAAACTTCTGACAGTTTCAAGTTGTAGAAGTCTTTGTCGAACTTAGCTTAAATTAGGTATAGACAGAAACTTGTAGAAACCAGGGATCATTGCTAAGATTTAAAATTAATTTGGTTACGTATCAGAGTATCTAACTTCATTGTGCTATTTTTAAAATAACTATGGACGAAATAATAAAAAACATAACGAATGTTTACTTGACGTACAGATTATAACGAATAAATGAATTATCTAAACTAAAAAGGCTTAAGGGACAATAATAATTGGTCAAATTCTGAGACATACAGACAGACATCGTAGGCTTAGTAATAGGGTTCCGTTTTTACCCTTCGGGTACGGAACCTGTTAGCGACCGGCGGGTGCAGAAGCGAGTCAAAGCTGTTTAATTAACCACAAAAAAGCGTTTATTGTGCAAAAAAGATGTTCCCATTTTTTTTTTCATGTGTTCGATTTCATGATATAATTTTTAAATATTGACGCACCGTGTCAGTCGTCCTTAGCCAGCCTCCTGCTTGCCCATGAAGGCTGCACTCTACCAAGGAGGCTGGTGTAAAACGACTGGCTTTATCGCTGCGTGGCCAACAGAACCCTAAAAACATGCATGCCACGGAAACCCCATTTCAAAAACTCAAATCCTAATACTCAATGCGTAAGACCTGACCTCACTCTTTCAGAAATTACCATAGAGGTCCTTGATCCGTTATAGAGCTCGGAAACGAGGCAGGTCGAAACAAAACAATACACAACGAACCTACCAAATTCCTGCATAAATATTCAACATAAAAGTGTAAAATTGTAAACATCAAGTTCACATGTAAACAATAACATGTCCACATTTTCATGAACACGGAACATGCGCATACAAAGCGATGCAGAAAAATTCTACTCGATGATTGACACAACACAGTTCTTTGTTTCTTTTTGGTACAGATAAAGACTGAGTCAGTGGGACGAACTTTGAAATTTTTATTATGCCTCTGAAATAAATAGAAATACAGATAACTACTTTGGAAAAACTCAGAGTCACACAGCGGGCAATGGAGAGAGCTATGCTCGGAGTTTCTTTGCGCGATAAAATTCGAAAGGTGGATATTCGCCAAAGAACCAAAGTCAACGACATAGCTGTTAAAATTTGCAAGTTGAAGTGGCAATAGGCGGGCCACATCGCTCGAAGAACCGATAACCGATGGGGTGGAAACCACGAACCGGAAGACGCAGCGTAGGCCTCCCACTAGATAGACCGACGAGATAGTGAGGGTCGGTGGCATCCAGTGGATGCAAAAGGCAGGCTGTAGTTCAGTGTGGAAGTTAAAGGGGGAGGCCTATGTTGAGCAGTGAACGTCTTCCGGCTGATGATGATGATAGATAACTAGCTGCGCCCCGCGGTTTCACCCGCGTAGTGATGAAAAATGTAGATGATGCTGATGATAAAAAGTATCCTATGTCCGTTGCCTGGTTCTAAGCTACCTCCCCAACAATTTTAAGCCAAATCGGTTCAGCCGTTCTTGAGTTATAAATAGGGTAACTAACACGACTTTCTTTTATATACGATACTGGCTGAAACCCGCTACTTCGTACGCGTAGAGCTCGGCCTTCGGCCTCGCTACTACAACCCGTTATAGTCTATGTGTTATTGTTATAAACCTCACGGAGCCCGAGACCTTTCCAACGAATGCAAAACCGTGGAAATCGGTTCGTGCGTTCTGGAGTTATAGCGTCAGGAAGGAAAACCCGACTTATTTTTATATAGTAGATATAGAGATATATTCAACATGTTATAATAATCGTAACGTAGGTTGATAACAAGTTTAGGTGAGATGTGGTCAAGCGCCTAACCTGATATTAAGACTGCGCTCGCCGGAGAGTAATCTTTTTTGTAAATTTAAAATTAATTGATGATAAAAAAGTCACTGAGTCAGAATTTAAAAAACGATGGGGTTAAGGTTGTTTGGAAGAGATCACTTACATACAGCGATAAGGCCGCCAATTGTTTCACTAGTTTTAAGTTGTTTTTGTCTTATTTGCTTGTCATTTCTGGTGTGATCAATAAAGAGTTATCTATCTATTGGGAATTATCTTAAAAATAACATTGCAAATGGTATAAAGCAATTTTCTTGTTGATATTTTATCGGACAGCGTAGATAGAAATAAACCCGAAAAAATACTTAAGTTAAGCAATGCTTAAAATTGCTCTGTCAACTTTTCGTTGACGGAAATTGTCACAGGTGAAAATGAGACAGAGCAATTTTAAGTATTGCCTAACTTAAGTAACGTTTATAAGTAAAGTTGTATGATTATTTACGGGATATTTACCGTGGTAAGGTTGTGGAATGTGCTCCCGATATTTCGGCGCAGTTACATGCACCATGTTCACGGGAAGCCTGAAGAATGCGGGTGGTTGGTCGAACAGTAATACTATATATACGCAGTGACACAGTGAGTGTGTTTTGTCGGGACTTAGGTTCGAGTTCGAGTTCCAGTGATAACCGTAACAAAATACTAAGAAAGAGGGTAGATCGTTATGTCTGCACCTAACTTTTTAACTGTTCGACCAACCACCCGCATTCTTCAGTCTTCCCGTGAACATGGTGCATGTAACTGCGCCGAAATATCGGGAGCACATTCCACAACCTTACCACGGTAAATATCCCGTAAATAATCATACAACTTTAGTGAACAACCGTGATAGTTTAAAACAGTGTTTATAAGTAAGGCCGTAAGTAAAGACCATGTATATATTGTATTATCTCATCAAATGATCAAATCCTTGTCATATCAAGATACTGAAGATCTGATTAAAGTATCTACATAACCATTTAACCAATCACATTTACATACTTTAACATTTGTCAAAAACATCACACACAACACACACTCACGTATGCACGCACTCTCGCACACACACACACGCACACACACACACACATACACAAACTAACACATATACTACGCATACACAACCCACATACTTAATCGATACATCTTTCATTGTAACTATGCATTTTGTACAGTTTGGAAGGTGGGCGTTGTTACCTGCGACACAGTTCTCGAACTATTGTAGGTAACACCGTTCCTATTGTTTATAATACCACTGTAATTTTTTCCAGATAAACATTTTTATTATTATTATTTTATTTTATTTTATCTATGGTAAAGACATCAGATTTATACTCTTCTTGGCAAGTTTCCGCAAAGGGATTACAAACTATAACAATTGAAACTATTTATATGAAAATAGTAATTGAATAGTAACAATACAATCCCGCGAGTAAACGCATTGTTATGTTGACAGACAGCCGTTATCATCCATCTTAATGATAATCATTTAACGAGCCACTCAGATGTAATCACGACCGGGCTGCAGGGCGCATCCATCATTGTTTCTGACTAGCTTTGCCACGCGAAGTTACCATTTTTTCATTTCTTTTTAGAGTTCAAAACGGGACCTTATTACTAAGCCTACGATGTCCGTCTGTCTGTCCCACCTTTAAACAGATAGCCCGTTGGTCCAGTTGGTAGTGAACCTGCCTTCTGAGCTTAGGGGCGTGGGTTCGATTCCCACCTAGGACAAACATTTGTGTGATGAACATTTGTGTTTGTTCTATATCTGGGTGTTAATATCTATTTAAGAAATGTCCCGAATATTTATTATTTATAGCTATATCTTTCGAACCGTAATAGATAGTCAGTTGAAATTTTCACATAATATCGTATGTAAAATTACGGCAGAATAACTAACAAATAATAAAAAAGTGAAACACTGTTTTAAACTATCACGGTTGTTCACTAAAGTTATATGATTATTTACGGGATATTTACCGTGGTAAGGTTGTGGAATGAGCTCCCGATATTTCGGCGCAGTGACATGCACCATGTTCACGGAAAGAAAAAAAAAATACCCCGTAAATATACATATAACTTTAATAAAAAGTGAAAACGAAAGGGGGTCCTCATACAAAAAACGTATTTTTTTACGTTTTTTTGTATTAGCTCTAAATTAAAAACGGTAATACTTACAAGCGTCAAACTTGGCATGATTGTGATACACACTCAACTAAACAATAACAACAATTGATAAAAAATTGCCAAGTGCGAGTCGGTGACAAATTTATATTCTTTACCAAGTTGTAATTCTGTTATACTTACCTGTGTCAAACTGCGTAGCAATTACTCCGACGATTTTGGAAGGCGTTATAACTGGTAATTCGGTTACTTGTACAACCTTATTGTACTTTGTGCTGAGGGCTCCGTACGAAACCATCAGTACGCGATTCCGACTCGCACTTGGCCGGTTTATTTTTTATGAATAATAAATAGGCTTGGGTTTGATTTGAATCAACCTTTTTGAAGTTAGAAAGGTGTAAGTTGGAACTTGGACTTCTGCTTATGTATATTTGAAATTTTATCGGAGGGAATGAAAGTGTTCCGTATGTGTATAATGTTGGAGCACTATGAAGGGATTTTTGAAAATTATGAGTATAGACGAGGCCGAAGACCTACGTACAGAGTTGCCATATCATATACAATTGTATTTATCTATCACAGTGAACGTAACAGTATGTAGGTACTGTATTTAATCAGATAACATTCTATTAAATTTAAATGCTCAATAAATTTATTAACAACTAGCTGTCCGCCCCAGCTTCGCACGGGTATAGATTATAGGCTATGTCACCCGGGGATAGTGTAGCTTCCCGTCAGTGAAAGAATTTTTCAAATCGGTTCAGTAGTTTCGGAGCCTATTCAATGCAAACAAACAAACAAACAATCAAATCTTTCCTCTTTATAATATTAGTATAGACATATCTACGTCGTAAATTGGCAAATATTGTCAACGGTATATCATAAACAATGTCGTTGAACAAATAATAATAATAATAATTGACGGGACATCTTTGCACATTTGGTCATCTGTCCCCAAACTAAGCAAAGCTTGTGATATGGCTGCCAGAGACTGATATACATACATATATATGTAGTTTTAAATACATACTTAAATAGATATAGAACAAACACAAATGTTCATCACATAAATGTTTGTCCTAGGTGGGAATCGAACCCACGCCCCCAAGCGTAGAAGGTAGGTTCACTACCACCTGGACAAACGGGCTATCTAAATCCTACACACACGTACGTGGCTCATTATAAGTGAGGCCCAAATGAACGAGGTGGCATTCCTTCGTCTCTCATTAAAATTGAGTAAATTGTTATGTTTTTTTATTCCAAACTGAAAAAAAAAAACTTTGATATGGTACGTGCATTCATTTATAAGAAAAAAACCTAACAAGATAGCTACATAAATCCCGAGCTAAAAATAAAATCTATTTTTGTAAATTACGTAAATACGTTCCTTTTCGCAGTTTGTTTTTTGTCAACAACTCGTGTTCATAAGTAAAACCGGCTAAGTGCGAGTCGAACTCGCGCACTGAGGGTTCCGTACCACCACATAACTTGTTAGCCACTAACGTACAAAAAAATTGTGCAAAAAGACAACGTATCCCATTAGCGCCCAGGCGGTCACCTATCCAAGTACCGACCGCGCTCAACGATGCTTAGCTTTTTTATTTTATTTAGTAACAGGCTTGCGTTTGACCGCCAACTCGCCTCTTCGGTGATCGTACGAGAACTGGTGGTGAACAGAAACTTGTTACCGACTCACACTCGGCCATTATTTATTATTTGTTGTTATACTTACTATTACTTAGTTTTTTTTTAACTTCCGCGATTTGAACACATGTTTTAAATGTTTATCGGGACTTCTCGCCGGACTCACCCGCAGTTTTCAGTCAGCTCGTGACCACGGCCATTGTAACATGGTCGAAACGTCGAGCGAAAGGTACATATTTTTTACCTATTACTTACTTGTCAATTAAATATTTGAATTTATGGCATTCGTGATTAATGTAATACTTTTCAACAAATTGCTACTGTAAATAATATACATAAATAGTTATGACAGTCACGTTGTCTTACTTTAGAGTGTGCTAAGTTTAACGATTATACGTATTACCGTATTTACATTAGAGCAAATACAAAAACACGTTAATTGTATGGGTTCTACTTTCTTTTTCGTTTTTTTTTTATGCCATAGGTGGCAAACAAGCAGACGGGCTGCCTGATGGTAAGTAGTCACCGTCGCCTATGGATACTTGTAGCACCAGAGGCATCACAAATACGTTGCCGACCCTTTAGAACTCGATTAACTCGCCTTATGAAGAACCCCATGTTGTAGCTTCTCGGAAACACCGTAGCAGTTACTTTACTTGTATTTAGAAGTTACTTAACTTTAGTTGTATTGGGATTTCTACCAAATGTATTTTTTGTAAATTACTTCGTGTTTTAGGTTTTAGCTTTGTGTTTTTTTGTGACGTTTCAAAAGTGTATCATTGTATGCCTACTTGAAAGAGATTAAATGAATTGAATTGAATTAGTTTAGTTTTTACTTTTTGACTTTATTATTATTTCTTAGTTAATCCGCCGTAACATTACATATTCTGTGAAATTTTCAACTGGCTATCTATTACGGTACGAAAGATAGAAACGTTAAAAGGTAGGATAGACAGACAGACAGCGTAAAGGCTTACTAATTAGGATCCCGTTACCTTTTGGGTACGGAACCCTAAAAATAACAACATAATTTTAACGAGGGATACATTCAAGGAAACTTATTCGACGGCGCGCGTGACATCAATTCGAATTCGGAATTTGCGAGGAACACCCAACGGCCGGCGCGTGCGTCTCTATGAAATCAGAATAAACGTGATGCGAATTGATACACTTCCATTGTTTACGGTTTAATATGTAAGTTATTCGACCCTGATGAGACAATTATGGTGTAACGTTGCGCCCTGCGGTTTTACCTGTGAATTACTCGTTTTTTTTGCCGACTTCAAAAAGGAGGGGTACTCAATGCGGTTGTATTTTTAATTAATGTTTGTTACCTCTGAACTGATTTGGAAAATTCTTTGAAAGGATATACTTTCAGATTGGTCCCATAGAAATTACATTAAATTCGGTTCTGTAAGTTGGCTTTTAAATCAAAATAACTAGAAAATTACGTATTTTATTTACAAATTTTGTAAAGGCAAGAAAAGATAAACAATATAAACTGACAAAATTACTTCCGTAATCTATACTCTATACTAATATTATAAAGAGGAAAGATTTGATTTTTTGTTTGTTTGTTTGCATTGAATAGGCTCCGAAACTACTGAACCGATTTGAAAAATTCTTTCACAGACGGGAAGCTACACTATCCCCGGGTGACATAGGCTATAATCTATACGCGTGCGAAGCTGGGGCGGACCGCTAGTTACTAGTAAAGAAAGAAAAAAGTTTATTTGTGACCAAATTAGTTTTTTTTTTTTTTAATTAAACTTATAGGCACAAGTTATAAGGTCACAAACGTGCACTAGGCGTGCTCCATCTACGACCGCATCGTTGTTTTCCACCAGGTAAGATTGCGGTCAAACGTTAACATAGTCTAATGTCAAAAAAATCGTTAATGGTAGGTACAATGAAATTACTCTCGCACCTAGAGATACAATGTTGCAATGTCTGTTTCGAAAAATATCAGATTTAAACAACATGGATCACGGTAGACCATAATATTAGAATCACGATTTTCATTTACACAAAACTATACCTAATTCTTTGTGCAGTTTGTGTTACAGAGCAATTGCAAGATATTTAGTAAAAGTTTAAATTACAGTACCTAGGCTACCACGCATTTTGTACCTACCAACCAAGTTTAGAAGATAAAATCCAAAAATAGCCTGTCCAGGTGTTAAACAGTCAAACTATAGCTTGGCCTTTATTTTTTGAAACTTTTATATAAAACAGAGGCGTCACGGACCGGTGTCGTTGCCGTGCCGTCTCGCACTTTTTTCAGCAAGGCTATCAAACCGGGCTTTATCACGAAGCTTTTGGCCCTTTTTGATACAATTCTCCCAGTGACTAAAACTTGGAATCTTTTTTTTTTTACTTTAATAAGAACAGAGGCAACTAACAAGAACCAGTGTCGCTGTTGTGCCGTCTCGCACTTTTTTCAGCAAGGCTATCAAACCGGGCTCTATCACGAAGCTTTTGGCCTTCTTTGATACATTTCTCCCAGTGACTATAGCTTGGAATCTTATTTTTTTTACTTTAATAAGAACAGAGGCAACTAACAAGGACCAGTGTCGCTGTTGTGCCGTCTCGCACTTTTTTCAGCAAGGCTATCAAACCGGGCTTTATCACGAAGCTTTTGGCCCTCTTTGATACAATTCTCCCAGTGACTATAGCTTGGAATCTTATGTTTTTTACTTTAATTAGAACAGAGGCAACTAACAAGAACCAGTGTCGCTGTTGTGCCGTCTCGCACTTTTTTCAGCAAGGCTATCAAACCGGGCTCTATCACGAAGCTTTTGGCCCGCTTTGATACAATTCTCCCAGTGACTAAAGCTTGGAATCTTTTTTTTAACTTTAATTAGAACAGAGGCAACTAACAAGAACCAGTGTCGCTGTTGTGCCGTCTCGCACTTTTTTCAGCAAGGCTATCAAACCGGGCTCTATCACGTCACGAAGCTTTTGGCCCTCTTTGATACAATTCTCCCAGTGACTATAGCTTGGAATCTTATTTTTTTTACTTTAATTAGCACAGAGGCAACTAACAAGGACCAGTGGCGTTTTCAGCATACTATCAAACCAGGCTCTATCACAAAGCTTGTTGCCTTCCTTGATACAATTCTCCCAGTGATGCCTTTCTGCGCAAGCTCCCATTCTCGATGTTAAATGACCTCATACCACCACGCAGTTCAAGGTCGCCCAACACTATAGATACCTATGGGTAAGAAGTATTGGGGTCAATTATACCAGGTCACGGCGAAGAACTATTCTATCTGCAAACACAGAATGCGAAATGACCATTAAATACTGGTTTGCGATAATGAATAGACTGATACGGGTGACACAGACCTCAATAAGGCGGTTGACCATCTTTGATGGCTCCTTGTATTATACTTCGCATTAAGAATATACACACTTGGATTAGACATAGCGTATAGTGACAAATATTAAGTCCATGGTAGTCCAGTGTTTGTCAGCTCTTATCTGTAATATTTGCAGTTTCAATAAGGACCTAAGCTCGGTCCAAGCAATTATTTGCTCTGACAGCTAAAATAACATAGTAAAAAGCTGAATAAAAACATTTTCTTTTATTATTTCACTGAAGTATACACGTACTGGGATCTCCAAGTCGCTTGCCAAGCGCGGGGATTATGGCAACACCCCTCTCTAAGAGGGAGGTCTTATTCAGCAGTGGACGTTTACTGGCTGCTGATGTGATATAAAAACCTAGCGAAAGTGATTCGTGAATTTGTGGCTTTAATTCAGTTTTTTTAAATATTATTGCAGCTATCAGAACAAATATATTAAATGCTTGGACAAAGCTAAAAGGTCCTACAGCTCATAGGTAAACTATTCAAGTCAATTACTCAAATTTACGATTACGAGGTATATGTCCAGCAGTGGACGTCCAATGGCTGAAATGATGATGAATGATGATGATGACTCAAATTTGGTGCTTGTTAAGAGGAAAATGATCAGTAAATTCAAGTTCGGTTGAAAAATTATCAGTTTGTTCACAGCCGAAGCTAATCACAGCAGCGGGCTACCCCTCGGAGAAGCACCGCGTCACCACTCCCGATGGCTACTCGCTGCAGATGCACCGGATCCCGGCGGGGCGGCGCACGGCGCGCCGCTCCGACACGGCCGGGAAAGGGAAGAAGGCGGTGTTCGTGATGCATGGACTGCTTGGCAGCAGCGGAGACTTCGTCATCATGGGCCCGGAGAGGAGTCTCGGTGAGCACATTAGCATGTACTAACAACCCAGCCTTACTTTGCACGCTTTCTAAACTTGCCTCTATCGTGATAAGCACTTGCGTTGCTTTGTATATCTGTTCTAAAGGTTCCGAAATATTTTCTCACAGACTAAGAAATCAGATTATAATTTATATTGTGTACACAATAAGGATGTGAATGCCGTCTAAACATACCATTGTTTACTTTTATTATAAATAGAGCAGCAAACAGGCATGCCGTCCGCCGCCTATGGTCATCAATTCAACACTAACGGTATTGTCGGTGCTTTGCCGGCTGGAGAGTCGGTTGTGGACACACTTTTTGAGACGCTCCATGTTGAAGTTCGGCGGGATCAACTTCGGAGGGAAAACATTATTTGAGGAAAACGCAAATCAAAATGAAACGTGTCCGCAGCACCTGCCGCCATGGGTGCGAATACCATCTCAATTCTCACTTTCACGTTTATTTTTCTAAATAATTTACTTTATTTCCATCTGCTATTTCAGCGTATGTGTTGGCCGACGCAGGATACGACGTGTGGTTAGGAAATCTACGCGGCACCGTCTACTCATCGCATTTGAACCTCACTAGAAACGATCCAGCATTTTGGGAGTATAGGTACGAATTTGTCATTTCTTCACGCATAAATTAGTTTCATTTAACTATGTATACAAATCTTAAAACTTTGCCGTATCGATTTGAAGCTTCTCAAGTATGTGTAACTCGGATGACAATCCAATAGTTTGGTAACATCGAACTGATCTGATGATGGAGCCAGGAGGTGGATAGCGAAACTCTTCAACGGTAAATCACACTGATATAGCCATTTCTTTTTTTATATAAAAAGAGCGGTAAACAGACAAGCGTAGCCTGATGGTAAGCGTAACCACCGCCTATGGCCTGCAATACTAGCGGGTTGATGCTTTACCAGCCCGGAGAGGTAGTTGTAGACACCCTTTTTAAAATGCTTCATGTTGAAGCTTGGCGTGAAGACCTTTGGAAGACATTCCACACCTTGCAGTTGCAGTAAAAAGCGGAAAAATCGTATTGTGTGGGATTTGCAGCTTTGCAAGATGTGGGGGTGAGCTTTTTGATCTAGCGGCAAAGACGCCACATGAACCGAGCGGCACGGTGTCGACCACCCTTGTTTTTTCTCACCTCCCCGTGTGCGTGAATATTGTTTTGCTATTTAATGAGACGCAAAAACCTGCTGTTTTTTTAACTAAAATATTTCTACACTTGTTATCTTTCCCTACGATAACCATGATCCCCATGAAAACCGGAGCCAGGCTTTTTTCGAGATCGATGGGGGAAGGCTATGTCCACCGGTGGACGTCTTGTGGCTGAAATGATGATAAATGAATTCATTTTCAAATGAATTTTCCATTTGTAGTTTCCACGAGCACGGCAAGTACGACGTACCCTCGATGATCGACAAAGTGCTCGAAGTGACGGGCCTGCCCAAGATCCTCTTTGTCGGGTACTCCATGGGCACCACGTGCTTCTTCACCATGATGGCCCAGCGGCCCGACTACAACGACAAGGTGGTGGCGTTCGTGGCGCTCGCGCCGGCGGTCTACTTGGACAACGTCAAGAGTTTGGCCAACCTGCTCCTGAGGACGATTGATGTTCCGGTAAGTTCACAATTACCTATATTTACCCAACAACGGCAAAGCCAATTGGAGAGTATTGTAATATATGTATGTATATTTGGTTAGGCGGTCAGGTAAAAAGAATATTTTTTTTAGACAACTGAGGCACGATATCATTTCTCTAATGGTAAGCGTCACGCTTTACCAAAACAGTTGTACGTTCTACCATAGTTTTTTAGTACAACTAATATCTGGTATACATCGTTGAGGAAACTGAACAGGGTGTTGGACAGACAGGAGCCGTGCGGGACACCCATTTGGGGTCCGCTTTTGCCTCTTTCCTTTGTACAAGGGGCATACTTTTACTTTATTGAGTACCGCATGATAAATACCTTCCCACTTGCGTGAGTTAGACAATATTTTAAATCGAATAAATTCGTATTTAATTTGAAGTATTGACATAGTAATATTATTAAAATATAAATCTATCTTCTATATAAATAAAAGCGAAATTCATTCACAGACTCATCCCGAAATCTCGAAGACTACTTGACCTACGAAACTGAAATTTGGCGGGTCAAGTCAAGCTTCTACAGAACACTTTTCTACAACAATGTATATAAATGTATATAAAAACTAGCTGTTGCCCGCGACTTCGTACGCGTAGACTTTCATATAATTTTTCAACCCCCTATTGCTATTTAATTCGGACCTTTCGCAAAATCCTTTCTTAGCGGACCACTACACCTTATAACGAATCTTCCTTAGCTCAGCTAGTTTTTATATAAATTTATACACATTGTTGTAGATAGTGTTCTGTAGAAGTTTGACTTGTAACTATGGAGTTATGAATAAAGTATTGTATTGTATAATTTCCAGCAAACGATGCGGTCGCAGGGTATGATCTCCGCGACGCTCGGTCCTCAGATCCTCGAGTTCGTGTTCGGCACGGTGTGCTCGGGGCGGGACCCGCGCCAGGACATGTGCATGTCGCTCGTCTACTCGCTCGTCGGGGAGGACTACGAGCAGAACGACAGCGTAAGACAAATACTAATTCACAGCGAACTGCGACGTTCTAAGGCATGCTGTCGACGGCAATCGATACTAAAGTCCTCGATGTCGTGTTGGGCATATATGCAGGCGCATGTGCATATTGTGCATGCCACCAGTTTGCTCACTCGTCGGGGAGGACTACGAGCAGAACGACAGCGTAAGACAAATACCAATTTACAGGAAACAGCGACGTTCCAAGGCCGGTCAAGGACCCGGTCCAAGGCATGCTGTCGGTGAAAATCGATACCAAAGTTATATTATTATTTACGGGATATTTACCGTGGTAAGGTTGTGGAATGAGCTCCCGATATTTCGGCGCAGTTACATGCACCATGTTCACGGGAAGACTGAATGATATAACTTTAGTGAACAACCGTGATAGTTTAAAACAGTGTTTTATCGATACTAAAGTCCTCGATGTCGTGATGGTTGTGCATACCACTAGTTTTCTCACTCGTCGGGGAAGACTACGAGCAGAACGACAGCGTAAGAAAAATACAAATTTACAGCAAACGGCGAGGTCACAAGGCATGCTGTCCGCGACAATCAGTACTAAAGTTCTACTCGTTCGACATATGCGCGAGAGCAAGTGCATATTGTATGTCACTAGTTTGCTCACTTGTTAGGGGGCACTACGAGCAGAACGACAGCGTAAGAAAAATACTAATTTACAGCAAACGGCGAGGTCACAAGGCATGCTGTCCGCGACGCTTGGTACTAAAATTCTTGAGTTTTTGTTTCGTATAATGCACGAGTGCATGTATCTTAATCCAGCTGGTTCAATTACTCACAGAATTCGCCTTAATGAAATAGGGACTTAATACACATGTCGAACAAAATGTCAGTGTATAAATATGATTGTTTCCAGGAGTTAATGCAAGTGGCCATGGCTCGGCTGCAGCCCGCCTCCTGGAGACAACTAGAACATTTCGGGAAAATCGCCATCACTGGTATGTAATGTAACCAATGACGATATAACACTTGACTGCACAACCTTTACCCGCAGTAAGCCAAATGTATAAATTTTCAGCGTAATTATTTTTCGAGCGGGCCAATTCCAGGCGCATATTGAATCAATGACTATTGAGTCTCCAATCACAAGTGTTGAGTCTCAGCTAACTAACACTACACAAAGTTGAACTGCCCAAAGACCGTTGAAAGTCTAAAAGACAATCCAAATGTTCAATCCTACTACTAGTTGGCAGATTTATTTCAATAAAAAAAAATGCACTTTTATTAATTTTAGGTGTATTTACATCATGGGAGGACGGCCTATGGGGTGCCGTGAAGCCCTACAACCTGGCCAACGTGAGAGTACCTGTTAGCCTGCTGTACGGTGAAAACGACCAGCTCGCTGAAAAATCTGTAAGTAATTACCTATGTTTATGATTAGCAAGTTGAAGTGGTAGTGGGCATGGCACATATCACGCAGAACAGATGGCCAATGGGGCCGAAAGGTTCTGGAGACCACAGACCGGTAAGCGCAACATAGAACGTCCACCCACAAGATGGACGGACAATCTAAAATAGACCGCAGGGAAACGCTTGATGCAGGCCGCTTCCAACCGGCCCTTTTGGAGATCGATGGGAGAGGCCTATGTCCAGCAGTGGACGTCCTATGGCTGAAATGATGATGATGAATTACCTATGTAACCCAAAATTAAATCATGCCCAAAAGCGTGTCGAGACACGCATATTGTACGGTTCCGTAGCCAAAGCTACATAACTGTGGTCACATTCATAGTCCAGGAATTGGTGGTAAAATCAAAAATTCGAACAAACGAAGCTCTGTGGACTTGGACAAATTTCAGAGATGCATCATCCTAACATAACATTACACTGTTTTATGGTTCAACCTAAAAGAAAACTAATTAGTAACATTCTTAACTATGATCATTTTACGAAAAGTACAATGATGTCTTGAATTTCATCCAGTTTAATTTCTATAACTCAAAAAGTAGTGATCATAAAATGTTTGAAATAATGTTTTTTAATATAATTTATCAGCATGGCAAGTTACATGATAATTTAGAAATGCTGAGCGGGGCAAGATTTGCCACATTGGAGAGTCAGTCATATTCGAAAATCATATACTTGATAAAAAAGTTATGCTAACCAATACGAAGGGGCCTGGCAAAAAAATTTTTTTTCTCCAATTCAAATAATATACCAGAGCCAAAGGGGATGGCATTTTTTTTTAATGTTTGAAATTGAGATCTATATACCAAAACTGTAATAGTGCAAAGTTTCAAGTACATACCTGAATATCTGTAGAAAGTAAGAAGCATCTAAAGGAAGAGAAAGTACAGACACTATCTCTTAAACATGCACACTATCTCTTACCACAAACTCATAAATCTTCTCCGTTGCGGTGGGAGTAAACAAAAATCCCATATTTTTTCAAACCTATTCCCCCTAGAACTTATTGACATATTTTGTATTTCCTTTTTTTCTATTTACAGCAAATAATGAGGCTAGCGAACGAGTTAAAGAGAACCGGTGTCCTGGAAGAAGTCCGCCCAGCCTGCGCCTGGCCCAAGTTCAACCACCTAGACTTCGTGTTTGCTAAAGATGTAGGAAAACTATTAAATAAGCCCCTAGTTAAATATATCACCCATATTTACAATAAATATGGCTCATAATGTTGCTCTTTTATTTCACTTTTTAATTGACAAATAAGGTTTGACCACCACGCTTCCTGGACCTCGATTCACTAACAAACTCGCTCGTATCGCGGCGTTGGCCTTTATTTTCTAGTGTAAGGCCAAATTTTTTGAGGTTAACCAGGATCGATAGTTACCGAGATATTGCCAACAAAGTGACAGCTTTATTATAGAAACTGATGTGGTTTTCAATTTTTTTTTTGTTTTTTCTTACTTGAGTAATTCCCGTGTAATATAAATAAAAAGTGATAGCTGTCATCCGAAATGAAGATCTCGACGAGGTCTTTCACTTTTGTAAAACATTTCTAGTCCGAATTGCCTTATGTTCTAATCTGAATTTAAGCAGAACAGACAAATTTTAGACCTTAATTTGTAGACGTTTAGACTTTAATTCAGCTAGACATCATAATTTTTGGCTATACAAGGTCTCCAGTCGCTGGCGCCCCACAGCTGTGCTGTGTTACAGTTAGTGAATAAGGGCCCTGATGTTAAGCGATGATGCGGTCTACAATGGAGCATGTTTGATAGAAGAAATCAATTCACTCGCGACACTCTGAATCAATATCTATGCCAGTTGAGAACCAATTTAAAAGATAAAAAAAAATATTGAATAATCTTGTATTTCAAGGGTGGTTCCGTTGAAATTAGAAGAAATTATTCCACCTCTAATGCCGTTTTTTCTTCATGGATATCAGGCTTGCCTTTGACCACCATCATTCTATAATCACATGAGGTTTTTTTGCCCATGTTTTAGGTTGTCATGTCAAGAGTCACTTTTGCTTATTTTTTTTATTTTGTCAACTTTTGTCCCTTATCTCACCTGATAGGTAGCAATGTTATGAAACATGTTGACCTCAAAGGTACTTATTCACTCTGGCCTAGAAGATACCCAGGTAATAGTTTTCAGGAAACAGGGATGATGGCATTCCAGACCCTAGCAGTTCGTATTAAGGAGGTGGAGGCAAACTGTCTAGTTCGCGCCGGTGGCATGTCTACTATGCTTGCACTACAATTTGGTTAAATACTATTTGTCTAACATAGAGTAGGACGCTCTGCAGCGAGGTAAAGTGAAGACCTGCGACAGGCGGCTGGTGGCAAGTGGATATGAAAAGCAGAAGATCGTGCCTTGTGGCGTTATTTAGGAAAGGCCTATGCCCAGCAGTGGACGAACATCAAATAGGCTGATGACGAAGACAGTTTCCATTGAAGGGGAGCATACATGAGATGTGAATTTCGACCAATATGAATGGTCGATTCTGGCAATCTTCTGCTCTTCTCTTCCCCTCTGTGGAAACGCACCCTTACAGCTGAAGGACTAACAGAGTCATTACTCCACTTATATTTAGAGCTTACCTTATTGTTTATCATAAATTTAACTGTCAGTCCCGATGGCTTAACGCAAGGCGTCGTCGCTGTAGACGTTGTTGACGATGATTTTGCTTCCACATTTTGACGGCTTGCATCTAAAAAGACAATACTTGTTAAAACCTTGGCAATTACATAATTTACGTTTCTCTGAGATAGAACTGTTTCTAAGCCTAATTTATACTTAACATGTTTTTGAAACAGTGTTTTTGTAGTGTTTGTCTGTCAGAAAACAGGCAGGCAGGTGTGAGCGACTGGGCAGGGCCAGGGTGTAAATATTGGAGTAATAAATATCTTACCTTTGCTGGAAGCTGGGATCACTGGAATCCTAGTAGACATTGTCGTAGTTCAAAGCGTTTTGTATCAACCATTATCAACCATTGAATAACTTTTAAGCATATACATGGTAGATGTAACACACACTAGATAACATCGCGCAGTTTGTCAGCTGTTCATTTAGTAATGTTAAGACGAAATTAAGACTGCTATAAATAATTAAATACACATAAATTAAAAATTACTCATGACAAAACGATAAACTAAACTTTTTGTTGATATTTTGATATTTGACATTGGCACTAGTGGCAAAATTGGCATTGTCAATTTGACATTGAAAGGAGACGTTTGATACTTTTTTTCCTCCGAAGATTTTGGCGTCTCACGTCTTCTACACTTGCCAGCGTCAAGTATTTTTTTATTTTATAAAAACATGGGCGACAATGGGCGAGATACAATATGGATACAATACATATTGCGAGCTTTGCGAGCGAGATCGTCTTTCAGTGCGTTTCGTTTCTCAAAAGATGCTAAACCATATAAACCGATTTAAACTATTTTCACATTAATATTTTAATGCTACTTACAACCAATGCAAATGTCGCCCCCGGCCCTGACGCGAAGCGCTAAGTACCTATAATAATTAAATTTTTCGATCGTATTTATTTTTATTGCTGGCATTTTGGCGCACCTTGCTTCAGACCGCTCCTCTCACTCTACCCTAGGGTCGGCGCTGGGGATACCAAGAATGTACCGCAACATTTTGCAATCTTTTATGGTAAACAGGCTAGACGTTTGACCAAAACTCATCAGTTACGTTATGGTCGAGTAAACATGCTTGTCATAAGTAGCTAACAGACGAGACGGACTTGGCTGACGGACCGCCGTCCAACCAACGGTAGAGAAAGATAAAATTTCCTTTCTCTAGCGTTGGTTGGTTGGACCGGTGGACGGCGGTCCGTCAGCCAAATCCACGCGATTGATGGCTTACACTGTAAGCCTTACAGGATCTCCATGGGAAAGCCAGTGCCCTTAGTCCCAGATTTGATAGTTTACGAAAACTTTTTTCGTTTTCGTCTTGTTCCATACATTTTAGTAAAGCGCCTCTATCGGAAACGCGGTGGAACTAAATTTGGCAGTTATCGGCGGTATATCACAGACGTTTAATAAACGTCTGTGGTATAGATTGCTTCACTCTTATAAGAAAAAAGTTTTCGAATACCTTTTAGCCCAGCAATGTATGCAACAAGAAGAAAACGAAAAAAGATTTCATAAACTATCAAATCTGGGACTAAGGGCACTGGTCGAGGGGTGTTAAAATTTTGGTGAAAAGTGATTACCTATGTGCAACTTAATGTTCTACGAATAGTAGAGCCTCAAATTCATCAACGTTCTATAATAAAATCTAAAGTAAAACAAGCTTTTGTACATCAAAAAAATTTATTTCATCATCAGAGCACTTGGGGTGTAGTGACATCGGTTTAGGCACAATAACACTGTATGTTCCCACTTGTCCTTTTATTTATATTTAATCAAAACACCCTCCAGCTGAAACAAGAACGCAATGCATGTTAGAATCTTCGACCAAAATAAAATTAATGGACGGGTCCAGAAGAAGCTCATTTTTGAAGATTACTAAATGAGAGCTGACGCTCACTTCGTTTCAGTCGGTCTCTAGCCGTAGTAAGTGCGACACGAGTCTATTGTTACATGATAACGAAACATCTGACAAAATTATTTCTTCGTGTGCTTTCCCGAAGTGTAAATACTTAACAAAAAACAGCTATCTATTTTTTGTAATGTGCATGGTTATAATTAGGTGTTGTTGTATTATGTCCGATGGTTTGACTCGTGTTTACTGAGCAAGTTCAATGGTTATGGCCTGTCCATTCATTTTATTTTGGTCGAAGGTTAGAATGGATTAAGTTGTTTTACTAAACTACGCTAAACGCGTATATCAAAAAAATAATCAACTGGCCATCTATTTCGGTTCGAAAGATACAGCCGTTTTAAGGTAGGATGGAAAGACGGACAGACAGACGGACGGCCAGACAGACATCGTAGGCTTAGTAATAGGGTTCCGTTTCTAGCCTTTGGGAACGGAACACTAAAAAGAGTGAAATAGAGATCTGTTATACTAGTAATCAGTTAGTATCCTCTTAAGGGCGGCCTCAGTACATCAAAATGAACTACTTTAGTTTTACGACTTTTTGAAATTTGCGGGGAAAAACAGCCAATCCATACAAAAAGATCTTTCACTCCCGACAAAATATATGAAACAGATGACAAGCTTTGTTTAGTTTGGGGTCAGATGACCGAGTGTGCAAAAATGTCCCGAATATTTACTTATTTACCTACTTATTTGATTTTTCCCGCGAATTTTGAAAAGTCGTAGAATAATAGATGTAAGTATGTTTTGATGTAGTACTGAGGCTGCATTTAAGAGGATGCTAACTTATAACCAGTAACAAGTAACCCTGGTTATACTATCAGAAGTAGGTATAAATTTAAATTTGATACTGCTAACAGACGCACGAACGCGGCTGACCTCAACCGCCGACTGACCAATGGGAGAGAAAGAGAGTGAAATATGATATTCTCAATCTTTCTCTCCCGTTGGTTGGACGGCGGTCCGTCAGCCGCGTTCGTGTGTCTGTTAGCACTACGGGTTTATTGAAAGGAAGAAAAAAGAAAAACTTTTTTTTTTTTTTTGGTTACAATAATAAAAAGCGGAATGAATTTTGTATGTAAGTATGTTTGTAACGAATTGGCTCAAAAAGTACTGGACCGATTTTACTGATTAATATAGGCAATTTAATAGGCTATATAAATATACCCGTGCGGAGCCGGGGCGAACCGCTAGTTGAATAATAAATACTAATTGGCTTTCCACGACTAGTGTATTCTGCCAGTGTGTATTATGTATACGTACTTCTTGATGCAGGGCCCGATCTCGGCGAGCTCCTCGGCCTTCACGAACGAGGCGCACTGGGTGTCGTGGAAACCGAGCAGCTCGGCCAGCATGTTGATGTCTTTGTATGACGGCCGCGCGCGCAGCATCTGGAAACATCACGGTGGGAGCTATGACATTTCAAAAATAGAGACATTAGTGTTAAGGTAGTGCCAAAAACACGGCAAAAGTCACCGAACAGGCTTAAATATTACCTACTCAATCTTCTCTATTCTTCTCTTCTCTATCTCTATCTCTACATAGTATAAATTGAAGTCGCTTTCCGCGTCTGTATGTCTGTATGGCCGCTAACTCCTCCTAAACCACGCAACGGATTTTAATGCGGTTTTCACCATCAGTTAGATACATTTTCAAGGAAGGTTTATATATATAACTAGCGACCCGCCCCGGCTTCGCACGTAAATTACACCCGTGCGAAGCCGGGCGGGCGGGTCGCTAGTACTCAATAAGTTTATTGCGACATAATTATGTATGCATGCAAACCTTAAATATTATGTTTTTACATCTTAAAATGACATGTAGTACATATGGCCCTGATAGGGAATGGCAACAGAAAGAACGGAACGGTCCATTTGTACATCGTCAAAGTTATCCTTAAAAAATCATCCAGGGTGTAGTAATGTTTGAGAATATTACTGAAGCTGTTTTTTTTTCTATGTCTAAACCATATCTCGGCGCGTTAAGGTTCACGTTTGCGTGATTTTCCGCACTGCGCTGTTTCGAGCCTGCGTTAAGAGGTAGCCGTAAGGACCATGACAAAAACATTTTCGGTAAAGATAGTTTTCAAGATCTAGAAAAAGTTTTTTTTTTGTATAAATAATGGGCTTGCGTTTGACCACCATCGCCATCATGGGGCATGGCACCATCGGGGGCCATGCTCCCTCTGGATCCGCCAATGGATGGTGGTCAAACGGGCCATGGGGGCCATGCCCCCCCCCCCCCAAAACGACTCAATTTTTCGATTTGATTCCTTCGAACCTTGTCAGAAATGTCAGAATGCCCCCCCCCCCCCCCAAATCAAATCCTGGATCCACCCCTGCCACCATCGCGCCTGATGTTAAACGATGATGCGGTCTGCGGTTTTATCTATACTATAGTAGATAGTACCTCTGTGACGACCATCTTGCGGTCGTCTACTGGCGGCACGTTCCAGAAGACCATCCCGACGACGGTCTCCTCCCGCAAGTAGAACAGTATGCCGCGCTTGTACTGGAGCTTGTAGTCCTTGGACCTGGGACCAACACAAATCATATCAGAAACGATTTAGCAATTAGGATCTATCTAAAAAAAAAAATTATTATAAATTGTGATTAGATTTTATTATTTTTAATACACACACTGCATTTATATAAAAATTAAAATTGTGTAAACCGGACGAGTCCATAAACGTAATCTGTATTATACTTAGATTATAATAATAGATTTACTCTTATGACAATAAAGAATATCTTATCTTATCTTATCTTATCTATCTATCATCTATGTTTTATTTTTTTATGATGAAATGGGCTAGCATTTGACTACAACTCACCTGATGGTAAGTGACGATGCAGTCTAAGATGGAGCACGCTTTCCCATGAGGTGCCTATTCACTCTTGTCTTGAAGAGACCCAGGTTGTACCTTGTAGGGAACACCGAGGCAGGGAGCGCATTCCATTCCTGTGCAGTTCGTATTAGGAAGGATATTGGAAACGCTGCGTGCGAACTTTACCAAAGTTCACGACGTAAGGATGGAATGACCGTCTCGATGACCTATGGCGGAAATTGGTTGACGGGAGCAGCTTAAACAGCTCTTGTGCACATTCTCCAAAATGAACGCGATAAAAAATGGACAGACAAACTACCTGTATGTATTCATATTAATTTTCTAACCTCCGACTCAAACAGAGGGGTGTTATAAGCTTAACGTGTGTATCTGTGCGACTATCTGAGGCATTTTAGCTCACAAACCGATTTTGATTTAGTTATAGGATCACTTCGTTGTCCGTCTGTCAAGACCCTTTTTCTCAAGAACGCGTAAAGGTATCAAGTTGAAATTTATATTAAATACTTGGGTCTACGGTTTCTTTCGGCTATAAAAAAATAAAAGTTGTAAGTCAACGCAATCAAAAGATATGAACGTTTACGTCGCATATTTTGCGATTTCCCAGGAAAACCAAAACCTATAGGGTACTTCCCGTTGATCTAGAATCATGAAATTTGGCAAAAAGTGAGGTCTCATAGCACATATATAGGAATAAATCTGAAAGTTACAAATTTGAAGTTATATCATTTAAAAATAATTATTTTGCTATTACAAACTTGTATTTTGTAGTTGGAATGTATAGAATAACCTTATAATCAACTACAAAGGTAAGTTTGTCTTTCAATAATTCAACTTTAGGTTTTTTTTGGACTAGCGCTCTGAGGGTTCTGTCCAACGGAACCCTCAGAGCACGAGTCCTACTCGTACTTGTCTGTTTTTTTTTTTTTTTTGTTTGAATCTTCGACTTTACGACTTCACAGAGAGCTTAAGGAGAGAGAGAGGCTACCGGATCCGTTATTATATTTTATGGTCATAAAATGCTGGTCACAAATAGCCGAAAACCGCAAAACAGGATTAAAATGTGTTTAAAACTAAGGGAGATATAAGCATTTTAATGTCTTGCTAGAAAGCGGGCGCTCTATACTTACTAATGACGTCACTTGTAAGCTATAAGCTTGCGGGAAACGGTCCCATTATCACGGTAAAGACAACCTTGTCACGGTAAATATCCCGTTAATAATCATCTAACTGCAAAGCATCCCTTCTAATCCGAACAAAGTTTAAGCGCTCCTATCTCAGAACTTTATAAGCCGATTTAAATTTACTTCTTCAGTCGTTGGCAGCAATTTTATAAGCTTTGCTTAGTTTGGGGTCAGATGACCATGTGTGCAAAAAATATCCCGAATATACGTATTAGGTACATCTAATAATAAAAATCTCAAACACGGTGTTTGTGGTCGCATTCTTCCGAAAGGCTCGACCGGTTTTTATGATGTTTTTAATGTATGTTTGGTAGGTATGAGAATAAGTCGTAAAGTTTATTACCGCTAGGTGATTAGGGTGTCCTAGTAACGAGCTCTACGCGTACAAAGTAACAAGTACCTATCAGCTATAGTCACCGCGTTACCAACTGAGTCGTAGGGCCATAAACGTCATACCATAAGACCTGTAAGTGCGAGCGAGATAGACAGATATGACATGTGAGTGCGAGCGAGATAGACAGACACTTTATTTATGACCTGACGACTCAGATTGTAATGCGTTTACTATAGTTTATATTTCTCCAACTTCCGTAAGCACTGCAGTCGGATAGCGTACGTAAAGGTTCTACAAATTACCGTAGCGCTAGTATCGCAGTAAAATTTTGCAACATTTCAAGAGAATAAAGAAAAGCGCCATCTACTGGTAGAGTTGAGCTTCTCTTGAAATTGAAAATGCAAATTTCCGAGTTACGCTCTAATTTTCCACTATTGTGTTTCCTCTTAGTCTATCTTCATTGATGATATACAGTTTGGCAATACGCTTCCAGGCTAGGAATGCTTTGACCAAACGCCTATTCCCTATATAGGCTATCAACCAGAGAATATTGGAGTACTGACTGTTTGTAGCAAGGCGGCCCTTGGTCCCCGCCGGCGGCCGACACCTTGGCAGCCACTTTCGGCGGCGGCTGCGGCTGCTCCGCCTCTTCTTCAGCGCACGGCTTGAACAGAGCGATCGTTGGCATGCACCCGCCCACTTCACCTATAACCTGAGCACACAGTAACGTATTATAGACAAGCGACCGGATGCACCAGTTTCATACTAGATTTCTGCCTTCATAGACAATTTTTAACTGTTCCGCAACTGGCGAAAATAAAACAGAAGAAGAGAAAAAGAATACAAAATAGGCCAGCGTTATAAAGGCATCACACTAATATTATATCGGAAGACGCAGCGTAGGTAGGCCTCCCACTAGATGGACTGAAGACATCGTGAGAGTCGCTGGCATCCAGTGGATGCAAAAGGCAGGCTGTCGTTCAGTGTGGAGGTTAAAGAAAGAGGCCTATGTTCAGCAGTGGACGTCTTCTGGCTGATGATGATGAGTAATATTATAAATGCGAACGTATGTGTGTGTGTATTTTGTCCACAGTCAAGCGCAAGTTAAAAGCCTGGTTAGTATTAAAAGTGTTCTATACAGTGAAATAATATTTTAATGATTAATAATTGTAATTTTATAATAATGTAAATAAATGTAGTTTTAGATGCCTAATGTAAATATTATATTATTATATCTCAATGATACTTATTTTAAGCTACTGTATTTATGCTGCTGCTGCTGTTTTTTTGCTGTATTTTATTATTTTCTTTGTTATGGTGTAATGAGAACAATAAAAATCTAGGCTAAGAAAATATTGTACGCCCGAAGAGGGTAGAACCGTGATACTCAATTATGTATTTGTAACAACTCATGTACCAGTTTGAAGCAATAAAAGTTATTCTATTCTATTCTATACTCCGTAACGGCTAAACGGATTTGTATGAAATTTAGTTATACACGGGATTAACAAATTTTTATGGGTTACATACCATGTCATGGTGCCGTGTTATACATTTCCAACGACCTGCGAGTCAGTCAGAGCAGACCAGAAGTACTTAGTAGTACCAGACTTAGGAGTAGTAATATTCTATCAACCAGTTACCACAACAGCAGCGCTACAGTACTCGTCGTTCGGTTCAATAAGCGACCACACGCTTTCAAGTCTAGCGGTCTCCCAAATGGGCTACCACGGCTCCCAGTGATATCAGAGCACTGACCTCCATTTCGATCTCGGTGCCAAGATGCATCCTGAAATATGGCTCCATGTTGCTGGGAATCCAGTGTCCCGTCATGTTGGCTCCGGCTATGAACCCTTGCTCCTCCGCGTTGCCATAGTGCTCCATCCGAATCCGCGTGTCGTGCCACTGCGAGTATAAACTTGCCGCATCTCCCGCCTGGAAACACACGTGGTGCCTACAGATTAACTTGATTTTTGACAATATTTACTGTCGCTTGATAAGCTGTGTGATGATGATCAATAACATCTGTCATTGTTATTCAATTCAGTGTTATTGAACACTAGCTGCGCCCCGCGGTTTCACTCGCGTAATTCAAACTTTCTACGCAATTTTCCTTTTTTTTTCCCCGTAAGAACCTTCTACCAAGTATTATAAAACTTTGGAAAAAAAAAGATACAACATAGAGAGCAGCAGATATTATAACAATAATAATTGAAAAAAAAACCGACTTGGCTGCAACATCTCTTCAGCCAGGTGTGCAGCGTGCTACATCTTCGACCACATCATCGCTTGCGATAAGGTATTGTGGTTACACGCATAGACTGTTGTATAATAGTAGTAAAGTTTGTACGTACTACGTAAAGATGCGTGCGCGCCTCGAACTCCGTGTTGACCAGGTACCCGCCGTTCACGTGGTCCGTCTCCAGGAACGATTCCTCCGCCATCTCCGTGCGAGGCTCCGTCCCCACCGCCACCAGCACCTGGCCATCACACCATCATTCACAAGCACCCTCAGCTCAGTACAAACTGAACATAATCATTTTACTATTTCTTAGTCACCAGTTTAAAATCAACTAGCATGGAAACATTTTATTTATATTACACGGGACTTATCAGCGCAAACACTGTCATTTTAAAATAATTGCCCGGCCTTGCTACAAAGACAAATAAACTGTTTGAAATTTGAATTTCCTGGCATAGGTGAAACGTAGCACCTTAGAATAACTACACAAAGAAACCAAGTACATTCGCAAAATTTAAGCCATTCAAATGGTGTCACATATGGCTCCAATATTAAATAAGAATATAAAAAATTTACTATGACAATTTGCGCGGTGAAATCGTACCACAACAAATCAGATAAGCAGCATAAGAGTTATGGTGTGACATTTCACAGGTAATCCATTAATTTTCTTGCTTAAATCGTTTAAAATACCAATCGAAAGGTAAGCTACAAAGCGAATTTGTAGCTTACGTTTTGAGAAGGCGTTGTTTGGAAACATACCTTCTCTGAGTAGTTATTCTAAGCGTACCACCTTAATTGAAAAAAGGGGTTGTCTGTAAAGTCGGTTTACGGACGAACATTTTACGTGATAACGCTTAGGCCGATCATGCCTCTCTATCGCTTGTTCCGCGCTCTCGCTTGCACGCGCGGCTCAGGCGGAACGTGACCATTTTTCGTACGTGCAGCCGGCGTTCATCGATTTATAAGACGTTTTCACGTCCAAAAATATTGGAAGTCAGTTGGTCAGTAGTCAGTAGCTATGTCCGTGAACACGATACGTATCTCTCGAACGAATGAATCACTTTTTTGCCTTTGAAATATAATAAAGTATAATTTACATAGTCCGTGACGAGCGAAGATCCGTCGGAGAGTGTCAACTCGAGCCGTTTGTCTTTCGTCATGAATGCGTCGTACACTTGCGCTGGGAAATAATACGTTTACATTATTTCATATCCATCCTCACACTGCTATTTTAATAAATAAACGGCGAAGTGCGAATCGGGTTCGCGCACTGAGGGTTCCAACGTTCTGTAGGTACCTATCAACACAAAATTCAATAACGAAATTGGTTATAACTTGGTAGTGAACAAAAATTGTCACCGGGTCGAACCGGGTGCCATCAGAGTGTAAAGCGCATATGCTACCACTCTGAATTTGAAGCTGTTATTGTTTATGCCTTCTTCCGGGCTGGCAAAGCACCGTCAACGCCACTAGTGTTGCAGGTTCGTTTCTGCTTACCATGAGGCGGACCGCTTGATTGGTTGCCGCTCTTTATATATCAAACTAGCGGTCCGCCCCAGCTTCGCACGGGTATAGATTAATAGCCTATGTCACCCGGGGATAGTGTAGCTTCCTAACAGTGAAAGAATTTTTCTAATCGGTTCAGTAGTTTCGGAGCCTATTCAATGCAAACGAACAAACAAACAATCAAATCTTTCCTCTTTATAATATTACTAGCGGTCCGCCCCTGCTTCGCACGGGTATAGATTATAGCCTATGTCACCCGCAGATAGTGTAGCTTCCCGTCAGTGAAATAATTTTTCAAATCGGTTCAGTAGTTTCGGAGCCTATTCAATGCAAACAAACAAACAAACAAACAAACAAATCTTTCCTCTTTATAATATTAGTATAATATTATAGTATAGAAAAATGCCGTATGCAATCCAGTAGCAATTTACGTTTCATAAAAGACATACTGTTGGGCATAATTTGGACATTTTCGCAGCGAATTTTCTCGGCGGCCCACTCCCCGAGGTAGGAAGGCAGGATGCCGGCCAGGATGCCGCGGTCCTTGTAGATGTGCACGAACTGGATCGGTGGCTCATCTTCCTCGCGCTCCACCACCTCGTCTGTACAAATAATAGCTTGCATTAAGCAGGACATGAATCAGCAGGATCAGGGAAGATAGACAATAGCGGAACATTAGACCGTAGCTCGGAAATTTGCCTAAAAACGGTATAAACTTTTTTCTTTTTTGATATTGACTTGTATTGTTGGCTTTTTGGCCTCTACAGTTTGACCGGACTAGTTAGCGAACGCAGAGTGCGTTCGGCATAACTTGATGGTTTAAGTTTTGGGCGACTAGCACAAGGGCACCTCGAAGGTATTAGACTTGCCCAGGCACCCCAGAAGGGGTGTGCCCTGGAGCCCTAGCGGTTTGTTGAACTGATTGATTATTTGGAGAGAATCTAACCGAGTTGGAGAGAATCTAACCGAACGGTATAAACTTAGATGGCACCATAATTTGAGCGTGTTATAGGTTGTCTCGAACTTCCGTAAGCGCTGCAGTCAGATATCGTACGTAAGGGTTCTGCAAATTACCGTTGCGCTAGTATCGCAGACAAGTTTCGCAACATTTCAAGAGAATATAGAAAAGCGCCATCTATACTGGTATGGGTAGCGCTTCTCTTGAAATGCTGTGAAACGTGATTGCGATACTAGCGCTACAGTAATTTGTAGAACTTCTTCGTTAGTACCTATACCCAGCAGTGGGGCACTCAGGACTGATGATGATGATGATGACGAGGACATGAACGTCTGCTTTAATGAACTACTTTTATATTGGCAAGTTTCAATGACCGGCCTCTATTAGAACAGCAAATTTTACCCGCTGGTTGGAATGACCGATACGGCTATGTGTAACTGTAGTAAACGCATTACCATCTGAGTCGTCAAGTCATAAATCATTGCTCATCTCATCTCGCTCGCACCCACATGTAATATCTGTCTATCTCGCTCGCACTTACAGGTCTTATGGTATGACGTTTATTGCTCGACGACTCAGTTGGTAACGCGGTGACTATAGCGCATTAATGATACTAACTCATCTTCCCGAGATGCCACGCCAGCTCCGTCCCCATCACGCCGCCGCCCAGCACGACCACGTGCTTGGCCTCGCGCACCTTCCGGAACGCGATCTCCAGGTCTCGGATGGTACGGAACGTGGTCATCTTGTCGCGGACAGGTTTAGGCGCAGTCTTGAATATGTTCAGGTTCTTCGGCTTCGAACCTACGGGAAAACTCTCCTCAGGACCTCCATTTGGCATCAGTTCAACCCTCGGATCAGACAAATAAGAGAGGAGAGAGATATATGAGGGGGGAGATATATGCCTTACGGCCGTTGCAGACCATGCGAAGTAGCTTACAAGTAAGCATTCAAACGTAAATAGCAACTCGCGTGCGAGTACGTACTCGTGCGAGTGTTTGAATGAGAAGAACGATGCGCAGTAAGTGTCGCACGAGTAGCGCGGGGAAACGAAGCTTCACTTGCGCAACGACCAGCGCGAGTGCTACTAAGCATTTCCACTGCCACTTGAAGACCATGCGTGGTACAAGTAGCACATACAAGTTTCACGTGCCTACTACGCATCGTCTGCAACGGTTTGCTTAGTGCAAGTGGCAGTGAAAGTGCTTCGTAGCACTTCGCGCTGGTCCTTGCGCAAGTGAAGCTTCATTTCCCCGCCCTGCGGCGCCCGTTTTGTGGCGCGCGACGCCACACTGCGCATCGTTCGCAACCACGGGTTAAAGGTCTTCTCTTAGGGAGAGGATGGGTCCTAATCGCATTTACAACGGGGAGTGTTCCGAAGAACTGTTTGAACTGATGCCGGCGTCACGGTTTTATCATCGTACTAGCCGCCACCGTCTAAATTTCATCCACTCATAATAGATCGGTGAAAGTCACACACTGTCCGATTCACACGATCTTTCTTGCCACACATCTGCAAAATGTAGAATGAGCTACCTTCCGCGGTGTTTCCGAGAAGCTACAACATGGGGTTCTTCAAAAGGGGAGTTAATAGAGTCCTTAAAAGTCGGCAAAGTATTTGTGATGCCTCTGGTGTTACAAGTATCCATAGGCGACGGTTACTGCTTACCATCAGGCGGCCCGCTTGCTTGTTTGCCACCTATGGCATGTGAAAAAAAAACCATCATCACCGTCAGGCAGGCCGCCTGCTTGCCACCTTAGGCATAAAAAATATTGGGGGTAGTTAGAAATACGTGAATTACCAGGCGCCAGCAGACACCGTTCGTAGTATATCGGCTGTTCCCCGCACGTGGTCCGCACGTACGCCACGTGGTCGTCAGCGTCCACTCTGATCACGCACCAGCCGCTGGCGATGGAGACGGCCGGCCCGATCTTCAGGCGGTAGAACTTTACGGCGTCCATGAACAAGGTGCAGTCTGCGTAGAACATGCTGGAACCGCAACAAAATGGCGATAACATTTCTTCTCTTACCGCGTTTTTTTAGGAGCCACTGCACACGGGTATTAGACAAGACAAGGACAAGACCCACTTTCTGTTAGCGTTCAATTCAATTCAATTCAGTGTTGCCAATCCCAAAAAAAATAAAAACAACAACTCGCCAATAAAAAATCCACTAGGAAACAGTAGGTAAAGTAAAAAAAGCAGATTTCATACTTTCAATCAATCACATTATGTGATTCACTGTGATTCACATATAATGTGGTCGGGTATTCCCCGACGGGGAATTCCCAGAGAAGATACTGCCATCTAGTGTCATTGCATTTTATTACGTAGGACGTAGTGGTTATCAAAAAATGTTTGCATAGTGTAATAGGTGGCGCTGAAAAACGCTAGTTGAAAAACAGTAAAAATTAGGAATGAAACAGAAAACAGGGACATCAATGAGAAAACAGCAAATCTACTATTAAAACAGTAGGGTTGGTAACACTGATTCAATTTCTTCTTCGTGGCTTCGTGCGGTATTGCCACAACTTGCCAGTGTCTTGTGTAGAGTCGGGTAGGCAAATATTCTGGAGATAGTCCAGTTTATTGGTGGCGGTATCCCAATTTGCGAAGATGATCTACGAAGTTTTGGGTCTTGAAGATTCTGTTAGCGTTAACGCCTGCGGAAAGATGAAATTGTATGAAAATGACACTGACAATGACATTAGCTTGAAAGATGTTATCTCAATTATCATTTTCATGCAATTTCATCTTTCCGTAGGCGTTATCGCTAACAGTCGCTAACAGAAAGTAGGTCATGTCTAACCCCCCTGAAATACCGGCAGATTTAAGGTAATGGTGTACAGGGGCCTTACGCCTAGATGTTTTAAGCAATCCAGTTTAGGTGATGAAATAAGTGGCGCGACCGCAAACCGTATTTGAGAGCGTTAATGTTCACGTTCGCGTGATTTTCCGAACTGCGCTGTTTTAACGTTAGTTTGAGACCGCGTAAGTAGTTGGGTGTAAGGCCCAGGAGGTTTTTGATCCAAACAAGTTCGTTGATCGGGTACTGGTAATCAATTAGCGGCATCAGTACATCAAAACAAAGAACTTTTATTCTACGACTATTCGAAATTCATGAAAACAAAATCTACGGTTGTATATATTCGCTTACCTACATTCCACCTACATACACTGACTTAACCGACCTTGCATGCGCGTGAGCAAGTGTTCTCAGCCTGCCCTTGTGTCTTCATGTGTTATAATCTCGTGTGGCTCCTAATTCCACAAACTTATCAAAGTTTTGTCGGATGAACACTACGTTTGTTCCTTCCTTCCGAATCGTGGTCTCCACTCAAGAACCTTTCTTACCATTCGGTTATCAGGCCCACGAACCGGAAGACGCAGCGTAGGTAGTCTTAGTCTGTAGTCACACAACGGGCAATGGAGAGAGCTATGCTCGGAGTTTCTTTGCGCGATAGAATCCGAAACGTGGATATTCGCCAAAGAACCAGAGTCACTGCCTATGTTCAGCAGTGGACATCTACTAGCTGGTGATGATGTGGTTCCTGAGGGAACGTCCAAGCGTATGAAACCGCGGGACGCAGCTAGGTAGTAAAAATATTGATATCTGACGTGAATCTCCTGCCATCGGCGACGTAGTTGAGCTTCTTGACGTCGGGCGGGTCTTTGTTCCACCACATGTACTTGGACATGGGCGGCCGTATGTACGGCCACATGTCCTCCTTGGTCACGAAGAACACCTGCAGACAAGCAAGAGCACTCATGAGCTAGGGGGGTTAGACAAGACCCACTTTCTGTTAGCGCAGGCGTTAACGCTAACAGAAAGTGGGTCTTGTCTGACCCCTCTGTGCACGTTAACCTAGCACGTCGTAGGAAAAAAACTCAGCGTACCTATCGCCTTTTTTACAAGCTTTCATTAAACTTGCCCTGTTAATATATGTGTGGGACAATACTTGCAATTGAATTTTAGACCAGTTATCCTCAACCGATTGAGCTGCATGGAAGGTCGGTGACAATGCAATGCTATGGTAACATTAACCTGGTACCATAACATGAATGATGGAGACAGAAAGTGGCCATAGGAACCCCTAAACGAAACGACGTAACCCCGTTAAGTTCGGGAACGATGGGCAGACGCCTAAAAGCTTGATTTAAAAAAGTTTGGTGGTAATTTAACGCCATTCATACGGTCAACTGCAACACTGATGTGAAGGTGGAAGGTGGTTCATTCTTCCCGTAAACATGGTGCATGTGACTGCGTCAAAATATCGGGAGCTGATTCCACAACCTTACCACGGTAAATATCCCGTAAATAATCATATAACTTAAATTTTGGATAAGTTTCGCGTGGGTTGGATACATTGGAAGTTTAGGGTAAATTGGTCAGGTTGGCAATAATGTATCAAAGCGTTGGTTGGGACCTTGGCAGTTTTGGGTAAACTGGTCAGGTTGCTACAGTAATCGAAGCGTTGGTTAGTACATCGGCTGTTTTGGGTAAATTGTTCAGGTTGGCAATAATATATCAAAGCGTTGGTTGGGACCTTGGCAGTTTTGGGCAAGCTGATCAGGCTGCTATAGTAATCGAAGCATTGGTTGGTACCTTGGCAGTTTTGGGCAAGCTGATCAGGCTGCTATAGTAATCGAAGCATTGGTTGGTACCTTGGCAGTTTTGTCGTGCTCGGCGATGGCGCGGTAGGCAGCCCAGCCCGCGGCGCCCGTGCCTATGATCATGTACTGCACGCACGCCGGCAGGTCCTTGTCGTGGTACGGCCGCTTCACCTTGCGCCGCGGCCGCCCTGTACAAACCAAATTTATTCAGACACTATTGAACAAAGGAACCTCTTGGAAATTCGGATCAGACTAATTGAACCAAATTTGGAGTCTCTTCAGTACAATCACCCACATTTTTTTTACTGAGTAATAGGCTTGCGCTTGACCGCCGAGTTTAGACACAAAAGTCTCACTGTTCTCAATGGGAATAGAGAAGACAAACGGGCCTCAGTACCTCATCATCATCAGCAGCCATTAAACGTCCACTGTTGGGGAAAGACCCTGTTAGATAGGGGGTTTTAGTACCTACAAGCACAGAAGACATAATAGACACTACAAGAGTATATTATTTCTTCTGTGCACGAGAGCCCAGAAAGAGGTGTGTAATGTTATACAACCTCTGTATAACGTTACAATCCTTTTTGGGCTCGTTGGCTAACATGATGATAGTGCCACCATTATGGACCTTACACACAGTTCAATTGTCCTGTTCAATTTGCAGGTTAGATAATAATGAGCTGGTGGAATTACTGGTGGTTAGATGTGCAAGGTCCGTTAATATTATGCATGCAAAAAAGAGACGATAAAAGACCACCCAGAAATAAAATAAATATTCGGGACATTTTTCACACACGGTCATCTGACCCCAAACTAAGCAAAGCTTGTGATATGGCTGCCAGAGACTGATATACATACATATATAGTTCTAAATACATACTTAAATAGATATTAACAGCCAGATATAGAACAAACACAAATGTTCATCACATAAATGTTTGTCCTAGGTGGGAATCGAACCCACGCCCCAAGCTTAGGAGGTAGGTTCACTACCAACTGGACCAACGGGTTATCTAGAAACCTAACACACCACGCGATGCTGACATTGCCCACAACTGTGTGAAAAAGAAGTGTTGTTTCATGACAATTTGGTATACCTACCTACTGATGTCTGGGAGTTCAATATTGGCGAGGATACAGATGCATTTCTTTCCTGGACAGTTGGACACCAATGAGATAAAAAAAAACAGTGGTACTTACTCATTGTACTCAGCGCATTTATTATTTTATTTTATTTTATTTTACAATATTCGGAAAACAAACAGCTGAAACTAACTAATTATAGTAGGTAGATAGTAGAAGGAAGCCATAAAAAGTTTTCACTTATAAAATCGAAAGATGATTACGATCCAGATCTAAAGACAGAGATATAAAAAATAATAGCTAACACAATACACAATACACAATTACAATGATATACTATATGAAAAGAAGCCACATCAGCCCACCGAGGTTTATAATAGTACAGCGTAGAAAAATTAGTAATGGTTTATGTACTAGTTTCGAAGCACGTGGTACATGCATACTGCACAATAATTTGCACTTATACCTAATAGTGAGGGTACTTACATATAGGTTTGCTATCAGGCACGGTCGCCCATTCTTGTTTCAGCAGGTATAGTTTGTACAACTGCGTAACAAAAATATTTTGTTAATAACATTATCGGTTCCTTCTAAGCAATGCTCCATCGTAGACCGCACCATCGCTTAACATCAGGCTAGGTGGCAGTCAAACGCAAGACTATTACGTCGCCAAAGGCTAAAAAAAGAACCTCTAGTACATACAGAAAGCAGTCCGATCATTTGGTAGGATCTGAATATCGCTGCGTAGTTTCGAACGCAGCCAGTCCAGGGGCCTAACGGCTGCCTGTTTTAAGCAATTCTATTTAGGTGATGATAAAAGATGTGCAACCGCAAATCGTATCTCGGCGCGTTAAGGTTCACGTTCGCGTAATTTTCCGCACTGCGCTGTTTCAGCGCTAATTCGAGCCCACGTTAAGAGCTAGCCGTAAGGCTCCTGGCTTGGCAGCAGCAATTTTCAGATCGGTCAGGATGGTCGGATCGCATTCTGGGTGCAGAGGCTCTAAGCTAGGAAGCAGTTAACTGAAATATGATTTAATGTAAGTAGACGGCTGCCTGAGTGGGTGTTCCCCGATAGTTACAATCTGGGTGTCTTCAAGTCGAGAGTGAATAGGTTTCTTCTAGGCAAGCGTGCTCCATCGTAGGCCGCATCATCGCTTAACATCAATCGAGTTGGCGGCCAAACAAGCCTATATATATTTTTTAAAAAAAGCTTCCTAACAGGCTTATACTCAACAGCGGAAGTTCTCTGGTCACCAACGCTTAGATGGTTGCAAAAAGACAATTTGAGAATTAGGAGGGCGACAGGAAAGTGACCGTAGCCCAGTGGCAATGGACGACATCGGGTTTTTGAATCGTTATCATCATTTCAGTCATAGGACGTCCACTGCAGGACATAGGCCTCCCCCATCGATCTCCAAACGGGTTGGTTGGAAGCGGCCTGCATCCAGCGTTTCCCTGCGGTCTCTTTTAAGTCGTCTGTCATTCTTGTGAGTGGACGTCCTACGCTGCGCTTTTGAGTTCTTGAATGGTCTATCTATAACATTTTAATAGTTCTTTAGTGTCGAAGGTTGAACCACCTGGAGTTACGACGTCATTGAGGATGTGGGTAAGCATGCTCACCATTCCCATGACAGCTAGGAAGGCGGTCGTGGCAGCTATGTAGGTCCAGTCGAAGGGCACGCGGGGAGGGGGTGGGCACGGCGGGGGGTCCGGCGCCTTCGGGGGCGAACACGGCCCCTTTATCTTCGCGCACTCTATCGCCGCCTGCAAGTTACCGCAAGAGCTAGCTTCAGTGACGGAGGTTAATGGAATAATGGTTTGTCAGTTATGTTCGTGAGTTTGATCAACATCAATCACAATTTTTAAGCTTCGCTTATTTATTATTATGAGCCATAAATGTTCCACTGCAGCCCTGCCTATAATATTGTTACTAGTCCTTTAGGTGTATCGATCATCGTGCAATATTTCCCTAGATCTGTTGGCTGCGCGGCCAGCTGAACCATCCCCAGGCGTTGGACGCGCTGCGGCTGTGCGTGCCTGATGATGCGGTGTCCAGGCGACGCAGGTTCCATACCTTCAGCGTACCCGCGCCTAGAACAAACCTGCTCAGGTTCGTTGGGTATCCGTAGCCAGATCGGTTAGATTGATCTGGCCACGGCCACATGCATTCCTGGTAGTTGGACGTGATGAAAAAACTATCCTTCTATTCTTTGTATTGCACATTCTAATAGAAATTGGCCAACCACTTTCGTTTTGTTTGTCCATTATTATTTCAAATATTAAATTGGAAGGTAGTTAAAATATTTTTTTATTTAATTTTCTTTGGAAGGATGTTGTCCAATATTTTCACGTACTTTCGGATAACGTACGAAATAAAAACCGATCTGACCACACGTCCACCACTTTAACAACGGACACTGTAATTTATCCAATCTAACCAGGGACACTTGACAGTGGCCGTGGTCGGATCAATCAAACTAACCGATCTGACCACGGATATCTAACACTAAGGTTTGCCCCGGTGTTACGCGCTTTAACGTTGCTTAATCTGGTCTCAGAAGGTACAGATATTTTTACTTGTGGCCTGGCAGAGTTCACAGAAACGTGACCCATAAAATTTGTGAAAAGTAAGTTTTCAGTAACTACTGTTCTACCTACAGCCTGTTGACGCTAAAATATTGATAAAATGTATATATTTGTTATTTTTAAATTATAATAGTTTAAATTTGGTTATGTTGTGAGAGCATCGCTTTAGTGTATCTGTAATGGTGTTATAAATGTTTTAATAATAAATAAAACTTGTGGGTTCCAGTTTTTATGCCCCAATTTGGTCCCGCCCAGCCCGGCACAGTCCCATTTCAGGCTGGCTGCTTTCTGAGTTACGAATTTGATTTTAGTCTGGGAGCGCAGTGCAGTACCTATATAGGCAGTGAGTCCAGTGACATACGATTGATGACTTATAATCATTCAGCAAAGATACATGTGAAAAAATTGTGAACAGAAAACATCCTGAATACGTGTCGTGGCTGACAGGTGCCCAATAATGGTGGATCGGCTAATTCAAAGCTTTTCTTGCTTTTGTTCGCCCTGATTTCAGCTAATTTATTAAAATGCTAGACCTGAATAACCAAGATGTCATCTTATTTATATTAAGCAAACACCTACAACTGGCCATGTTATGGAACAACAGCAAAAAGTCAGATACTTTTCAACAAATTTATTTGCATACCCTAGACGACAGAACAAGATATTTCAGACGTTCAAATCGTGGATAAAATTACACACGCGTGTTTTCTCACTCTTTAGCCACGGCATTTTCGTTGACTTCTCCGTCATCCTTATCAGCCTGCTCCAGCAAAGCCAAGCGGTCCAGGGGTCGCCAGGGTTCGTGGAACGCAAATTTAAATTTGTTCCTTCCATGATAACCCAATTTGGGAAGCACATCTTTCCCGACGTTCAGCAATTTTTTGACAGGCTTCTTTCTCCAATAGTCCGGGTGGACCACGGGGGAGTTGTAGAAGAGATCCTGTGCCCTGGAGGTGGCTTGGTGTTCGCAGTTGATCTCCTGCCCGCGGAACAGCTCGCGCCAGTCCTCGCTCGGCGCCTCCTGTTGACAAAGCGCGGTTCAGAATCCCGTCGGTTCATGTGTAAGTGCGCTGGACGAACGAGGATCGGACCGAGCGAACCTTACCGCGACTAGAGGCGGACCATCATAGTCTCTTCGCCTCCCTTCGACTTCCCCCTGATCTTATCCAAGAAGCCTTTCAGTTTGGACATGAGACCCTCGTCTTTGGATTCGTCCTCCTGACCCTCTTGTGCCTGGCTCTGGCCGTATTGTCCTTGGCCGTATTGCTGCTGCTGCTGCTGGTCTCGCTGCTCGGTGCTGGTCAGCAACGTCCACTGATGAACAAAGCACAAGCTGGATTTCATTAGTCCTTTATTCGCGACGCGATGCTCGGCTAATTCGTCTAACGCACTTTTACACACGGTATCCTAGACAGTCTAATGTCGCAAAAACACGACCTTTACAAAAATAAGCTTTTTCTGATTTTTGATTGGAGGCGAGAATCTATGAAACAAAGTAAAATAAATATTGCAAACATCCAACCTACGTCTAACAAACAAATGTTGTAAGCATCCAATCTACGTCTAATAAGTCAATATTGCAAGCATCCAACCTAAATCTAGCAAATTAAATAAATTGATATCATTTATAAGGGGGTGGGTGACGTGGGGAAAAATAATCATCAATTTGCGGTATTTCAAAGTAACTGTTTTTCTAAACAGCTAACTAACAGACACATGCTTCAATTATAGAAATTCTTGCACAAAAACTTAACTCTAGATGCAATAAAACTTCCATGCTAAATTGTTACTTTTTTGTTTTCGACAGGCTACAGGTGTTTGACCCCAGGCTCACCTGATGTTTGTGAAGGTGTGGTGAGGATGCTGCCGAAACTTTTTGTCTTTTACTACTATTAAAATAACATCTATGTTTTGAAGTCCTGTTCCAGTGCAGCATCGCGAAGTCTCACCCTTGAACTGATACTCCACCGAGGTCGAGCAGAGTGGATCTGGGGCAAAATGTCTGATTTCTCGAAGGAGACCCAAATGAAAACTAACTCCATATTTTTCTTTAAACATAATCGACGTTTCATCCCAGCTCCGCTCCACATCAGTGGACTGTCCAACAACTGACCAACAGCGGCATAAATACAATTTGTAATAGCTCTTACCTTGGCATTGCTAGGCGGCAACGGCGGGACGACCACATCAGGGACTTTGATCCTATAGGGGTCGTAGTTAGGAGGCTGAGGGTCACGGGAGCACTCGGTACGCCATGGGGTCTGGGTAACAGGCTCGGCTTTCGGCCAAGGCTCCACGCGTCGTCCCGCTGCCTGCGCCCCCGAGTCTTTGCAACAATCCTTGTTCCCTTTGTCGGAGGCGAAGCGAACACGACCTGAAACGCGATAACAAATAGAAAGAAATAATAGTTTATTAATACATTGACAATATTGTCTCTATGTCGCGTGCGACCCATGTTAGAGAAAAATGCTGTCCTGCATTTCTACTTGAAAGTTTAGAGTGGATTTTTAGCATCTGGTCGTTTGACCGATAGTAAGTGTTAATGGTACCTAACACCCAGTGGTCGAACCGGAACGCATTTTCCTTCAAACCTTGCGAGCTTTTAACCGACTCTCCAAGAAGGAGGGCAATCTTTTAGGGTTGTATGTAAGTATGTTTCTGGGTTCCTGTAGCACCTCCTGTAGCCTAAACGGCTTGACCGATTTTGACGAGTGAGGTGTCGTTGGATTCCTTTACGAAACGGAACGGTGATTTCACGAATCGAAACGCCGTTCCAGTGCGTTTCGGTCCATTTCGAGCACTGGTAATGTCCACAAAAGTTGTAGCTACCCACAATTACTATTAAGATGATAGACTGACGAATTCAGGCAGTCATTCTCATAAGCAGATGCCTTATTATGGATGATACGGATCGTGATCGCGATCACGTGCAATCTCACTTACGCACGTGATGCGAGTAAATAGATGCGAACGGGACGGCATGCAATCTCGATCACGATTAAACTTCTATAATAAGGCCGCTGGTCCTTAAACCACAACCTTTGATCTCAAGACTAAATGGAACTGCATATAGACGATTAAAACATTAACTTTCACAGAGGAAATAAAAGTATTTTCTCCGATTAACGTATTATTATTATTGCATACCTACTTAATTGTATAAATTCTGTCAGACAAAAGCCAGTATTACTTTTCAACATGTCTTGAGGTTTTGACAGGTCCGGGCTAAGATATTTTTTTTATGCCATAGGTGGCAAACAAGCAGACGGGCTGCCTGATGGTAAGCAGTCACCGTCGCCTATGGATACATGTAACACCAGAGGCATCACAAATACGTTGCCGATCCTTTAGAACTCGATTAACTCGCCTTTTGAAGAACCCCATGTTGTAGCTTCCCATGTTGTATTTTTACCTGTAGATAGGTTGTGCCCGCCACCATATTAACTAGACGAATGCAAGGCTGGCTGCCCGACTTCGTTCAGCCGTCTCTCAGACACGCCGAGTGTCCACAACTAATTGTATTTTTGTCTCTTTCCAACAACAGATATAGCGTAGTCTTTCATATTCTTTCCCTTATTTCACAAAATGCACATATGTATACATGGGTATGTAAGTAGTATATGCTGCGTTTAGTCCGTTTTTAAAGCCGTGTTGTTCGCCTATAACGTCTCTATTATTACACCTCAGTGGGTCCAGGGATCTTAATGCAACATAAGTGCTTAGATCAGGTCAAAAACTTACCGATATTACAAACTATTCGTCCGATAATTTCGATGTTGTTGGTTCCGATAGCCAGTACACCATTGATGTTTTTGATGGGTCCGCAGCACCGCAGAGGCGATGCGAACATCTTGATTCCACAATAATTTTAATAAAAAAATAATACACGTAAAGGTTACATAAAAAATATTTTCGTCTACATTGTTTTAGCTGACGTGTGGCGGTTTTTAATTTGCCATTTTTAAATTAGAATTGAGTTTGGCAGAGATTGGAAAATGGAAACTGCTTTTTCTTATAATTGATCATCTCAAAACAGGTAACTAGTTTTATAAGAAAACCTTCTTGGAGGAAAAATGTCTAGCAAAGATTCTCACTAAAGAAACTCACTTAGGCTTGATCAAGGACCAGGACTTTCCATAGGTCAGCTCTGTAGAGACAAGCGTTAGACAAACATGACCAGGGGCCTTACGGACAACTGCTATTGCGGCACCAAACTAACGTTAAATCCGCTCAGTTGGAAAATCACGCGACCGCAAACTGTATCTGGGCGCGTTAAGGTTCACGTTCACGTCCCCTGGACCTCTTTGCGGCAACTCGGCCATTTGTAGCTGGTAGATAATTGTACTACAGTAACATATAAAAAAAAAAGTCCTCATTCAGATTTTTACAATGTTTACAACTTTACTGTCAGATGCATTTGATAGCCCGTTGGTCCAGTTGGTAGTGACCCTGCCTTCTGAGCTTGAGGGCGTGGGTTCGATTCCCACCTAGGACAAACATTTATGTGATGAACATTTGTGTTTGTTCTATATCTGGTTGTTAATATCTATTTAAGTACGTATTTAAAAACCTATATATGTATGTATATCAGTCTCTGGCAGCCATATCACAAGCTTTGCTTAGTTTGGGCTGTGTGTGAAAAATGTTCCGAATATTTATTAAAGCTAGTCTAAAATACAGTAGCATTTTAAGTTTAATCTAATATTTTAACCTCTACACAGAAAATACCACCATTTAACCAAATAATCAAATTTATTTTACACTTCATCAATCATACAATATTCAATATATTTTATGTACAAATAATTACACATTTGCATACATTTCTCTCATAAAATTACCCTAATAACAAACTCGGTACTTAAACTAATAATTAAATAAATTACTTTTCAGTTGCAGAATCCGACAGGAAAGAATGTTAATGGATAATTCCACTAACATTCCTTTAAGATTTAAGTCCTTGAAGTCACATCTCAAAAATGGCTGATCGAGCAGTCTTTTTATGCGTTTGACGAATTTTATAAATGTATTATATAAGTTAATTTAATTTATATGGATTAATTAATTACATTAATTGTAATTTTTCTTTTTAATTTATTATGACTGACTTTTAATGTTTTTTTTTTTACTATTTGATTCGTGTATGTACCTACTAAATTATAATTTGATCAGTATAATTTTAATATAATTTATAATACGTTTTGACATGTAAAATAACATTTTATGAATATGAACATTAATTCCTGTCGGATTCTATACTAAATCCGTAATAATATTATAATCCGGACAGATTGGATAGTCCGCTGATTAGAGACCCATCCAATGCAAATGCACTTCTGTTCAATTCGTCCGGATATACAGGGAGCAATGACAATATTACCACTTGACTGCTCATCCTTTACCCCGCATGACGCAAAGGTTCTAACATGGCAACCTAAACTATTTCGAGCGGGGCCAATCCTAGGCGTGAATTAAATGAACTACTTTTGATTCTCCAATCACAAGCGTCGAATCGCGTCGAGTCTCCAAACACAAGCTGCCTCCCGCGACTGACGTGGCATCATTTAGCAAAAGGGACAGGGAGACATTGTTTGTTACCATTAACCCTGTATACCGGCAGTATTAATGTTGATGGATGGCCCATTATCGTGGCGGTAACCAATGGTGTCAAAACGCAATTCTCTAAACTAAACTAATCTAATTCACTAAAACCAGCTGTGCCTCTTTTCGCAATAGCATATAATTCGTAGTTAACCCTTTGAGGCCAATTCACATCGAGACGGAGTGGTTATTTAGTCGAATTTTCAGTGTTAAAATGTATACCGCAATTTGAACTAATGTATTTAAATTTGCGGACAAACGCAAGCTTTTAATGGTTTTTTTTTTCTGATTTATCGACCAGGATCGATTATAACCATTCAAGCAGACAATGGAGGTTAGACATGGCCCACTTTCTGTTAGCGTTAACGCCTACGGAAAGATGAAATTGTATGAAAATGACATTAGCTTGAGAGAACATCAGCTCATGAAATTGTATGAAAATGACATTAGCTTGAGAGAACATCAGCTCATGAAATTGTATGAAAATGAAATGTTTTGCCTACAAACTAGGCAAAACATGATACAAAGTGACTAATATTTTAACCCACCTATTGTGCATGCGTTTTTTAATGTGTGTATGATTTACTCGCGTTTTGTGCAAATAAATAATCTTTATCTTTATGACATTGACAATGACATTAGCTTGATAGATGTTCTCTCAAGCTAATGTCACTTTCATACAATTTCATCTTTCCGCAGGCGTTAACGCTAACAGAAAGTGGGTCTTGTCTAACCCCCAAGGTCGAACAAAAAGCTTCACCAAATCCAAGTACCAGGAATGCATAAACCATGAAGAGGTTTTCCCCTTCGCAACGCGACCCGTGACCACACACCAAAGCCGGGTAATACCATCTGTTCTACTGTGTTGCTCCACAAGTAGAACAAACGGTAATAATTTTTTCTACATGTTGGTACTATTGTTACAATAAACATAAAACTGCTGGCACCAATAAAAAAGAGGGAAATATTTTTCCCATTTGTTCAACCAATAGCAACGACCCGTTACTTCTGCATTACACAAGGTTGGTTGTAGCTAATAACCTGTCGCAGGCAGCTTCCCTAGATCTTGCCTAACATCTTTAATTCCATGATTTTAATCCATTTTCTTGTATTATAAAATAAACGAAAATATTCAAATTAGGGCTGTAAATGGCAAAAACTTGACACGTTTTTGATACTCATGGGGAAAAGTAGTTAAATATGATGTAGGGAAACTGGAAAGATAATATTAATCTTACTATTGAAACTGACGTGGTTTTCACACATTTTATTTATATTACACGGGAATTACTCACGAAAGATTAAGGTGGTTCGTTGCACAAATGGCGGGAAATTCAAATTTCAAACAGTTTTCTTGTCCTTGTAGCTAGGCCGGGTAATTATTGTAAACAACGATGATGTTTGCGCAGATTGATTATTATTCTTTACAAAATCATGTAAAGCTATTTATCTCTAATGCCCATCATTACTTACATTTGTGAATAAACAAATTTTTGCTGTTTCAAACGGTTTATTCACAAATGTAAGTAATATGGTGCGTTACTGTTAAATAATTGTACATTATAATGTAAAGAACAGCCAACATTTTGCGCAAACACTGTGTTATTTAATAATAATTACCTGGCCCGGCTACTAGGACCAAAAAACTGTTTAAAATTTAAATTTCCCGCCATAGGTGAATCAAACCACCTTAAGCCGGTCAATCAGACTATAGTTTCAACCGCATTAGTCGGATATCGCCGCTATAGTCGGAGTGACCGGCTTAATCTTACGTGAGTAATATATGTAATATAAATAAAACCCGGGTGTCCTAAAACTGCGACCAAAACCACTGGAGGATGGGCAGCAGCGATCTGTTAGTACACGGTGAACGTACTGCGATCTCCAAGCCGCCTGCCAAGCGTGGGGATTATGGCAACACCCCTCTCTAAGAGGGAGGCCTTGTTCAGCAGTGGACATTTAATAGCTGATGATGTATGTATGTATGTATAAATAAAACTAATATCAATCGTCATTGGGAAACTGTCTGCGAGAGGCTTTAGGCTGTTAGCTATAATTATCAATAACCCTGTATATAGTTAACGGTGTGAATTTGACCTTATTTATTAATGACAGACTCCTCAGCGTACCACCGCAGTCGCTGGGAACTGCGATCCATTGTCTAACTCACAGACCTTTACCAAGATAGATCCCGCAAGCATATTGTATTTTTGTACCTACTATGACCACAGAATACATGATCATCATCAGCCAGAACACGTCCACTGCTGAACATAGGCCTCCCCCTTTAACCTCCACACTGAACGACAGCCTGCCTTTTGCATCCACTGGATGCCCGCGGCTCTCACAATGTCGTCGGTCCATCTAGTGGGAGGCCTCCCTACGCTGCGTCTTCCGGTTCGTGGTCTCCACTCCAGAACCTTTCTTCCCCATCGGTTATCGGTTCTTCGAGCGATGTGGCCTGCCCATTGTCACTTTAACTTGCAAATTTTAACAGCTATGTCGGTGACTCTGGTTCTTTGGCGAATTTCCACGTTTCGGATTGTAACCATCGGGGTACACCCATTCAGGCAGCGAATTCACAGACTAGCAGTACGCATAATAAAATTGGAATCTAAATACTTTTCTACCATCTAAGAAACATTGTGGAATGCTAAAATAAATGAATATGAATAGTTTAAAAACTTTCAAAAGACCATCTACCTCCTGGCTGCGTCATCAGACCCTCGTCACCAAGTGTCAGGTTGAGTATGGCCTACTTTGGTTTGTTTGACCATGACAGACATGACAGACCCCCCATGACAGACAAACAATATGCCACAGAATACATATTAGTACAAGTACAGAAGATTCACTCCGCAAAATCATTTAAATAAGTAGCGACTCTTGCTACTACACAATAAAGCTCAATTCAGGACGTGCTAGCGCTAACTACCTACAGCTATATTAACCTAGATGTTGCCTCTCTGTCTATCGCGTAACTCTTGTCGAGTTATCTCTGTGTATCGCGCGGCAGGTCCGACAAGTCGGCTACTGTAGCTTTATACCTAAAGTGCAGAGGGCGCCAGGGCTGCTATGCCGTCAATTAAGTGGTAGTTTAACTCAATTCGCACGACCAACTTTCAAAGAGTTTGTATATTAACGTGACGTAACGCATAGATCCAACTTAAGGCAGGCCACAGATACGCAAAGTCGGTGAACTGGCGGGGTCTATCCTGGTAAAGCTCTGTGGTTTGATAGAAGACATAACTTTATTTAGTCCATGACATCAATTCTGACGTCGTCGAGATTGTATCTGTCACTTATACATTTATGTCGCTCTCTGATTAAGGCATATCAAAGTGAATAGGACAGATACAATCTCGAGCGCGCCAGAATCGAGGCCAAGAAAGCGAACTTACCTTAATATTTATTTAACTACTCGATAAAAACAAGGAACACTCATTTGACTGAATAACTTAATAATTATATTATAAACAAAGATATTTAAAACTATGGATGTCGGGTCAGTACTCAAAAATTTCCGAACCGAAGTAAACTAAAACCTTACTAAACTAACTATTAATTTTATCCATGCATCTATCTTATAAATAAAAATTTAATGCTGTTCATTGGTAAGCACATCACTAGAGAACGGCTGCACTGTTTTTTTTTCTTTTAATATTTTCGTAATTATATTTAGTTCAAATTAGATTTTTCACCATAATCATCATCATCAGCCAGAAGACGTCCACTATTTTATGGCAAGAAAAATTGGAAAAGTTTCCCGGAAAGTTTCCAAATTCAGGAAAAACTGAACCAGCTAAACGCTCGCTTACCAACAGGCGAGTTGATGGTCAAACGCAAGTCATTAAAAAAAAAGATATTCACCAATACCACTGCAAAGCCTTATCGCTCTTAGCGATAAGCCCGCCGATTGTTGCTCTAGTTTTTAAGCTGTTATATCATGCGTACGAAATGTGTGGTGTGAACAATAAAGAGTTTATCTATCTATCTATCAAAGTATTCGAAATGTTAAGAATAAAAATAATATAAAATACTTTAATGCAGAAGCGGAATAAAACTACAAATTCAACATATACAAATACACATCCTACTAATATTATAAACGCGAAATTTGTATGAATGGATGTTTGTTCCTCTTTCACGCTGCAACGGAACAACGGATCGACCTGATTTTTTGCATGGGTATAGTTCAAGAGCCAGAGAGTGACATAGGCTAGCATAGGCTTTTCATCATCATCATCACCGTTTTTCATCACTACGCGGGTGAAACCGCGGGGCGCAGCTAGTATAAAATACACGCGATAAAATCCGTTTTTAATTGCATTAGTATATAATTATATATACGGTAATCATCATCATCATCATCAGCCAGAAGACGTCCACTGCTGAACATAGGCCTCCCCCTTTAACCTCCACACTGAACGACAGCCTGCCTTTTGCATCCACTGGGTGCCCGCGACTCTCACAATGTCGTCGGTCCATCTAGTGGGAGGCCTCCCTACGCTGCGTCTTCCGGTTCGTGGTCTCCACTCCAGAACCTTTCTTCCCCATCGGTTATCGGTTCTTCGAGCGATGTGGCCTGCCCATTGCCACTTCCACTTGCAAATCCGTATAATATGGTTGAACAAAATATGTGAAAACCACGTTTTTCCATTGTAATTAAAGATTTAAACCGTGTATCTAAAACTTATCTAAATTTATAGTATAGGTAAACAAAGAGGCTAATCGGTGAGCCCCAAACCAAGCACGAAGCTTGTATCTTGGGGCCCGAGTGCAGAGTTAACAGAGGTTTTATTGTGTGTGAAAGATCAAATGTATTTAAAGTAGGGATATGACTAAAAATTTACAAATTGAAATAGGTATATTCCTATTTCCAAAGAGAAATAAAAAATAAAAATTTAAGCATATTAAAATTTTACCATGTATGGCAAACAGAGGGCAGAGCTTTTCTCAGAACTTATGTACCTGTAGATACCTGTTGATCCTATAGTACTTTCCTAGACCCAACATCCATGTTTGCTAAATCAATGATTGTAACAATAAAAAAAAAACATACCCTAAGAAATTTGGGATGTTTGCTTATGGTTTGTGAAACTACCCTCAAAATTATATAATTTTAATACAGCGCGATGCAGCTTTAATTGAGATATTGGCGCATTTTTACGACGTTAGTTTGCGTACTAGACTCCGTAACGGCTGAATAGATTGGAATGAAATTGTGAATGGAGGTAGATTATATACCATGGATACTTTTTACTTCCTGTAGGATAGCGGGTAAACCCGCGAAACTCCATACTGCGAGACATACTAATCGGCATCGTCTCAACTTGAGACCTGCTACAGTGAATCGCGCTCTACTGGGTTACGCGGAAACGGTGTACTAAGCCGAAAGAAGTCCATAGTACCCATAATTGGGATCAACTTTTACTACGGGAGCAACGCTGAAATAGCGAAAAAAATATCAGTTGTTCCATTGAAAATGATCATTGACACAAACAAAATGTAAGGAACAGCCATCGAGATACAATTCCTATAGAGTCACAATATCTCAGTAAAAACGTGTCAAAAAACAAGCGAGGTTCATTGTACATACATTGTATCAATTATATACTTAGTTCACAATGCCAGATTTACTCCGTTTAGACGTTATGACGTTGCATAGTGTTCAACGTTAGTTGTCCACTATGTCATCGTAGCTCTGGCATCGCGCGGCGTTATAGTCGTATCGCGGTTACCTTGTAACTAACCAAAAGTCGGCGCAATTCATAGCGTGCGCAGAATTTTGGTTCGGATATTTTTTGGCACGATTGTGACTCTATATATTGTATTTCGATGGAAACAGCGGATATATTTTTCACGATTTCAGGGTTGGTCCCGTAGTGAAACTTGTTCATAATGACTACGGATCCCTTTCGGCTTAGTACAACGCTTTCCGCGTAACCCTGTTTACTAATCTACTGGCATCGGTTTAGTTATCCTTAACTATTTCGGCTTTACCTATAAACGTTAGTAAAGGTAATCAATACTTAAAATTGCCGACAAAATCTCTAATATAGTCACAGACAAACGAGACTGCAATTATAAGCATTAATTAACTTAAGTAACGTTTAAATTTTACTTATCCTTAACCCTGCCTTACAAGTTAATACTTTGTTCAATACATAAAAAATTACATAAAATATTCCGTTTTTTTATAAGACCGAAGTAAAACTGTAATTCAGAAAACTGAAGAGAAACATTTACAAAACACGACAATCTCAACATTCTAACTAAATGTTTATCGGGACTTATCACGTATTATTTAATATAGGTAAAAAATATTCCGCAGTTTTCAGTCAGCTCGTGAACACGGCCATTGTAACATGGTCGAAACGTCATGCGAAAGGTACATATTTTTTACCTATATTAAATAATACGTGATAAGTCCCGAAAAACATTTAAAACATGTGTTCAAATCGCGAAAGTTTAAAAATTACTATTCTAACTAAAGTTACATGTTTATTTACGGGATATTTACCGAGGTAAGGTAATCATATAACTTTAGTGAACAACCGTGATAGTTTAAAACAGTGTTCTAACTAAAGCCTTATCATCCAAACTACAAACCTTTATCTACATAGACACCGCGATCATGTAAAGTGGTATACGCAACGTGCCGCATTTTTGAACCCACTATGACTTCACGAGAGCAATTTAGAAAGAAAAAAGAAAAAATATATATTTATGACAGAATCAAAAATACGAGTTAAAAAGTTACAAAATTATAGTTTCTGTCACAAGTCGGTCCCAATTTAGCGTAGTGCTGGTTGTAAACAAAACTGCTTTCGTTGAAACCTACAGGTGACGTCACTCACGTCAGACAGCTGAGGGGTTAGACAAGACCCACTTTCTGTTAGCGTTAACGCCTGCGGAAAGATGAAATTGTATGAAACTGACATTGCCAATGACATTAGCTTGAGAGATATTATCTCAAGCTAATGTCATTTTCATACAATTTCATCTTTCCGCAGGCGTTAACGCTAACAGAAAGTGGATCTTGTCTAACCCCCCTGGTGTGCATTGCTAACGCTATATCAATGTGCGACGAGAATTTTGGCGCCAACTTGAAAGACAATTTGTCCGGCCCGTGCTAAGCGTTCTGTGGTCCAACTTAACACCTTTGTATTGAGGTCTGACGTAACACTGCCAAGGAGACGGCGATCGAACTGAATTAAACATAGTTGCTAGTTGGAGCATTGATCCAACTTTAGACAGGCTCAGACACGCAAAGTAGGTAAACATACGGTGTCTACAGTCATAAAGGTTTGTGATCCAAACCGAAGTCTCAATATATAATCCAAAGTCCAAAACGATGTTATTCAAAAAGAACAGATGAACACTTACCCCCTTATTAATAAACGTGGAGTAGTCTTGGAATAGTTACGCTGTGTTTTCATTTGGCTTCAATATATATTGTATACCTACAAATTCTATTATTATATATATATATATATATTTTGTATTTTGTGTAATATGTTTCATGTTTAGGTTTGAATATTTGTAAAATTGCTTTATCGTTTGTTTTTATATGTATTATATTGTGTATTATGTTTTTATGTGTCTTACATTGCACATCTGCTGTCTGACGTGCGTGACGTCACCTGTCGGTTCCAACGGAAGACCAGCGCTGGTTGTTCACAACCAGCATTACGCTGAGTTGGCACCGGCTTGTGACAGAAACTATTTTCTTTTATTGTGTTTAACTCGTAATGTCCTTATATCTTTGTTTCTGTCATAAATAAATATTTTTCTTTCTTTCTTTCTGTTTTGTCTTTTTCTCTCTTTCAAATTTTGAACTCGATCGAAAAAGACAAAAGGCGGTGTAACTACTCCGAGGCTACTCTACGTTTATTAATAGGGGGGTTATAGTTCTACACAATGTTCCTTTACACTTCCATGTTGGTGATTTCAATCAAGCCTTTAGAAAAATCATCACTTACACTTTTCAAGTTATACTCGGACTTTAAATTCAATGCAATAAAGCTGATATTATAATGGCAAATAGTAAATGACACAATTTTATGTACACACTCGCCAAGCACCTAATGGTTTATTTTAGAAATTATTCCCGCTCCAAGGCAAGCGTATTCATGCTACATCTTCGACCACACCGTTAAACCCACAGAAAAGAAAAAACATTTTTGTTTTTGTTCAAGGCATTTTTGTAAGAAATTTGTCGTAGCCAGTTGCACCCATATAAACGAAACGTCAGTCATTCGAAATCAGTTAGCAACTGTGATGCGGAGTTCGACGCGTTGATCTAAATAAGAATGTTCAACCAAGGTTCAGTCATATTGCCTGGTAACAGATTTTCCTTCTCTTTTCCGTTCTATTTACTTCTCTTTTCAGTGGTTAAAACCAGGAATTTTATTTAATCCTCAACACCTATGTTTTGATTGTTAGCTGCAAAAGTGTCCAGTTTGTGTAGTGAACTTGCCTTCTGAGCTTGGGGGCGTGGGTTCGATTCCCACCTAGGACAAACATTTATGCGATGAACATTTGTGTTTGTTCCATATCTGGTTGTTAATATCTATTTAAGTTTGTATTTAAAAAAATATAATTGCATGTATATCAGTCTCAGGCAGCCATATCACAAGCTTTGTTTAGTTTGGGGTCAGATGTCCGTGAGTGCAAAAATTTCCCGAATATTTATTTATTTATTTATATTGGTCTCTGGCAGCCATATCACAAGCTTTGCTTAGTTTGGGATCAGATAACTGTGTGTGCAAAAAAGTCCCCAATATTTATTTATTACGTACTAGCGGTCCACCCCAGCTTCGCACGGGTATAGAATATAAGCCTATGTCACCCGGGGATAGTGTAGCTTACCGTCAGTGAAAGAATTTTTCAAATCGGTTCAGTAGTTTCGGAGCCTATTCAATGCAAACAAACAAACAATAAAATCTTTCCTCTTTATAATATTAGTATAGATTTATTAATGGTGCAGTCTACGATGGAGCACGCTTGTCAAGAAGATACCGATTAACTTTCAGAAAAAAGCACAAGTAGCCTAAAGTCCGAGTATCCCAGTTCTGCTACACAAGTCCAGGAGATCATTTGAGTCCGTTAACGTTAATAAAGTCCAAGCACCAGCTCACTCGTCTGCGAGTCCCTCACTCGAGGCCGAAGAGCCAGTTGATTCCCTGTGCCAGGAACAGTATAAGCGGCTGCCACGCCACCAGCCACCGGATCCAGTCCAGGAGCTGACCGTACATTATGTGCGGACGGTCCCAACTGATATACCAAGTTAAGGGCATATTGAAAACTGATTGGAAGCAGCAAGAATTATGATGAGACAGATATATAATAAAAACGTCCATAATAGGCCTAATCTATATCTATATATATAAAAATTTATCTCTATTTACCTTGGTCACGCCATAACTTGAGAACGAGTTTACCGATTTTATAGAAGGTCGTTACGGAAAGAAAAATTAAGAAAATTGCGCAGAAAATTTGAAATTTTCAGAAAACTAAGCGACGATTTTAACTTCGCTTGTTTGACAGTTCTAAGACAGGACAACGTCTGTCGGGTCAGCTAGTGTTTTATATATTACAAATATAATCCCACTGCTTTTTGTATAATAGGCTAAGAAGTTTAGATATTAATGTTAGTTTACTTGTATTTATTTTCGTTAATTAAAGCATGTTCCCGCTATAAAAAACAAACAAAAATAAGCCTCAACAACAGTGATCCAGAGACCAAAAATCTTGGCAACAAGGTTATGTAAACAATATGCTTGAAAACTTTTCAACATTTGTGGGGCCATATAGAAGTGCTCTTTAACAGAAATGCATGTTTAGGGAAGTGTAAATTGTAAAATGCACATTTTGGAACGTTGGACATTTTGGGAAGTGCACATTCTGAACTTAGCCCGACAGAGTGTTAGGTTAAGTGGTAGGCCTGGTACCGGGGCTATATAGAATACGGCACCGGTATGGCTGCCTGTAGCAAGAGGCTACTAAAACCTCTGGACTCGGGATGGTCTAAGTTGGGGTTCTGACCATCCACCCAACGCCCGGGAGAGGATGATAACGTTGTGTGACCAACGGGCGGAGGAGCCCAGATAACAGTGCTCCAGTGCGTTCCTCTGGAGATGCCGTAGCTCTCTTGTCAAGCACCAAGCCTGGTCAACGGGGGGTTTTAGTGGCAGTACCGGCGTTAGGGTAGGGCGCGGTTGGGCGACCGCTCAGGGCGCCAGATATAAAGGGGCGCAGGCATTTTAAGCCGTGGTAGCCCATTTGGGAGAACGCTAGACTCGAAAGCGTGAGGTCGGCGTTCATACCCCGGGCCCGTACCAATGAGCTCTTTGGAGCTTATGTACGGATTTTCATACCACTGGCTTTTCGGTGAAGGAAAACATCGTGAGGAAACCTGCATACGTACGGAAAAGAAATTAGATGACGTATGTGAATCCATCAATCCGCACTGGGCCAGCGTGGTGGATATGGCCCAATCACCCTTTCGGGGGTAGGCTTAAAGTCCAGCAGGGGACTGTTAAAAAGGCTGACTATGATGATGATGCTGATGAGGCATTTAAAAAAAAATGCCTCATGCATTAAAAAAAAAATCTCATAGAAATCTCGCCCAGGGCGCTGGTCCCACATAACCTACCTGAACCCCAATACAGTTGTTATGTGTTAGGTATGTTTACCTGAGGCGCGGCTGCGCCCGCGCCGCATCGAATAAATCAGTGCGTAACCAGCCAGTGGTTTCATTGGTCGTCTCTTAGCTCCGCGTAGCATTTCAAGTACATCACAGTGGCGACTTCGGACCTACACCAAAATGGCGTCGGTTACGTTTGTAGTTTTAGACACGTTTAACCATGTACAACAAGACTGGCAAACGTATAGAAGCAGGATTGTGCAGTTATTTATTGCCAATGACAGGTTAGGTTAATTGGTGGGACCCTGGGTTTGTACATCCGGCCCTGGCGAGAGGCGACTGCCTTACACCGAGTAGCCAATCCGATATAGTGAGCTACATTAGAATAGAATGACACGTGTAAAGGATACGGGTTGGTGAACATGCGCTTGAGGTCGACGCGCTCGCGGCAGTACGGGCAGGTCTGCTTCTTGCCCACGATGCACCACCCTCGGATGCACCACTCGTGGAACGTGTGCCCGCAGCTCAACTTGTACGTGTTCTCTGTAACATCAATATGTTACCAAGAGTCTCTAAAGCGTACTTATGTATGGATACCTGTTGGAATAGTGTTACAAAAATCAATCTGTTTCACTCCAACATGTAGATAATTGGAAAAAAGAAAGAAAGATTTTATTTTATTTATGACAGAAACAAAGATACAAGGACATTACGAGTTAAACACAATAAAAAGAAAATAGTTTCTGTCACAAGCCGGTGGCAACTCAGCGTGATGCTGGTTGAACAACCAGCGCTGGTCTTCCGTTGGAACCGACAGGTGACGTCACGCACGTCAAACAGCAGGTGTGCGTTGCTAATACTATAATACCAATGTAATACACATAAAAACATAATACACAATATAATACATCAGATAAAAACACAAACGATAAAGTAATTTTACAAATATTCAAACCTAAACATAAAACATATTACACAAAATACTAAAATAATATATAATAATAGAACTTGTAGGTATACAAAATATATTGAAGCCAAGTGAAATGTAAATTATAATTATAGACAATTAATAAATTAATTTATTTATTAATTGGGTCTTTCTCTTTCGTACATATTGTTTACATTAAACTAAACCGTGCCCTTATTGTTTGTATAGATTTGGTTTAGAAGGCTTAGATGAGATTTCAGTCTCGTTGATTCCGCGCCTCAGTAGAGAGCACACACACCTCTCCTGCTAAAGACGATAAATAAATGAGTAGTATTTTTAAATCGTCAAATATGTCTTTCATTGCCTTCCCAATTCCAACATTCTGCATGATTTGATTCCCTCCTGCCCATTTTTCTATCGGACTGCCAGAGTGGGTACGAAGAATCGACACCGCTTTATGGTTGATATTCCGAGAACCCGATAACTAGCGATTCGCCCTGGCTTCGCACGTAAATTACACCCGTGCGAAGCCGGTGGGCGGGTCGCTAGTAAAAAATAAAATGTACCTAGCACGCCCTCTTCGTTGACGTCAACGAGCAGCTGGCAGCCGCACACTGCGCACACGTTGGTCTCCAGCTGGCGCGTCGGGATACCCTCCTTGGTGTAGTACTGGAACATGTCACAAAAAAACAGGGTTAGTTCTATAGTAACAGTTGTTCATAATAATGGGTGTAACGTCGCTTGCACCTATATTAGAAACTAGCGGTCCGCCCCGGCTCCGCACGGGTATAGTTATATAGCCTATATTAATCAGTGATAACGTAGCATTCAAATTGTGAAAGAATTTTTAAAATCGGTCCAGTACTTTTTGAGCCAATTCTTTACAAACATACTTACATACAAATCTTTCTTCTTTATAATATTAGTATATGTATATAGATTAGTATAGACTAGCTGCGCCCCGCGGTTTCACCCGCGTAGTAATGAAAAATGGAGATGATGATGATGAAAAGTAGCTTATGTCACTCTCTAGCTCTTGAACCCATGCAAAAAATCAGGTCAATCCGTTGTTTCGTTGCAGCAAAGAGGAACAAACATCCATACATACAAAATTTCGCGTTTATAATATTAGTAGGATAGCTCGGTGGCTTACAGTTACATTCATATTCATATTTATTCATAACATGTTATTTAACATGTCAAATTGTATTATAAATTAAATTAAAATTATACTAATCAAATAATAAATTAAATCAAAAATCAAATAGTTACAAAAAAATCATAATAAGTCAGTCATAATAAATTAAAAAGAAAAAATTACAGTTAATGTAATTAATTAATCCATATAAATTAAATTATACATTTATAAAACTCATCAAACGCATAAAATGACTGCTCAATCAGCCATTTTTTGACACGTGACTTAAAGGAGTGCATACTGACACTCACGTAACCTGGGACTGGCAGGCTGAGCCGTGGTAGCCCATATTTTGGGAGACCGCTAGACTTGAAAGCGTGAGGTCGCGGGTTCAAACCCCAGGCCCGTACCAATGAGCTCTTTTTTTATATACGAATTTTTTCATACCACTGGCTTTTCGAGTAAGGAAAACATCGTGAGGAAACCTGCATACGTACGGAGAAGAAATTCAATGGCGTATATGAATCCACCAACCCGCACTGGGCCAGGGTGGTGGATATGGCCCAATCACCCTTTCGAGGGTAGGCTAAAAGTCCAGCAGTGGACTGTTAAAAGGCTGATAATGATGACCTGGGACTGCTCGGGACCTTCCGATGATGTTTCCACCTGCAATCTTCGAGACTCGGGATATCACGAACACAAAATGTATGTCTTTGGGTAAATGGGGTTCTTTCACAGCCGCGCGGCATCAGTTCACACGCGAGATTTGTAATTATTTAGATTTTGTTTGATGCGGTGATAGTTCAACGCACGCGTTCGAGTCAAGATGGATGGTTCTATTACGCTCCCATTGGACGAGTGCAAGGTGCATGATAGTTGGTGTCACTGCGTTTCACTACTGCCAAAGATCTGGTTTTGCATTTCAGCCGTAGGACGTCCACTGCTGGACATAGGCCTCCCCCATCAATCTCCAAAAGGGCCGGTTGGAAGCAGCCTGCATCCAGCGTTTCCCTGCATGTCCATCTTGTGGACGTCCTACGCTGCGCTTACCGGTCCGTGGTCTCCATTCCAGAACCTCTCGGCCCCATCGGCCATCTGCTCTGCGTGATATGTCTGCCCACTGCCACTTCAACTTGCTAATCTGGTGGGCTATGTCGGTGACTTTCGTTCGTCTACGGATCTCCTCAAGATCTGGTTACTCGGATTAAATGCGTTGTGAAGCTAGTAGTACCCAGAAATAGGAGCATTTCGATTTTGCTGAAACGGTACATGGGTATTTCGGTTTAGTACACCCTTCTGTGTAGCCCTGTGACAACCACTGCTTCTCACGTTGGTTTGTTAGACGCTTGGCTTTGTCAATTAGGCTCAAAATAGTCGGCTGGTCAGTAACTTACCCCTATAGAAGCAGCCATCTTATCTGAACAGTACTCCGCCACATCCCTCCCCAGGACTCCGAAGTACAGTCCATAGAACAGCATCATCAGCCCCACATCCATCCACTGCTGGGGTTTCTGCCCGAAGACCAGGTTCACTCCGAAGAAGGTCAGCATCATAATGATGTAGCCGACCACGCCGATGAAACAAGATACCTTGTATATTAGGTAAAACCATTTGTACACCAACCTGAAAAAAAATAATTACATGATAATTATTACATTTTTACCGACGAAAGGAGGAGGTTATCAATTTGTTTTTTTGTGTGGTTTTTACGCGATTACTCCGCTAATTATGAATTGATTTTACTGATTACTTTTTAGTTTGGTAGGTCATACCCCAGAGGTGGTCCCATAGAAATTTAATCAAAATTGATTCAGCGCTTTTTGAAAAAAAAAATGAAATAAAAAAAACCAGATGACGTTTATGTTTGTCGTTCCTTCAGCAAAAGTTTTAATGACGACTTTCAATCTCTGTTTTAACTATGTAGGTATAGTATAGAAGTCCGTTTTTGTATTTTTCAAAAAAATTATTATAATTGAATACGCTATATCTTGGACCACCCACATCATCAGCCATTAAATGTCCACTGCTGAACAAGGCCTCCCTCTTAGAGAGGGGTGTTGCCATAATCCCCACGCTTGGCAGGCGGCTTGGAGATCGCAGTACGTTCACCATGTACTAACAGGACGCTGCTGCCCATCCTCCGGTGGTTCTTGGACCACCCAGTCCCATTTAAATGTCAACTAAATATTTCACCTCTATGGCAGAGACGTGTCCCTACATACTACTGTAAATTGCACATTACACACAGAGAGACATAGCTGGATAAGTAATCAAATTTCATTTTTGTTTTTGGTTTGTTTGTTCCTCTTTCACGCAGCAACAGAGCAATGTATCGAACTGATTTTTTGCGTGAGTCAAGGGCTGGAGATACACATAAGCTACTTTTTATCATCATCATCATCACCATTTTCCATCACTATGCAGGTGACATTAGAAATACTGTCGGGAACGAGTGGATGCGAATAGCGACAGACCGGGGAGAGTGGCATAAACAAAGGGAGGCCTATACCCAGCAGTGGGTCACTCAAGGCTGATGATGATGATGATGCAGGTGACAACGCGGGGCGCAGCTAGTAACATATAAACTGATTGAAACACAATTTACAGTGAGAAAGCGTCGACCAAAAAAAGGGGCGCCAAAAGAGCTAGAAAAGGCTACGGCCGCCACTGGCTCCTAACCACCTGATGAATTAAACTTGGTGTTTACCTGGGTGTGGTCACAGACATGGGTTTGACGCTGGACTTCCGGATTACAATCAGCGTAAGCAGCGTGAAGATACTCCAAATGATGATGAACCGCCACCACTGGTTCCGGGCACTCATCAGCACTGGGATTGACCACATCGCTAACATCGTAAAGAACTGGAAATGACAGTAATGAAGGTATAGTCAAACTAATATATTTAGTCCCAGGGATGGTGGCAGAGTGGTAGCATGTGCGCTCCACAAGCTAACAGCACCCAATTTGATCCTCAGCCCTTTAATAAACCGGCCAAGTGCGAGTCGGGCTCGCGCACTGAGAGTTCTGTACCACCACAAAATTCAATAGCGAAATTACCAGTTATAACTTGGTATGAATAGAAATTATAGAAAACGGTCATTGGCACTCGATAAAATGTATGGAACAGCTGATATTTTTTTTGCAACTTCTGTTTTGGTCCCATAGTAAGAGTTGTTCATAATGATGAGTAAACGAACCCCTTTTGGCTTAGCATGCCCTTTTTTTATAACCCTGCATACAGTGACTGTATACGAGAACAGAATATTAAATAAATTATCATCATCATCATCAGCCAGAAGACGTCCACTGCTGAACATAGGCCCCCCCTTAACCTCCACACTGAACGACAGCCTGCCTTTTGCATCCACTGGATGCCCGCGACTCTTACAATGTCGTCAGTCCATCTAGTGGGAGGCCTCCCTACGCTGCGTCTTCCGGTTCGTGGTCTTAAATAAATTGTATATGATTCTTATTCTTATTCAAGATGGGGCGATAAATCCTGCACTGATGTCCCACTTGAGGTGTATTGTGCATTTCCCCCTACCAGCACCTACCCGAGCCAACCCAACTCCTTGAAATATCAGAGGCTCTGGGGCGCTGGCACATCACCAACAACCTAATGAAGTTGCAACGACAGGACCTTCACCTGATAGGCCTTGTAACCGGTCATTACGACTTGTATAAGCTAGGAGCCACGGACAGTCCACTGTGTCGTGGCTGCATGAAGGAGAATGCAACTGTACAGCATGCTGTGGCATTGTGAAGCCACAGAAGAAACTACAATCGCTACCGGGTCGCATGAGGCACCATTGCCTTCTTCATCCACGTCACCACAACAGCTAAACTGCTTTTCATCAAATTGTACATGATGGGAATGGAAGTTTTTTTTTTTTTTTTTTTTTTTAACCTATACTGTCCCACTGCTGGGCAAAGGTCTCCCCCATCTCCTTCCATAAATCTAAGTCCTTCGCCACCTCTTGCCAACCTCTCCGGAATGAGTCAAGATCGTCACGCCAGCGTTTCTTGGGCCTTCCTTGACTGCGCCGTCCATCTGGCACCCACTGTGTGACGATCCTGGCCCATCGGTCGGGATGCATGCGCGCCACATGTCCCGCCCATTCCCATTTTAGTCTGGCAGCTTTTTGGCCAACGTCGACCACACCTGTTATGGAGCGCAGCGCGCTGTTGCGGACTCTGTCCATTCTTTTGATACCCAGCACGCTGCGTTCCATTGCTCTTTGGCAAACCCCAAGTTTGTACTTTTGAGAATCGGTCAGTGACCAGGTCTGAGCACCGTAGGTTAGGACGGGCAAAATACACATGTCGATAAGTCTACGCTTCAGTGATATCGGCAGGTCGCCCTTCATCAGCTCTGAATGGAAGTTATGACATAAAATTATAAGAACCAAATTGACTTCATTGCAAGATTAGAAATAAGAAGCCCAGCACAGAAGGCTATAAAGAAAAAATATCACCAAAACTTACAGCATATGATTTATAATGTCTCTTCTTCCATTCCACGACCACCACTTGGGCCACGATGAGGGTCACAATCAGGATCAGGACCATTGTGGTGTGCATCGACTCATGGCCTCTATGGAGCTCATGCAGCTTCTGGTGGTCATACCTGCAGATGGTCAAACAGGATTCATAATGTTGAAACAAGTCTTATAAATTTTGATGCTATAATAACAGTCTTACTAATGTTAATGTTGAAACAACGGTCTTACCAATTTTAATTTTGAAACAACGGTCTTACTAACGTTGATTTTGAAACAATAATTTGTATATATGTCGAATTTCTAGTGTAATTCCGCTTCTACGTCGTTTCGAGTACAATAAGGATTTTGGTTAAACTATTTTCTGTATATGTAGATAATTGTGATTCTAATTTGAACCTGAATTTAAATATTAATAATTTTTATTATTATATTATTATTTTCAAAATTTATTGTTTATTTCATTTCAATTAAATCATATTTATAATAATTTAAAAATTTACATATATGTTATTTAAAATTAATTTCATTAGTACAAATTGTTATAACAAATTTTTTGTTACAGATTTAATTACTTTTTGTTTCAGGTTAGGTTAATTTTGTTTTTTATGTATGTAATTAATATTTAAATTCAGGGTAGGTTCAAATTAGAATCACAATTATCTATACAGAAATTAGTTTAACCAAAATCCTTATTGTACTCGAAACGACGTAGAAGCGGAATTACACTAGAAATTCGACATATATACAAATAAAAAATGGACTTCCGCAAAGTAACGCCTGATTCAATCAACTTTTGAAACAATAGTCTTTCAAATTTTTATGCTAAACAACAGTCTTAGTAATGTAGAAGTTGAAACAACGGTCTTACCAATGTTGATGTTGAAACAATAGTTTTATTAATGTTGGAAACAATGGTCTTACTACTGTTCTTATGTTCATGTTGAAACAATGTTCTTAAACATGTTCATGTAGAAACAACTGTCTATAGTTTAAATGTTACGGAGAACAAATACTAAAATTCAGTCTCCGGCATTAATTTTTTTATTTTTTTTTTTAATCCCTTTTAAAGCAATCTGTCTTTTGAAGACAATAAGCTTTATTTTGAACTGTTGTCTTAAGTGCGGCATTTAATAAGGTGTTTTTTTTACTAATGGCAAGGAAGATAGACTAAGTATTTGTAACTATGCTAATGGTGACATTTATGTGTGTCTGTTCCCGTCAAGGACTTTGTATACCGTCAATAGGGTATACACAGTCCTTGGTTCCGATCTAAACTCTAACCAGGCATGGCATACTCCGGACTTTAGGTATGTTCGGCCGGTGTCCCTTCCCAAGAGGGCGAAGCAGGGCAATCAGTGGCCGCTCGGCTCGCGCCCGGCCCGCACGCTACGCTAGCCACGTCGCGCGTAATTAAGCATCTTTTCTGTCAGGGACTTTGACCAATTACTTTCAACAGAATATGCAAATTAGAGCTCCCAAATAAGGTCTCCATGTTTTATGTAGTTTTTACCTAAATATGCATCGAGATGATGATCTTGTAATAGGCCTCTTAAACTTACACTTTTGCATGATTGTTATTGGACCAAATTCAGAATTAGTTTTTTTGTGCAGATTAAATGTCATTCCAATTAAAGGAGAATATAAGTAATAGGTGAGTACTATCTGTGTAATACATTGGAAAGAGGCGCAGAAAACTTTAGTTTAGGGATGGGCACTAAGTAGTGGCTGGTTGATCTTTAGAATATGATTGCTAGAAAGAATATCTGCAAATTTTAGTGACTGCACCGAAAACAATTTATCAATGGTTTCCTACATGGAAATGGATGTGTATCCTTGATTGGTATTCTAAAATTAAAGTAAGATTTATAAGAAAAAATTACCAAATCTACTGATATAATATACTAGCGGTACACCCCGGCTCCGCACGGGTATAGTTATATAGCCTATTAAAATAGCCTATATTAATCAGTGATAATGTAGCATTCAAATGGTGAAAGAATTTTTAAAATCGGTCCAGTACTTTTTGATCCAATTCGTTACAAACATACTTACATACAAATCTTTCCTCTTTATAATATTGTATAGATGGTCTATTATGCAAAGATACAAGAGCTAAGAGGTTTCAACCAAGTCCTCAGTCATCATCATCAGCCAGAAGATGTCCACTGCTGAACATAGGCCTCCCCCTTTAACCTCCACACTAAACGACAACCTGCCTTTTGCATCCATTGGATGCCAGCGACTCTCACAACCTCACCGGAAGACGCAGCGTAAGTAGGCCTTTAGATGGACCGACGACATTGTGACAGTCAAGTCCTCAGTGTCAGATGGGAATTAAGAGGCATGTGATGTGAAGAGTTGGTCTGTAGAAGTCTTCCATTTTCGTGATCTTCAACTTGGAAGCAACAGCCCTCCCTATTGAGGTGACCTGTGGAGTCTTCTACAGAATAGCTGGACAAAACATTCAACCCTCAATTTTGCACAATTGCTTTTTCAATGAAATGCCTGTTAGATGGTCAGAGGTTGTGTCTAACAAATATGGACTATTTGGTTGGTCAGGATAGATGATAAAAGAGGGATAGAAATGGGATTAGATACCGTACCCTATGAAGGCACTCTGTTCCCTTAAGATGTCTATCCATTGGACCAATGTATCTTACTTTAACCCAGGAATGTCCTTAGACCCGGGTATGTCCTAAAACTGCGACCAAAACCACCGGAGGATGGGCAGCAGCGTCCTATTAGCACACGGTGAACGTACTGCGATCCCCAAGCCGCCTACCAAACGTGGGGATTATGGCAACACCCTTCTCTAAGAGGGAGGCCTTTGTCCAACAGTGGACGTTTAATGGCTGACAATGATGATGATGATGATCTTACTTTAAAGATATCACTGTGGACAGGCGTGAGATCCAAAGCATTTACAATGTAGGTAAGATTAAAACGCGTTCCAGACGATGCGTAGTAAACTCGCGCGAGTGGAGCTCGCACGAGTGCTGCGCGTCCCCTGGGGTGAGCTGCAGCACTTTATGTTTAGAGGGAGACTACTAAGCATCTTCCACTACCAATGGCACTAAGCAGACAGTCTTGTGGCTCGTTGTAGACAGTGCACGGTGCTCGCGCGAGTACTGCACATCGTCTGCAACGGGCTTTAGTACTAGTTATTTTATAACACTGATTTAAAATATCACAGTTGTTCACTACACATATATGACGGGTATTTGCCGTGATTATAACCGAATCACGGTAAATATCTCGTTATTAATCAGTTAATTCTAGTAATTTAAGTCCAAGGCCTGCGGTACTGTTGGGCATTTTATTCAAGATTTAATCAACTTGGAAACAAAAAGCTATCATCCGTCTTCCACCATTGACCACATGAAAACCGCGGGGTGAATTTAACAGCTCAGTGTTTCGTCTTTTAGAAGTCTTACATTACATTTTTAAGCAACAGCCTCAGATCAGGTTCGTGTTCTGATGTTTGACCTTACCTCAGTTTCTCGTCAACGGTCATCTCTTCGTATGTCTGCAGATGTAAAAACAAATGGAAAAATTAACGTACTGAGACTAAGAGCTCCATAAAATCATTGAAAATTAAATTAGTACACATACCTTGTTAGGGACTGGTCTGTGGAGATCCATGGCTATTTATTTTATATGCTGATAAAAAAGACACTTGAAACAGATTATGTACATAAGCAGTATTTAAATTATTTAGATTATATTACTCCACTGAAATATCTTAATCTAGCTAGATAGACTAATCTGTGATCTTAATAATGTAAAAAATAAAGTGGACCTTTGCCTTTCCCATCCCATCTTTTGCCGGATCGGAATCGGAGCATTGTGTTCCAACCTAATTCCATACCGTTTTTTTAAAAGAGACCATGCATGAATTACTTTACATAGATTCTATACGCTCGCACCCTCTAAATAGCCTACAAGTTATCTCTTTTTAATGCTCTGGCTTTGAAACAAAATGAGAATCATCGAAATCAACGCCATGTGACACTGACAGCTACATCTACGGCTCCCATTTTTATTATCCTTTTAAAAGTTACTATCAATGACGGCTCCGCTTTTTTGTAGTGGAAGACTAAGTTAAGTCTACACCACTTTATTGGAGCATGAGTTTGACTTGACCGTGACTTATTTTGCTTGACTCTGACTGTGACTCAGGTGACGCTATTACTACTATGATAATAAACTTGAATAATAGTACGACTAAAGAACTTTGTATCCACGGGCACATATTTTTTTTTTACAAAAAAAAAGTTTCGTGAATTTCGTGATTCTCTTTGGTTTCATGTTGTATTCGTGACGTGTTTTTTTGGCGCCAACGTGGAAAAAAACATGTCTGCTCGTATTATTTTCCTAAACTTGTGTATTTTCGAGTTTTAATAAGTACTAATGGTGAATTATTATTTATAAAATGCTCGTAAACGTGCTCGAGCGTAGGGAAGTGACATAACGAGGTGAAACATGTCTTTTCGTATTGTTTTCCAAAACTCCATAGAAGCCTTTTGTGAAGTCTGCATCACTTTACTGGGGCATGAGTTTGACTTAACCGTGACTTATTTTGCTAGAGTCTGACTGTAACTATGACTTGTTTGGCGCTATTAATCCTATGTAAACTTGATTAATATTACGAGTAAAGGACTTTGTATCAACAGTCATAGAAAAATTACAAAAAAAAGTTTCGTGAATCTCCTTGGTTTAGTTTTGGTTTAATTTGACGCAAAGGCCAATGAGTACTTTTAAGAGAGTTTTGGCGCCAACGTGGAAAAAAACATGTCGGCTCGTTGGATTATTTTCCTAAACTTGTGTATTTTCGAGTGTTAATGTGTAGTAAATGGTGAATTATTACTTATTAAGTGCTCGTTAATGTGCTCGAGTGTGGGCAAATGAAATAACGAGGTGAAACATGTCTTTTCGTGTTGTTTCCAAAACTCCATAGGAGCCTCTTGTAAATCTCCATCACTTTACAAGGTCATGAGTTTGACCTGACCGTGACTTACTTACCTTGACTCTGACTGTGAATATGACTGGTTCGACGCTATTAAGACTATGTAAACTGATTAATATTACGAGCAACGACCTATATGTACTACATTACGAGTAAAGGACATTGAATCCACGCTTATGAAAATTTTAACAAAAAAAAAAAAGTATTTATATTCTCTTTGGGCGTGAGATGTGATTTGTTTGAGTTTTGAGAAGGTATTTTATTTAATCTTAGATTATGATTTTAGAATAATCTAAGTATTAAATGGTCGAGAATGTGTTATTAGCATCTTTCTATCATCTTTCTTTTACATTCTTTATTTGATCGTGATATTTGGTGATAATCGTTATTTTCTTGTCTTTCTTTCTTTGATTGTGCTTGCACCTGCTCTCGCAGTGCACGCCATAGAGCACATTAAATATACGGTGCACGCTCGATTTTGTATTGTAGTATGGCTTCATGTGTTTTAACTTTATATTTTAGTACTTTCAACCTTGTTTTCTCTTCCCTTGTCCCGTTGGCTGGTAGATCATAACTGTTGTATCATATTAAAGTGATTTTCTCCGTTATCTGTATGTTTTACCGCTCGGATGACTCGGATTTGTTAATATTGTGTTGTACGTGCATATTCATGCGCATTTATTTGTTTCATCGCTGCCAGAATCTATCGCTTGTATAAAACTGAATTCCCTGTTTCGATATTGTTTGTGGTAATGGTTGTTGTCGAACAAGATGGTGAAATGTAATTTTTTGGAGTAGGTAGGTGAGAAACTATTACTGCAATCCTTACAAACATGACCAAGAAGGAAGGGTAAAACCACGTATAATGGTCTGAGTTTTGGCACAGAATTCTCCCCTACCTATATTACATAGTGACTGAATGATGTCTTTAACAATAAAATGTTGAGTTGGAAAAACGTTGGGTATGTGAAATCATGTGTTCAAAGTAGGTAATTTAAAGGTGTATTTTTTAAACCACTAGGTATAAAAAACTTAGTTCTGTCTAAGCATTATGTCTATGTGAAAACTTAAAATGATATCTGTTGCTGTAATTAGGTATTTGAAACAAAAAGTACCATGAAACTATTTATGTATATAAGTAAAAAAAGACAAGCAATGTTGTATCTCCACCCCACTTCATCAGCCTTCTCTGGTTCCTTTGACTGCATTTTTGTGCTTTGAACCTTGACAACCCCGCCTCAACCCATTCAGGACCTTAGTATTATATGAGGGCTTATATGTGTAATAATTTTGGCTGTTTATAACTTCGAACAAAACTAAAATGAATGGACGGGCCCAGAAGAAGCACATTTTTGAAGATAACAAAAGAGCGCCTGCATTCACTTCGTTTCAGTCGGTCTCTAGCCGTAAGAAGTGGATCACAAGACTATTGTTACAAGATAACGAAACATCTGACAAAATTATACCTTCGTGTGCTTTCCAGAAGTGTAAAAACACGACAAAAAAACGCTATAAATTTTTTGTAATAAATGTACTGTAGATGGTTATAATTAGGTGTTGAAGTATATTCTGACGTTTATGACTCGTTTTTACTGGACAATGGGTCGAATGTGAGCTACATGCCACTTTACAGGACTATAAAAGGACAGCAATCTCCTTTGATTTAGATGAATTTTTTTTTGTTACTTACACTACCATCTACGCCACTGGAGCAACTGTGCCAGCGCCCCAGAGCCTCACTCCGATATTTCAAGGAGTTGGGTTGGCTCGGGTAGGTGCTGGTAGGGGGAAATGCACAATACACCCCAAGCGGGATATCAGTGCAGGACTTATCGCCCCCATCTCGAATAAGAATAAGAAGAGTACCTGCTGGTCCACCGGCTATGTATAAAGTAAATAGATTTTGTTATATATTTATCAATGTTATGTAAGCTACTCCATGTAGACGTCACAGGAGACACTGTTGGTTGGTCTCTCTCATCACCAACTTCCGTGTTCTGTGGTAAAGATAAGTCATTGTCATTTGTATTTTGGGTGTCTTCTATTTTAGCATCTGGGTACCCACTAACTGATGGAGATCTTCGACGCGTCAAACTTCCAGTGGCTGGTCGTACCTTCACAATTTGTTTTAGAAAAAGTAAAGGCTTAAAATAGGCTAAGGAAAAACTGTAATCGGTTAATCTCCACTCTCCAGAACGAGAAGGTGGAATCTTTCCTAACTCTACGGGGACTTGATCAGATATCTCCATCGTTTTCTTTTTGTTTCTGAAACATAAATGTACTGTAATATAAAACTTTCCATACAGTGGTCAAATGTAGGTTCTTTGTCAGATTAAGTGCCAAGGTAAATCAATTTAAAAACATATTTTGTTTTTATTCTGGTTGACAGGCTAGACTTTTAAAGTTTAGCTATCTTATCTATCTGAATCGTGACCATTATAATATAATCTACATATTAGCCTGCCTAGGCGGCAGTCTATTCAAATTGAAATTATTTATTTGTCAAAACATGGTAGGTATACATAAAAAGTAGCATACATGGTCGTAAGAGTGGAGACGTATCTCGTCCTTGCCTGTAGTGTACAAATGTTAGTTTTTTAACATAATTATATTTTTATTAGTTTTTGTTAAAGTTAAAAAAAACTAAATTATGTCGATGTTAGAATATTGTTAAAATCATATTTTGGTTCTTCGTGCGATGTGGCCTGCCCATTGCCACTTCAACTTGCAAGTTTTAACAGCTATGTCGGTGACTGGTTCTTTTGCGAATATCCACGTTTCGGATTTTATCGCGCAAAGAAACTCCGAGCATAGCTCTCTCCATTGCCCGCTGTGTGACTCTGAGTTTTTCCAAAAGCTAGTCACCAAGCTAGTTACCAAGTTTAATGAAATGCAGTCGAGAAAGTCGGTCAGTCGTGATCTGGTGGAGTGGTGGAGGCTTTGCAGGGGGATTCTATGAGGTTTGAAAGCGGCACGAGGGTGCATGTTTCGCCGGGTGGTTTCGCTTTCTCGCTCTCGTCCATGTCCAACTGTGTGGAACGTGTCTGGTGAACCGTTAAGAAATTCCTCAGATGTTATGTTTTTTTTCTAATATTTATACAAGAAAGAAAGTAATAAACATATTTATTTATGACAGAAACAAAAGATGCACGGACATAACTGGTTAAAAACAATAAAATAATAGTTAATAAAACACCGTTGTTATCTCAAACCTAATTTAAGTTCACCTCTGCGGGGAAGACAGTTATGCCCAGAGTTGGGAACTGTGACCTCACGACACAGGTTATCCTAGTGTGGGGGACAGTGTTCCATTATGGTACATAGGCAATTGTCTATTCTAACCTCTCTTCTTACAACATTTGTACCCATATACCTACCTAATTAAGATCTTTATGTACCTATAGCCCTTTAATGAATAATAACGTTTTTTTTTTTTTTTTTTTTTTAGTTTCTGCCACAAGCCGGTGCCAACTCAGCGTAATATTCATTTATATACCCAAATATTCCTAGAAATCAAGCTATTCGTAGATGAAAAGTTCAGATCAGTGAGCGCAAGCAAACAGTCAAACATATGCAGCCGGGAAATCTTGGTTAATAATAAATTAAACACCATTAATCATTCCGATTACTTGAGATTTACCTCAATATCTAATATTATATGTTCCAGCTTGCAGTTGATACCAGCAATTTGTTTGAAAGTAGATGGACCAGCGTAGACCAAATCAATGATATTGTCGTATTTTTTTGCATGTCATATATGATTTCCTGAGAAAAAAAATAAGGATGTGATTATTTCAAGAGTTTGCAGTTGCAGCCTACATTATATCCTGCTGCTGGAGATTTTAACTTACGTCTTTGTAGAAGATGCCATCGCTATGAAGTTTATTCTTCTCCGTCATAAAATTACTTTGGCACATCTCTATTTTAATTTTGTTCTTTTTGTGATGGAGAAGGTGGTCTCTCACCATCACCAGTTGCAATAAGAGCTCTTCTATGTTGGAAAACGTTTCTTTTTTTACCAACATTCTTGTTCCGTCTCCTGTTAAGCCTTATAGTAAGGTACCTACCGAAATTATAACACAACTCACGGTTTATGGTTATTTATTCGGATCCAATCCAGATCCTTTGTTAGGTAGATTCACACTTTACACCAATGTTTAAATCATTTCTTTCAGGCAACAAAACACATTACATTAAAATTTACAACTCATTAAATCGCCCTATCCGTAGAAGAGGGCCACAGTGGCCATTAGGGCTTTTTACTATTATTGCATTTTTGGAGTCTTATAATACATATGCCACATTGACATAAAATAATATCGACCGTATTTTAGTAAAAAAAAAAAAATGCAAACAGCCACGTTACAATAAACTCCGACGAATACCGCCACTAACGGCAGTGCGTCTTTATAAAGGTATTTATGTTGATGGTACTTAAAAAAAAAACAATAGTATATCAATCAGTCCGTACATAGAAAAAAAATTTTTTTTTTCATTAATTTTAAATTGCAAAAATTATCCATGTTAACAGAATACCCTGCTTTCAAATATTTGGAAAGAAGTTCCATAACCACTTAGGGTACCTACGCACTAAGCGGTTAGCCGGAATGCGGCCAGCCGTCCGGCTAACCGTAGGAAGCGGTTGCGCTTGCGGTTAGCCGGGTGGCGGATAGCCGCACCTCCAACCGGAAAGTGCGTTTAGTAACCGTAGTGGTTTGCGGTTGGAGATTTTATCGGAATATTCTGTGGATTTAGTATTCCAGATTGCTGGCCTATTTTGTATCTCGATTATAAATTTTTCGGTATCGAAATCCATAGCAATAAACTGCGCGCACGTTGGTGAACACGTTTACCGTCAATGGCGGGCAACCGCAAACTAGCATATCCGCGTAGTGTGTATGGCGACCGTCCGGCTGGCCGCCAGTCGGGCCGCAGCGCTCAGAACGACCGGAGCGGTCGGGCGGCAGCCGCGTCGTAGTGCGAATGAAAACTACATTCTCGTACAAATTGTTTGTTGCGGTCAGCCGCACGGCTGGCCGCAATCCGGCTAACCGCTTAGTGCGTAGGTACCCTTAGTCAACATGTGCCATCATATCGCATACGGCAAACTAAACAAATGTTTTTCCTTGTGATATTTTATTTATTTTTATTTTATTTTATTATATTAGGAAAACTAACAGCTAGGTACTTAAAAACATATTTGATTATACACATAACTTAAGGCTAATTAAAAGTTTTCACATATAGGAACTGTATTTGTCAATGGTATATGGATAATATATGGATATATCGTTGGAAGGGCACGCGCGACCGCTACTCGTTTCTGAAATCAAAATTTCATTTGTTAAATTTGACTAAATTTTATTTGAAAAAAAAATATGAACAAAACGCAATTTCACATAGTTTTTAAATTTTTAAACTTACCTGATCGTTGACCTGGGACCCGCCGCTTGACGCACCAGCAAGCGCGCCATCCGGAATCTGCAACAAACAAAAAATTAATTAGCAAAATTTCATAAAAAAAGCGTTCTTTAGGAAAATCATCATAATTTTTACACATTTTCGGCCATTTTTTGCATTTAGTTTGCAAACCGCTCATCGGATTGGTGACTATAAAGCACACCATCAGCTGCGCCTGAAGCGGGGCTTACACGCGACAGTAAAAAACTGTTTTTTCGGCATTTTTTCCATTAAGTGTGATTCCAAGATCGCTTCTGAGGGCAAGTCTTTAGCAAGTTTAATTATCTGTTTCCTTAGTTCCTGCACGGAGTCATCCGTGGAACTGTTGCCTCTGGGCAACCTCAAATGTATGCAAGTTCAGCTTTTTGTAGTGACAAGAAGTTATAAATTGGGTACGACATTTTATGTTTTGAGTTTAAGTTTTCAATAGATCTGGCAAGTTTCCGTTGAAGTAAGTTTTACGATAGAATACAAGAATAGTTGTTCCGTGTCTAAGTTGGGTGGTAAGTTAGTTTAAGTAAATTGAGTAAGTATAGCAAGTGATTTTAAGTGAGTACAAGTATGACAAGTAAAGAATGAGTTTATTATTCTATAATAAAAAAAATGCAAAAAATATAATTAAAGTGCGTTGAAGACGCGGACAGAAGGCGTTACTTCTGTAAGGTGTTACCTTGTTTCCCTTAGTTTCCACTTACGACATGCATGGGAGACTACAGCTGGGGTATTCTTAACAAGAAGCTCATGCACCAGCACAGGGCTTTCCCATCCAACTTACAGACGGACAACACAATTACACAAAAAGTGCCGTGAACAGACCACGCCAAAGAGATCAATACGTTTTTATCCACCTTCCTGCTGTAATACCTGGGCGCCACTGAGAGTAAAGCGGACTCGTGTGGCGGCACCACGTGGCGTGGTGCCGGCTTGCGAACATAGGTTTTGATTGGAGGGATCCAAGATTACAGTAAGGCTTGAAAGAATAACCTTATTTTTATGATGAATGATGATTGAAATGTACCTTGATATACGTAGTACGTACATGAAACTTTATAATTCTTTATTGGGTTCCTAATTTGAAGATTTAAGACTGATTTTTGATCTACCAAAAAAATTTACTGCCCTATATTAATTTCTTTGAAAAGTTTTTTCTAATAATGTAATCTTACTTAATCTTAATAGCTTGTTTTATTTGAGGTGCCAATGCTCACATTCCATTCGTCCGTATGGTGCCAGCATAAACGCTTTACCAAGAAATGGCCGTAGAAGTCATACGAGATATCTCTTCGCTGGCATTCAATGTGTTAAAATTCGCGCAGTTCGGAAAAATAACGTGAACGTGCCCCAGATACAGTTTGCGGTCGCGCAACATTTTTTCATAACCTAAACTGAATTGCTTTAAACAGCTAGCCGTAAGGCCCCTGGTAAAAGTGTGATTTTGATAAAGCTTACCGCTTGCCGCTTTCGAGTCTCCGGCTGGATCGATGCCAGCGAGGTCGGGCTGTTGTGAGAACTTTCCATCTGAGGTTAAAGTAACAACATTAGTTCAATAAATGGGATTCATCCTCTAATTTATTAATTTACCTTAGATACATACTTTTCTTCAAATTTATTTGGGAGTTTTTTATTTTAATTTTAAGTTGAGCTTGTAATTTAATTAGGGCCCCCTAATTTACGGCTGTGAATTTACCTCATCCATCTTTGCGAGTTTCGGCTGCAGTTCCTGGATAGCGACATCGCGCCCAGCCAGTTCACGCTCAACCGCGGTGATGCGCTCTTGATAAGCTCGCGCTTCACGTTCGCGGTCTATGTCACGCTCCCTGTGATCAACGCAAACGGGCACGAATTCTGCTTGACATTGTTCCCAGCTACGGCGCTGGCGCTCGAGTTCCGTGTCGCGTTTCTCTCCTGCTTGTGCCTTTGATATTATGTTACCTATCGTTTTCTCCAACAAACATATATTCTGTAAAAAAAAAAAACATATTTCTGTTATGGCAATGACCACGGCTGTGAATTTACCTCATCCATCTTTGCGAGTTTCGCCTGCAGTTCCTGGATAGTGACATCGCGCCCAGCCAGTTCACGCTCAACCGCGGTGATGCGCTCTTGATAAGCTCGCGCTTCACGTTCGCGGTCTATGTCACGCTCCCTGTGATCAACGCAAACGCGCACGAATTCTGCTTGACATTCTTCCCAGCTACGGCGCTGGCGCTCGAGTTCCGTGTCGCGTTTCTCTCCTGCTTGTGCCTTTGATATTATGTTAGCTATCGTTTTCTCCAACAAACATATATTCTGTAAAAAAAACAACAACATATTTCTGTTATGGCAATGACCACAGCTGTGAATTTACCTCATCCATCTTTGCGAGTTTCGGCTGCAGTTCCTCGATAGTGACATCGCGCCCAGCCAGTTCACGCTCAACCGCGGTGATGCGCTCTTGATAAGCTCGCGCTTCACGTTCGCGGTCTATGTCACGCTCCCTGTGATCAACGCAAACGCGCACGAATTCTGCTTGACATTCTTCCCAGCTACGGCGCTGGCGCTCGAGTTCCGTGTCGCGTTTCTCTCCTGCTTGAGCCTTTGATATTATGTTAGCTATCGTTTTCTCCAACAAACATGTATTCTGTATCTTCTTCTAGTACTTTTCTTGTTTTACTTTAGAGTGTGTACTAGGTATAATCATTCCAAGTTTGACGCTTGAACGAATTACTGATTTCTATACTACGCGAGTGAAGCCGCAGGCAATAGCTAGTATTACATATTCTGTGAAAATTTCAACTAGCTATCTATTATGGGTCTTAATATACAGCCGTTAATTGGTAGGACAGACGGACGGACAGACAGACAGCGTAGGCTTAATAATAGGGTCCTGTTTTCACCCTTTGGCTACGGAACCTTAAAAACGCTGTATTACTTACTTTGTCTTTTTGTTGCAGCCGCTCTGACAGCATTTCATTATTTTGTACAGATACAACTAGCACATTCTGCATTTCCTGAAAATTTAGCATAGTTATCATTGTTGTTGTTGTCATAAGATAGCATTGCAAATGCTATATTGCAATGCTATCTTATGGCATTACATCCCGCCGCTTGCATCCACTGGATGACTGCGACTTTCTTAATGTCGTCGGTTCATCTAGTTCTAGCGGGAAGCCTCTACCTACGCTGCGTCTTCCGGTTCGTGGGCTGTAGAGTGACATATGATAAGTTTGTCCCAGAAATATGTACGGTTTCTAAAGTCTCCTCCTCACAGCCAATAAAAACAACTAGCTCACATTTAGTATGAGCGCCTCACAGCCACAGGACCCAGCAGCCGCGTTGCTCTGGTGAGGCTGTAGCTCGCCGTCTGCGGTGCCTTGTCCGGTTCGCGAGCGCACGTATGAAATCGCCATCAGCTGATGGGGTGTTGATCCCGCCGCTCTGCCCCGCTGCGGAAATAAGGACCAATGAGTAGAGTTGCCGCGTGAATGGTAGGTGAGTGGACATTGCGTACTGCGGACGGCGTAGGCATACGAATAATAGGGTCCTGTTTAAATCCTTTATGCACGGAACCTTAAAAAAAAAATAGAACCTGGACAAATTATATAGGTATAATATTTAAAATTCACTCAAGAAGCTTTGTTAACAAACACGTAATTTTTTTTTCCGAAGTTCTGAAAGCATTTCGTTATTTTGGGCAGATATAGCTAGCACATTCTGCATTTCCTCAAAATTGCGCGACCGCTACTCGTTTCTGAAATCAAAATTTCATGTGTTATATTTGACAAAATTTTATTTACAAAAAACCAAATATCACATAGTTTTTAATTTTTTAAACTAACCTGATCGTTGACCTGGGACCCGCCGCTTGACGCACCAGCAAGCGCGCCATCCGGAATCTGCAACAAACAAAAAATTAATTAGCAAAATTTCATAATATAAGCGTTGTTTAGGAAAATCATCATAATTTTTACACATTTTCGGCCATTTTTTGCATTTTGTTTGCAAACCGCTCATCGGATTGGTAACTAAAGCGCACCATCAGCTGCGCCTGAAGCGGGGCTTACACGCGACAGTAAAAAACTGTTTTTTCGCCATTTTTTCCATTAAGTGTGATTCCAAGATCGCTTCTAAGGGCAAGTCTTTAGCAAGTTTAATTATCTGTTTCCTTAGTTCCTGCACGGAGTCATCCGTGGAACTGTTGCCTCTGGGCAACCTCAAATGTATGCAAGTTCAGCTTTTTGTAGTGAAAAGAAGTTATAAATTGGGTACGACATTTTATGTTTTAAGTTTAAGTTTTCAATAGATCTGGCAAGTTTCCGTTGAAGTAAGTTTTACGATAGAATACAAGAATAGTTGTTCCGTGTCTAAGTTGGGTGGTAAGTTAGTTTAAGTAAATTGAGTAAGTATAGCAAGTGATTTTAAGTGAGTACAAGTATGATAAGTAAAGAATGAGTTTATTTTTCTATAATAAAAAAAAATGCAAAAAATATAATTAAAGTGCGTTGAAAACGCGGACAGAAGGCGTTACTTCTGTAAGGTGTTACCTTGTTTCCCTTAGTTGCCACTTACGACATGCATGGGAGACAACAGCTGGGGTATTATTAACAAGAAGCTCATGCACCAGCACAGGGCTTTCCCATCCAACTTACAGACGGACAACACAATTACACAAAAAATGCCGTGAACAGACCACGCCAAAGAGATCAATACGTTTTTATCCACCTTCCTGCTGTAATACCTGGGCGCCACTGAGAGTAAAGCGGATTCGTGTGGCGGCACCACGTGGCGTGGTGCCGGCTTGCGAACATAAGTTTTGATTGGAGGGATCCAAGATTACAGTAAGGCTTGAAAGAATAACCTTATTTTTATGATGAATGATGATTGAAATGTACCTTGATATACGTAGTACGTACATGAAACTTTATAATTCTTTATTGGGTTCCTAATTTGAAGATTTAAGACTAATTTTTGATCTACCAAAAAAATTGACTGCCCTATATTAATTTCTTTGAAAAGTTTTTTCTAATAATGTATTCTTACTTAATCTTAATAGCTTGTTTTATTTGAGGTGCCAATGCTCACATTCCATTCGTCCGTATGGTGCCAGCATAAACGCTTTACTAAGAAATGGCCGTAGAAGTCATACGATATATCTCGTATCTGGCACCTGAGAAGAAATCAGCTTAGAGATATCTCTTCGCTGGCATTCAATGTGTTAAAATCGCGCAGTTCGGAAAAATAACGTGAACGTGCCCCAGATACAGTTTGCGGTCGCGCAACATTTTTTCATAACCTAAACTGAATTGCTTTAAACAGCTAGCCGTAAGGCCCCTGGTAAAAGTCTGTGATTTTGATAAAGCTTACCGCTTGCCGCTTTCGAGTCTCCGGCTGGATCGATGCCAGCGAGGTCGGGCTGTTGTGAGAACTTTCCATCTTAGGTTAAAGTAAAAACATTAGTTCAATAAATGGGATTCATCCTCTAATTTATTAATTTACCTTAGATACATACTTTTCTTCAAATTTATTTGGGAGTTTTTATTTTATTTTTAAGTTGAGATTGTAATTTAATTAGCGCCTCCTAATTTAATTACAATCTAGCCATATGTTACAGGATATTCAATAAATAAACACCGGCCAAGTGGCACCGGCCAACCGGCAAGTCACACCGGGCTTTTCGCACCCAAATAAATTTGTTTTCTGTCATTCCATTCGAGGTCTTTAGCGCACACTCGCCTCGCACTTGACCAATTTTTATTATTTGTTGTTTATACCATATGGTTAGCACTATAATCGCACCAAGTTTGACGCTTGTGTTCATTGCCGTTTTCACGATAGAGCCTTGAAAAAATACTTTTTACTTCTCATGCTCGTAAAGATCTTGTTTATGCCAAATTTTAGGTTCCGGTCCGCGAACGAGTTCGCGTAGAACGGTTCGCCTGCAGTTCCTGGATAGTGACTTCGCGCCCAGCCAGTTCACGCTCAACCGCGGTGATGCGCTCTTGATAAGCTCGCGCTTCACGTTCGCGGTCTATGTCACGCTCCCTGTGATCAACGCAAACGCGCACGAATTCTGCTTGACATTCTTCCCAGCTACGGCGCTGGCGCTCGAGTTCCGTGTCGCGTTTCTCTCCTGCTTGTGCCTTTGATATTATGTTAGCTATCGTTTTCTCCAACAAACATATATTCTGTAAAAAAAAAAACATATTTCTGTTATGGCAATGACCACGGCTTGTGAATTTACCTCATCCATCTGTGCGAGTTTCGGCTGCAGTTCCTGGATAGTGACATCGCGCCCAGCCAGTTCACGCTCAACCGCGGCGATGCGCTCTTGATAAGCTCGCGCTTCACGTTCGCGGTCTATGTCACGCTCCCTGTGATCAACGCAAACGCGCACGAATTCTGCTTGACATTCTTCCCAGCTACGGCGCTGGCGCTCGAGTTCCATGTCGCGTTTCTCTCCTGCTTGTGCCTTTGATATTATGTTAGCTATCGTTTTCTCCAACAAACATATATTCTGTAAAAAAATAAAACATATTTCTGTTATGGCAATGACCACGGCTTGTGAACTTACCTCATCCATCTTTGCGAGTTTCGGCTGCAGTTCCTGGATAGTGACATCGCGCCCAGCCAGTTCACGCTCAACCGCGGTGATGCGCTCTTGATAAGCTCGCGCTTCACGTTCGCGATCTATGTCACGCTCCCTGTGATCAACGCAAACGCGCACGAATTCTGCTTGACATTCTTCCCAGCTACGGCGCTGGCGCTCGAGTTCCGTGTTGCGTTTCTCTCCTGCTTGTGCCTTTGATATTATGTTAGCTATCGTTTTCTCCAACAAACATATATTCTGTATCTTCTTCTAGTACTTTTCTTGTTTTACTTTAGAGTGTGTACTAGGTATAATCATTCCAAGTTTGACGCTTGAACGAATTACTGATTTCTATACTACGCGAGTGAAGCCGCAGGCAATAGCTAGTATTACATATTCTGTGAAAATTTCAACTAGCTATCTATTATGGGTCTTAATATACAGCCGTTAATTGGTAGGACAGACGGACGGACAGACAGACAGCGTAGGCTTAATAATAGGGTCCTGTTTTCACCCTTTGGCTACGGAACCTTAAAAACGCTGTATTACTTACTTTGTCTTTTTGTTGCAGCCGCTCTGACAGCATTTCATTATTTTGTACAGATACAACTAGCACATTCTGCATTTCCTGAAAATTTAGCATAGTTATCATTGTTGTTGTTGTCATAAGATAGCATTGCAAATGCTATATTGCAATGCTATCTTATGGCATTACATCCCGCCGCTTGCATCCACTGGATGACTGCGACTTTCTTAATGTCGTCGGTTCATCTAGTTCTAGCGGGAAGCCTCTACCTACGCTGCGTCTTCCGGTTCGTGGGCTGTAGAGTGACATATGATAAGTTTGTCCCAGAAATATGTACGGTTTCTAAAGTCTCCTCCTCACAGCCAATAAAAACAACTAGCTCACATTTAGTATGAGCGCCTCACAGCCACAGGACCCAGCAGCCGCGTTGCTCTGGTGAGGCTGTAGCTCGCCGTCTGCGGTGCCTTGTCCGGTTCGCGAGCGCACGTATGAAATCGCCATCAGCTGATGGGGTGTTGATCCCGCCGCTCTGCCCCGCTGCGGAAATAAGGACCAATGAGTAGAGTTGCCGCGTGAATGGTAGGTGAGTGGACATTGCGTACTGCGGACGGCATAGGCATACGAATAATAGGGTCCTGTTTAAATCCTTTATGCACGGAACCTTAAAAAAAAAATAGAACCTGGACAAATTATATAGGTATAATATTTAAAATTCACTCAAGAAGCTTTGTTAACAAACACGTAATTTTTTTTTTCCGAAGTTCTGAAAGCATTTCGTTATTTTGGGCAGATATAGCTAGCACATTCTGCATTTCCTCAAAATTGCGCGACCGCTACTCGTTTCTGAAATCAAAATTTCATGTGTTATATTTGACAAAATTTTATTTACAAAAAACCAAATATCACATAGTTTTTAATTTTTTAAACTAACCTGATCGTTGACCTGGGACCCGCCGCTTGACGCACCAGCAAGCGCGCCATCCGGAATCTGCAACAAACAAAAAATTAATTAGCAAAATTTCATAATATAAGCGTTGTTTAGGAAAATCATCATAATTTTTACACATTTTCGGCCATTTTTTGCATTTTGTTTGCAAACCGCTCATCGGATTGGTGACTAAAGCGCACCATCAGCTGCGCCTGAAGCGGGGCTTACACGCGACAGTAAAAAACTGTTTTTTCGCCATTTTTTCCATTAAGTGTGATTCCAAGATCGCTTCTAAGGGCAAGTCTTTAGCAAGTTTAATTATCTGTTTCCTTAGTTCCTGCACGGAGTCATCCGTGGAACTGTTGCCTCTGGGCAACCTCAAATGTATGCAAGTTCAGCTTTTTGTAGTGAAAAGAAGTTATAAATTGGGTACGACATTTTATGTTTTAAGTTTAAGTTTTCAATAGATCTGGCAAGTTTCCGTTGAAGTAAGTTTTACGATAGAATACAAGAATAGTTGTTCCGTGTCTAAGTTGGGTGGTAAGTTAGTTTAAGTAAATTGAGTAAGTATAGCAAGTGATTTTAAGTGAGTACAAGTATGATAAGTAAAGAATGAGTTTATTTTTCTATAATAAAAAAAAATGCAAAAAATATAATTAAAGTGCGTTGAAAACGCGGACAGAAGGCGTTACTTCTGTAAGGTGTTACCTTGTTTCCCTTAGTTGCCACTTACGACATGCATGGGAGACAACAGCTGGGGTATTATTAACAAGAAGCTCATGCACCAGCACAGGGCTTTCCCATCCAACTTACAGACGGACAACACAATTACACAAAAAATGCCGTGAACAGACCACGCCAAAGAGATCAATACGTTTTTATCCACCTTCCTGCTGTAATACCTGGGCGCCACTGAGAGTAAAGCGGATTCGTGTGGCGGCACCACGTGGCGTGGTGCCGGCTTGCGAACATAAGTTTTGATTGGAGGGATCCAAGATTACAGTAAGGCTTGAAAGAATAACCTTATTTTTATGATGAATGATGATTGAAATGTACCTTGATATACGTAGTACGTACATGAAACTTTATAATTCTTTATTGGGTTCCTAATTTGAAGATTTAAGACTAATTTTTGATCTACCAAAAAAATTGACTGCCCTATATTAATTTCTTTGAAAAGTTTTTTCTAATAATGTATTCTTACTTAATCTTAATAGCTTGTTTTATTTGAGGTGCCAATGCTCACATTCCATTCGTCCGTATGGTGCCAGCATAAACGCTTTACTAAGAAATGGCCGTAGAAGTCATACGATATATCTCGTATCTGGCACCTGAGAAGAAATCAGCTTAGAGATATCTCTTCGCTGGCATTCAATGTGTTAAAATCGCGCAGTTCGGAAAAATAACGTGAACGTGCCCCAGATACAGTTTGCGGTCGCGCAACATTTTTTCATAACCTAAACTGAATTGCTTTAAACAGCTAGCCGTAAGGCCCCTGGTAAAAGTCTGTGATTTTGATAAAGCTTACCGCTTGCCGCTTTCGAGTCTCCGGCTGGATCGATGCCAGCGAGGTCGGGCTGTTGTGAGAACTTTCCATCTTAGGTTAAAGTAAAAACATTAGTTCAATAAATGGGATTCATCCTCTAATTTATTAATTTACCTTAGATACATACTTTTCTTCAAATTTATTTGGGAGTTTTTATTTTATTTTTAAGTTGAGATTGTAATTTAATTAGCGCCTCCTAATTTAATTACAATCTAGCCATATGTTACAGGATATTCAATAAATAAACACCGGCCAAGTGGCACCGGCCAACCGGCAAGTCACACCGGGCTTTTCGCACCCAAATAAATTTGTTTTCTGTCATTCCATTCGAGGTCTTTAGCGCACACTCGCCTCGCACTTGACCAATTTTTATTATTTGTTGTTTATACCATATGGTTAGCACTATAATCGCACCAAGTTTGACGCTTGTGTTCATTGCCGTTTTCACGATAGAGCCTTGAAAAAATACTTTTTACTTCTCATGCTCGTAAAGATCTTGTTTATGCCAAATTTTAGGTTCCGGTCCGCGAACGAGTTCGCGTAGAACGGTTCGCCTGCAGTTCCTGGATAGTGACTTCGCGCCCAGCCAGTTCACGCTCAACCGCGGTGATGCGCTCTTGATAAGCTCGCGCTTCACGTTCGCGGTCTATGTCACGCTCCCTGTGATCAACGCAAACGCGCACGAATTCTGCTTGACATTCTTCCCAGCTACGGCGCTGGCGCTCGAGTTCCGTGTCGCGTTTCTCTCCTGCTTGTGACTTTGATATTATGTTAGCTATCGTTTTCTTCAACAAACATATATTCTGTAAAAAAACATATTTCTGTTATGGCAATGACCACGGCTTGTGAATTTACCTCATCCATCTGTGCGAGTTTCGGCTGCAGTTCCTGGATAGTGACATCGCGCCCAGCCAGTTCACGCTCAACCGCGGCGATGCGCTCTTGATAAGCTCGCGCTTCACGTTCGCGGTCTATGTCACGCTCCCTGTGATCAACGCAAACGCGCACGAATTCTGCTTGACATTCTTCCCAGCTACGGCGCTGGCGCTCGAGTTCCGTGTCGCGTTTCTCTCCTGCTTGTGCCTTTGATATTATGTTAGCTATCGTTTTCTCCAACAAACATATATTCTGTAAAAAAATAAAACATATTTCTGTTATGGCAATGACCACGGCTGTGAATTTACCTCATCCATCTTTGCGAGTTTCGGCTGCAGTTCCTGGATAGTGACATCGCGCCCAGCCAGTTCACGCTCAACCGCGGTGATGCGCTCTTGATAAGCTCGCGCTTCACGTTCGCGGTCTATGTCACGCTCCCTGTGATCAACGCAAACGCGCACGAATTCTGCTTGACATTGTTCCCAGCTACGGCGCTGGCGCTCGAGTTCCGTGTCGCGTTTCTCTCCTGCTTGTGCCTTTGATATTATGTTAGCTATCGTTTTCTCCAACAAACATGTATTCTGTATCTTCTTCTAGTACTTTTCTTGTTTTACTTTAGGGTCCTGTTTTCACCCTTTGGCTACGGAACCTTAAAAACGTTGTATTACTTACTTTGTCTTTTTGTTGCAGCCGTACTGACAGCATTTCATTATTTTGTACAGATACAACTAGCACATTCTGCATTTCCTGAAAATTGAGCATAGTTATCATTGTTGTTGTTGTCATAAGATAGCATTGCAAATGCTATATTGCAACGCTATCTTATGACATTACATCCCGCCGCTTGCATCCACTGGAAGACTGCGACTTTCTAAATGTCGTCGGTTCATCTAGTTCTAGTGGGAGGCCTCTACCTACGCTGCGTCTTCCGGTTCGTGGGCTGTAGAGTGACATATGATAAGTTTGTCCCAGAAATATGTACGGTTTCTAAAGTCTCCTCCTCACAGCCAATAAAAACAACTAGCTCACATTTAGTATGAGCGCCTCACAGCCACAGGACCCAGCAGCCGCGTTGCTCTGGTGAGGCTGTAGCTCGCCGTCTGCGGTGCCTTGTCCGGTTCGCGAGCGCACGTATGAAATCGCCATCAGCTGATGGGGTGTTGATCCCGCCGCTCTGCCCCGCTGCGGAAATAAGGACCAATGAGTAGAGTTGCCGCGTGAATGGTAGGTGAGTGGACATTGCGTACTGCGGACGGCGTAGGCATACGAATAATAGGGTCCTGTTTAAATCCTTTATGCACGGAACCTTAAAAAAAAAAAAAAAAAAAAAAAAAATAGAACCTGGACAAATTATATAGGTATAATATTTAAAATTCACTCAAGAAGCTTTGTTAACAAACACGATATATTTTTTTCCGAAGTTCTGACAGCATTTCTTTATTTTGGGCAGATATAGCTATCACATTCTGCATTTCCTCAAAATTTAGCATAGTTATCATTGTTGTTGTTGTCATAAGATAGCATTGCAAATGCTATAACCGCTGCGGTTGTCTCCTCGTTACTGAACAGTGCCTGTGCCGCCTGAGCTCGTACCGCCGCCCCTTCTTCTAACCTGCAACACACGTTGCACTGTCATAGCTCCTTACGCATAGAATGATTGATATAACAAGTCCTATAGGACTTGTTAACTTCTAACTCATAATAATTAGGACACACAGTAAGAAACGCGACAGTAGGTACTTACTCTTTTTGTAGGTCCGCATTAAGACGCTGTTGGCCACTGAGCTGGTCCGCCATTTGCTGCAGCTTCTGTCCGAGAGTGCTGATTATCACGCCCTTCTGTAACAAACAACATGATTGCTTCTGGACTCGATCGGTGACATTTATTCACTGATGGATGTTCGTCGATACTTACTCTTTTTGTAGGTCCGCATTAAGACGCTGTTGGCCACTGAGCTGGTCCGCCATTTGCTGCAGCTTCTGTCCGAGAGTGCTGATTATCACGTCCTTCTGTAACAAACAACATGATTGCTTCTGGACTCGATCGGTGCCATTTATTCACTGATTGATGTTCGTCGATTAGATTTGTGAATTCAAATAAAGTTATACTTCATCATCATCAGCCAGAAGACGTCCACTGTTGAACATAGGCCTCCCTCTTTAACCTCCACACTGAACGACAGCCTGCCTTTTGCATCCACTGGATGCCAGCGACTCTCACTATGTCGTCGGTCCATCTAGTAGGAGGCCTACCTACGCTGCGTCTTCCGGTTCGTGGTCTCCATTCAAGAACCTTTCTTCCCCATCGGTTATCGGTTCTTCGAGCGATGTGGCCTGCCCATTGCCACTTCAACTTGCAAATTTTAACAGCTATGTCGGTGACTCTGGTTCTTTGGCGAATATCCACGTTTCGGATTTTATCGCGCAAAGAAACTCCGAGCATAGCTCTCTCCATTGCCCGCTGTGTGACTCTGAGTTTTTTCAAAAGGCCAACAGTTAAGGACCACGTCTCAGTACCATACGTCATCACTGGCAACACACACTGGTCAAAGACCTTCGTCTTGAGGCACTGTGGTATCTTGGACGAGAAGATGTCACGCAATTTCCCGAACGCTGCCCATCCGAGTTGGATTCTTCGGCAACCTCTTTGCCTAAGTTGGACTTACCTAACTGAAAAATCTGTCCAAGATAGGTGTAATGGTCAACAACTTCGAGAGTATCGTTCCCAACGACTACTGGCACGGGTTCAACATGGACATTGGACATAATTTTTGTCTTGTCCATGTTCATTTTAAGACCCACCTGTTGGGAAAGGCTACTGAGGTCGCTGAGCATCGTATTTAGGTCCTCCAGCGACTCTGCCATGATGACTATATATCGGCACTCTAGACTATATATCGACATGGCTTCTCTGAGAGACTGGATTTATTTATTTTTAATAATATGACAATCCTAATTTATTTTCATAATTATTTATCCATAGATAAAACCTAAACAAAATAGCTACTAATTAAAATTTAAATTACAAACTAAATATTTAAAAATATATATAATATTAATTACTATATTGGTTTAAATCGCGCGTTTGTGATTTTTGCAAACCCCCTCCCCCCCTTTCAAGCCTCACGTGATTAATGGACGGTCCCAAAGTAGGGGAACTCGCGGTCCCGAGTTCGTGATTGTATTGCAATCAAGCATTCATAATTGCAATGCAGAAACGTAGCCGCGTGACCCACGTTCTCCTGTAAGTATACCTACTCACCTGTAAGTATATCTAGGTCCCGGCGGTTCTCCAAGTTGTTGCCAGAGGCAACGGAGCGGATGGTGCCGCCAGCGTGCGTGCTCTGGCCCGCGAAAGTAGGTCTGAAGTTGTCTGAGGAGCGGGTTGAAAGTAATACATTTCAGCCCTAGGGAGAATCACAGTGACAGTCAACTAACAGTGACAGTTGACAAATTACAGACACTCAAGTTCTCATAGCACATATATAGGAATAAATTATCAGATAGCCCGTTGGTCCAGTTGGTAGTGAACCTGCCTTCTGAGCTTAGGGGCGTGGGTTCGATTCCCACCTAGGACAAACATTTGTGTGATGAACATTTGTGTTTGTTCTATATCTGGGTGTTAATATCTATTTAAGTATGTATTTAAACTTATATATGTACGTATATCAGTTTCTGGCAGCCATATCACAAGCTTTGCTTAGTTTGGGGTCAGATGACCGTGTGTGCAAAAATGTCCCGAATGTCCCGAATATTTATTTATTAAATTCGAAAGTCACAAATTTGAAGTTATATCATTTAAAAATAATTATCGTGCTATTACAAACTTACATTTTGTAATTGGAATGTATCATCATCATCATCATCAGCCAGAAGACGTCCACTGCTGAACATAGGCCTCCCCTTTTAACCTCCACACTGAACGACAGCCTGCCTTTTGCATCCACTTGATGCCAGCGACTCTCACTATGTCGTCGGTCCATCTAGTGGGAGGCCTACCTACGCTGCGTCTTCCGGTTCGTGGTCTCCACTCAAGAACCTTTCTTCCCCATCGGTTATCGGTTCTTCGAGCGATGTGGCCTGCCCATTGCCACTTCAACTTGCAAATTTTAACAGCTATGTCGGTGACTCTGGTTCTTTGGCGAATATCCACGTTTCGGATTTTATCGCGCAAAGAAACTCCGAGCATTGCTCTCTCCATTGCCCGCTGAGTGACTCTGAGTTTTTCCAAAAGGCCAACAGTTAAGGACCACGTCTCAGTACCATATGTCATCACTGGCAACACATCCTGGTCAAAAACCCTCGTCTTGAGGCACTGTGGTATCTTGGAATGAATCTTGGATGAATTGGAATGTATGGAAGAACCTTATTTTCAACTACAAAGTCTAGTTTGTGTTTTAATATTTCAACTTCAGTTAGTTTTTTTTGGACTCGCGCTCTGAGGGTTCTATCCAACGGAACCCTCAGAGCACGAGTCCTACTCCTACTTGTCCGGAAGAAATAAGTTACATAGTTAGGTACTTAGATTACATCCTGATTGGCTACTTTGTATTCCGGAAAAAGATAGATTCCTGTATGACAGTTTTCAGAAATAAAGAGTGCTGAAAGACAATCTCGCTCTACCCTGATAAAAGGCGCTGGTCAGCTGATGGAGTAGGTACATGGCTTTGCTCATAGGAGCATTGATCCCGCTCAGACCCGCAAATTAAGTAGGGGAACTCGCGGTCCCGAGTTCGTGATTGTATTGCAATCAAGCATTCATAATTGCAATGCAGAAACGTAGCCGCGTGACCCACGTTCTCCTGTAAGTATACCTACCTACACACCTACTATACCTACTCACCTGTAAGTATATTTGGGTCCCGGCGGTTCTCCAAGTTGTTGCCAGAAACAACGGAGCGGATGGTGCCGCCAGCGTGCGTGCTCTGGCCCGCGAAAGTAGGAGTCATCAGGAGGGATGTAGTCTGGAGTACCACCACCAGTCTTTGAAAAACAAAAAGAAAGATGTAATGAATAAATTAATGATACAGGATATGTACTGCGCTGCGATGGGACATATTGTCGAACTATAATTTACGTGGTATTCACGTGGGTGAAACCGCGGACCGCAGCTAGTACATTTATATAGGTAGATTAATGAATGTATGTTTGTTTGTTTGTAACATAATATAATGAGATCATATCCCACCATTCATTAGTTTAACTTAGAACATTGTATCTGTTTGAATGAAGTCCGAGAGCCCTACAACTACAGCGTACAATCTCTAGTGTTAGTAGTGTTAGCTAGTTTAAAAAATATTAGTATGAGTTACGAATGTTTTACCGACCTTAATGTTATTCATACGAATTTTTGTTACGCGTTTGCGGGCATTTTTTTTTAGATTTTCCCTCTTCAAACGCAACTGTTGTGGAGTCCGATGGGAAGTGGTCACCACAGCATTGAATTTGTTGGCAATTCGCATCCACTCTTCAACCTTCATCTTATTACTAGTTGCATTTGTAGTTTCGTTATAAATAATTTTGCTTCTTTCGATAAATCCCAGCAAAATTTTGGTCTCCTCCTTCGTTAGGGGCTTAGACGAAACCTGGAATTATAGAAACGAGAAAAAGATTAAGATACCTAGGTACCTATTTATAAAGATTAGGCTCAAAAGTATTAGTAGTTATCTGGGCTCAAAACGAACATAGCGGTGCGTCTTCACAGCGGGAGTTCGTACTTATAATCTACAAAATAAAGCCTAGCTAAATTATCTCTTTGGAAAGGTAGTTGGATAGAAACAAGAGAAAATAGGTATTATTTACATGTAAGTACTATTTATAACTAATGAAAGACCGGACCGAGATGAGACTGCAATCTTCAGCTGATATGTTGGAATATGGCCAACTTAATAGACGAATCTCGAAATCGGTGCGACACGATCTGCGCTCCTACAATACAAGATGTATTAGGGAGGCAATAGAGCGGAACCAGGGCTCGAAAGTGTTCGCGAAGAATTCGTCTCTTGGGAAAAGCGAAATGAAAAAGCTGAAGATCGAGGATGGCAGTATCATTTCGGCAAAGTCGGAGATTCTGAGAGAGCTTGAGAGGTTTTATGGACACCTCGACACGACAGCCTATTGTCAGTACAGCTCAGGACAAGAGAGCTCAACTGACCCTACACTACACTGAGGACATCCCAGACATCAGCCTGTACGAGATTAGTATGGCTCTGAAACAGCTTAAGAACAACAAGGCACCGGGTGATGACGGAATCACGACAGAACTACTGCGAGCGGGTGGAAAACCGGTACTTTTAGTCCTCCAGAAGTTATTTAATTCCGTCATACTCGATGGTACAACGCCTGAAGCATGGCACAGGAGTGTGGTGGTGCTCTTCTTCAAAAAAGGTGATAACACCTTATTGAAGAATTATAGACCCATCTCACTCCTGAGCCATGTGTACAAGTTGTTCTCCAGAGTCATTACGAACCGTCTCGAAAACAGGTTTGATGACTTTCAGCCTCCCGAACAAGCCGGTTTCCGTAAAGGCTGGAGCACCATAGACCACATACACACGCTCTGCCAGATTATACATAAGACTGACTATCTAAGCAAAAGCGGAGCGTACCATCTGACTTGGGGGCTAAAGTAACGGGATTATTCCATGCACTACTACTGGGTTATACCACATCGTCTTTTAACGGCATTTCTAAATGTTTATTCATTTCAGTCAGCTTCTCAGGGGACATAGGGTAGTAACGCTGTTTTATTGGAGCATGATCTTCCGTATCGATCTTGTGAGAGACTAATTGAGTTCTCCCCAACGGGTGGACTGTCTCCAAATCGCTGAAATAAATCAGGGCAGCACCCCCTATAATAGAAATTTCGGAACCGGAATCCAATAAACCTCTAAATTCCAGGCCAACGCAGTCTTTTTTCCTTCCTTAGGAAATTCTTAACCAATTTTTCCATTCCTCCGGGGTAGTATTACCTTTATTCGTAGTAGTACGGTATTTAGTAGGATACTTTTTACCATTAGGAGGTATGAGCAGAATTGGTATAAACCTTCGTAGGGGAAAGGGTATAATGGTTAGGTTTGCCTAATTATTGATTCACTGTAGTTAGTTTTTTGAAGCCGGATTAACAGGCGGTTTGGCAGAGCACTTGGGACAGTTTTTAAAGGTATAATCTTTTTCTCCACAGCGATAGCAAACTAGGATAAACGGAGCGGTACAATTGGTTAAATGATGGCCGTTGACACGACAACGAACACAGAAATCGTCTTTCCCTGTAGTTTGTACCACATGTACTTTGGTAGGGCGCTGTCCCTTATACGATAAATCAGGAGCTAAACACGACGCAGTTGTTTTTGGCGGTTCCGTAAACAACTCGGAACGTTGTTTGGCGTGTTCCAAAAGCCTACACTTCTGTTTCAGATCCGACCAAGTCTCAGCGGGATTCAACGCAAACTGGGTTGTATAGAATGGCCTTAGATTAAACAGAACAATGTTCAGCTTTTCCTCATCCGAAATTGTCTTACTCAATCGGGCAAAGTAATTCTGCATAACACTGAGGTAATTAATAATGGTTTCATCAGGGCCCTGGGACCTTTCACGAATTTCAATCATCAGGCGATGATCGTAATCAAACGGTAAGTACTCGTCGATCAGTAGCTGTTTCAATCCTGACCAATCATTCACTTTGGTTCGGACCCCACGGTACCAACATAATGCTTCATCTGAAAACAATTCCGCCGCAGAATTAAAGAGTTTGATATCCGAAATCCTAAGTGATAGACATAATTCCTCCAAACGCTGGATGAATGCCTTGACACAAGTCTTTCCGTTGAATTTTAGATTTAAGGTATGGATCGCTGAGTGTTTCTCAACAACACACAACGCGTCTTTCGTATCTTGTCGCACAAGGGTATCATTTGAAACTGGATCAATTGTTTGAGATTCCCTGAAATTACTATGAAAGGTATGTAGTAGATTATCAAGTTTTACCAGGGTGCAGTTTAGACGCTCCTGGCACAAGGTAAGTATAGCCTGTAATTGAAAATCGCCTTCCGGGGCGAACCTACCAAGACGATGGTATAAATGATGCGCTAAGGCTTGGACGCGGTTTAAAATCTTTAGAGAACAAGCTTTTTGAGTGGTTCCCAGAACCAAGTTATCTAAACTTTCCAACTTAGCTTGGACAGCGGTCAGATCAGTCGAAATGTCCAGATCACACGTTATTATCTCGTCCGACGGTATATCCCTATTTAACGCACGTACCTGCGCCCTCAATGAAGTAACAGTATCGGTAGGTTTCGCTCCACGAATGGACACTTCGTACTCCAGCTCATCTTTGTGAAGTAAATTAAAGGCAAATGGCCTTTCCGCCATGGTAATGGAAGAAAATGGAAAAGATTTCACTGTAGACAAACGGTAATAGTAGAAAGTAGTTTATGGTAAGTAAACCACCGTAATTTTGAACTCGACCACACGTTACAGTAGTTGTAGCTTAGATAAAGTCAAGGCAAAGTTAGAAAGGAATTGATGAATTCGACCAATTTTTTTTTGAGTAATTTGACCAGAAAAATAACAAATTTGACAAGGAATTTAGTTACGAATACTACAACGTCCCTGTTCGGGCGCCATATTGTAACCTGATTTCTCCCTGATTCTACCTATTAAGGAATAATGCAGTTGTTAAATAAAATTACTTTGTTCCACTTAATTCCGGAGACTTTTATTTAATTTAAATGAATCTATACAATTTCAAAGCCATGTAAGTTCCTGGTATCACTAATATAGGATATACGTCCCGAGAGGACGTTACCGTAATGGTGGAGACTTTTATTTGATTTTAATGAAGTTATACAATTTCAAAGTCAAGGACGTTCCTAGCGTACGTTCCTGGTATATCTAGTACATGGTACACGTCCCGAGAAGACGTTACCGTAATGGTGGAGACTTTTATTTAATTTTAATGAAGTTATACAATTTCATAGTCAGGTACGTTCCTAGGGTACGTTCCTGGTATATCTAGTATAGGGTTCACGTCCCGAGAGGACGTTACCGTAATGATACAGTTGCGGGACGGTGGTGTCGTTTGGTCGAGTTCAACGGGTTAGTTTAATATATGTTTTAAGTTAAAGTGACGAGTAAGTCCAAGATTATTGCTGATTCTCGAAGTAGTAAACAAGTGGAATCCGTACCTGTTCACTCCGCCTACCCTTGGAGTGTAAGAAATAGCTCCCGGGCAGCCTCAGTACTCGGGTCAAACCTCCAGCATCAAGCGTACTGCCAGGCATGTACTGACAGGCATGTACTGACAGGCAGAGCTGGCATCAATTGTATATACAGCGGGAAGTATCCTGAAGTTATACCGGTGCAGCGTCACGGTTTTACCACCACAACGTCACTAAATATCAGGTAAAACGGCCGTAGCCATATATGCTGGACAGGCAGCGTCCTGTGGTTTTACTCACTATCCTACAGCAGAATTAATTCTTTTGTGAGTAGAAACCAAACACGTATTTACAAACTTGCTTTTATATTATAGAATGTGTAAAGCAAATCTAGTTTTTTAACGAGTCACCTTTCATCAAAATTTCGCTGCCCAATACACTTGCACTTGTTTAAAATGTTAGCAAGGTTGAAGTCTAACATTAACAGGTGCCTCCATCGTAGACCGCATCGTCGCTTAACATCAGGCGAGATGGCGGCCAAGCGCAAGCCTATCTACTATTTTAAAAAAAAGTCTTAACAAATTCAAAGCGAATCAATCAAAAATGCAGAGATAATCCATTATCAACTTCTGTTTTTGCCTCACTGCTTTTCTGTTCGATCTTGCCAAGTATTAAATTAGATTACTTATTTGTTTTCAGCACGATGAATGGATCACAGGTTGCCCCGAAGGTCTCAAGTGGATTCCAATGTATAAGAAATAGTACATTATAATTAACATACCTACAATGTAAAAATTAATAAAATAAATAATAACATTAAGATAAGATAAATTTATTCACTAAAAAGAGGAAACTTACAAAGAATTAAAAACTAGTTAGTAAAACAAAACTCTTGAAAGTAGACTAAGATTCTTTGTAAGACACGTGTGTATTTGGTCAGTGAGCTCCAAACTAAGCACGCGGCTTGTGTCTTGGAGCTCGAGTGCGAAATTACCTGAGAGGTTTTCTAGCGTCTATAGCTTCCGTAACAGAAGATGGTTTAGTTAATATTTAAATAAGTGCACCAAACAAGGAGTAAACAAAGAAGCTAACGTTATACAAAGAATATCACAAATAAACAAGATTGGCAAAGTAAATATACATCCTTGAGCAAAAAGAAACAGTGTGTAAGTATAATATGTGTCTGTGTGTGTGTGAGTGTAAAGGTAGTGTCTCCGTAGTATGCCAGACCTGAGATAAACCTGGGCTTCCGGGCTGAGGAATACCGTGTGCGAGTTATCTATACCTACTTATAATGGATGCTAAAAGGTAGAGTGTGTACGTAGGATCCTGCATCTGTAAATAACCATCACTCGCTGTATATACTGTGAATGAGAACTTCTGTTTCATCCCGAGACAATTTTAGCAGCCAATCTTTAATTTTCTTCTTAAAAGTAAATTTACCAAGATCAGGGGTTAGGCGAGCTCTTTTACAGATGCTGTTGTATACGCATGGAAGAGAGTAAGCAGGACACCGCTTAGCCATCAGTGAAGTAGCTAATTACTACTACATTACTAATTATTTATGTAGTATTTATTTCTTAGAGATTAAGTTCTGAAAGATTTCACATATATTATCAATGGCATCTTTCAATTATATAAATTTTGTAGTATGTTTATGTATTTTGCATTCAGAACCTTGCTAGAATCTACCTAAATCTTTATCACTCTGAAGTCACAGCAGACTGACAGACCAGCAGGCGGCAGATAGCTGTACTACTCGGTAGAGAGTAGTAGTATATTCCTTGCTGTACTATTTCATGGGGGTGATGTGTGATGCTGAGATTGTGTAGCTTTAAGCAGCACCTGGAAGTAAAAAAAAAAATAAGTAACTAACATGAGGTTTTTATTAAGTGCTCTACTCGTCTCTGCTACATGACTACATGTGTCTATTCGTCTCCGCTACAGACGTCTGCTCATCTCCGCTTCCCTCATCCGGCGGCAATATCTTAACTAAGATAATTTTATCAGTGTACCGGTGCCAGCACAATTTTTATTTATTTATCATTTCTGCAATAAAGGCTGGAGCGGACCAACTCCAGTTGCAGTCCGGTCTGGTGCAGACGCAGCTTGTGAGGCGTATGAAGTCCGTTTGTAGTCCGTTTGCGTCCAGCGGACTGCATACAGCGTGGCGTATTTCCGTCTTTCAAGCAACTTGTTCCAATAGTAAATTATGAGATCGTACTAATTTTTTAATTTTGGACATAACATTTTCGAAAGGAAATGCTGAAAAAGAATCTAACTTTCTAAAGTTACGCACATCCCCTGCCAAATGTAGAAGATTGTGTATGTTATACACGAGAAACTCGTTGCAGTAGAACTTTGGCACATTTTGCACAAAACAATGAAGCAAATCGATAGCATATAGTCGCCATTCCTGGTTTTGACCGATGTCACTGCATAATATATAAATTGCGCATTGTAATATCAAAAAGTGTTTATACAAACCATCTGGCACCACTTTAGCTAAAACTACTGGCCCTAAATACAAAATAAATGCTCTTAATTCGGTGGCTTTCCAAAATTTTAATAACTTCAATTGTCTGGGCCGTCTGGAAAACTCGACAGGATAATTATCACGGCCAATTTTTGACAGTCGTCTTGATATGTTTTCTATTTTATTAGTTTTGTGCTTTTTCGAAGCGCTTATCCCTGTTTTTTGTCGACTCCGACAAAACAGTCGTCATTTCGGCATTTAGTTCTGGGGCCATTAATAACTTGAAATTTTGTATATTGGATATTTTCTATAAATTTTTGTAATGCCTCCTTGCTAAGTCCCTCCGCTACGATTTGAGAAACCTCTTCTCTTATCATAGGCGCAAAGATTTCGGTTTTTGTTTTAGATACCCCTAAGTTACCAGAATAAAAGAAGGTGAATTATGTGAGAGTTTTATTTTGTCCCCCACAACCATCACAGAAGAGCCTCAAAACTTTGATTCTTGGGTTAATGAGCAAAGTTTTCGTCAAATAGGAATACAATGCTGATCCTATTTCAACAGAGCCTTTACTAGCTTGATTTTCTGTCCATCTAGGGTCCACCCATACATCCATACAGGCTTTGCCTAGTTTGGGGCCCACTGCAGACTTCTTTTTGTGTTTTCTATATTGTATGTCTTTTAGGAATTGTATGTGCTGTTCTTTCGGAAATACATCATTTATGATTATGATGTGTAGAATTGTGGAGATTGAGATTTCATGCCTACTATGCAGAAGGTGTAATAAGAAATTTGCCTTGAGTAATATGCATTTTGAATTGGACTCTTGGGCAAGGGGTGAATTTGTTGTAAATCGAAGTAAAATGAAATGGACTCATCATAAGTTGCTTTTGTCAATTTATAGAATGCATTGGCTCTCAAACTGTGAATTATTTTTTCGGTCATAATTTCTATACGTTTTTGGGGATCTTGCACAGCTTGAATTCTGTTTTTTAGTAATATGCAAAGGCCACAGGCATCTAACGCAGGGGAGTTGAAGCCAATGTTAAAGTTGTTCAAGAATACTTTGCGGAAATACCTGTGCCTCACTTTTAATTCAGTATTCACTTCGTTGTTATACATTTTACGAAGTTTAGTTATATTCAAATCGCACGACAGGTAATCTCTTTAGATTTATCCATACCGTAATGACTTTCAAGAGCAGGCAGTTTTTTAATGAAAACTATTATTACACTTTCTTTTTTGACTGCGAATTTGTTTTGCTTTCTGTCGCTTAGTTTTGAAAAAAAAAGTGACGTTTTGAAGGAATTGTTGAGTTTAGAAGTTGATTTTCTATGTTTTAAATAGCTTTTTGTTGAGATTTTAACGCATGAAACGATTTGTCTCAGGGTTGCCTACACAAATCAATCAAATAAATAAAATCATTAAAAAGTGGAAAAGTGACGTTTTGTTCGCCTACTCCTCAAGGAGTAGTCATTTTCGAATATCATTTCACTTTGTGGTCATAACATGACGAACCCATAAAAAACCAGAATGGTGGGTAACCAATAAATCAACTAATTACTCAATTTGTTACATTTTAGTTCAAGGGATCATAAATAATATAAATGTAATAACGGTTAGACCTTAGACGGTTAGACCTTCAACGGTCTATGGGCAGTCTAACTGTATTTGTAGTTTTAGTTTTAGCTTGTATTTTGTTTAAAAAATAACCAAACATGAAAGACTTAAATTAATTAGGTATGCTTTTTGTCAGGATAAAATACCGTCCCCGTCAAATTTAGATCGAATTGTTTCACAAATGTGTGTAGCGGTTCCAGCCCCTGCGCCCTAGTTCATTTGTAATTTTAATAATAATACGGCCTTCTCCCAACGATCTTTTGGATCAGATTTTTTTACATCCCTAACATTATAAATTTTTAAATCTATATAAGTGTCACCGCTTAAGTGGGCTGCTGTGCGGCGTACAACACCGTCAGCGACGCGTCGAGTCAGCGAAGACGGCAAACTGGATTTCAGTGCGCGTGCACGACGCTTTGTCTGTACCTCAGGCTCGTCGTCGCTGTCGGTCACTTGTGCCCACTTAGCCACGGGTTCGATTTCTTTTGCGGCGCCGCTGCGTGCGCCTTTTTTCTTAGGCGCTTTTGTTTTCTTTTCACTGAAATTAGTTAAAAATATTGCAATGTAGAAACAATTTGAAAAAAGCGAACAAACGCAGTGACCTACCTTGAAACTTTAGCTAACAAACTAAACCTAAATATCAAATAAATATAATTAATTAACTGCGGAACCACAACAGGATTCGCTAGAGAGGTGGAGCGTCGATGCGAAACGCCCCCTGGTCAAACGTAGATTTCACAACTACTCTAAGTTTATCTGTAATGTGCAGCCAGTTTTGCAACTAGTAAAAAAAACGAACCCTCAACGATCCATAACCTCTGCATGTCATATTTTTGAGATGTATTTAATTTTTTAAAATATTATATTTATTGTTACGTATTACGTACCTACGTATTAGGTACAGAAGCTGAAAAAGTACACGAACACTTATTTAGATTTAAAATCAATAATTAAAATGGTTAATGTAGGTAATCAGTCATCATTTATTTTCACAGTAAAGATAAAGATAAAGATTATTTATTTGCACAAAACACGAGTAAATCATACACACATTTAAAAACGCATGCACAATAGGTGGGTTAAAATATTAGTCACTTTGTATAATGTTTTGCCTAGTTTGTAGGCGTACAAATCTAGAGAGATGGTATAAAATGGTATAAGATGGTGGTGGCTTGCTGGAAGCAATTGGAAAAATCAGGGAGGAAAAAAAAAAGGTAAATATTACGCACCTGGGTTGTAGACAAAGTGGATCCAGTATTTCATCAGTAAGAATTGTTATTGGAATTTTCTCAGAGATCTGTAATAAAGTAAAGTTAAGTTAATACAGAAATCCAATAAAGTAGGAAGGAAGATACAAATAACTAAAAGGAAAAAAAAATGCAGGTTATCTGTGTTTTGAATTGTAAGGTTGATGTGTGTTCTTGTTAGTTTGGGCGTCCTCGTACTTACGTCGACCTATCGAGACCTTGAGGGAGATTTAATAATAAGTCCATATTTGACTTTCGATTATACTTTATAATTTTGACTCCAATCTACACTGTACGAGGGGGTAGGGACGACTGAGCGCTGCGCACCGTGCTCTACTTAATATAGCTTAATCAGCATTCTGTGGCGCGCACCGCTACAGTATTCCCCCCTTTACAAAAAAATTACAAAAAAATCCAAAAAATATTGTCCTAATTAGTCCTAAGCATTACAAAAGAATTATTCTATAAATTGTCTTAATTACAGTTCTATTTTTTTTTTATTAACATTTATTAAAATTTTACCCACTATTCTAATTCATATCTTTCCTTATTTCTACCTGTTTCCTTAGTTGTTTACATTACAAGACGTTGAATGTTTACTCCGTATTGAAGGTGTTACATATCCAAGTCGTCTTATCAGTAAGGACTAATTCATATATTTATGTTTGTGGTATTATCTTCATAAGAACTCTGTTATTTGATATACATTTCTTACTCTAATTATTTTTACACAACATTAAACATTGACATATTAACATAAAAAAAATATTTTAGTTTTTCACTGTTTTGTGACCGAACCTGGCCCTTTTTTTTTACACAATGTTGCTCGGGTTTTGATGGTTTTGAATGGCTGTTCCCATCTGTCTGATCATCCACGTTCTACCACGGAAACAACAAATTTTGCAACACTTGAACATTATCATGATTATTAGTAAAACGACTATTGCTCCTGCCAAGTGTCCGTGGGGTTTTACAGTATCTTCGAGTGACGTGAAGTCCGCCTTATTTGCCCCGTTCTGTGTGATTATTACCTCCTCCTCTTTGTTATTTGTATTACCCATACTGACTTGATGTTCTTATTTGACACACTGTTCTATTCTAAATAATAAATTGTAATGATGTTGAAAAAACATAAGAATACCTTTTATGTGATTGTGCTCAACATTTTGCTGATTGCTCTACTTTGGGTCATGTTCGCTCGCATAATGCTCGTGCCTATCTTATCATACCTAACAGTCGAAATGCATATGCTGCAACCTTGTCAACATTGAAACCTAACTGGCGTCGTCACTATGCGCCCACTTCGCGTTTTTCGTATCGCTGCTGGCTCGTTATCGGTGACTCTGTGTACTGGCGTAGGGTTGTCATGATACTTTTTTCATTGTTACTTGACTTACCTATCGCTTCACTAAGTGTATAGGCTGGTTTCAAACGATCTACAGAAATGCGACTTTGCCTGTTTGGCATTCTGATTACAAATGACTTTTCGCTCCTGCTTATGACGCTGTATGGGCCGTCATAAGGAGGTTGCAACGACCTTTTCACTGTGTCGTTTCGTATGAAAACTTGCTCGCAATTCTTTAGATCAGGGTGGACGAATACTGACCTTGAGTCTGTGTATCTGCTTGGTTTTGGTTTTAAATTCCTGATTATTTCCCTTAATTAACGTACGAAATCGTGGTCATCGTCGCTTGACACCAGCGATTCGTCGAAAAACTCACCCGGTATCCGGATGTTTGTACCATATACCATTTCCGCTGCACTTACACCGGTATCCGTTCTTGGGACCATACGTAATCCATACATGACTGTGCTTAATTCTCGATAGCAATTAGTATTCTCGTTCATCCTGGCCATGAGTGATGCTTTTAAAGATCGATGCCATCTCTCCACCATGCCATTGTCCTGTGGATGAAAACTGGTAGTGCGTATCTTATCTATTCCTAAATATTTCATGAGTTGTTTGAAAAGATGACTTTCGAATTGGGTGCCTTGATCACTAGTTAGTCTAGTTGGGCATCCAAATCTTACTATCCATCCATCATATATTACCTTTGCCACTTTATCTGCGTGAATATGTGCTACTGGAATAGCTTCTGGCCAACCTGTTTTCCGGTCTATGACTGTGACAATGTACCTGAAACCTTCCGGGGTAATCGGAAGAGGGCCTGTAATGTCCACATGAATGTGAGAAAAACGGTCTTCCATTGGGAATGTACCTAGCTCTGCTTTGTTGTGCCGATGAACCTTGTTTCTCTGACATTTGATGCATGTTTTTGCCCACTGTCCCACTTGCTTGTTCATCTCGGGCCAAAAAGAATTATGAGTTACCAACTTACGTCTCGTGTTGATCCCTGGATGACTGACATCATGGATCATTTGAAATGCTGTCTTTCTAAATTCTAGGGGTAAATATGGTCTGGCTGTCTTCCCTGATACATTACATACAATTGATTCTCCACAGGTCGGTAAAAATATTTCCTTAAACTGCGAATCATCGTCACTTATGTTCATCTTTACTTTGTGCGACAGCTAATTCCTTGTAATCAATTAGACCCTGACATGCTATACTCTCTATTCTTCATAAACAATCTGCTACCACATTTTCTTCGCCACTAACGCGACGTATGTCCGTTGTGAATTTGCTAATGTATAACTATTGACGTGTCCTCCTAGGTAGTTCGTTTTCCGTATTTTTCTTTGAAAATGCATACGTTAGTGGTTTATGGTATGTAAAAATTATAATTTCTCTACCCTCAACCATGTTCCTAAAATGTTGTACTGACATATAAATAGCAAGTAGCTCCCTGTCATAGGTACTGTACTTCCTTTGTGTCTCAGTAAGCTTCCTAGAAAAATAACCTAACGGTTGCCACTCGGCGTCGACTAGCTGATGTAGCACGGACCCGACGCACGAGTCTGACGCGTCGGAAAAAATTGCAATTTTGCATTCGGGCAATGGATGTGCTAACATGACTGCGTCTTGCAATCGACGCTTACATTCCGCAAATGCCCAGTCAGCTTTCTCGGTCCACTGTACCTTGGACTTATCGCGTTTCTTTGAATTGTGAAGATATGCATTTAATTCTGCCTGATATTCAACTGCTTTAGGCATGTGCGATCTGTAAAAATTCACCATCCCTAAAAATCTGCGTAATTGCTCGACTGTTTCGGGTTTCGGAAATTTGTATATTGCTTCAGTTGTATACCCTTAGTCGTGACCTTGTAACCTAAAAATTCGACTTCGTCTTTTCCAAAATCACATTTACATAAATTGATAGTAATGCCGTACTCGTTAAATCGTTCAAAAACTTGCTTAAGATGCTCCCTATGCTGTTCCATATTATCGCTTGCTACTATGACATCATCTACGAATGAGAATAGGAATTCGAAACCTTGCAATACGGTGCAGTTCATGAACCTCTGAAATGTTTGCGCTGCATTTCGCAATCCGAACATCATACGCGTGAATTCAAAAAGTCCAAAAGGTGTAATTATTGCCGTTTTTTGAACGTCGTCGGGATGTTCCATGATACAATGATAAGCGCGATTGATATCAATTCTCGAAAATACCTTTTTGTTCGCTAGAATGTACGTAAAGTCTTGCAATCTCGGAATAGGGTATCTATCGGGTAAAGTGACCGCATTTAGTGCACGATAATCTCCACACGGTCTAATGTCACCTCCCTTTTTTGAAACAACGTGCAAAGGACTGGCCCAAGGGCTTTTAGATGGCCTACATATGCCTATCTCCTGCATAAGTTGAAATTCAGCCTTGACCTTTTTATAGCGATCGGGTGGTAATGGCCTTGCTCGCGCAAATACTGGTGCGCCTGACGTCTCAATGTGGTGATATACCGCGTGTGGTGGCGTTTCCTGGAACGAAACTGGTTTAGTGATTTGTGGATACTTACCCAGTAAACCCCAACCAAGTCATCAATGGCTGTGGGGACAGGGAAGGGAGCATCAGGCTGCGGCAACCGATGCGGACTAGCCACCGGAATCTGGTACCCAACTCCGTTTATGGCGTCCGGAGCCGAATACGTGGTACAATCCGTCAGCACGAGCACGGCGTTCACTGCTCCAGGAATGTATGCAAGATTGGAACGCGGGAACAGACGATAAGAACCCGTCTGCATACGGTGCCCCTCAGCTGCAGGGTTGTTAAGTTGGCCGTCCACGATATGGTTAGTTGTTCCATTGGTGTAGGCACTTGATAGGAACGAGAGCACGTAGGGAATAAGTGCCTTCGTACGCATCAAGTCATTGCTCACAGGAACAGCAATCCACGTCTCATCCATACTGTCCAACGAAAAGATGTTTCCCGCTCCCATATCGATTCCGGGGAATGGGGTGTTGAAGTTTAAGAATACATACTCTACGAACATGTCGTGAGGAACTGCGATGACAGACCCACCAACACGTCGACCAGCGAAATTCTCCAAACGAACACCCGGAGTCGGGACAAAGTTTCGTACCCATTTGTAAGTCACTGGGTCAGCAGGTACCCCCTGTGGACCCCAGTCGCTAGTAACATGTTCAAGCACCTGACCAGTGGAGCAACGTCCCTATAGGAACCATTGCCTTTCTGCATGTGCTTGACCAAGGTAATAACGCTGGCCGAGTCCTTCATGGTTGATCCCTTGACCAAAGCTCCTAGTGCACCTGTAGCATTCGGGTCGGTGATGCGTTCAGTGACATGGTTGTACAAGGAACTGTACGGTACAACTTCATCTTCGTTCACCCATGAATTAACCCCCACGCTATACACCGGAACTGTGTCGCTATATGTTTGCCAGTTAACATTGCCGATTCCGACCGCTCGAACAGATCGAGCCGCTGGCTCCGCGGCTGGTGCGACCTGTGGCGCTGGCAGGTTGGCAGCCCGTGCATCTGGGTTGGGCACTGCTTCAACAGCCTGGTTAAGGGCACGGGCTGCCAATATCCGCCTCTGGTATCGATCGTTCGCTGCCTGTTTTTTTGTCAGGAAACCCACCCCACGGTGGAATGTCAACTTTCCTGCCGCGAATAATCGGCGTGTCGGCACCTGCTGTGCCGCCAACTCTTCGTCCGTAGGAATGTCTCCCTCCAGCTGTCCCGGGGCCAGATTGGCGCGAGCCGGCCCATCGCCAGCATAAAGCTGCAATGACGCCAAGGCACAAACAGACCCCTGCGCCCAGGAGGTACACGATCCACCCCGACACCCCGTGGCTGAGTACACGTCTTGCCCTCGTGGAGCACCGCTTAGCCCAGTGCTCTTGGAACCTACTTGTGGCAAAGGGTTGGCCAGCCACGAGGCCACTCCCAACAAGAGCTTGTCTCGGCTCGTACTCATCGCAGACGTCATCTTCTCCGATTGAAAAGAGCTCTAGCCTCACTTCCTCGACCCCAACAGGGCAAAACTTTGAATTGGAGGAGAAATATGGCGTGCTCATGTGTGTTAGTCCGGGAGGCGGATCGACGACAGGGCAAAACTTTGAACCGTCGAAACGCTTTTTGACGATGTCGTTCAGGTTTTGTATACAGGCCACAGGGCAAGACTTAAAATGGTCCTGTATCCACCGCTGAGACGACAGCTGCACATTCCAGTTTTCCAAGTATAAATATAGCTGCACAATGAAAGTGAATAAGTAGATTACTCGGAAAACCAGCATATACCTGTCTCTTTTAAGGCCGGAGCGCGTGTGTCCCACTCTCGTAGGGACCAACGAGAACTGCGGTTAGCTTATCAAGCTTCCTCTCAGTTCCCAGTTCCCAGTCAGTCCTCAGTTTGGATTCCCGCTCTGTATACTTGATATTGGTGATTCTTCGTATCTACAAACAATTCCACACGCCTGTAAACTTGTCACTTTATCGATTATTTTCTTATTAGCTACATCTACAAGTAACTTGTGAGTCTCTAAAAAGTCCGCTCCGATTATGGCTTGTTTGACGTCGCGCAATATAAATGTCCACACATATGGTCTTCGTAGACCTAAATTTAGTTTTAACGTAACCGTACCATAAGTTTTTATTTCTGTATTATTAGCCGCGAATAATTTATACGGACACTCGCGTTTTTGCACTTTCCTCGTTTTTACCGGCAAAACTGAAACATTTGCTCCGGTGTCTATCAGAAATTGTATTCTGTTTTCCTTATCGTACACACACAGGCGATGATTGAGACCCGGTATGAAATCCACCTGCGGAGATTTCACCGCGTCTAGTTTTCCGTCAGCGCTGGTGCTCTCTCACCTCGCGCTGGAGAAGCTGACCTCCACGCACATGGCTTCTCGCAGGTATACGCTCGGCTCCTGTACTTGTAATGATGTCGGCACAGCCAATTTGGGTCATCTGGCGTGATCCTGGATCGTGACTGTGACCTCTCTCCGCTCCTGCTGCGACCGCGTCCACGTCCTTGACCTCTGTACTCATTGCGTCTGAATGGGTGCTGCTGCTGCTTAACTTCCTCTCTTAGGGCTGCCACTTCCATGTGTAGCATTTTCATTTCGGCTACCAACTCGCTCTGAACATTGTTAACGCCGCTAGTGCTGGCGTGAATTTCGGCGATTTCTCCTACCTTCATGTTCTCCGTGATCTTATCTGCCATTTTTGCTAAATTATCCACCTCCTGATCCTGACTGACTGTCAAAACTGCTCTGACTGCTGATGGTAGACGTCCCATCCACAGGCTTTTAAGTGTCTGGTCGCTTATTTGTGCATTTCTACCAAGTTCTCTCATGCATCTCAAAAGCTGCGATGGTTTCTGACTTCCTAATTCCATGTCTCCTACAAATTTTTGAAATTGTCGTTCGGCGCTTTCTTCATAGACTGTTAGTAGTCTGTCCTTGATGGCCTGGTATTTATTTGTTTCAGGTGGCGTAAAAAGTATATCACTAACCTGCTGCAATGCATCTTTCCCTAGCTTTGCCACGACGATGTTGTACTTCACTTCGTCTCCTTGTTTTTGAGCTGCTAATATGCTCTCTGCCTGCGCGAACCATAACCGTGGCATTTCTATCCAGAACTCTGGAATTCTTGATGTGACAGTGATAGCCGCTATCTGCGAACCATCACTTGCCTTTGGTGTTGTATTTATCGGGGCTGGATTCATTTTTTTCGGGTTGTCCCTTCTTTATGTGCACTTTTTCTTATATTTCACTATAGCTAACCTCCCAAGGTCCTATTTTTGGGAGTGAGCCGTCCCTGCTCGCGTTCCAACTAATATCTTGAATATTCCGCACTTGGGGTCACCACTGTAAGGTTGATGTGTGTTCCTGTTAGTTTGGGCGTCCTCGTACTTACGTCGACCTATCGAGACCTTGAGGGAGATTTAATAATAAGTCCATATTTCACTTTCGATTATACTTTATAATTTTGACTCCAATCTACACTGTACGAGGGGGTAGGGACGACTGAGCGCTGCGCACCGTGCTCTACTTAATATAGCTTAATCAGCATTCTGTGGCGCGCACCGCTACAGAATTAATTTGGATTAAATTAGCAACAATAAAATAGATCAATTTAAGGTGTAATAACTATAGAACAGGGAAGGTTAAATATGAATCATAATTACCTCTGTAGCGATAGGGGTTATTACATTTGTTGATGTTGTATTCACAGTATTGTTCTTCCGCTCAACAATCTCGAGCAAGTGTCTTAAGGAATGTAGGAAAAGAGTTGTGTCATGGGATGGTGGCAGGTTGAGGATTCGTTGAGTAAGGGGATAAGGATCAACGGGTTCAAGTAAACTGCTAGAGGAAGGGTTTGTTTGGGAATTAAAGTTTTGAAGAGGTGGAATGTGGTTGACGGGTTGAGTGACGGGAACAGGTTGAATGGTAAGATAGGGGTCTGGGTTTTGAAGGGGTAGATTTTGGTTAGGAAGAACATTGTTAGGAGCGGAATGAATAGTTGTTGTGGAGACTGAAATAGTGGGAGGTATATATTTTTCAGGATCCAACTGGAATTGAAACAAGAAACAACACAACAAGGAACAAGGAACAGGCGAGTTGGTGGTCAAACGCGGACTTATCAGAGTTAAAAAAAAAAAAAAAAAAAAAAACACTCCGGTTATCATCAAAATCTATTGTTCGTTTCAACTTTGTTTATTTTATTTATATCAACAAAGTGTTACAGTAATTCTTGTTTTACACTGATTTTGTAGAACATCAAACACTTACTTACCTCATAGTTCTTTCCTCGGCGGATGTTTTTTCTCTTATATACGTCGATCCTTTTTCTAAAATTATTTAAGGAAAGCGGGAAGGAAAACTGCTGGAGGTAGATGGGATGTAGTTCTTTAGTGAGTTTTTGTTTGGAAAAGTTGTCGTGGTAGTTCGGATCATTGGAGTCATATAAACAAGGATAAGGGCTGATGAAGTTATAAAAAGGTATATTAATTGTATTCATGGTCTTGAGACATTAAGGGAAGGAACGAAAAAGAAAAATACAGTAGAATTCATATATAACGACTTCGCTTATAACGACTAACCTGTTTTAGCGACGATATTGTTTACTAAAATTAGGTTTCATAATAAATGTACTCAAGAAATAATCCTGCCGTTTTGTGCGTCATCCGGTTAGTACGACATAGTATTGCCGGTCCCTTGAAGGTCGTTCTATCCAGATTCTACTGTACCTATAAAATAATTACAAAATTCAAAATTTTAAACTGAACAAAAGTCGGTCGAGTAAGTGACGGCGGGATAAGTTTGTTTAAACTAGACATGAGAACAATGGAAAGAGGATGCACTAGTGTTGAGGTTAAGTAAAATCGAGAAAGAAAAAAAAGGGGGAGTTGGAGGTGGAATCAAAAAGATTGTGAATCTATACCTGAAGTCTAAAAAAAAAAAAACTGATTGTTGAGGGAAACGGCAGATAAAAGTAATAATGCACTATTTTGAATTCAAATAAACTATAATACTTTAATGCTAGTTAAGGTTACCTACTATTTATTTATTTGTCTAGTCTTCCATCTTGTTTTACGGTAAATTGACATAAAAATTAAAGAATGTCAGAAAATCGTTTTAGACTAAACATAGTTGATGTTGAACTAGTAATGTAATAATAGTAACTATTAAGTGTAAAATTACAATTAGATGTGATAAGGTTCACATCTCCACTACGATTAAAGGTTTTGTTGTATTGTCTTTTTGCGTAATTTATTTAAGTTATATTAAAAAAAAAAACTGTTCTTAAATTTATTATTAGGTATCGAAACTGACGTGGATTTCACTAATTTTATTTTTAGATTAACTTAGTTTGGGTTTTAGTAATTCTATAGTTAAAGTAACCGGTTTAATCGTGCGAGAATAGTTCCCGTGTAATATAGATAGAATAGTTTTGCTAAAACGTCAATCCGTTGGAATAATATGTTGATTGTAATATGTATGTTTGTGATCCTAGATATGTATGTATGTTTATTTACACAACTATGTCTTGTTTCGTTAGGTTGAGGTTCCTCATGAAAAGTTGTAGACACATAACAATTTTCTATACAGGGTGAACAAGATTTTTATTTAGAAAAGGTAGACGAAAGACGATGGTCAACTATTTTATATACAGTGTGAACTACCTATAATAAACTAAATTGGGATTAAGTTGGTATAAGATAAAGGGGGTTGATTATCTCAGCGGAGTTAGTCTAATGCAATTAAGTAGTTACCGTGTAATTAATTTTGATACATTTTGGGGAAAAAAAACTTTAAATAAAACCTATGTATGTATGTTCACTATGTGCTCCGGAACGGCTGGGCCGATATTGATGTGGTTTTCACTGGCGGATATCTGACGGTATAAGACGTGAAATGGGCTGTTGTTTAACATAATCATCATTATCATCATATTTTTATCACCCCACGGTTGGAACAGTAAGGCGAAGCTAGTCTTCTCTAAATGGGTTTCAGATTATTATAGATTGGGGGGCGACAAAATAATAAAAATAAATTATAATAATAAGTAATTGTATATTAGTATCGCTTTTAATTAAAAAGAAGAGGAAGTTCCTGAAATTATTTTAAAAAGAAGTGAACATAAAGAAAACATTGATCCTTATTTAATCAGTGTGAGTAGCATAAATTATAGATCATCCAATTAACTAGCTTAAGCCTGCGGCTTCACCCGCATTTGTCTTTTAAAGGATTACAATTTGACTTCTTTTGTACGGGACATTCCACCCCTTTCGACATCTGTATATACATCTCCCAATAACCATATGCCTATCACCATCTTCCTATCACCATCTCCTCATCACCATGTTGATGTGATGCTGTGAATCATGGAAATCTGTTAATAGTCTGTTATTTTTTTCAAGTTTTGATAAAATTACTCAAAAAAACTCTAGAAGCTTCACCTACTGGGTCACTGGCGCAATGTGTTTATAATATCATCTTTTTTTTCCTAGTAAACTATCTATAAGTATAGATATATATATAATATCCATTTTATATACTCTGTGGGCTGAAAATTACTGTTTGGTCTATGTTTTTTATCTGTTTATATGATTATAGGTTTAGAGGTTTCAAAGAAACCGTAATGTCTATTTTTTTTACTCCTAATAACTTACGGCCTCGCTAACATGGCCATAATACTAATTGTTAATATTATTCATTTTATTGTATTTCCCAGTGGCTATGTCCATTGTAGGATAAAATAGGTTTAGAGGTTGTTAAAAAATCTTTGTAATGTTTAATTTTCGCTGGTGAACCGCTTGGCGCAGTGTTAATAATATATGTCGACGCATGACGCGATCATCGTAATTTTAAAATTAATTATAACTCCTAATTATGTGTTAACTAGTATAAGATTTGATTTCTATAATTAACTTGTTTATTTCAATGTAAAATAGCATCAGTGAAAAAATTAAGGTACGATTAGTTGTTGTTTTAACAGCAAACAGTAATTATCTCTTTCTTTCTAAATTCCAGTTTAGTAATGAGTTATCGGTTACTAAATTCATTACTCGATTTATAAGCGACACACTTAATGTTTAAAACTATTTTGTTTGAAGATTCATTTTGAAGTCAAGTTATTTAAATTACGAAGTTGCGGGTTAGAACCGTGTGCGCTTGGCCCTTTGTGTCGATGTTAATAATGACGTATCAGTAAGAATATAGTTTAAAAACAGGTGTCAAAATTTATAACACGAATTAACCAATAACTATTATTTCTGTAAAAGAAGTTAAATGCTTATTTACTATCCACACATTTCCGGGAAATCGTCCCTGCCGTGTTCCGTCAGGGACGGGGAAAAAATCGGTTACGTACAAATTGTATGAACTGGTTCACACAGCTCCGTGTCAGGCGTCAGTGTCCCGGAGCACGCTCGGTCGCACGGACGCTCTGACAGTGCTATCCGATTTTTGTTAAAGTTAATGATTTATCTGCAAGTGCAACATGAATACAGAGGGGTTGATAGAACTTGTACGGCAGAATGCTATACTTTACGATCTTCGTAATCCACATTATTTGAATTCTAAGAAGAAAAATATCAGAACAGATACCGATTTCCCTGATATGTGTGAACACGGGTGACGGGTGGCACGTCCCTGACGGGAACACTGAAACGATCTACTCGGAACACGGATAGCCCTGACCCGGAAATGTGTGGATAGCGCTTTAGTGTTCTCACTTCACGGCGATGCCGCCATGTTATTTAAACGATTTCGGGTCGCTACAAGGGCTCATTGTCCGGTCCATCTGTAGAGGCCAAAAGGCCAACATTACAAGTCAATATCAAAACAAAAAAAAACTACAAGGGCTCATTCTGTTGCTGATTTATGGGAAGAAAAGTTGTGAGTACTGTTTAATCTTTAGTTAAATGTAAAGTTATCTATTGCTAAATTCATGTCTTGATTTGTGAACGATAAACATTAGGATTAAAATCATTAGTTAATGATTACATTAAAAGACGGTTGATTTGATATTCGAATTGAAAAACGGAAAACATGGCGTTTTGTTTAGATTGTTTAAATGTTTAGCTTAAGTAAAATTTATGAAGTGTTGATATGAGCTGAGTTCTGTAAATAGTTAAGATTATTTAACAACTTATAAACTACTGTAAAGTAGGCTATTTGTAGATCTCTAATTAATAGTGTTATGACTTCGCAATGACACGACGCCATCTTGGTGATAAAAAGGCGAGCGGTTGTGAAGCCGCTCTCTTTCGGTTAGTGGAGTTCATCAAGCACAGAAGAAAGTGCAGAAAGGAGGGGTCTTGCTTGAAGCATTATCCGGTGCACTTAGTGTGCTGTTACTATTTTGTTAACTACTATTTATATCTAGCCGATAGGTGTTATGAAAAGTGTTATTCTGTAATAATTGTGATAAAGAGATGGCGCTGTAGTTTCTTGCCCTTCTTCTATAAGCGTCTAGGGTTTTACGAACGTGGCGGTAAATTTGCATTAGCATAGAGCACCTTCTTAGGGTCTATGCAAAAATAAAAAAAGACCACAAATTCATTATTGTGTTTCTTTCCTTGGAGACCTTCCCCGTGAATAATAGTCGGTTTGGTACAGCCTAAAAACTAGAAAATCGCTTAGAAGAGATTAGTTCTGCCAGTTAAGGTTTAATCTGCAATGGTAGAACCCAGCCATGGAAATAGTATTATCAGCACTGATGACGTCATAACTTCTTAAAAAAAACATCCTGGTACCGGGTGTTCCCCCGACATATATATATTTGTATCTCCTATTGGACGCAAAATTGCTTATTTTTGCTCCCGAGTAAACTGTGGCAATGTTAACAATGTCAATTTTAATTGTTAACTAGCTGACCCGGCAGACTTCGTACTGCTTCAATCGATAAATAAAAGACATAAACTTCGCTGTCACTGCCAGAAGATCAAAGGGTATTGTAATCCATCATAGCTCCTGTTTGTTTCAGATACACGTTTTAAATCACTATTCCGACGATGAAGCACAATATCTCTAGATTGTAAATTTTCTCCCACAATGACAACAGCCACTTCATTGTCACTCACTAAATAACGCAATTCTGACAGCAATACGACTATTTTCTTGATCTGTCTCTCTCTGGTCATCAGTGCGGTTAGCACGTGAGGTAGTTCTTCGCACATTTGATTGACTGCGACGACCTAAGTCAGGTCGTCTTCTCCTCGGCATCGTAACGTAATTAATCAAAGTGAGAAAATTTCTCGCTCACTTAACAGTAAAGTGTCACTATCACAAAATATCAACAAAAAAAGAGCACACTACTTGGAATTTCACTATCACAAAGGATCACAAAAGTAAAGAAAGTTCTCGTGCACGTAGCGGTAATCGTCACTCACAAAGATAGAAGGATGACTCATAGAATATCGTAACACAATATCGTCAATCGTAATACTTTTATCCGTGTTCTGATTTTTTTATTTATTTTTTTGGAGTTTACCTTTAAGCCATAAATCTCCGTGTTCTGAAGTGCGACAGAATGATTGACATATTAGTTGGTTGTCAAATCTAATGTCAAATATTATGGTTGTGTTCAGAAACTTAATTTGTGACAAAACTTAAGATTTATCAAGCTTAAAAAAATAATCTGATACAGTTACAACTAAAGTTAGCTAAAATTAAGTTTCGCGAAGCCGACCAAATTAATTGGAAATCAGTACTACTAATAGTTTATTAAATTTTTTGTCGCGAAATTTTTTTTATTTTCGGAACTTGACATTAGATCCTCCAAAGCGCACGCGAAGACTATTTTCATAGATATGATTGATTTTGAACTTTATGCAGCGGTAATAAATTGCAAATTGACTCTTTGACGTTAGGAACACACCTAAATTGCTTAGACAACAGTGAGTGATTATAATTTAATATGAACTTTATTGAACAGCAATAAAGTGAAAATTGACTCTAGAAAACGTTTGTATGGGAAATAGAAAAGGGCTGTTTTGAGGGTTTGCCCGGAAATTATTCGATTTTTTCTCGCCTTTTAAACCTTCCCTAGACCTCCACGAACATTTCAAGACTAAGATAAGATAAATCCGTTCAGCTGTTCTCGAGTTTTAGTGAGACTAACGAACAGCAATTCATTTTTATATATATAGACTAGTGTTTTGCGTGGGTGCGCGGGCCGCAAGCGGCCCGCGGGGACGTCGTAGAGTTTGTGTTCGACTTGAAAAAACTTTAAGAAAACGGTGAATGTGTGTTTAAAATGGGTAAGAAGAGGTACCTAATACATTAGAAAATGTGCTGATGATGATGATGATTTTTGATTTCCATGGCCGAAAATGAAGATCGAAGTGGAATAGGTACAAATCTCCTAATGGTGGTGGAAATCAGCTGGTCCTCGATTAGTCAAAGTTTTGTAATAAGGTTAAGTTTTAATCCCTTAGTAACGTAACAACCTCGGCCTTTTTGGTTCTGATTTAAACCTGGACGAATGGACTTTTTTGTAATGAGGCGGTAAGAGCTTTTCCCGCTCATATTAAATTTAAAAAAAGTTTTGATTTGTTGCAAGATGAATTTTACAGCAAAAATTATAAATATTTAGTAAGTATTTTCCGCAATAACTACTTATAATTTCTTTGATTTGATTATGTCCCCTCTAATATTTTGTGTGTGTGTGTGTGTATTTAATTAGGTACCTACTTACATGTATTAACATTCATTTCCTGATCTATTTGTTTTATGTTTTAACTCAACATCTACTTGTCTAATCAGTGGTCTAATATCGGCATTGTTTTACAATACAATTATACTAAAAACACTGTGTTTGCAGCTACAACGACGGTGGTGCCGGTAACGGCCGAGGCGGAAGCCACGGAGGCCACGGAGCCCACGGCGTCCGCGACGGAGGCCACCGAGGCCACGGCGGCCGCGGCAGAGGCCACCGAGACCACGGCGGCCGCGGCGGAGTGTGTTTGCAGCTACAACGACGGTGGTGCCGGTAACGGCCGAGGCGGAGGCCACGGAGGCCACGGAGCCCACGGCGTCCGCGGCGGAGGCCACCGAGGCCGCGCCAGAGGCCACCGAGACCACGGCGGCCGCGGCGGAGGCCACCGAGGCCACGGCGGCCGCGGCGGAGACCACCGAGGCCACGGAGGCCGCGGCGGAGTGTGTTTGCAGCTACAACGACGGTGGTGCCGGTAACGGCCGAGGCGGAGGCCACGGAGCCCACGGCGTCCGCGGCGGAGGCCACCGAGGCCACGGCGGCCGCGGCAGAGGCCACCGAGACCACGGCGGCCGCGGCGGAGTGTGTTTGCAGCTACAACGACGGTGGTGCCGGTAACGGCCGAGGCGGAGGCCACGGAGCCCACGGCGTCCGCGGCGGAGGCCACCGAGGCCACGGCGGCCGCGCCAGAGGCCACCGAGACCACGGCGGCCGCGGCGGAGGCCACCGAGGCCACGGCGGCCGCGGCGGAGACCACGGAGGCCGCGGCGGAGTGTGTTTGCAGCTACAACGACGGTGGTGCCGGTAACGGCCGAGGCGGAGGCCACGGAGGCCACGGAGCCCACGGCGTCCGCGGCGGAGGCCACCGAGGCCACGACGGCCGCGGCGGAGTGTTTGCAGCTACAACGACGGTGGTGCCGGTAACGGCCGAGGCGGAGGCCACGGAGCCCACGGCGTCCGCGGCGGAGGCCACCGAGGCCACGGCGGCCGCGGCAGAGGCCACCGAGACCACGGCGGCCGCGGCGGAGACCACCGAGGCCACGGAGGCCGCGGCGGAGTGTGTTTGCAGCTACAACGACGGTGGTCCCGGTAACGGCCGAGGCGGAGGCCACCGAGGCCACGGAGCCCACGGCGTCCGCGGCGGAGGCCACCGAGGCCACGGCGGCCGCGGCAGAGGTCACCGAGACCACGGCGGCCGCGGCGGAGGCCACCGAGGCCACGGCGGCCGCGGCGGAGACCACCGAGGCCACGGAGGCCGCGGCGGAGATGTGGTGGTGGGCACCACAAAGCAAGATGGCGCCGTTGTGGTGGTGGACGTAGGCACCACCACCCAAAATGACGACCCGACGGCGCCAATGGAGGTGGTGCCTACAGAAGAGCCGTCGGGGCCTACGCCCAACCAATCATAGAGTAAAATAAAAAAATTTAAATTAATAATTGCTTGTTTTTTATTTTTGATAGGTATAACTCTACCTATGCACAATTATTTTTTTTTAAGGTATTTAGGTCACTAGCTATTATAGCATCTTCTTTATAATATGTAGGTAGATATCAGATCGTCAAATTGAGTTATGTTTTTTGTAATAAAACTTTCTGCAAACAAATTATTGATTCAAAAGTACACATCTAGTGTAGTAGATAGGTGTTTTACATAGCTTGTTACTGAATTTTTATCATGATGAAAACTCGGTATGAGGTTATTAAAATACTGAACGACATAATAGGTGTTTCCTAAGCATTATCAGTTAAAATACAGGTGAACAGAACATTAAAAACAATTAACCATAAATATTAATGTTTAGAACACTCGCCATTATTTGTTATTAATCTTTAATATAGTAATTTATTCTGTATTCTGGGCAATAAATAATAATAAATGTCACAAAAGTGATGTCCTTTTTAATTTCTGCTCAATTCTGCCAATCATAACATATGAACATATTGCCTGCTACATTTTATTTATGTTACACGGGAACAACAACAACATAAACATAAATAACATAACAAAAACATAAATAAAATGTGTGAAAACCACGTCAGTTTCAATAATAATATTGCCTGCTACTTTGAAAGCACCTTTTTGCCATGGGTAAACCTCTATATCAGTTGGTAGTTGCTTTTTGTCTATTAATGTGATGACCGATCCGGAGTTTGGCAACGCTTTAACTATAATGTTGCCGTTTACAGTTACTGGAATCAGTGTAAGCGAAGGTATGTCATACTCTACACAGTTTATTTGTTTTTGAAAATTCTTGTACTTATAATTGGATGCCGTGTCCATTTTGAAGTTGTCCGTTGATTGTTTTGGAGCTGAATTATACGAATTGTCTTTTGTAGTTTGCTGTGACTTAAAATTGCAGTTATAGGACACATGGCCTTTCTTTTTGCACCGAAAACACGTTTAAAGCTTCTATCTACTCTTTCATACTTAGGTACACATATCTCGCATCTAGTCATCTCATTCACACAGTCGTTACGTTCCATTCTATCCTTGCACTCTTTCTAACCTACTTATTAACGTTCATTCCATCTCATTCTTACGCTTTACTGGCATCATGCTAAACATGTTGCTTACAAAAGGAAGACTGCCAAATTAAAGTCAATTGTCAAAATAAGAGTGTGAAAAGATATATTTATTTATAAAATATGGTTTACACAACATAATAATGATTTCATCATTATTTCAGGCATAGTATGTCCACTGCTGGATATAGGCCTCCGCCATCAATCTCCAAAAGGGCCAATTGGAAGCGGCTTGCGTGATCTGCATCCAGCGCTTCCTTGCCGTCTTGTTTAGACCGTCTGTCCATCTTGTGGGTAGACTTCCTACGTTACGCTTACCGGTCTGTGGTCTCCATTCGAGAACCTTTCAGCCCCATCGACCATCTGTTCTGCGTGATATGTGCAACAATTATTTAATCATAACAATAATTAATTATACATTTTATAATGTTACAAAACTAATTGATACAAATAAAATTTATTTAAAAATTTACTAATTGATACAAGTATAGAGAAGACAGTTCTCAGTTGCTCTTGTTCCATGTATATCGTCTTCGGTGTGCTTGCTGCTTGTTTCTGGCTGAAATTAACAAATTATAAATTAATATAGTTATAAAGACTTAAAATATTATTATATCAACAGTTCAGCAAAGTACCTACACGTAATGTATCTACTGTAATACAAGTGTAGTAACTATGTCATTATTATGTTTATTATTTTATATTCTTTTTCTGAAGTCTGTCTGTTCGTGCAACCTTTGCTGAATTTTATAGTTACTATATATAATAAACTGTTGAAGGTAGTCGAAAAATATGTATCTATTCTATATATGTATACAATCAACGTGTTGGTTTTATTAGGATACAAGCTCACTAAATTAATATGTAATATTATTCTAGAATTGCAATAGAAGACGTAAAATTATACTTGGAAATATTATTATCAATACAATAAATATCATCATCATCATCATCAGCCAGAAGACGTCCACTGCTGAACATAGGCCTCCCCCTTTAACCTCCACACTGAACGACAGCCTGCCTTTTGCATCCACTGGATGCCCGCGACTCTCACAATGTCGTCGGTCCATCTAGTGGGAGGCCTCCCTACGCTGCGTCTTCCGGTTCGTGGTCTCCACTCCAGAACTTTTCTTCCCCATCGGTTATCGGTTCTTCGAGCGATGTGGCCTGCCCATTGCCACTTCAACTTGCAAATTTCATATGCATAACAGCTATGTCGGTGACTCTGGTTCTTTGGCGAATATCCACGTTTCGGATTTTTACAATAAATATAAATATGAAAAACGTTTCATAAAAATCGATACAAAAATTCATTCTTCTTAACTATGAAAAAAAAAAGTCAATTGATCAAATCAATTTATGTCTTCGTTAAGAGGAATATGTTTTAATCGACTAACATTTTTCATTAGTATGTGAGTGAAACCAGAACGTAAGCTAGTAAATAAACTAATATTATTTGCATGAAACCCTTTGGAATAATTTCATCTTGAGCTTTGAACAAATTTTTATCACCTGTGTCGTTGTTTTGATACACGCTGTACAACGATACCGCACGCTGCTCCTGCAAGGGTTTTTCAAAACCTGTAATAATATTACATTGATGATCAATTATTTGAAAGTCGGTGTTTTAAACAAATAAAATGTCTGTTGTACGAACAGGTAATGATATGGCAATGATATGGCGATATGGCAATAAAATTATAATTTATGTGCATTATCATCATTGGGGTATAACTCTCGGCACGTTTTTTTTAAGGTGGTGTCACAGTATTGTCTTTATTGTCTTTTAGATAACGACGACTTTATAAACGATACCGTCCTAATCCACGTTTATGCACGTTAAGTTTCTTTTAATAATTATATTAGTTATATTAGGTACATAATATTTAAAAAATTCAGAATGAATATGATTTCCTAAAAATGTGGGTAGATACATTGTGCAAACACATTATTGTTAAATTGTGTTTTAAGCTTAATTCAGGAATGATATCACAACCACAACGCAAATGTATAAGAATGCTTCTGCAACATATTGTATTACTGTCTGCATAGTGATACGACGTAATTATGGCGAAGCATCAACTTTAAAACACTGCGTTTGCAGATGGGACTTCATAATGTCAATAACGTAGTGATGTATTATAATACACAATTGTATCTACCAATAATAAATTAAAAAAATATTATAATCAAAGTAAATAAATATTGTGCATAGAAATTATTATTTAATTGTAGGTACTTTAGGCATTATAAAATAAGTCACAACCACCATGCAAATTCATAAGCGAGCTTCTACGACATATTGTCTGTATATCGTAACACCGTGTGGCGAAGCATCTACTTTGAAATATTGCGTTTGAAGATGGGAGACTACATAATGCTAATAATGTAGCGATTTAATATTTCAAATACACAACAATTGTATTTACTTTTTATAGTCATAGTCCTTTATTGATATCAAATTATGGGTACACGTCACAAAATAAATGATAATAAAATAATTTAAAATTATAACAATAATATGTAATTATAAAAGAAATTACATTTTCAAACAAAATAGAAAAACAATATTATATTAATAGTCAAAAATAAAATTAATTTATTAAGTATATATTATAGTAATAATATAAACATAAAATGGCCAACATATATATATATATATAGTTTGTTGCATTTTAATTTATACTGAAGATCTGATTAAAGTATCTACATAACCAATCACATTTACATACTTTAACATTTGTCAAAGATATCACACACAACACACACTCACGTATGCACGCACTCTCAGACATACACTAACACACACACACACACACAACTCACACACTAACACTCCTTGCTCTCACTTTCATACACTCCTTAACATCTTTCATGGCAATCCGGTCAGTCAGTAGCGTGTGAACTCGTGCATTGAATTCTCCTCAGTTGTGCCAGTCGGTCCTACGATTCCAGTCCCGTGTCACTTCCATCCCGACCTCCTTCTCACACAACTTATCAGCCAAGTCACACTACGCTTTCATCCTATACATTTGGTGCAAACCATACTTCAAAACAACCTCATTGACATGAAAATCGACTGCTAAACAACTTCCCACCTTAACAACAGCCATGAACACCCTTTACCTTAGATCGATCACCTTGTCTCGCATACCATCAAATCGAAGCAAGCAAAGCTACAGACATTCAACATCTCACTGATACCCATTTCCCACAAAGTCCGCCTAGTGTTTGTGTGCCTGATTTCCTCTTTACTTTACCAAACTTTAAAAGCTTATCCTTTCCTACATTAACAAGTATACAGAAAGCCTGACAACGTTTTGCATAAGTACTGAAATACTACACAAATGAAATTATAATATATGCACATGTGATAAAAGGTGTGAATGTAAAATGTAAAAATAAAAAGGGTAGACACTGTACAGCCATGATTACATAATTAACCTTGATTTTACATAAAATAACCACAAAAATAAAGAGCACTTTACAGCTTTCCAAGAAGAACCATTTATTTACATGATTAGTTCTGGTATGATTTTATTGTTTGCACAGGGTATGCCATTTATTACGCGATTTTCATGCACTTTGATTGATTCTTTTTCTTGTACGCGTCCTAATGCCACGTACAACTGACCGTGACTGAATACGTCCGACCGTAAATCTACCCCCACGCGACTAATAGTTTGTCCCTGACTTTTGTGAATGGTCATCGCATAGCACACCTGAAGGGGGAACTGGCGACGACACATTTCGTACGGACTATTACGATCTATTGGCGCTTTAAACAAGATTCGCGGAATTAAATATGGAATGTTTTCGTAACAACCTCTCTTGCGCACAGTTATTAATCGCGGCGAAGTTGCTTCTACGATCACTTTAGTTCCGTTCACTAAGCCGTCCGCAAAACTTAGATTTCTCGTGATCATACACACGCATCCTATTTTTAATTTTAAATCGAATTCTGGGACGCCAGGAGGTTGAAGTCTATTTAACGCGTCGGGTCCTAGGTATAGCTCATCGGCATCATCGTTTGCTATATTGTCACTCGAGTAAAAGTGCAGCATTTGCCCGGAGACGCGATCCAATATAATGGAATTTATTTCTCTAACGGCGTCATTCCGGGTGCATAATATTGCTCTGAGTGCACAAACGTCCGGCTCATCGATTATTGCCTCTGAGAATACAAAGTCGATTAAATCGTTTAATACGGTCACGTGCTCTATTAATTCTAAAGAGACGATATTTTGAATAACTCTACCTACTTGCAGAGGGGAACTTGGTAATTCGTTCGACCCTAACTTTAGCAAAAACTCTGCGTACTCGGGATCGTCTCTGCATCTCTGTGATGTTACCAATGTGAATTTCTTTAAATTTTGCCAAAGCGGGGATTTCTTTAAAGAACTATTTAATATATCTGAATCTGATTTAGTGTTGGCAACTACCGGAGGAATTTGGCGAAAATCTCCTGCAAATATAATTATTTTACCACCAAAAATTTTACTTGACTGCATGAGGTCGCGCAATGATCGGTCCAACGTGTGTATTAAATATTTATGTGCCATTGGCGCCTCGTCATAAATTATTACAGACGCGTCGAAAATTAATTCAGCGCGTTGCGTTTTATTTGTGATGTTCCAATAACCGCTGTCGTCTACGATATCCAACGGAAATCTAAACATGGAATGCGCGGTAGAAGCATTCTCAAGGTTTTGCGCGGCGATGGCTGATGAGGCCGTGCAAATTACTACCGATTTTAAATTACCTCGTACATGTGCAGTTAATGTGTTTAGCAACGTCGTTTTACCTGTACCCGCAGGACCGTCAACAAAAATGGCACATGGATTATTTTCGCGGAATTCCTGATCAGTGCAAAGGCGATCTATATATTCGAATATAGAACGCTGTTCCGATGATAGCCTGGGTAACCATTCATCGACAACAGATATTTGTTGGTCTATATTGTATTCGACGTGTTCCCTGCCCAATTCGGTGGAATCATCAAAGACTTCCGGAAGTCCCATTAACACGAGCGAAGATCTGTGTTTGAGTAAAAACCTATTGATTTGTGTGAGGCACAAGTTGTATGCGTTTTCATATTCGTCTGGCATCCTGTGCAAAATATCTTCACACAGGTGATTTTTAAATGTGTTCCACAGCGACGCAGCTGGGGCACCGTTAACAGCCAACAGTACGAAAAATCTACGCAAGCGATGGCCAGTAAAAAACGTAGACGCTTCTTGCATAGCTCTTTCGTACTCGACTTCGTCGTCCGCGAGTCCTACAGCTTTGGCAGCATCTTGGAAAGTAGTGCAATCAGGGCCACCGAGATTTAAAAGATCCCTAAAACCGCGAGACGGAAAAGAATTTAAAAGAATTCTCAGGTAAAATTGTTCGCCTCTGTTAGGCGCGACCCAAAATAAACGTGCAACCATTTGACCTCTTTGACGTTCTGTTACAAATTTGCCGTTACTTGTTTCATAAACAGTGGCTTTTGTGTTGGGTGATTTTGCATGAACGATATATTTTTCATAAAAACCTGCGTATTTCATAGAGTCGAATTCTTCGCCCTGTGGCCGATTGAAATATGTTAATAAATCGGATGATTCGCGATTAACGTCGGTTTCATGTCCGGGTTTAAAATATACCGTTTGTTGGTTTTCCAAATGAACTGTCAACTGTTTAACGTTTGGTTCGCGGGCAGTAACGTCGAATTCTAACACGCGCCAAGCCGCGTCGCTTGACCCTATGTAACGTTCCGTTACGTACTCCTCGATTTCATTGGGTTGCTCGTCAACAATGGCAACGCGCGCTTCATCAGGACCTTTCGTCATGTATTTAAAAAGATATTTCACAATACTACGGTGCGAGGACACATCGATGTTTATATGTGCATCGTATTTTAATAGCAAGCTGGCATTGTATGGGACGACCCACAAATCGTTTACTTTTATTTCTCTATTACGGAATTTAATTATACCTTCGTTGTTGACATTGCGGCGCAAATGAACAAAACCTCTGTCGTCAGAGAATGTGACTTCAGTTTCACGTTTTGGGAAGCGTTTGCTACATTTTCGTTTTTCTTTGTCGTAGGTTATCTCTTTCTTGGCCACACGGCCCATGAATCATATGATTTAGGACAGCTTTGCGTAACCTGCCTTCGGCTTCTAAATTGTCAGGTATATCGGCACGGCACACTTTGTCAATGTCTAAATTTTCAACTGGTGATTTTAGTCGAAGGGGGAGGCCCCTTCGACTCTAAAACAAATGTGGGCGTGAGGCAATCCTCTTTTTTGAAATTCAATGACGTACGTTAAATATTCGATCGATCCGAACCATGCGCCGGAACGTAAGTCTCGTATTAATGCAAGCAGCCGCAAATTGAATACTCTTGCACAAATGAGTGGATTGGGACGCTGGCCTTCAGGAGTTGATTGTTTAATTTCAGCCCAGTTGGGATTACAAGTGAACGTTACGAAATAGAAAGGAGGTCCCAGTCTATTGACTAATGCAATGCAATCTAAATATTTGAGTTTCATGTATCTCGGGCCCCCAGTAAAAGTATTCGGTAAGTAGATACATCCCGGTACAATGCCTTCCCCTGCAATAGATTCATCATTTAAAAGTTCCACCAGTGGTGCGGATCTAATTTCATTACTTCGATTCGTTTGCATGTGGAGTATATATCGCAAACGTTCCTCGCTTATTCTGCAATACATGTCAACTAACCACTCCTCAGATAGTCGTCCAATGTGACTGAACCTATCTTGTGAAAGAAGAAGACATCTGACATACTTGGCCTGAGTAAGTTTTTTGCCATTATTGTCGAGTTTTCCCGGAAACCATCCTGCATTGCCCTCCGGATACAAAAGTGGGAACTGAAAACTTTCATACAATGCATCCATTATGTCTACAGTATGAGGTTTGCGTGCACCCACGTTCCAAATGGCTATGCATCGAGGCACGTACTGTTCACGATCGGTACTAATAATCGCGGAAACTTCTCTGCCCACAGGCTGGTCGCCTAAAATGTTTCCGTGGGTAGCGCGAGAAGTTCTTTCGAACATTATGAAAGCTTCATCGGAAGCTTCCAAACTTAACCGTTTAAAACATTCTATGTATGGATTGACGTTGTGTAGAAAGTTTGTGATGGACCTAATTACTTGTATGTCTAAATTTTGATTGCGTGCCAAGTTTTCGCGTTCCGATGAATCATTTATATATAAACCTATGTTGTTTGTCGATTGATCGTAAGCTAAATCGAAAACTCGATGATATATTCGGCCTTGAATTTTGATAAACGATAAACCTTCTGGTTGGTGGAAACCGTGCGAAACACCCAACGCCGAGAAGGCAAACAAATTATTGTACGCGCGCGGTCTTTTATCGAAACTGGGATGCGTATAAAAATCTTCCGCTAAAGGTGTAAACTCTTGGACATTATAAGCACCGGAACCACAGCACCACATTTTTCTGGACCTCTCCTCGTCGAAAATACGTGCGTTACAATGTGGACAGCTATATGTGTCGGACGATTTGAGTGACGGTTTTTTTAGTTAGAATAATTTTACTGAATCTAATTCGGCATCCCGTTTCTCGCCTATCAAATTTCGCGACCTACGTAACGGAACGTCTATATTCCGACTAACTTGATTATAACGCGCTGTTGATTGTTGATTAACTTCAGGGTGATTTTTTTCATTATATTTTTGAACAGCTTTACGATTCACATCTGGGTTTTTTTGAGTATATTTTTTCACGGCATCGCGATTTGTTTCCGGTTTATTTGTGGTGTATTTTTTCACGGCATCGCGATGTACTTCTGGTTTATGTGCGGTGTATTTTTTTACGGCACCGCGATTTACTTCTGGTTTATTTTTTGTGTATTTTTTGACGGCATCGCAATTTGCTTCTGGATTATTTTTGTTGTACTTATTAGCCGCGTCCAGATGTGCATTTTCTTTCGTTTTTTTGGGTCCTCTTTTATTTTTTATGGGTCGGCCTCTTTTTACAGACGATTCCTGTTTATTTTGTCGAGATTCTAATCGTTCAAGTACAACTACAGGTTTTAAATGTGACAGTTTGAAATCAACTACTTTTTCAATTACCACCACCGGTTTTCGAATTGTAATCAATTTTTGATTTATTAAGTTTAGTTTTTGCGCGGACGTTTTTTTTTGTGGCAATAATGGGTTTTTGTATATTTTTTTTACCACGTCCGCATACGACAGTAAGGTAGTGGAGGTAATTGATTTTGAATTGTTCGCGCTGAGAATAGATCCCGAAATGTTGCTATTTTGGCTCGCGTCTGATTGAGTTGGAACGACAACCGGCGAAGAAACATTCTGACTTTGCATCAGCCCAGTCATAATCGATGGCGAACCTAAAGTTTTGAAAACGAAACTCCCACTACACTCGGTACGATCAGAATCAGTATTTTGCGTCAGTTTAGTAGAGACTGATGACGAACTTTTAGCTTTATCAGAAAATGTTGAACTTTTATTGCGCTGAGCTTGACTCGCAGAGGATGTGGCAGCAATCGACGGATTTTGAAGTGAACGAACACTACCTATCGTAAATTTGAAAAGCTCGTAATGAGTGTCAATCGGACTATTAAAGTCAATGAGCGCGCTCGCCAAAGACTGTACCGAATCGAATTCGAAAACCCGTGCCACACCGCCCGAATGACATTTATTATTTTCATCAACTGAGTGACTGTTGAATATGTAAAAAAAATCTCCATAGCGCCAAAACGCTATGGAGTATCCAGCGCCAGTAAATATAGCAACATCCGTGTCGTCGTCCCAATCGTTATTGAAAGCGTCTCGTTCCAAAATATTTTCAAGCGCTACCTTTGCTGCGTCTCTTAGAAATTTATTAGATTTCTTTGGATACAATCCAAAATTTATGTAGTTGTACTCAATTGTAACTAAATTTTGCCCGAGTTGTATTTCAGCGGGTATTTCATCAGCACATAAAAATCTCTCAATGTTTGATTGTGGAATACGCGGTTCTAATTGAACATAAAGATCGTCGCCAGCATGCAACACGAAATCAAAGTCTAATGCTGATATGTCAGATCGTTGATTCTGAATGTTCGATTGGATTAAGGCAACTATGCACATAGCTGTACATTGCCGCCCCTTACCTTTAAATTTTGCGGCGCCTTGATGTGTGTCACCTAGAATAAAATTTACACAACATAAAAAAATCATAATAATAAATAAAACCGACCAAGTACGAGTCGGGTTCGTACCTCCACATAACTTGTTAGTTCCTAAAGTACAAAAAGACATCCTATAAACGCCCAGACGGTCACCTATCCAAGTGCTAACCGCGCCCGACGTTGCTTCACTTTGAAGATCGTACGAGAACCGATGGTGAACAGAAATATGAGGAAACCTGCATACGGATGGAGAAGAAATTCAATGGCGTATGTGAATCTACCAACCCACACTGGGCCAGCGTGGTGGATACGGCCCAAATCATCCTTTAGGGGGTAGGCTAAAAGTCCAGCAGTGGACTGTTATAAGGCTGATTATGATGATGATGATCTTATTATTATGGAAAAAACAGCTCTATTCATAGAAAATGGTCATTGGCATTCGAGAAAATGTACGGAACAACAAATTTTGACGGGACTTGCACTGACAGATAATTGATGTTATGAAGAATAACTTAGGTATCAAGGGTATCTACACGCAGGTGAAGTGAACACGCGGGGCATCGCTATAGTCTATTCTATTCTTCTATATTATATAAAAGGCGATGTGTGTATATGTATGTATGTATAGGTGGTATAGGTATATGTAAGTTCCCTATGGACTCCAAAACGGCTGGACTGATTTTGACGGCACTTTCACTGGCAGATAGTTGATGTTATAAAGAGTTCATATCTTTATGCGAGTGAAACCGCGGGACGCACAACAAACAATTAATAATGGCCAAGTGCGAGTCGGTGACAAAATTATGTTCATTACCAAGTTATTATGTTCGAGCGCCTTTAGCAAACTGCGTAGCAAATTACTTTTGGAACACAATTTTGGAAGGAGTTTTAATAACTGGTAATTCGGTTACTTGGACAACCTTATCGTATTTTGTGGTGGTACGGAACCCTCAGTGCGCGAGTCCGACTCGCATTTGGCCGGTACTTGGATGGGTGCCCGCCTAGGCGTGATGTCTTTTTGCACTATTTTCTGTCTTTTGTGTTGGTACGGAAACCTCAGTACGCGAGTTTGATTCGCACTTGGCTGGTTTATTTTGCTAAATTATACTCGTGCGGAGCCGGGGCGGGTCGCTAGTTGACTATATTATGTAATAACAATGATGTTATATGTTTGAAATTACCTACCTTCCTCACTATGTTTATTTGTGCTGTGTTTTTTTATTTATTTAGCAAGGTAAACCACAGTTTACGTGTCTAAGTAAACAGGAATTTTATTCAAAAACTGATTTTTCAAAATAAATTAGGTGTACTTAACTGATTATAATAAAATATGAGTAAAAAAGAGAAGGTTGATATGATATTATAGTATGTTGGCGTGGCGGGTAATAACGCATGTGGCCTAAATCAAGTTTGATGCCTTTAATTCAGAAATTGAAACATGCAAAAAAAGACAGCATGGTCGTCTATAGGGCGAATTCGACTAAAGACATCAAGCCTGATTAAAGCCTGATGCATTTGCACCAGCCGCGGTGCATTACCATATCTCCCTTGTTTGTCTGACCTGTGGTCACTACACAACACAAGTATGAACCTTATAAATTGTGGTGAAGAAAAAACGGATAATTGAGTAGGTAGGTAGGTATATTGTTACCTTGTGCAACACAAAGTGGCAGCGAAACTCCCAGGCGACGTTGCTTGGTCGACGAAGACTCGGGGGACCACTCGCTGGACGGTCTCTTAGGAGGTGTCATCTCTGAAAAACATTCATTTACATTTAGCTTGTACTTACTTAGATAATTTTATACCAAAACCCATTTTTAAGGTCTAGCACACTGAAAATCTTGGCGTCTTTCAGCTTGTCGATCAAGTCGCTTATTATCGGCAAGGGAAATTCATCTTTTATTATCTTTTTATGAAGCAATCTGTAGTCAATACAAATACGAGTCGTACCATCTTTTTTTCTAACGAGGACTTGTGGGCTAGCATACTCAGAAAAACTTACCCGTATAATTCCTTATTGCTCCCATTCTTCTATCTGCTGTTCTACTACCTTTTGTTCTGTAAGTGATATTCTCCGGGGTCGTTGTGCCACTGGTACGTCGTCTTTTAACACTATTTTCAACTTGATGGGTGCTTCTTTCTTCTTGACTGGGTTGTACTCTTCCACTAAGCTACGAACTTTTTGTTTGACCTCGGCGTTGACTAAATGATCTGTAACATCAATTCCATTCACACCACAGACACTAGCCATACATACGTTTGACACCTTACTCATCCACTCAACATTGTTGTCAACAAATTGCACGATTCCATCACGCACTATCATTGTCACATTTTTAATGAAATTTTGCCCTAAAATTAACGTAAATGGCATACTAGAGTCTGGTACAACATGAAATTCTACTTTTTCATAACTTTTATCGTCTATTATGAAATCTAGTAATGTTTTAATTGTGCTTTTTACTTCTCCATGTCCGATTCCAATCAACGTTAAATTTTTTCGGGTTATTTTAGATTTTAATTTCTTAAATTGAGCTTCCGCTAATAAATTTATTTCAGAACCTGTGTCGATCAATGCCGTAATGGTTTTATCTTGAATTATCACTTTTTTCCTTGATTTCTCTACTTTTTCTTTATTTTCGTTTGTTTTGATTACATCGTCTACGCTCATAATGGCGAAAGTGTCATGGCCGCTCGCCATTTCTGTCTCGTCATTGGTCGTCTCGGCATAGTTAAACATGGCCTTATTTTTCATTGGCTGTTCCGGTTTATACGAATATTTTTGCGGTTGCTGATTGGTTCTAAATGGTTTCGAGCTCCCGCTGTTGGTCGTCTGTGCATTATTTCCGTAAGATGGACAATCTTTGCCAATGTGATCTGTGAACTTATTGCAGCGAAAACATTTCATACCATTTGTACATGCTGTTGCCTTGTGACTTTGCTAGCCGCATTTATAGCAACGCATAGATGATGATGTTGATGTAAACTTCTTTATTATCGTATCTTTTGGAATTTATTGTTTGTTTGTTGTCATTTTTTTCTTCATTTTTTCATATAGTTGCTGTAACGTTCCATGATCGTTACCTACTTCCAAATTCATGGCAAATGACACATACGCTAGAAGCCAAACTTAATGAATAAAAAAGGTCACTATGACATAAACATTGTTGAGAAAAAGGGCGGGAACCGTGGTTCAAGAAAGGCGCGTCTTTTTGATTGGAAATTTTGTATTTTCATTTTAAAGAGAAATTGGTGTATTTTCGCTGGAAAATGACGAAAAGAAGAAAGCGGAGGAAGGATGAACTACCTTTGTCACTGTCGCTACCTACCTCGCCCTCGGACGGCGACGGATCTTCGACGGACACCGAGTCATTGAAATCAGCTAAGTCCTTTAGAAAAACTGAAAAATATGATATTTTGAAGGTGTCAGGATATTCGCGTAAATATCCTGAAGATTCAAAGAAAGCAGAATTCATTGTTTTTCTTCAGCATATGATTGACAACACTGTTTTCAGCGACAGGGACCGCATGTCTTTGTCTAAAGGGTTACGTGAACATGGGGTCTCGGGTGTTATGCATCTGAAATCCATTAATAAGTATAAGGTGGGAATTACCTTTGATGTACCAAACAATGCTAACATGTTCCTAAAAAATAAAAAACTCCTTGACCAACTGTCTTTCAAGGCAACCATTCCAGCTGGTGACACTGAGGTTACCGGAGTTCTCACCTCGGTGCCTGTTGAAATGTCAAACAAACAGATTTTCGCCTTAATTAGCAGCTCCAAAAATGTTATTCAAGTGAGGCGTTTCATGCGAAAAGTAAGGGGCGATGGAGGCGCTATCACCTTTGTCCCCACGCAGACAGTGGCAATAACTTTTGCCTCGACCAACCTGCCGGAACATATATATTTAGATTCCTGGCGGCATGAAGTGCGTGCATACATTCCTCCTGTGAAGCAGTGCTTAAAATGCATGAAATTTGGACATATTGCAAAATACTGTAGAAACGCTGAAGTATGCTCAGTTTGTGCTGGAAGTCACAACTATAAAAACTGCCAGGTCAATACTGAAAATGCCATATGTACAAATTGCAAGGGCAATCACATAGCCATCTCGGCATCTTGTCCCATGAAAAAGCAAAAAAATTAAGAAATAAAAGTAAAAACACGCTCGGCTACATTTTCAGAATTGTTTAATGAAAAGGCTTTTCCCAAATTGACTGCACGAACACTTGACGTCCAAGTCAACAATCTCATGAAATCGGAGACTTTCATCAACATATTGGTTGAAACTATAATGAAAATTATCAACAATAAAGATGTTCCTATAAATTCGGGGTCTATTAAAGAGACTCTTCAAAAAACACTAAGTAATAAACTTCCCCCTCTCTCATAATGGATTATTTGAACATAATACAGTGGAATGCACAGAGTCTAAACAGTAACAAGCATATATTTATTAATTATCTTTACACACATAACATACATATTGCAATTATATCTGAAACATGGTTTAAATCTCAACAAAATTTCATTATTAGACACTACAATGTTGAACGTAATGATTGTAGCAATGATCACAATGGTGTAGCCATTATTATTCATAGAAGCATTAATTACTCAAAACTAAACACATACTTTGATAACTCATTGCAAAACATTTGTGTCAAAATTACAGTGAATAGTAAGGATTTTAGTATCTGCAGTATTTATTGTCCTAAAAATTCTGATCCAGCTTTTAATAAAACGAAACTTGACACACTGGTAAAGTCGATTCCTAGTCCATTCTTGTTAGCAGGTGATTTCAACGCTCATCACACTAGTTACGGTTGTGGTAATGACTCACTACGTGGAAGGGAACTATTCGATGTCACTGATAATAACAATTTGGTCCTACTTAATAATGGTCAAACAACAACAATCGGTTCGTTGACATGGCGTCCAAATGCTCTTGATCTGTTCTTTGTTTCAGCTTCGTTAGCACTTCAGTGTGAGTGGTCAGTTCTTGATCACCCTCTTGGTACTAGTTATCATCTTCCAGTGACTATTAAATTATTGCTTGGGGGTAATAACCAAGGTTCAGAATCAGATGGAAGTAATTGTAATGGTCAACACTTGCCCGTTCACCCTAATTACAAATGTGTGGACTGGAAAGTGTTTAGTAATTGTGTAGACACATTGTTGGAAGGCTTTGAACTAAATTATTCGAATCCTGTGAATACTTATTCGCTCTTTTGTGGGATCTTGAGGGAAGCGGCCATGAAATCTCTATCAAACCAAGTTAATTTGAGTGGATCTGTGAACAATAATCAATTGCCTTGTAAGATATCTTTTAAAAGTTCTCTTCCATGGTGGAATTCAAAATGCTCAGAGGTTGTTTTGAATTTCAAAAAGGCTTACCTAAAATATAAAAATGACCCAACAGAAGAAAACTATTTGGAGTTCAAAAGACTTCGAGCTGTTAAAAAACTAACCTTGAGGATGGAAAGACAAAATGGGTGGAAGTCATTGTGTGAAACTTTTAATAGATGTACTTCGATGTCCATCATTTGGAAATATATGCGCAAATTTAACAAAACATATGTTGCAAATTATAATGATAACAGTTCATGGATTTTACAATTTTTAAGGAAATATACTCCAGGTTATGTGTTCCAGAATTTAAATGTATCTAATAATAGCACAAATTTAAACACAACCAATAGCTTTCTATTTAGTCCGTTCACTTTCAATGAATTACTCTCTGCAATCTCCTCAAGAAGAGATACTGCTTTTGGTCTTGATGGTCTACCATATGCTCTTTTTAAAAAAATAAGCAAAAGGAGTTTATGCATATTCTTAAAAGTGATGAACTTACTTTGGGAATCAAACGATATACCTCAAGATTGGAAAAGAGATTGTTTGGTGCCTATTCTAAAACCTAATAAACCAAGGCTGTCCTGACTTTTATCGTCCTGTAGCACTAACTTCATGTGTAGGAAAGATATTTGAACAATTGTTGAAGCAAAGATTGGAGTTTTATGTAGAACAAAATGGTATCTTACCTTCCAATCAATTTGGTTTTCGCAGAAATCGGTCAGCTAGGGAAAGTATTTGTCAATTGCAGCTTGACATACATAACGCCTTGGTCACAAATAATCATATGATTGCTGTTTTCTTTGACATTGAAGGTGCATTTAATAACTTGAATGTTGATATACTTTGTCATGAACTTCTATCAATAGGAATTCCTGAAAAAATTACAAATTGGATTAAAAATTTCTTGAATAACAGAGAAGTCTTTGTGAAATATAATAGACATTTGTATGGTCCTAGGTGTTCATCTAAAGGAGTGTGCCAGGGCGGAATTTTGTCTCCTTTACTTTTTATTTTGTATATACGTTGTCTAAATCTGATTTTAGGTTCTAAAGTTAAGAATTTACAGTTTGCAGATGATTTGGTTGTTTATGCATCAGGTAACAATATAGCCCAATTAGACAATATTGTTAACAATGCATTAGCAAAACTTAGTCAATATTTTTCTTACCTGAATCTTGATGTCAACCCTTCAAAGTCTAAGGTATTGGTTTTTGGAAAACGGTGCTCTTATATGCCTGATGTATGCTATAACAACACTCCGCTGCCAGTTGTACTTGAAGTAAAATTTCTGGGAGTATTATTCTCTCACAATCTATCCTAGAATAATTATATAAAACACATCATTAGTAAAGCTAGCAAAGCTTTCAATGTTTTGAAATCTTTGGCTGGCTCTTATTGGGGTGCAGATCCTAAGGTCTTACTAACACTGTACAAATCTTTAGTGCGTAGTCATTTTGAATATGGTTTCTTTTGTTTCGCTGCAGACTCTAAACTTGTAAATAAATTAGACGTCTTTCAAAACAAGTGTCTACGACAGGGGCATTCATAAGCACTCCTATAAATGCAATGCAAATTGAATGCAATGTCTCACCTGTAAGTATTCGCTTTAATTATTTGAAAGAAAGGTTTTTATTAAAACTTTACTATATTTCTACTAACAGTCTTTTGACTAACCTGTCAATGTCAAGCACTCGCTTCATGTCAGTCTCAAAACCACTTTACATGCTCCTAGAATTTCAAACGTTTCTAGATTTTCTTAAAAATATGAATATTTATCAAACTAATTGTATTTTACCATGCTATGAGGGCTCCTTTAACAGTAAATTTCCTGCAATGAATATTGTCATAGATAATAAATTGTCCTCTAAAGAAGAAGCGTATAACATGCTATCAGAATGGACTGGTCATAAATATATTTACACAGACGGTTCTAAAAATGATAATGCTGTATCATATGCCATATTTGAACAATCTTCAAACAAAGGTGTGGGTCACAAAATTGACAAAAACGCTAGTATCTTTACCGCTGAAGCTATCGCTATACTAAGCGCTATGAAACATATTAAAAATCGTAATTTAGGACACAATAAATGGTTAATAGTAAGTGATAGCATGAGTGTATTAAAAAACTTAGCGAACAACAAATTACATGCTAACACTAACTACATAATTTTTCTTATCAAACAATTGTGGGTAGAATTATCAAATGTAAATATCGATGTTAGTTTTGTATGGGTACCTTCACATAAAGGTATAAAAGGAAATGAAAAAGCAGATTATCTAGCCAACACTATTGTTAAACTATCAGATTTAATCCCTGTTCAAGGCAATGTCTCAATACCATTCACAGATGTCATAAGTATTTTAAAACAGCGGATGTGTAAAGTATGGGGAAGACATTCCTATGAACAAACAGAAACTTTATGTAAAGGAAATTGGTACGCATCATTAGATGTGCAGGTCAATTCCACACCTTGGTTTTCTCGGAGTAATACTTTTTATAACAGAAAGTATTACTCTACGATTTGTCGGATGCGTTTCGGCCACTGCCGGTTAAATTATCATCTCTATCGTCTTAAAATGGCCACCTCTCCCTATTGTAAACATTGTTTATCGCAGGAAATTGAATCGCTTCATCATGTCTTTTTCGATTGTCCATCAATTAGCATTCAGCGCCTTGTGCTAATGGATGGACTTCTTGAACTTTATGACGACATTGAGTTGGTCCCGCGTTGCATTAAGGAGTTGCTTATGAATCCCCTAACATTTTTTCATTTATATAAATTTTTAGTTAGTACTGTAGACGAGATTTAATTTAAGTAACATGTACATTGTTGAAATACTGTAAATATTAAGACTAATAATTGTAATAAATACAACTTTTGTGTATTATAAACTGATGAACAGGCGGTATGGCCTTGAAGGCTTTAGCCTGCCCAATGGGCAAATGTAAAAAAAAAAAACACATTGTTGACAGAATGAAGGTGATTGACGTAATGTCAGTCAGTTTCATTTCGCTATGCAAACAAAACGACATTGTTCTAACCCACGGAAATTATAAACTGCATTTTAGAAAGATTCGGGTATGTAAATATCATATTCTTTCTAGAAGGAATATGCTATTTATAGGACCCGAAATAAAAAACTGGGTCACTTAGCAGGGAGATAGAAATTCCGCTTTATATAGTTATCTATAGCGGTTGATCGCACGCCTCCAGGCGAGTGCGATATGAATTTCAACAATCTGGTTGCAGGATTGTTGACGCCGATAGTAGGCGTAAATGGCGCCACCATATTAAAATTGGAGTTTATTGTGGCAAGCCAACCATTGGGAATGGCACCTCCAACGGTAAAACAGGAACCGCGGGCATGGTTCGTCCGCTCTCTGTGTAGACAATGTATATTAACTTGACCAGATGTAGCCGAGCCAAATGCTGCTGGTCCTCGAATTTGGCTCTGTCTCTTGCTTAGTCTCATATTGTCTGGTGTTTGTTCTGGGACTCTAACGTGTTGTATGTACCCCGGAATGTTCTTCGGAGTGATGTAATTTCTGAGAGTTGGGGATGAACGTCCAATATCTCTCATTTTATACCTATTCTTCATTTCGAATAGAACGGTGTTGACCCTTGCCATTAACTCTGGACATATGCGGAGTCGAGCAGCTTCTGAATTGCCTTCAGGAAACTCGAAACCTTCTATCCTTTGTCTAGCTTCCATCTGAATTATATCAGGAGGTCCATGTCCAAGGAGGTTCTCTGTCGGCATACTTCCTGGTGGTATCATCACCGCTGGTAGGGGTGGTATTTCTGGAGCTTCTTGTACTCGTCGAGAATTCAAGACTCTGTTCATTGTGACGAGTGGAGAGATGTAACACTCGTAGACGTTGTGGGTTTCAGGCGTAACTGGTCCAAAAGAGCCTGCAGGAATATCATCTGCTTGAGGCTGCGGAATGGCGATATCAGGTATATTCGCCTTAATCTCTTCACCATTTACGGTGGTGGTGTTACCGATGTTTGCTATGTAATGAAAGAGGTTGTCGGGGATGCACAAATCTTCAGGCAATAAGTCCTGGCACATGCCCATTCCCATCTTCCTCTCACCATTCGTAAGCGTGAGGTCCATTAAGTAACTATTTAGAATGGAGACCATTGAATGTTGAAACATGGAGAATGGCATTCGGCGATCAAGCCGGGGATCTATTCCTCTCATCACCTCGTAAGTCCGTTCAACTTGGTCAATATATCCTGAAAAGTCGAAGTTCTGGGAATACGTCTCCTGTACGGGAATCGAACTACTGTGAGGTCCAATGTCGTAAAGGGGTTCATCAACAGGAGCGGTTTCTTTTACCGCTTTGAAATCGTAGGCAGCGGAGGCATCATCCTTCTTCTCCTTTTTAGCCTCTTTCTTTTCCTGGATTTTCTTCTTCCAGTTAGTGCTTCGTTGGTTAGGTCCTCTTGGTTTTGGTGGACGTTCTTCAAATTCACGGCTCTCAGCCCAATCTCCCTCGGCGATAAAGCCTTGTTGGTGCTGGTACGCTCGTCTTTGACTTCTGGTGCCGGAATGTTGCTGTCGGCTATCATTACTACCACTAGCGGGATTACCACGCTGAATCTGGTTAGTGTTTCTTCTATTTTCATAGGTATTAGACATCCTGTCTGTTTTTTTAGAGATCAACTCAAAGTTTTTAAAAACTGTCATAAAAACGACCATATACCATTATACCATTATACCATCAAGTTATGCCGTTTCACCATCAAGTTATGCCGAACGCACTCTGCGTTCGCTAACTAGTCCGGTCCATCTGTAGAGGCCAAAAGGCCAACATTACAAGTCAATATCAAAAAAAAAAAAAACTGGGTCATACGTGCAGAAGTATTCCAGTGAGAAAGTCGCTCATAACCTTAAACTTATATTAAAATCTTGTTAGCCCGTACTCCAAATCGGGTAAGTTTCCAGAGATAATGCTTTTAAAATGTGTTAATTGTGAAATCTGTCTCGCCAAATAATGATTATCATTATTTGTCAATTAAATTTAATATTCAGCCGTCTTTGGTTGTAAAATAGTGCAAGTGCGTTTCATATCCGTAAAATCTACGGATAGGGACGCGCGCCGTACTTACATTCTAATATAATTGTGTTCTAAGCTCTTAAAGCATTCTGTAATCGTGGATCCTTCCGATCAAAAACTGTGTTTTAACGCCGGTACCACGTCATGTGAGATATGGGCGCCTGGTCCGATCTGCCGTTATCTTCGGGATCTCACACGACGTGGCCGAGCGGCTTCCGTACTGATCCTCATGCAGTACTTCGACGCATTTCAGGCTCCTTCCATCTACTTTTCTCCGGCCACGCACCGCAATCGTGACGCGCTGACCGTACTCCGGCAACGCCCCAGCTCGGCGCTCGCTACCACGTTGACCGTACTCCGGCCACGTTCACAACAACAGCGTCGTGACGCGCTGACCGCACTCCGGCCACGCCCTGAAAAAACTCCACGAATCCGTCTCGTCGCTACGCTGCCCTGCTGACGTTCTACGTGCCACGAGCCGCGTCGAGCCACGCGGCGATCGGCGCCCCAGCTCTTCAAGCTAAGTCTCTAAACAAGGGACCAACACGTTTTTTATCGCCATCACCTTCCGAGTTCACACGACCCTCAGTCTCCTGTAAATTCATTCGCTTGCTTAATTAAATCTTAACTTATACTATCATAAACTCTTTCCTTTGAAACACCTATCCACTGCTAGGTATAACTTTACCAAGCTTCACTTGGTGAACGTTTCATTGCAGCTTGTCTTTTAGCACTGTATATGTGGTTACTCCATACAACATTGCCTTGTTTGTCTCGTAGTCCGGTATAACTTCTATAATATATTGTATTGCGACGTAATCTGGAAACTTAGCACGCTTTCCCATCTCCTTCATCGATAACATATACTGATAATATGATTAATCTTTTTTCTTCTTACGTGCAGACATAAGCTCATGCATTTCTTTGCTATTAATAGTTTACGGGAATTCTTTTAGCAGCGCAGTTTTTAGTTCTTCGTAGGTCTTGAATATTTTTTCAGTTTTTAGCCACAATGCCGCCGTTCCTGTTAATGATTTTCTTGCAAATATAAGTTTTTGTTGAGCCGTCCATAGAAAAATTTCGGCGTTATCCTCGATGTCTTGAGCCCATTTCGCCGAAGTATACGTGTTTTCGTCATCTCCCGTAAATTTTGTGAGTGCAGTTTCAAAATCTTTGCAGAAAATACCACATTGTTGCGATTGTTGCTCTTTTGCAGCTTGCGCCATTTTGTCTCCTTTTGCGTAGTCTTTGTAATGCGTGATTTTCTTCGTAGGTTATATATTTTGTCGTCGTTGGTGATTTCGCGAGTCGTCGTCGTCGTAAATGCAGTGAAATACGTGGTAAGAAAAAAAAATTCGTCTTCGTTGATAAATCTTCGTTGCCGGGACCGCCTTGTGCCGCGCACCACGCGGTAGGTATAATCCGGTTGGATCCCGGACGAGCCCCTAAATTGTGGGATTAAATCAAACTATAATCTCACTTTGTCTAGGTTGTTTATTACTGTTTAGTTTTAATGTACTTTCTCTTTAATTAGAGTTAATTTAAATCATAAAAATCCACTGCTCACTCGCACACACGTTATCGCCATCTTCCCATCGAATCCCTGTCATATCCTTTCGCTCTTTCACACGCCTCATTCCCTCGTTCACTCATATGTTTATTTCACTCATTAATGCTACCATTCTACATGTATTAAGAAATCTAATTTGAATGACTTCAGAATAGGTTAAAATTTAGTAGTTCTATTGTCTAGGCATCTTTACTTATGTTGATTACAGATTAGGTAGATGAACTACATTGTATCGTAGAAGTAGGTAGTTCTAAGCTAGATACACCCGGCCTCTATTCCAGGGTTACCGCGAGCACAACGAAGGGATCCTAACTAAACGATCACTTGGCCATTTCAATATTATAATACTTCTTTTTATACTTCTTCTTTATCATTATACGTATTCTCTCACTTTAGGTTATATAATTAGGTTATATTTTAGTTAAGTACGTTTTGGTTAAGTAAGGTCTGGCGGGTTACAGATTCTTCTTCCGAAAATGTGTGATACCGGAAATTATCTTCGCCTCCATACATGACAAAGTTGATATTATGCCTGAGACACCTGCTCGTACATAGTTTTTAAAACCCCACTTGTTTGGCATATCCATCATATACTGTTTTCTTTTTCCTGCCTTGCTACCTTTGTACGCAAATTTGCTTTCCTTTCCTTGCAACTTCAAACAATTCAGTCTAACTTTTTCTAGCACAGGTCGTACTTAATAATACCTGTCGCCATCTTCTAGGTTGTTATTGGCAAAATGTAAGTATCGTCGTATCTGCTGGTATCTTTTCAGGGGCATTATGTCGGCTACTTTGGCATATTTGAATTTATGCGACCAATAATCGAGATAAGAAGGCATTTCCACGATGCCCATGATTATGTGAATAGCCAAAGTCATCAAATTCAGTCTCGGTTAGTAAAATTAACTTCCCTGTTTCTTGAACTGAATAAAAGTTCTTGTGAAAAAAATGTGTGGAAATATTATGTTAATGGAGATGCGTCGGCTTCAGGTAAATTAGTGTAATATCTACCTTCCAATTCTTCTTCGATAATTGCTCTGTGACAAAACGATGCTTTTGGCCACTTGTACGCCAATTGGAACTTTTTAAACAGGAACAGTTTTATTTTGACCCATATTTACTTCAATGCGCGCAAGACCCATCAGCAGGATGGGATGAATTTGAAAAGCAGCAAAGAGCGGAAAGCAGCAAACAGACCGAAGAAATTGCTGGAACGAGTGCAGCTCAAAAGAAATCCTGTTCAAAAAATGAGCGAAAAAAGACAAAAACGGTAATGGCTTCATATATTATTAGTAAATCACCATTTAAAGGAAGAAAAATTATAAAACTTTAAATATCTGACTTTAAAACATGTACTAATGTGTAATGCATGTAATGAAACTGTAAAACTGCAACATGTGGAAGTCAATCCTTTTCTTGATGAAGTCTTAAATTGTTCCGGACAGCTGCACCAAACATTGCGTCATCACCAAATAAAAGAACAGTATCTCAGAGTGATAAAAGGTGTAGTGTTGTGTATCCGTGAATATTATGCATCGGTTGTATATATAAATAGACTGTAGTAAATAAGGAATAATGTGAAAATAGTCTAAGAAAATTGTAAAACTTTAAATGTAAATTCTGAAATAAAACTTGGGCCGCTGATATCTTTCACTAACCCTAGAGCTTGCCTGCTATATACAGAACATTAAATAACTATTAGGAACACCCTAATATAGAGAAAATTAGGAAAATTAGGGCATTGAGATTCGTTCCGTAAGGGTGAGGCGTACACCGCTGTCCGTCTCACCTCGCATTTATCCCCGTCTCGCTCGCGCCTAGCCCGTCCTGCTCGCATGGCCGCCGCCGGCGATTGGTCCACCGTATCAGACGGGCGCGACATGCCCCGTAGGACCACAACGCTCGGCGCGAGTGGATAAATATACAGCGGTGTGCGCCGATGAGTCACCCCTTTTTACTAAGGTAAAAGGTGATATCCGTAAGGAAACCTCCCATTCCGCATGAACGAACCAGAAGCGACAAAAACCAGCAGTGTGATCCAGGGCTTGCCCCTGAAGCCGCAAGTAGTTAAACAGAACGTCCTAAAAACAAAACTACACGTAAGCCACCGCCCCCGAAAAAGAAATCCACCACCACCACAGAATTAACGAATGATCCATTATGGAAAGATAAGCGAAAGCGCCGCTAAGGAGTTTAATGCCGACGCCGCAGGCTTCGTGAATATTGTTGAACAGGAGTACAAAGCCATAACAGATGTGGACAAGCAGTATGTGAAGGCTGTTCCAGCCAGCGCCCACGCTTATTACCATCATGTCATATACTGGTACCATCAAGCGATGATCTCGCAGAAACGTGGTACCGCGTCCAATGAACAGGACCGTTTGGTCCGCTTCGTGGACGGATATGCCACAGCCGTTATAGCAGCAGGAGCAGGCGAGTACCTTGAAGGTCTAGGCGACTATACCGACGCAACTGGAGTAAAACGTCTTATCCGAGCGCGCGAACCAAACGCCAACGGACACTTCGGTCGGGCGACCGCCAATACTCATGGTTTCTACGAAACGTTACCAGCTCCAACAATATCCTATGGACGCGTCGTCCAGGATATAATTGCCTCGCAGCGCGGAGGACTTTCCTCCGACCAGTGGATAGATCCGGCCATCATCCCTCAGGCTCCAGCTCAGGCTAGAGCGCAAGATGACGTGGATGACGACGGCAATGAGGATCGAGTCCCAGCACAGAGACGACGACAACGAGCCCGCGATGAAGCGGGACTTGAAGAGGAAGGCGAGGGCGGAGACGCCCCGATCGAAGAGGAAGAGCCGCCACAACCACCGGCACCGGTAGTTCTGCCCACTGTCAACCTATTAGGTTGGCGAAGGTCGAAGGTCTTAGGCGCCAACCAGTACGCTGAAATGAGTGATCTCATTGATCCACTCGAGCCATTGGATGGAGTAGTGATTCCACGATATGTCATAAAAAGAGAGTTATTTGTGTTCTTCGAAAGGCGACTACGAGAAGTCTCCCGCTACAAGACTTCGGTTATACCGAAGACTACTGGCGGTAGTGTTGCCCAACAAGTTATCTGGCAACCGAATACATATACATTATCGCGGTTCCAACAAGCCATTGAGACCCCAGGCGTAGCAGCATCCAGGACAGCCATGCCCATGCGGACAGCGATCGCCGCCAAAATCATGTGTTATCGAAGTCTCCGCAGGGAGTTCGAAGACGATGATGATGTGCCTATAAACACCTGGGGCCCTACCATAGCGTGCACAAGTAATGTTATTTTGAGATTACTTTCTAATTTCGTACCATAGACTTTAAAATACATTATCATTATGTTATTACAATGGCTAGGACGTTTTGATGACGTCATTCTATTTCGTTCACTCATATTAGATGAATTTTAATTATCTGTGGTCATTGCTTGCCGTCAGATTGCTTGGGAGTTTTGGCGCCAACGCGGAAAAAAACATGGCTGCTCGTTGGATTATTTTTCTAAACTTGTCTATTTTTGAGTGTGTAGTAAATGGTGAATTATTATTTATTAAGTACTCGTTATCGTGCTCGAGTGTGGAAAGTGGTATAAGGAGGTGAAATATGTTTTCTCGTGATGTTTCCAAAACTCCATAGGAGCCTCTTGTAAAGTCTCCCACCACTTTATAGGGGCATGAGTTTGACTTGACCGTGACTTAATTTGCTTGACTCCGACTCCGACTGTGACTATGACTTGTTTGACGCTAGTAGTATATAATTGGGGTTTCTGGATCAAAAGTACTTCAAATAGGCTCAGTTATAAACAACTAAATCTATTCACGCCATCTATTCAAATAGATGAATAAAGTAGTTATTGAATAGAGAAATAATTTATAAAAAACGATAGTTTTCGATAAGAAGTCATACCTGGCGCAGAGAAGCGCCGGTCTTCTTATCAAAACTGTCGTTTTTTATAAATTATTTCTCTATTCAATAACTACTTTATTCATCTATTTGAATAGATGGCTGAATAGATTTAGTTGTTTATAACTGGGCCTATTTGAAGTACTTTTGCTCCAGAAACCCCAATTATATCCATGTGATGAGAAAATACTACTTCGCCAACAGCAAACAAATCGGAAACTGATGCATTTTCATCAACGGGTAGGGAACTGGTGTGTTTCAGCACCAGTTCAACATAGCAGTTTACCATGGTTGTCTACATCAGTTCATCATATTCATCTAGAGTTATTTATACTCTGTATGCATTTTTATGTTCTGAACAATAAAGATATTGTATTCAATCAATCACCAACTTGCTAACTGTGTCTTTTCATATAGGTATTTATTTTAAGTAGCCTCCATTATTTATAAATAGTTCTTTTCAAATTAATGAAATTATTTATGTATGTATAAATTTTCGTAATTAATTATAGCTTACAGGCGCGGGTAGGTATAATTAAAATAATCAATTTATTATGTACTTAACTTTATATTTTCCATATACCACTTATTTAACATGGTTACATTTTTCATTGCACAAAAATTATAACCAGGCAAGTGAAGTTCAATTGGTAACCTGTTTATTAAATTATTGAACAGTCTATCGTTTACCATAACCACACATAGAATGATTGAGTCAAAACATTTTCATATAATTTATACATTTCTCGAGTTAAAGTATATTAGTGCTATCTATCCAACTATTTTCCGTAATTGGTAATCCAAGCCATTTTACAAAAACTTGATTTTTTCGTCTTTTTATAACTTTCTCTACGAGATAAACATCATGGTGTTTAGTTTTTTGAAGTTCTTGCTTATAAAATGCGCCTAAAATAGGTTGATGTTTTCTATCTTCTAATAAATAAGTTACAGGATTAGTATTCTGTAAGAGAATTATTTTAAATATTTCTGTTGACCAATTAGGTGTGTACCCTTTTTCGAAACAGCCTTTGTATTTACTAATTCGAACAAAATCTCCTAAACTAAATTTATTTTTATATTTTGGTTTTGATTGAGCGAGGGCTATGTACCTTCTTAAAATTTTATTTTTATTCTTTTCGCTTATCTTTGCAGGTTGTTTTCCTATAGTTCTATGAACTGTGTGATTATATTTATTTACGATAGACTCTAATATACCACCAATCCATCGATAACTCCCTTGAAGACTAAACTGTTTATAAAGTTTGCTCTTCAATGTTCTTATTAGTCTTTCTACAATTGAAGCCTTTTTTGTAGAGTATGTAGAATAATGATTTATATTGAAATGTTGTGTTATTTTTTTAAATTCATTATTATAAAACTCTTTTCCTAAATCCGTTTGCAAGTTCTTCGGATTACGCCCCCTTTTTAATATAGAGTTAAATGCATTGGAGACTATTTCTTTGGTTTTATTTTTTAAAGGAACAGCCCAAGCAAATTTAGAGAATGAATCAATCACAATTAAAACATATCTATAGTCTGCGTTTTCTTCCGAAAAAGATTGCATATCTATTAAATCAGCTTGCCACAAATCATCGATATCTTTTAAAATAACATGTCTTCTGGGAAAATGTATTCTTGCATTTCTATGGATTTCATTTACTACGTCCTTTTTGCTCATGTTTAGTCTTTAATAATTCACATATTTTTTCAAGCTTTGTTAATCTCTCATTCATTGCTATAACTCGTTCATTTAGAGACGAATAGCTTCTTGTATAATCTGCAAGTTGGCTGTCTACATACTCTTTTGTACAAGCATCAAATGATTCAATGGGTGTCAATAGATTTCTTATATTTTTATGCTGTACATCTAAACACTTATCACTCTCTGACAACTTAAAGTGACACCATGGGAATGTAATTGGTACTTCATTAGTTTTTTTTCGTTTAAATATATTTAGCCCGAATTTATCAACATCCATGTTCGATAAACAGATCACTACTAAGTACGTCAATCGTTTGAAACTGCTTTTATGGTTTTATTATACCAGCTTCTTTCAGTTCTTCTATTATTGAAATAATTTCATTGTCATGATTACAATTGCCAGCGTCTCTTGAAGCAACCAAAAGTTTAAGTCTTTCAACTAATTCGTTGGGATCATCCCAATAAATTAAATCAGTATTCTTTTTATACATTTTCAGACTTGGTAAACTACCTCCAGATTTCGTTGTAATTTCATAAAACATTGGTTTTATAATTTCACGATATTTTACACCTTTATCACCCCTTATTTGTTCGTTAGGGTTATAATTTCTTTTATGAACACTCGTATTTACCAAAATATCTTTGTAAATAAGTTTATCTTCCTCAGTAATTAATTTTAAATCTGGTGTTTTATGTAATAAAACCTCTTTTAAGCCAGGAGTTAATTCATATGGCACACCATCAATTGTTATACATGTCTTTTCATAATCGTCATCTTTAACAGTAAATTTTGCTATTGAATTTCCGATAAAAATTTCATGACCCTTTTTTCTTACACCGAAAGGTATATTCATATTTTCATATAAATCGGCTAAATCATTTTTACTTAGTGATGTTTCCATAAACTCCTTGTTATTATACTTAAACGCTTCATCAACATCTTCTTTGTCATAGCTCTTTAACGATGAAATACTTTCATCCGAATCCACAGCATCTTCAAATTCAGATGATGGAAAAGATGTGTTATCAACGCTTTTACTTTCATTTTGTCGTTTATACATTTGATGGTTGTTATCCACCAGAACTTGCAAAGGTGCTGTTATAGGCTTAAACATTTTATTCATTTTTAAATTTGTATTTTGTTCTTCATCTCGCATTTGTTTCATCTTGTGTTTTATTGAATTAACCGATTTAATTAGCTGTTTTTTGATATTGTGTTCCATGATTTACAATCTTAGCAGAAGTAGAAACCACTGGTATGTTAGAAGTAACTAACAGTGATGAGAAAATAAAAATATTTCGACTTATATGTACCAATGAGATATGACACAGACTATGTAGTGTAATTAGTTAAAAGAAATAAAAGTGTCGAATGCTTTTCTATATCTTCCATTGTCAAGTTCACACTCTTTATTAACTATTAAAAAATTGTGTGGTTTATGCCATATACTAGAACACATGTTCTTGAATTGTAACCAATTCATGTCAGTGTTAACATGTTCTCTATAAATATGCTTTAAATTAATGTCATCCTGCTTGAATACTATCAGAAAGTTTACATTGTCTCTTAATAATTGTTTCGGAATTTTGGAATATGTTTGAGACAAATAAAAGCAATCTATCTGCTTATGCCTACCCATAGAAAAGTAATTACGAATGTTAGCCTGATTTTCACAAGCAATGTCATCAAATATAAAAACAGATTGTGATAAAGCTTCGTTAGGATGAATAACATATTTATCATCACTGATTGTAAAATATCTAACTCCTGGAACTCTTTTCAATACTTCATTCAGGAACTGGTATTTTGGTTGAAATGTAGTTTTTGAATACAAGTAAACGTTTCGAAATTTCAGCCCATTTTCATGCATTAGTAATGACAGCATTACATTAGTCTTCCCACAGTTGGATGGTCCACATATAATACATCGAATCCGGTTGGGTAGAAGCAAACTATGGTTTACATAATTGATAGAAGGTTCTAAATCAATGGCTTGTACTTCTAAGGACAGAGGTTGCTTAACCAACTTCATGGTAGCGTGTGAAACACTAAAAAAAGCCATCCTTTATATAAAGAAATATTATGGTTCCTAAATAGTTCGGTAAGGCAATGAATAAATAAAATGTTCTTAGATATTTATAATTTTTTTATTTATTATCAAGCTTAATAAAATATATGGTACACTTTACACGCTTATTATGTAATGCACTCATCTATTATGACTTTATAAAATATTTTAACTACAGAATCAAGACATCTCCATCCATACAATACATCTTAGATTTTAATCGATATTATTTTTTCTGATAGGTAATTCTCCTACCACGTTCAAGGGTAGCTGGGTCTAAAACGTAACTTTCTTAGTCCATGATATAAAAATATCAACAGCTACCCTTTTCAAAAATGTGTTATTATGTATGATGATGATGTTGCTGATGAACACACCTTCAAAATACAGTGTCACAATGTCCCCAAGGTAGCGTGTTAACTTGATTTGGAAGAATTTGTCTCTTATCATCGTTTCTATTCAAGACTAGCTTGTTAACTTCCTGCGTATATAAAACATGCTTTATGGATTTTATCATGTTCATTTTGCATCTCAAATTTGTATTTTTTACGAGTGTTTCATGATAATCTGTTAAGTTGAGCTTTTTAGTTACAGTTTTTGATATACCTTTCGCTTTTTTAATTTGAACCTTTACGCTTTTTATACAATAAAGTTTAGCTCTTAGTCCTATAAATTCAGCAATCACATCACCGCCTAATTCATCCTTGAACAGACCGGGAACTTTAGCATTAGCTATGGGTATATTGAAAGGATTATTAAGTTTGAAATTACTAGTATCAAATACAGACAAATCTTCTTTCATGTCTTCATAAAAATCATTGGTGTGAATCAAATACAGTAAGCTGTCTGTGTCGGTGTAGCATAATTCTACGTTGTTTTTATACTTCTTTTTTATAAAATTATAGTGGAACTGATAAAGGTGAGTCTTTGCATATTCCAGTACACTGAACCCAATATAGATGGGGCGATCTAGCTTTATTTTTTCGTGTTTAAGCTGGATTGCAGCAAAGTTTTCAGAAAATATCGTTGCACTGTGAAAGTTTGGCTTTGTAATAAGTACCTTTGCGCCGATTACTTTATTCGTTTTGTTATTACTATCACTCCATTGGGTGACCAACTTCACATTTACATGCTTTCTTTTGTTCTCGATAGTTTTGCCGAAAATAGCATTGTTAAGTAATTTGAAGAAATCTTTTTCAAAAGCAGACGAAGATTTTTGACGTAACTGAGTATTCAAATCTATGTACTTTTTTAAGTAATTATCTTGACGAAAGCTTAAAATTTTATGAATTTTTGTTAGTAGTAATCCATGTTTAATACATTCTTTTAAATGTGTATAATGGATTACATAATGATATTTATCATAGAGATTTGCTATCAGTTTGGGATTTTTACCACCAGGCGGTATGAGTTTCTCACTTGCGAATGGTAAATCGCTGTGAAAACCATGTAAGTAATCACTATATTTCAAATCAACTTCAAGAATGTATCCATAATCATCATCTTCTCGTGTATTCATAATATCAAAATCATTAATTTCGCTATTATTTAAAAATCGGAACTCTGCAATAGGCATTTTTTTTGTCATAGCGTATCCGTATAGATTGTTACAATCAAGGTATACTAAAAAAGAAGAATCTTTTCGTTCATCATAATGGGGAAGGTATTTATTGTTTGCTTTTGCATGTCTAAGTGAACACTGAGCTAAACCTCCACGAATACCTTTCTCGAGTAACTGATAAATTTCTATATCATTAATTAATTCCAAATGTACTTTTGAACATAACAACATTGAATCCCAACTAAGACCAGGCGAGGTCATATAATAAGCTGGATCTAATTTATAATATCGTAAACATGTATTTCGAAAATTCTCAAATATATCACAAAGAATTAAGACATCACTTTTTAAATACAAATCTGTGTATTCTCCAAGCGAGTGAATATTAAATATATTCCAAACATGTAAAGCTCGAGCATAGTCTTCTTCTGATATATGCTCTTGTGTTAAACTATTAAAAAACATATTTTTTTCTGGGAGTTTATCATTCTTATACTTTGACCATGAGTCTACATAATCATATGGATAAACTCCTTTCTTCTGCATTAGATCAAATTGATCTTTCTTTGTAAACTCTTGAGATAAATGTATAAAGTCTTTCTCGCATAAGGTTTTACACAAATTATCTAAACTCGAGCTGAGAAATTGAAAAGAGTCCAAAAATTTTATTTGAATGGTCTGTGGTGAGTTTTCCGTAGTCAAATACTTTGTTATACTCAAGTATTTTTCCTTTGTTTGGGGTATAATTTTAATTTCACCCTTATAGTTAGCTAATTCTTTTATAAATAGGTGGCTGTCATAACCGGATAAATTGTGAAAGACCACTGGTACGAAGGGGCAAACTCTATACAATAGATTACATTGGTTGTGAGCTGCTCCTCTGTATTCACCCGTAATATGATCATGATCCATCACTTTATCATCAAAGAGGAAGTTATTACAGATGTGACATACACTTTCCTTTTGATATTCTTCCTGCTGGTGTTTAGATAATTTTAACATCGATTTTTTACATTGTATAATACTACTTATCTCTGTCACATCTCTGATTAGATACTCTATGAAAACTTTGGCACAGTCGGAACCCCTATACGTTACATATTTATTCAGGCTTGAATCATGTGAACAGCATATGTAATACCCGAAACAAGAAGGTTCGTGTTTTTTAATCGTTTTCGTATTAATACTCAAATCATTATTTTCTGGACAATTAATTAGAATGCTTTCAAAATCCGCATATATTACAAAGTTTATTTTCTGTTGCCTTTCGTAGTGTTCAAATTTTAGTACGCTATTCTTTGGCGGTAAAACCGATAACACTTCAGAACAAGAATGTGTAGTATACTTAGAAACACTGGAAAAAAATTGCAAGCAATTTTCACACAAGTACATTTTGCCTTTGTGTCCGGAAATTTGTCTTCGTACAAGTTTCAAAAGATCTTTTATGAGACAGTAGTGAAACTTGCCACTTTTTTCTATGTACAGCAAGTTCACATGATTAGATTTTCTTGAATCAGACTTGTACAGAGGCCCAGTTACATTACACTTATTACTTAATCCATAGATATTTACACTCACATCAGAATTGTTTTTTTCTAAAATTCTTACATCACTTAATGTGGGAGGAAAATTCATGCCCTCGATATTTAATACGTTACTATAGTGTGGATAAGAACTTACCCTACAAGCATTTCGCTCGCGTGGGTGTAAGGCAGCCACTATAGACCATAACAGGCAGTGATTATCATTATTCTGTATGTTTATACAACTTTTTGTGTTTTTAACTTTGGCTGGTAAATCAATATAAGAACCACCTCGCATAGGGCAGTATTTGTTAATATTGATTTCTAGATGACTTATTGATAAAAAAGACCACCCGGACTCACAGTGCTCAAACTCTGTTAATTTCTGTTTTATCGTGCTTAATGCATCCATATATTTCTCTTTTAGATCCGTATGTTTTAAAATAACAGTATTTTTAGTATTAAAAGACTTGAGCTGCTGTTGGTCTGAATGTGGTAATATAAAATTAGCAAACAACTCTATATTCACTTTTAAGCAGCTATGTTTTGATTGAATCATTTCAACTAGTTTTGTCACATATTTCATACTGTCATATAAAAATGCTTCAGGTGTCTCAAAGTGTACTTCATACGGATTCAATCGGTATGTAAGGATTCGATTCTTAAATGCTGTTGCAATAATCTCAATATTTTTAAATACAGTTTTTAACAAGCAATTTGATTTATGCACATTACTTCTCAAATGATACTTGAATTCAGATTTTCGTAAAATCTGTTTACATTTGTGGCATAATATGGTTTCATTGCTTTGTGACTGATACTCGACATCACTGGTTGGGCTCGCTGTAATAAAAAAAAAAATACAACATAATTAAGACAAGGAAATGATATTTATTCAATTTAACTTAAAACTACAATTACATTTTGATTACATGAGTATACAATTATAAAATGATAAATGAAGTATAAAAATTAAGTATCTATTATTTTTACTAAAAATAATTTGATATGAATGTGGGTGATATGTTTTTAAACTCTTTTCTACTAGAACATATAAATTTTGTTAAATTGCTCCAGACTTCTGTGTTGTCATTAGTTTTATATTTTAATGACATCACAGCCTGCCGCCACCTATTCATAGGAGCAATTTTTTCAATATCCGAGACTTTGTATACTTTTAATTCGATATAATGCGTCCCCTCTTTATCGGGAAAAATTTGTCGAGAGACGCCGTTGGCTAACCTTCTCGTTATAGTAGATACCAAAGCGTTTGGTTTTTTTGAAGATGAAGCACAGGCCGCTTCCTGCGCTTCATCTTCACTATCCGTACCAAATAATTCCCTAGCCGTCGGCCGGGAGACAGGGTGAATCTGGGTTTTCGTTTTCTTCGAAACTCGCTGCGCGCTGCGCACTGGTGGGTCCGAAAGGCGTCGTGATGAATCCTTTGCAGTTTTTTCCTCCCGCCGTTTTGGCTTCTCTACTGGCTCCTCCGTTAAAGGCGGCATGCTTGAGCATGAAGAACGAGACTCGTCTCGGGATTGTTGCTTTGTCGCCTTCTTTTGAGGGCGAGTCTCTTCAATGCTTTCATCGGAAGAGCGCGATTCATCCCTGGATCGTTTCACTGCTTTTTTTGAATGGCGTGTCTCTTCAATTTCTTCTTCTGAAGGAAAAAGGTCGTCAGCGTTCGATGATTTTGACCTGAAAATAAGAAAAATAAACTATGAAATGATTTTTAAACTATATTATAGTTATTCTCTTTTTACACTCATATAAAATTTTAATACTATGAAATAAATTGTAACGACATGACTACAAAAAGATCGTACCCACTTCTAATAATGCTCGTTTGCTTTGAATTATTATAAACTCAATTGATTCACGGGCCTTTAGTTTTGAGATGCAACAGTGGGGCTGAAGCCAACAGGACAAGAGGCTCTGTTCAATATAAAATACTATTATGGAATGTGAATGGATATAAAACTATTGTACATAATAGGATTGACAATTGATTTGCTATTGTGGTGAGTGAGATGGAGTTGAATCAGTCTATGGTATGTAGTACTGTACGTCTATGTACATAATATGGTTACTAGGGTATTATTATTATTTAATAACTCGATACCTAAGTAAAAAAGGTCACATTAATTTGACTCTTTTAAAAAACTATCAGACTTGAAGTACTTACATTTTGTTTAATTTGTGGAATTGAATCACGCAGCACTGATGATTGAAAAACGAAGTGCAGCGTATAGGGCTGAAATGAAAAAAAATATGTTTTTATTCAGTTGTCAATACGAGCTTACTATTTATTATTTAGGAATAAGTTATTTTGGCTATTCATTCACTCAAGACAGTACAACTTTATCAAGACACAATTAATAATGAAGAAATAAAAAAATAAGGATGTCAGTAAGTTCGGAATACCTATGTAAAAAGTTGAAATTTTAATATGTTGAGAACATGGGATATTTCACTTATCAGAGTAGTCACATAAAGAAATTTTCTTCTATTATTTTTTATGTTTTTAAAATCAAAACATAAATATGCAATGATACTCACAATTTATTGAATAGATGACTTGAGTTCAATCCGACCGAGCAATCTGACACGCACCCACACACGAATGAAGATGACACTGAAAAAAACATTTAATAAATTTAAATATGTATAACAATTAAATAAAAAAGTATTCTTTAGAGAATATGCAATTTGAACTAACAAATTGATGTCAAACATTCAAAGTCTTATCAAGATACAAATGATCAATGAATAAAATACTAGGGCAGCATGAATCAAATACAAAAGTTTAACGGATTTATAACTTCAAAAATGAGAACATTTTAATGAATCGTTAGAGTAATCACTAATTCAATTATATAGACGTTCATTTTCTTTTTATTTCTTAATCAAAACGTAAATATATAATAATAATAATACTCACAATTGATTGAATAGAAGACCAGACTGCAATCGTAACACTAGCACAAACACGCACAAAATACTTTTTCTACACCTGTTGTCCTTCAGGAAGCAATTACTGTAGTGACTCAGGTTTTCTTAAGCTTTATATAAATATTAAGGATGTCAATGTGTACGTTCACATTGACGTTAGTGTTAAACAAAAATAGTTTGTCAGCAATTTTTCCATATCGAGCTAAATCAAACATTTTAAACTAGCTGCACCCTACAGTTTCACTTGCGACTTTTTGGTTAAAAATGGTACCTGTTATACATTATGATCTAGGTCTCAATACAATACCTCAATACCTTACGAAATCAATTCAACTATTTTGATATTTTAAAGACAAACAAACCAACTAGTATTTGCATTTTTATGTAAGGACAATTACCGCATTAACAGGACTGTTTAATCTGTGACACATACTTAAATAGTTCTCCGAAAATATTTAATCAATATGCAACTTTATTACTACTCTATAGAAAACAGTATTGTACCTACCGATATTTACAATTGAGATGTTTTGATAATCATTACTATAAACACAGACGGATCATCTGACGCCCGGCGCCTCGCTCAATGCATTCCTCCCGTTTAGGAAAACAACGGAATTATTTGGTTAGACATTTAAAAAATTGTCTAATTTTAGACCTTAAAGTCATTTTAAGCAATTATATAAAAGACAGATAAATTAATATTGTGAAATTATTATTTTTTCGACCTTTGCAAAGAACACAACTAACGGATTATGTCGGTAAGTTTAAATTATTTTACCTATTAAGTATAATAAATTAATTTGGCTATTTACATACTCAAATAATTTTATTCCTAGACATGATTTTAACGTAAATAGTAGTTCACTGTGTTGAATAGGTTTAATTAATTAAATACGTTAAAATAACTCACTAAGCTGCTTGTTTCAGGAATCTGGAGACCTATTCAACTTCTTGCCGAACAATCAAGAGAAATCGAGAAAAAGGCCACACCGAGATGACATGACTTACTCCTGCGTGAGAATGCCGTCGAAAGGAACAAAAATTATACGAATAGAGTTATATGACGTGGAAACAATACCTGAAGAATTATTAACATGCAAATGTAATGCTGATCTATGTGTACAACACGTCGTCAAAAACTTATACATGGATGATGTATATAGATCATTTAGAGATATAGTATCCCTTATAAAAGATAAAATCAATGTTACAAATTAACTTAGATTATAATTGTTAGCTTATTAAATATTAAATAATTATACTGAAGCATTAAAAAAAAATGATATAATTGGGGTTCCTGTTTTTTTTCGAAAATTTATACATACATAAATAATTTCATTAATTTGAAAAGAACTATTTATAAATAATGGAGGCTACTTAAAATAAATACCTATATGAAAAGACACAGTTAGCAAGTTGGTGATTGATTGAATACAATATCTTTATTGTTCAGAACATAAAAATGCATACAGAGTATAAATAACTCTAGATGAATATGATGAACTGATGTAGACAACCATGGTAAACTGCTATGTTGAACTGGTGCTGAAACACACCAGTTCCCTACCCGTTGATGAAAATGCATCAGTTTCCGATTTGTTTGCTGTTGGCGAAGTAGTATTTTCTCATCACATGGATATAATTGGGGTTTCTGGAGCAAAAGTACTTCAAATAGGCCCAGTTATAAACAACTAAATCTATTCAGCCATCTATTCAAATAGATGAATAAAGTAGTTATTGAATAGAGAAATAATTTATAAAAAACGAGAGTTTTGATAAGAAGACCGGCGCTTCTCTGCGCCAGGTATGACTTCTTATCGAAAACTATCGTTTTTTATAAATTATTTCTCTATTCAATAACTACTTTATTCATCTATTTGAATAGATGGCGTGAATAGATTTAGTTGTTTATAACTGGGCCTATTTGAAGTACTTTTGATCCAGAAACCCCAATTATATACTACTGACGCTATTAATACTATGTAAACATGATTAGTATTATGGCTAAAGGACATTGAATCCAAGGTCATGAATATTTTTATTAAAAATAAATAAATAAACTAGATTTTTATTGCCAATTTGTCAATCTCAATGAATTTTATTAGAAAAGCAAAAGCAAGTAAAACAATTGTAATTTGACGATTCAAATAGAAGATTAAAGGTAAATAACAGCCTAGATTGTCTAGTTTCTAACTGTGTAAGTTGTAAATACCATGTAAAACCATTACACTTTCCGTTTACTTTTAGGTAATTTTTCTCGTACATGATAAACTTTAAGAAGGGCATTGATATTTATATGTAACGAAGACAATCTGCAATGAAACAAAAGCTGTGGAGAAGCAGCAGCCCCGTAAAGCAAATCACTCTGCCAAGAGTGCATGACAAGAAGCATAATCAAGTGAAGTGAAACTTAAATATGAAAGTGTTGTTCCTAAAGATGGTTCCTTCACAAAAGAAGCTATTAGATAAGAGTTGAAGTTGAAAGGCAATGAACAGTCGTGTGATTTGTGTGGATCTCTGAGCAAATAGGTAGCTGAGAAGTGGCCAAAATGTTTTACGATTGATATTGGTATATTGATACACGACCCAAAACAACGATCTTCAAGACCCAAAACACGTCAGTGACACGAAAGGGAAACCGATCATGAACTCCGCATCTGTGGCACTAGATAGAATCGTAATATTCTGTCCGTTTTGTGTTCCCTGTCGTATATGGGGCTGCCTTTCTAACAGAGATGGGCTATGCAGCTAAGCTATGAATGCGGTAAAGCTAAGCTATATGAGACTGGGAACGTGTCCACTAATGCTAACAGGTATATTAGACTGGGTGAGATGTGCTACCGATGCGCTGCGTGATTTTGTTGTCCTATCAAGATGCACGACTCATGTACTCTGCTTTGTTCATAGCTACACCACTCGCGCATCCCTAGTTCACACCCTTAACATGCATCCGTCTACGTTAAAAACTTAGCTTCATTGAACCCATTTTCATTGTGATAAGCTAAGCTATGAAAGAGTGCCCTTCCACCAAAGATGTGCTATGCTGCGAGGATGTGCATGTCTCTATATAAAAAAATAGCTTCGTTGAACCCGTTTCCTCCAGTGCTCAGCTAAGCTATGAAAATAAAGGTTCCTTATTGGTGGTTGTCAAACACATCCATAGCTACACTGAGTACACTGTAGGTATATGACATGTATTTTCGTTTTTTTACTAAATAAGAATCAGTATCCACCTGTTAAACATTAATCACACGAGTGTGTTTATGGGATCACACGTTATGGGATCACTATCAATTAAAATTTATTGCTTGGAATTCGATCGCAAAAAAATGTTTTCATCAGAATGCACTTGTATTTATGGTATGGGTGAGAAAACCTGACTGAACCTGCATAATTTTTTTCCATGGGATCACACACTGGTCATATAAATTTTCGAACAAAGAAAGCCTTATCCGCTTTTTTTACGGCATCTATTTCACGAAATGTATTTTATTTAATGACTTCCCTTCCCACCCTGTTGGACAATGCACAAAAACACCTTAAAGGAAACCTTATCTAATCTGATTTATGATATCAAAAAAATATAATTTAATGATCTTTCAAAGAACCTCGTGTCGTGGACACGATCCAACCTGTTAAGCTTTTAAAAAAACCTACCCTTCGAACATAATATAAGGACGGGGTCGGCATTTCTAACTCATTCTGTTCTTAGACTTTCATCTCTCACAGTATAATTAGCCTCATCCAATGCAACGCAATTTGTGAAGAGCAATTTCTCATAGCAAAATTATTCCGTGACACCCACTATTAAAATGTATTATTTTTACATTGCATCGATACAAAAAGAAAATGAATGTAAGTACCTACATATTACTCACTGATTGTTTTTTTTATTGTGTAATCTTGTGTATCGTCAAATTACAGTTCAATTCTATAATTTTATATATGTATTCAAATTCAAATTATTTATTGAGAATAAAAACGGACAAATTCCACTACCATTTATCTCACATACTGTTAAACTAAAATAGATTTCCTAGTAAAAATAGGAATAATAATATAAAATTACTAATATAATAAATACAACAAATTGCTGTAAAAATATGTCAACATAAAATTAGTATGTCATACAAATTGTCATTATAGTCATCGGCTTTTTTGCCCCTGTCCCATTGATCAGTATGTATATATTGTATAAACTAGTATATGTAAATAATTCTTGTGAAGTTCGAATGTACAAATATTGGGTACAAATTTGATTTTATTGATTTACATTACATTGAGTCGCTGGCATCCAGTGGATGCAAAAGGCAGGCTGTCGTTCAGTGTGGAGGTCAAAGGGGGAGGTCTATGATATGTCTATGACATTACATTGCTTATGATAATTTATCACTTTTTCTTTTGTTGCAGAGCCCATCGTACTCTCCTGTGGAGATTGATGAAGAAATCAACACGCTTAAACATTTCTATTATCCATTGTCTGATGAAGAAAAAACATCAACCAGCCTCTACAATCAGGAACACAAGAAACTGGCTACTTGTAGACGTTCCAATAGTAGTGATCTGGATGAGTTCTTTGCGGAAGAACCACCCAAGAAAAAGAAGAAAATCTGTTCATCTATTGTTGGACGTGCGAACAAAGACGGTGGCACATCATATATTTCAACAAACACAGATGACGGCGCTAGTGCTACCCACCTAGTTAAAATAGAGGTGTATGAACTGAAAAAGTTGGGGAAAATTCCTGTAAGTCAACATTGGAAATACGCAACGACTCGCATTGAGTATTTCGGCAAATCTAACAACAAAAATTATGAAAATATTGGGATATCTCAGGTTTTATATCAGAAACCGGGAGTAGCAAATGAAAGGCGTGCCGGCGGTTAACAGACTGTTTATTCTTTACCTGGGCGGTAGCCTCATAATATGTGGGCCTACCGCCATTATCAGAAACTACATGAAAACACCACAAATATCAAAAGTGTAATGTATAGCATTACTAAAGAGATAGCAGAAACTAGTGATTGCAAAAAGTATTCGTTCCAAAACAATGATTGATTGAATAAAAAAATGGGGTAAAAGAACAATAATTTTAATCATGTAATTTTTTATAGTGGTAAGCAAAAAGTGTTATTTTAAAAACAATAACTATAGTCTTTTGAAATTGTATTGTATAGTATACATAATTTGATAAGTTTTAGTTTTTAACCAACTTCGAAAAAGGAAGAAGGTTCTCAATTCGAACCTTATTTTATTTTTTTATTTAATACATATCTTTAAACTAAGGTAGTATATTACAGTGTGTCTTTGTGTTTTATTAATGTCATAAATAAAAATATACTCTAAATTTCTCACATATTTTTTATTTCTTTATCATATGCTTAAAAATACACGTTTATACATTTTTCTTAAGATTACATCATTACACAAAGTATTTTTAGTAAACATACTTACAAACTCTAACATTGATAAACCCTTAAATCTATAGTACAAGTACATTAAACAATATTCACCACAAACAGAAGTTAGCTCATTTTGAATAACTTTACTATTACACCACCATTTATTTGCATTTCTTTTTAAAATCATCATATGAGGATTAATAGGTTTACGACCAAAACTGTCGAAGTATTCCCCGACACCGTTAGTATCCACATAAATAGCCACTCAGTAAGACCCTGGTTTAGTGTCTGGATCCAGGTTACTAATCAACAAAATAGGTTTCTGTAAATACATTGGTAAACAATTGGCCGCAAACACATTGTACCGGAAATATGGATGGATTTTTTAAAGATTATTTTGTAATTCAATTGAATTCATTACATAAGCTTTACAAAATATACGTGTAACAGTGATGATAGTTAGAATCAAATTTAACAATAACTAATAAATACATATCTTATAAAAACTAACTACTGTAATCAACACTTATATTTCTATTTTTGTCAATTTCAATGATATTATCGAATTCAGCATATACGACGCAGTTAACTGTTGTAGTAAGAGCAGACTCAAATCTAACCTCTAACCTGACACTACCATGTCGTACGAGATTCCAGTGGGCAGTCGAGTTGGCAGACAGATCTGGTGTTAGATCGAATACCATTAAACAGTACCCATTTGGATATTGTTCTCTAGAAATCCCATTACCATCATTTAAAAAATTAATACCTGTCCCTGAGAATAACGTGTGATATGCAGTTGAAAACATATCGTTACTAAAAACAGGCTGCAAGGCTTTAGAGGGAATTTGTTGTCCATCTATATAGAGACAGAAAGTGTTAATATCATAGTTATGAAAATTAAATCGATTCTTTGTGTAACTACCGTTAAATGCAGAGTTATCTATAAATCCAATAATACATATTTTTGGAACTTGACCGAGAAATATATTATCAAGCGTTTTGCCTTGCACCCCTGAAGGTATCGTTAAAACCTTAACTTCTGCACGTGTTATTGGGTATTTAGCAGTTGTAGTAGCGAGAACTTTTTGGTGAGCAAGCAAGACAGTTGGATTGATTCGAGCTCTACGAATTATTAAAGACGCATCTGTAATGCATTTCAGAAAATACACTCAGGAAAACTATCTAATATAAAATGTAACACACATCTTCTGAGCACAAGTATCTTTGGAATGCTCCCAATAATTTATAACAAAATTCCAAGAAATATAAGGGCTGAGGATGACATTAACCTTTTTAAAATAGCTCTAAGTAAATTATTATTAGAAAAGACCTATTATACCATTGACGAATACTTGAAGGATAAAGATCTTAATTAGATAGAGAAAATAAATAAATAACTGACAGTGACTATTGATGTAAGGAATTGTGATTGTGACATTTATTTTCATCCTATAATTTAATAGTAATAGTAATAAAATTGTTAATGTAATTAAATAATATGTATTGTAATCTTAAGGTATCTATACCTACTTGCATGTTTATATAGCTGAGGTAGTGTACTTAATTTAATTATAAGATCACAATGTAAATTGTTCGACCTACTCTCGCAAGGAATAAATGAATTATGAATTAACTTGCCGGGCAACTTGCTGGGCAACTTGCTTGGCAACTTGCCGGGCAAGTTGCTCGCTGGCCGGCCCTCCTGGGCTAACATTATTATTATTATACTAAAATAACAATAACATTATTATTATTATACTAAAATAACAAATAATATAATATTGTTGAAAGTATCCTTACCTAACTCTGGTGACTCGCTTCTCAACTTGCTGGGCGAACCTGCTCAACCTCATTTCGCCAATCGCTCACAAAAGAAAAAGAAGAAAAAAAAAAAAAAAAAAAAACTTTGATCCCTGTCAGTTCCTTCAATCATCGTTCTTGTCATTTGCTTTTTGTGGTTGCTTGTTATCTGCATTCTGCAACTAATAATTCAATATAATAACAACAAAATAAAGAAAATAGGAACATGAACTGAACACTAATAATACATGTACCGGCCCATGCAGTAACCCGGACTGCATCACTACAAGGATCCAACTGGGTGAGGCGGTGCAGTGGATTAGCTACCTTAGGGACACCATGGCGTCCCTCGTCTATGCCTCACACCAATATCTCCCTGGCGACACCACCGATGCTGTGGAGGCCACTGAGACCACTGTGGCCTCACCCGCCTCGCCGGCGTCACAGGATGAAGCACGGCGGCAGATGCCCGAAACTGAGACCGCCGTGCTCCGCCTCCCCACAGTTACCGCCGGTGCCCTTTCCCCAGTGCCCCCCATTTCTCCCTCCCCCCCGCTCTTTACCCCTCCCATGCCTCCACCTGGAATCCCCACTTGGGTCTGTGAATTGGCGAGGCGTGGCGAAGCTGGCCTGATCAATACCGCCCCATCCGCCGTCCAGACTGACCCCCCTCTCGTTGCCGACGAGGATGGGTTGGATAAGGATGAGAGGATGGGACACCAGTGTGTGTTGTGCGGGACAATGATACGAGGCCCCAACATCCTCAGACACATCAGGCGGGCGCACAAGGGATACAGGGTAGATAGAAAGGCACAAAACTACCCAAGATAATATTATATTAAGACTAGCCGCCCACTAACCATCTGTCCCCCCCGAACACCGCCCCCCCAGGACAAACATCCGCGGGATAAAGGGGGTGTCGCTAAGGTTCCTGGCATATGACGATTAATTTCATGCCAGCACGGCTTGGTGGGCAACTTGCCGGATAGCTCGAGGGGCGACTTGCCGGGCCTTGCTAATTATTATAATGATTTAATTTAAATACTAAGCATATTATTATATTCTTTGCTAGTTTTACTTTAAACATTAAGCATATTATATTCTTTGCTATATTTAATTTAAATATAAATGCATATTATAATATATTATATTCTTTAATAATAATAATCTCGTATTATTTATTATGATAATAATTATAATTATCTATATTATATTCTTGTAATATATTATAATTATAATATAATTGTAGTATGTTGTATTTATGATTATAATTGTAATTATAATTGTAGTTATAATTATAATTGTAATTATAATTATGATTGTAATTATAATATATTGTAATTATAATAAATTATAATTATAATATATTATATTCTTTAATAATAATAATAATCTCGTATTATTTATTATAGTGATAATAGTAATTATTAATTGTAATAATTATTATAATAATTATAATAATTTAATTTAATTATAATAATTTAATTTAATTATAATAATTTAATTTAATTATAATTATAGTAATTTAATTATAATTATCTTGTATAGTTAGCACTCATACGCATTTATACATTTATACATAAACCTTGCCAGCACGGCTTGCTGGGCAACTTGCCGGGCAAGTTGCTCGCTGGCCGGTAGCTGTTGGTAAGTTGCTCAGTATCATATTATAATTAGTAATTAGTTTAATTAGTATCTTAATTAATTAGTACCATACTATAATATTATAATCTTATTAAAAAAAAAAAAAAAAAAAACTATAATAATAATTATCTAGTATCTTATTATAATCTTAATTGTATCATATTATAATCTTCTTTTAATACCATAATTACTGTTAAAGAAATTTTTAGATATCATAATTTTTACCCATCAATACATCATCATTTCATTTTCATCCTCTCAATACACACCACACTCCCCTATCACCTATACTCTCACTTATCACTCACTTATCGGGAGTTTGCTGGAGTATCCCATTAGCACCGGCAAACTCCCTACACCCAACCCAACCAACAAAAAAAAAACATGATCACCCACATTAAATTTTGGTTTATGTGTGGTTTTTGATGTGGAGGTTTTATTGCGATCATATAAGTTATTCCACACTGTCATAATGTTACTAGAGTTAACATCACAAGGTCTCATTTTTATACTTCTATGAAAACTGCTATTGTACGATCTAATCAAGTCTTGTAGTATGTCTATGTATCTGTAAGTATTATGATGTGTAAAGTAACGCCACATTTTCATATTTAGAGTTCGTTGAAACCGTTCAACAATACTAGCTTTAATGTCGGGATTGTTTGTAGTGTAATAATTGATTTGTTTTTTCTTTAAATATTGTTGTACATCTTTTGAAACAAATTCCGTACCTTTATCAGACTGCATGTGACGTGGGGTAGCATTAGTTTCAGTGAAAATGCTTTCAAATGATTCTCTTATAGAGTCAGATTTTTTATTTTTCAGAGCTCTGGCATAAGCATATTTACTAAAGACATCAATTACACAGAGTATATATTTAAAATTATCATTATGTTCACTGTATGTACGCATATCACTCAAATCAGCTTGCCATAGTTCATTATAATTAGATAATATGTATTTGTTCCTAGAAAATCTTCTTTGAACGGGTTTATGTAAAGTGTACGTCTCCTGTGCTTTCAACCAATCTATTGTTTCTGTGCTAGTCATTTTTTCTTTCATTGCCTTAGTCAATTTATCAATGCTACTGTATCTAGCAGGGTTAGAAACATCATAGTAAATGTCTTGAATTTCTAATAATGGGTCCATTTCTCCCAATCAATTTTTCTCTTCACCTTATTACCATGGACCTTTTCTCGAGCAGGTGTAGCATCATAAAATTCACCCTCACTAGATGATTCTTTTGTAAAATCTTGGATGTGTAGTGTATTGATATAATTAAATCTCTTTGGATTACCTATGTATGACAATGGTAATTTAATATCTTTCAAAACGGTTAAAAACTGTTCCCAACCAATTGGATTACTGTTTTTGAGAGGTCTTAAAACATCGTTTACGAGGTCCACAATATTGCTTCCGGGAATTTTAGCATTATAAATTACGACTGTCCCATCTTCATCCCAAAAAAAATTATCTTTGTTTTGGGAAATACTATGTAGCAGCAATTCTCCTTTTTTTACATATGTTTTCGGTATTAATTTCAATAAGTAAGAATGAGAGTTTTCTAAATCCAAATTTCTGTTTTTAATTTCTTTTTTCAACTTGACTTCTTCTTTGAACGGCGCCTCCTGTGATACTACTTTATTTTCTTCGATGTCTGTTAATATAGGTATTTTAATTGGTTCACGTTCTTTTCCAGTAAAATACCAATACCGCTGTAATGTTTGTTGATAAAGCATCCATTTTTCACGATCATCTATTTTCATTCTAGACACCTTTTGCATATCAGCATCCAATCGTGACATGGGGCTTTTAACGTCTGTCTGTGGTTGGTTTTTTAATTTATTTAATACTTCCGGTTCTACCAGCAACATCTTTTTTGCATGTTCCATTTTGAATATTGACCTAACTGTTTGCAACGAAGTTACCCAAAAGAGCACTAAGTACAGAACCAAGTATAATTGGTAAAAATGCACCACCTTGTTGTATAATTAAAGCTATCTTTTAAAGTTCCTCTAATCACATTGTAAATACATTCACAAATAAAATTTATTTCGTCTTCATCACAAGCTTTTAACAATGCCTTTTGATATTTGGGCTTAAGGATATTTAAGGATTGCAATAGTTCTCGATGTGTGTTGATTCTTCGCTTCATTATGTAGTTATAATCGAAATTTGGTCTTGTATTCCATATTTATATCCTTTTTTGGAGGTGTATACCACAGCATATTCATCAAAAGGAAAAATATTTGTTTTGAAACGACAAATATCCAATGTATTTTGTTTTAAGTCGATCATTAAGTATCCATGCGCCTTGTTTGTAGCATCTTTGTATGCATCTTCAACAAACTTAGAATTATCTGGAAATACTTGTCGAGCCAAGTAACGTATTTGAGTTTTATCCCTAGGATTCTTAAAATAAATTATGTAACTAGAGTTTAGTGATATATCACGCTGGCCTTTACCCTGATGAAATAAGTTTTGTGTTAAATAGAAAACACTCAAATTTCTGTGGTGGCTTCCTTTAGTAAAAATATCAACAATCCTTCCATCAGATTCTCTCATTAGGTCATCAATTATAATTAATGTTGGTTGCTTTCCATCAAACATACTTAAATCAGGAATGCCTTGAAAGTAGTTGACACTATTCATATTATACAGTGGTTGCATTTCATCGTAACACCACATTATTTGAGAAAACACATCATTGCAAATACTCTTAAAATATTTTAAAAAATTGGTTACAAAATTCGACTTCCCGCAGCCACTTGGTCCAGCAACAATTATAGTAAAGGGGTGTTCAAAGTGTATCATTTTATAATACGTGCTACTCCTACAACGTTTTAATTAGTTCTAAGGTAAATATTAAAACATACTTCTGTTGTGGAAACAACAATGTTTTTTTTTTTAGATTATTTATCAACTATTTATACAAGATTTATATAGAAATAAAAACACATTATAATTGTGGTAACTAATCTAAAGTAAATAAAACATGCACATATTTAAAAAAAGAGAAAAAACAAATTACACATTTTACTAGATCCTTACATAATATCATATCTGTATTATTATTTACATATCATCATCATCATCATCAGCCAGAAGACGTCCACTGCTGAACATAGGCCTCCCCCTTTAACCTCCACACTGAACGACAGCCTGCCTTTTGCATCCACTGGATGCCAGCGACTCTCACTATGTCGTCGGTCCATCTAGTGGGAGGCCTACCTACGCTGCGTCTTCCGGTTCGTGGTCTCCACTCAAGAACCTTTCTTCCCCATCGGTTATCGGTTCTTCGAGCGATGTGGCCTGCCCATTGCCACTTCAACTTGCAAATTTTAACAGTTATGTCGGTGACTCTGGTTCTTTGGCGAATATCCACGTTTCGGATTTTATCGCGCAAAGAAACTCCGAGCATAGCTCTCTCCATTGCCCGCTGAGTGACTCTGAGTTTTTCCAAAAGGCCAACAGTTAAGGACCACGTCTCAGTACCATATGTCATCACTGGCAACACACACTGGTCAAAAACCCTCATTACCATTACCATACCATTATTTACATAAACACAAACTATTTATTTATTTACAAATCTAAAATTAACTCATGTTATGTTGCCACCATGGTGGTAATGAAAAGATAATCCAAACATTACTTCTTCAATATCATTATTAAAATCATTAGGTGCTATTTACACACACACACACGTAAATTCCGTTAGCTTCTCAAAGTGTAGTGACCCCATGGTAAAGTATTTACCGAATCAGGTAAAATAAATCGTTTTGTATCGTTAAATGATAAACAAATCTTGTTAATTTTCTGGGTAAAAATTACATGTTTTAACGATTTAAACATATTTGAAAATTTAATATTTTTGTTAAACAAACAGTTTTTATAATTTTCCAATTTCAGGCTTTTAGTTACACATTTATTTACACCCTTAGCTTTTGTGATGACTTTATTTTCTACTTGCATTGCATACATTTTTGATCTCAAGCCAACAAACTCAGTGAAAATTTTTCCGTTGTTTTCATCCTTAAATAACCCAATTTTTTTCTTGTTAAGAAGAGGAAACCCAAACACATTATTTGTGGAATAATCAGATGTATCGAAAAACCTGTGGATATCGTGTTGGATATCTTTATAAAAATCTTGTGTGAAGATCTGATAAACCAGACTGTCTGTGTCTGTATAAAGGAGTGCAATATTATCAAATTTATTTTTCATGTAGTTATAATGAAAGTCGTACATAAGAGTTTTCGAAATATCTAATATACAAAATCCTAAATAAATAGGTTTGTTGTACAATAATTTGGTTTTTCGGATGTAAAATACCCCCCCTTAATTTTTTTATATTTATTTTTATTTATGGTTTTAACCATTATTTTATTTAACTTTTATATTTGGTTGCCTAAATATAAGCTGCGTATATTAAACCTATATTGGATTGGCTATTATGTTATTCGTATTAAGTCTGGAATTCGTTAAAGAATATTAATTAATTCAAAGAGAACCTCCTCTTTTTCTAGAAATCGGTTAAGATTATTTTATGTTAATAATTTCAAATATCAAATGACTACAATACTGTCAGTAATTTATTTAGAGATATTCATTCGTTCAATGAAAACCTCCTTTTCTAGAAGTCAGCTAGTTATTACTTATAAAATGTCAAAATAGTTATAAAGTCTGGAATTCGTTAAAGAATATTAATTAATTCAAAGAGAACCTCCTCTTTTTCTAGAAATCGGTTAAGATTATTTTATGTTAATAATTTCAAATATCAAATGACTATAAATTCTATTTGAAATATTAAATCAATAAATTACCTATCCGCGACCTATCTTTCACGTCTAAGTCCTACAAATGACCTGCCCGACCTGAAAAGCTATTAGTAATACTCCTACATTTTGTATATTAATAAACTAGCCGTCCTAGTTTGTTAAATTTCCTTACTAATACCCCTTTCCTGTAAACCTAGATGCCCTAACTTGTAGATTTTATTCCGCATTACCTACCTTAACATCGACCTATACAGAAGGTTTCTTGAGTTTTCGTGACGAGTTACGCATCACGGGTGTATGTCCGCATTCTGAAGGAACTTGGGTGTGTTATTGTGTGTATGTGTGTGTTATTGTGTGGATGTGTGTAAGTGTACCTAGGTTCTACCTACTGAGAACTACAGCTTTAATTGACGGCCCTAATCTGCTAAGTTTCCCACTACCCCGAGATAAGTATCTCGTGACGAGTTCCCTCCTACGAAAACAACACCTCCACGCTCGGCGTGTTGCTCGCTAGCTAGACCCTATATATACAAGTTCGGAGTGGCAAACTCCAGCGAGCTATCAGCCCCTCTTTCCCTACTGACCCCTGTGTAGGCCTCGCGCCGGCTTCCACAGACATCGCCCTACTCCGCCCGGGACAACTGAAGCAACTCTGAATCCAGATACGATGGTGACACAATGCATGATGTACCTTCCCGCAGCTCCAGGAAGATCATCCCATCGCCATAGGAAAAAGAGTATACCCCCGAAGGTGACGAAGGCCAAAAAACCCACAACGGAGTGAGCACATCGACCCCGGTGGCGTCACAATCCACCGGCATATTTAAAACCCACGGGAAAAACGCAACACCACTCAGAGAGTGACTTTACGCCGGAATTTGGTTGCTTTGGGAACCACCATTCCTTAAACTGCAGATGTTGTGTTCTCTAAGCCCTCCCTTCGCGAATAAGTATTGTTTCAAACTCATTTCCCCGCAAAAGCCGGGACAGTGGTACTAGTCTACCACTAGGGGTATGACCACCATCCTCGATGGGTAATTACGACCAAGCGCAAAGCCCAAACTTTTAACGAAAGATGAATTCGAACCAACACTATAATCCAGAACGAGTTAAATGACACTATAATCAAATACGGTTCCGTTCCCAGACATGCAACATGAGAAAGGAACCGAGGCTCACATAAATTCACACTAAATCACTATTTACCCACAAAAGGATCCTAAAACGTATTTAATTTGTTGTGTTCTCTAAGCCCTCCCTTCGCGAATAAGTATTGTTTCAAACTCATTCCCCCGCAAAAGCCGGGACGGTGGTACTAGTCTACCACTAGGGGTATGACCACCATCCTCAATGGGTAATTACGACCAAGCGCAAAGCCCAAACTTTTAACGAAAGTTGAATCCGAACCAACGCTATAATCAAAAACGAGTTAAATGACACTATAATCAAATACGGTTCCGTTCCCAGACATGCAACATGAGAAAGGAACCGAAACTCATATAAATTCACGCTAAATCACTATTTACCCACAAAAGATCCTAAAATGTTAAATTATTTCAGAGTTATTTGGTAGTACAAATTGACTGTCAAATAACTCCTTATAAAATTAAAACTCGCGTGAATTTAAACCGCGGACATACAAGGGTACTCGAACGACACCGAAATTCGTAGACGCGTAACCATCTACAAATCTAGGCTAGTCCAGGCACGAAAATTTTATAAAATAAAATCTATTTTAATTTTAAAACGTTTGAGCAAAAATATGAACACAAGTCACTGAATTTACCTATCCAAGAGTACTCGTCCGCTCTCGACCGATCTTCGAGAACGAATCCCTCCACCAACTTGTCTACGCCGCCCGTTTTGCACGCGCACAGAGCCTTCCCACCCCAACATGAGTTTCCGAGAAATTTGTCGTATGATTTCATTCTAATCTTCTACCTACCTCCAACTTATTATTCGCGCGCGTATTGTTTAGATAACCAATAAAATTACCGGTTGATGTAGGTACTTATTTGCAGTCTAACAAACTAAATCTAGAAAACCCCAGCCAAGCAATGATCTTATATTTATTAAGAGTTGAAACATTTGTCTTTAGTGATTTTGTTTATGAGATGAATTTCGCTGATATTTCCGATTAGTTCGATACAAAAGTATTACCTTAGATGTAGAAAATCCCGGGTTTTATTATTATTATAATATTTAGAACTAATTTATAGCAGTTAAGTTGTATTAAAGCATTCTTTCTTAACGCCTGACTCAATGCAAACATCGGACAATGTACGTAACTTGCTGTACTGAAGGTTAACTAAAAGAATGCCTGTTCTCCATTTAGCTAGGCATGATGAAGTAAGGATACTATTAATCCTATTTTATTATCATGTAGTTACCAAAATCCTTTATAATATGAGACAGCATTTGATACTCAATCTTTATTTTAATTCCTGACCCCCTTTTTCATTACAAAACTTTGTTTTATTTTTCCTTGGCTTTTTAGATTCGCGTGATTTAGGTATTTGCCATGCATCATGTACAAATTAATGATGTATTAGAATTTTAAACGAAACATCTATTTATTTAATTATTTATTTATGAACGATGAACTTGGTTCTGTTACATTCGAACCCATTAAATTTAAGAAGATGACCTAAATCGGAGTAAATTTAATAATATTAAATGAGTTCCCAAATAAATAATTCAATAAAGAAATTAAGAATTGAAATTTAACAACCCCAATGATATGTCTAATGTGCAAGATCTTTGTTGTCCATATTCAAGTTTCAACAATAAAATTAAACGTGTAATAGAACTGTTTGTGTATGTGCCCTAATTATTATATGTGTAGTTTGTTTAAACCGGTCATGAAATAATCATCTTAGAAACTCAATCCGACAGCAAACCCGTGTATCATAAAAGAACCTTTTTCGTCCACATAGTATATTGACTTCTACGAGGAACCCGGTTGTGAGTCGAGTCGTTAGAAGAACAGAAAGATTGCTTTCCCCGCCAAATTCAACCTTTCAATCGAGGGGGACTGCATTCATATCTCCTCGGTCCGCTCTCAACGTCCTGTGAACTACAAAAATCCACCTATGACCCCTCAGGGTCCTATAAGCTCTCGAAACCGAATTAAAAATCTGACTACTTCCGATCGGTGAATGTGAGTGTAGGAAGTATTGCGGTTTACCCCTTCGCATGAAGGTTGCGTGTGAGTATGAGCTCAATATAAACTCAATGTTTAATATTGACAGGGATAAGTGTCCTCCTAACTTAACCTAGCTCCAAGTTCCCCTTTTATATTGAGCCGGTTGTGTAGTGTTTTGCTAAACCTTGAAATCGACAACTCGCCTCTAGCCTTGGTGTCGCTACAACCCTGAAACCTCTAAACATACTTATAACTCAAAATTTCCAACATCCTTCCACAATTCATTCCTCATTCGTTTATTCTTATTATTCAGATACATAGCATATCTTTCATTGCTGTTCAATCCATCCCAAGGAAGTATCGACACCTTTAAGAACTATTGGCGACCAAGTTTCTGCACGCCTATCCCTAGGTTCATAATCTCAAATAAAAGCACTAACTTCTATCAAGATCAGATACTACTAACTTAGGAAACACTAAAACCCCCCAGCAAACAATGAACTACAACCCACCAGAATACTAAATATCTAGAAAACAGTATCAAAACCAGTTCACGTTCACATTGATATATAATTACTTCGTTCACGTTCATTTTTATGAAGTTCCATCAAATATATAATTTTCCAAATTAAAAACTGTTAAATAATTTTTTTAATACAGTAAAATTTATTGCTACACATTTTTCGAAGTGATTATTAAATACAATTGCATTTTCCGAATAGTTAAACTATAAATAACCTAAACCTTTAATTACCTTGCATGAATTTATTCCGATTGTTTTTATCCCTACTATCAATCAAAATCTATTAATGGCGCCTGTGGTTAGTTTTTCGGTGGTTGATATGGTTGATTGGTATGGTTGTTTTGGGCACTCTGAATTATAAAATCCGGCAGATGCGCGATGGTGCGAGGCCAAAATTTCTATAGAGAGAAAGAAAAGAAGAAAAAAAAAAAAAGAAAAACTTTCCGTTTGAAGTTCAAACCAGACAAAACCGCGCCTTCGATACAAATTTTGAGCACATGAAACAGATGCTACCTATATCAAAAATCCTACGAATTTATTTGTTGTCCTACCCCACGGTATCAGATATTCTCCACAGGCCACCCACTTTCATTATAGAAGTCGCGCCCGTTTGCTGAATATTTTCTCTATGGAATTCTCGTTCGCGGCTATATTCACAACCTTGATTCAAACAAGCTCGTGAACCTGTCAAAACCTGTTTCGACAAACATTTTAACAACAATCTACCCCCCGAGTAACCGGTGAGAGAGAAAAGAAAGAAGAAGAGAAAAAAAAAAATGTCTTCACATTTCTTAAATTTAATGGTGCAGTTTCCTCCTCTGTGGGACAAAACTCACATATTATATGGTGACGAAACTGCGGTCGACGCATGTTTACTCCAATTATGGAGTAAATATCAGCTTGCTTGTCCCGCCCCAGTGAGCTTAAAAGACATTAGACTACAAGTGGCACATCATAGAGAAACCCTCTCATCGGCTCCCTGCACAGCCCAGCTTTCTGTAAGTACTTATTCAGTTGGTCATTCCTTTAAATACTCAATTTTAAGATAATAACAGTTTACGACCTGTATCAAATTTATCACCTTTCCCCGCTTATAACAGTTGGTTGTTCACTGATAAACCTTAAAGGTGTACCGACCAGATTACAAGAGTTTAGGATATGGCGTAATGTAACATGCCCGGTTTGTATAACACGCTTCAGCCCGTAACACCGATCAGCACCCACCTTCTGGCCAGCCTACTATTTGTCGGGGTCATACAATACATTTTACTGTTGTTTTATGCACAATAGTGTGTTTATTCTTAGTTTAGTTCGCCGTATCTGATCGTGATATTTGTGCCCATACTATCTTTAAATTTTTCTTTTAGGGTCCCGTGCCCAAAGAGCAAAACCGGGACTCGCTAACCAAGTCTACAATGTCCGTCCGTCCGTCTTACCCACCAATAACTGTACCGTAATAGATAACCATTTACAATCCGCACAGAAAATGCAACGCCAAGGCGGATCATCCAACAAAAACAAAAACCGAAGGGTAATTTAAAAAAAAAAGCTTTGTTCAATAAAACTACTCCGGGTGTCACCTGCAAGATATAATAATTATAGTATTATTTTTATTTCTTTCAGGTACCCCAAGATCCACCTCAAAAACCCTCTGGTCCCCTTCCTAGCCTCCCAGACCTACCTCCTCTTACTTCCCTCCAAAACAAAGTTACTTCGATCCCTAATCCCACCATTTCCGTTCCCCTGGCCATACTAACCCTTCCCTTCCGATATGCTTCACTGGCTCCCTCACAACGATCCCATTTTGAGGCCCTCGTACTGGATCTACTACTCGGCGCGGAAGCAGGCCATCTACAATTAGCCAGAATCACCTACCGTAATCCCATTTCCCCTTTACCGCAACCCGATACAAGCCCGCCTCCTTTCGTATTTCCCGTGAGTATACCTGATTTCTATTAATCAATTTTAAACAGTGTTTTACCTAATTTTGGGTTTCATAGCTAATTCAAATTCTTGTTTTCAGGATACCTCTGAATTTGATCAGCTTGCCCCTGCACAGGCTGAAACCCAGACGTCCACTCCGGACAATCTAGAGGTAACCACTGATCATGATTTCCCGTACCAAGCGCTCCCTGAAACATAATATTATTATTATTATTTTATTTCGGAAAATATCCATATACACCATATTACACAAACTGAAACAATATTAATAAAATGTCAAAATATTACCTACAACACATAAACACAAAAGACACAATTATAATCAAAATTATTTTACAATACACACACAATCGTTAAATTTAAAATATAATTAAAGCTTTTCGCCCGTTAAGATGTACATCCACTTGTTTTGGATGGATCAATTCATCCGGCCAACTTCATTTGTAGGATGCCGTTGCGGCTGTAATGTAAGTACATTTAACATTTAATATTCACCTTGCCTTTACAGGGATGGCACGTCGATTACCCGACTTCGCTGGAGGAGTTTTTCCCTTAGTCCACAGGTATCCCACTAACTCATATTTAATTTTCTTATGTTTGTACCTACTCCATAAGTTTGAAAATCTTTTAGCAAATAACCGATATTATTATGATTATATTATAATGTTTATTCAATTACGCACTTCATCACAGAAAACCAAATTCCCACGTAAACCTTTGCCCTGCTATTGGCAAGTTAAAAAAAACCTGCAAGGATCGCTTCAAAGTCCTTCTGGTATTGTAAATAAACCACTCAACGCCTAACTCACTTCGTATACCTTTTATTATAAATACAAACAAAACATCACTACCCTAAGATTTTGCATTGTTATATGACTAATGCGTTCCCTTTTCTTTTTCAGGTATCTCCGTTCAGACTACCAGAACTATAAAGCAAAATATTAATAAATTAATTCACAAAGTTATTTGTTTTTGGTAAAAGGCCACCATCTCACCCCACTACCTTTCGCCAACCTGGAACGACCTCTCTTAGATCATGTTAGTTTATTTGAATTTAGATTTGTAACTTAATCCTCCTTTTTTTTTTTTTTTTTTTTTTTTTATAGCTAATTTAGGTATTAAGTCCATAGCTGGCGATAGGTAGGCCTTTCCCTGTCCTCCTTTTTAGATATTTATACAATACTGATTTAACTATGGAAAACACGTTATGTAAATTCTTATATTAGATTTAGAATTGAACTATAAACCTCACATAATAGTGAAACAAGGGAGTTACAGCCTCCATTTTAGATATTTATACAATACTGATTTAACTATGGAAAAACACGTTATGTAAAATCTTATATTAGATTTATGTCAAAATAAATCACCTTTTACATTTACATTTGGTTTTAACTTAATCTAGTGGCCACGCTTGATCTTAGTTCCCAAGTCAGTCAACCTTTTTTTTCAAAGTAGTATTTAGAAAGGTGTATGGTATTAAACTTTCCCTTGAGCTCTCGCGTTTCTGGATCCATTAACACATACACATTCTGGTATGGGATGGCAGCTATTACATAAGGTCCGTCATATAAGGCTTCGAATTTTTTTATAATTTTTTTTGTAGCATCCGACCTATTCAACCTCCTTATTTTTACGTAATCACCTAACTGAAATTTTATTGTCCTATACCTACGATTAAATTGATGCTGCCGTTTTACCCCCTTTTCTTTCAGATTTTCTTTCACTTTTTCCCTTATTTCATCAATTTCCCTTGCCCTGTCGACTCCTTTCAGTTCCCTGTCAAAAGTGAGTTTTGTAGTATCCCCATACAAGATTTCACATGGGGTATACCCGGTACTTTCATGAAATGTATTGTTATACAATTGTTCTATTTTTGGCAATGTCGCAACCCAACCCCTGTGGTTAGCTCTACAATAAATTCTGAATAGCCGCCCTAGTTCTTTGTTTACGCGTTCAGTAGTATTGGGTCGAGGATTTCTAACGGTTGTATAGGTTATCCTTATACCCCTTTGCGCCATATAGTCCCTCCAAATCCTACTACTAAATTGGGAGCCATTATCAGATAGAACTGCTTTTGGTTGTATTATCTCAAAAAACTGTTTCATTTTTCCCAAAACAGATTTAGCAGTAGCTTTTCTCAAGTCATACAGTTTTACAAATTTGCTAAACGAATCCTGTACTACCAACACGTATTGTTTCCCGAAAGCTCCCGAAGGAAGGGGCCCATACAGGTCCACCATTACTAGTTCTCCTATACTTCCCGTTATTATGGATTGACACGGCCCTACAAAGTTTTTTACGTTATTTTTTGTGATTTGACACTCATGGCAATTTCTAAGATATAATTTTACAAATTTCGTTAGTCCTTCCCAGTAAAACCTATCCCTTATATATTTTATCACCTTAAAAGCCCCCTGGTGACCCATTTCCAAATGAATTTGTTTAACTAGGTCCCTTCTCATAGATTCAGGTAAATAAATTACTTTACGTTCGTTTTCGTCCTTATTGAAGTATACAATACCATTTTCGAGCGTACACCTAGCAAGAACCCTACCATATTTCCCTTCACATACTATCCCTCTTTTCAAATCTTCATATAACTTCCGTATAACTAAATCCCGCATTTGCCAATTCGATAGATCTTTAAAACGTGAGTTTAATTCCTTATTGACCTTAGTTCCCATATATACTATTTCCGGCAATCTAACCCTCTCTTCTTGTAGTAAATCACTATCAGGTGGATACCTAGAGAGAACATCCGCTACTAAGTTTTCACTGCCTTTCACGTGCTTAACTTCATACTGAAAAAGCTCTAAATAGTTTATCCACCTTGTCACACGCGCATTATAAAGCCTCCAATTTTTTACGAAAGTCAGAGCCTTATGGTCTGTTAAAATTATAACCTTAGCGCCCCTCAAATAGGTTTCAAACTTTTCTAGACAGCATATTACTGAGTAAAATTCTTGTTCTGTCACAGTCCAGTTTAATTGCGCCCCTTTTAGCCCCTTACTATGAAATCCTAAAATTTTTGTGTCACCGTTATCACCGAGTTGATACAAGACGCCCGCCACACCTACCCCTGAGCTGTCTGTTTGTAGGTAATATGTTTTGTTAAAATCGGGGTGATGTAACAAGATGGTTTTAATGAATAACGCCTTAACCAAGTCAAAAGCGTCCTGCTAAACACATATTAAAGTATTAAAAATAATACATACCTCTCAGAGTTTTCCACTTCAACACAAATATCGTACAATATGGTGTGAAAAGAATCGTTTGAAAACATTGCAAAACTTGCAGTTACAGTCTCCAGCAGAAAGTCAACGAAATAATGATGTGGTTACTTACTCCCAGGCTCCATTTATACACCGATGCGATTTTTTTTATGCACTTTGATTCAAACTATGTGAGTATTGGGTCAGATGCAATAATTAAAAACGGACAATACAGTGTAAAAATGGAGCCTGAGGCTAATTATACTGTGAGAGATGAAAGTCTAAGAACAGAATGAGTTAGAAATGCCGACCCCGTCCTTATATTATGTTCGAAGGGTAGGTTTTTTTAAAAGCTTAACAGGTTGGATCTTGTCACGACACGAGGGTCTTTGAAAGATCATTAAATTATATTTTTTTGATATCATAAATCAGATTAGATAAGGTTTCCTTTAAGGTGTTTTTGTGCATTGTCCAACAGTGTGGGAAGGGAAGTCATTAAATAAAATACATTTCGTGAAATAAATGCCGTAAAAAAAGCGGGTAAGGCTTTCTTTGTTCGAAAATTTATATGACCAGTGTGTGATCCCATGGAAAAAAATTATGCAGGTTCAGTCAGGTTTTCTCACCCATACCATAAATACAAGTGCATTCTGATGAAAACATTTTTTTGCGATCGAATTCCAAGCAATAAATTTTAATTGATAGTGATCCCATAACGTGTGATCCCATAAACATACTCGTGTGATTAATGTTTAACAGGTGGATACTGATTCTTATTTAGTAAAAAAACGAAAATACATGTGTAATAGTGCGCATACAAAACTAATACGCGACGGGTTGGTAATGGGTTTAAAGTAAGATGCATGCATCGCTCCCCGCGCCTCGCGTCCGCCACCCGCGCGTGCCCTGTCGCTGCCGCCGCGGCTCGCTCCGTAGTATGACTTATACCTCCCTCCGCGGACCCCGCGAGTTCAAGCAGTCGCTCCCGCGCCTCGCCACCGGCGCGCGCGTTTACTATATGCGTAGAATGTACAACCGCCGCCGAGCTGCACGACCTTCCGTTTCTTACATTGCGCCCAACTAGTGGCCATAATTAAAAATGGACTCGCCCTAGCTCCTTACAACGAAAGTATTCGTGCGTGATTTTGTGTGTTCCGTCGCTCGTTGGAGTATCCTTTTGAACACCGCGACGTGCTTATATTCATCAAAAAATGCCGCCTAAGACGAGAAACAGGCAGAAAGAAGACCGCAATGACGAAAGCAGTGATGACGAGCAGCGACGACGCGAAGAGGACATTGACCCCGCAGCCGCGCGCTCGACTCTCGCGCCAACGATGCTAGCCACCGGCACCGCGCCTGTGGAAGCGCGCCACGACGTCATTGCTATAACCGAAGACCAGCTCGCGAGACTCATCTCCAATGTGATGAGGAATGCCGCAGCTGTTACGTCTCCAGTGAACAGTGACACTGGATCAACGCCGACCCCATCATCCAGCAGTATGTTCCCGCCCGCGCTGACCGGGAATTTCTCCCGTTGCACCGCGCGCTTTGATGGTGTTTCCCGCTCTGCTGATGAGTTTGAGACCTTCGTCGACGCCATCACGGTTTACAAAGAGTGCACCGCAATAAGTGACGAGCACGCTCTACGTGGCATAGCACTACTACTCACCGACCAAGCCGCCGTGTTTTGGCGCGGCAAAACACGGCGTCAAGTCTTCGGTGACTTCGTGGGAAGATGCCATTCGTCGACTCCGCGCCATGTACGGTACACCGCGCCCGGCTCACAAAGTCTTCAGGGAAATCTTCGCGCAGGAACAAAGTGCTGACGACCGTGTCGAGTCATTTATTTCACAAGTGCGTGCCAAATTCGCGCAGTTACGCTATAAAGTGCCAGTGATAATGCAAACAGACGTGATATACGGACTGTTAAATCGGAAAATACGGAAAAGGTTACCGCGAGATTCTGTTACGGACCCGGACCAGCTTCTTGAGCGAGCGAGGTACGTGGAGGAATCGTTGAGCGAGGTAAATCATGTCAATCTATCTAACGCGCCCGTGGTAGCGATGCATGCTAGTAGTCGTTCCATCAGTAAGGTTTCTAAGATGAGTAATAATAGCAACCAATCTAACCCTTTAAGTGCCGACTTACGTATTGCTAACCCGTCGAGTGCCGACGTGCGTACTCTTACCCCCTCAAGTTCTGTCATGCGTAGTGTTATCGACTCGCGTACTAATAACGACCCTTCGCCGAACGTTGCGAAGAGGCGCGAACGACCGCGTTGCGCAACGTGCCGTCGTTTCGGGCATGTTGCGGAAGACTGTAGGACCACTTTTAGAACCCGACCAAATGCGAATGCTGACCGCGCCGACTTGTCTTCTTCTGATAGAGGCAATGCTTTATATTGTTACGGATGTGGTAAACCTGGTACAGTTCGTTCGAAGTGCGAGACGTGTAGTTCTAAATCCAGCAAGGTCCCCAATGATAAAGCTGAGTTCCAGAACGTCGAGATAGAATGTACGGCTTCAGACAGATCACGTCCGGTTGTACGCGTCGAGGTGGCTGGTCGTAAGGGTGTCGCTGTGCTGGATACTGGCGCTACCCATAGCATCGCCAGTCCCGGCCTCTACGCTATACTTACTGCTAGCGGCGTGAAATTCACTGAGACGAGCCGCGCAATGGTTCTTGCCGACGGAACTCAACAGGTAAGAAGGGCATTGACCTGCGAGACAATAGTCATTTTACAGAGACGTAGGATACTTACCACGTTTTTAGTCTTACCAGGAGCAAACAACAGAACACTCCTTGGACGCGACTTCATTGTGTGCGCTGACGTCATACTAGACCTTCCACAGAGCACCTGGTGTTTCGCTGACACACGCGATGTAAAGTTCGACTTTGTCGACTCGTATGAATTGCAACCACCAGCGTTACCCCCCGCTGTCGATGCAGAGCTGATGCACATCGATGTCGAGAACCTGAAGCTGAGGGAAGATGAAGGATATACGTTGACACCTGCTCAAAGGACCGAACTTAACGAACTGATCGTAAGTAAAGCGGACCGGTTTGCTTCAGAGGGACCTCCCACAAGCTACGCTACTCACCGGATCCGTGTGGATGATGCACAGGAACCTGCCGCTTCGCCGCCATATCGGCTCTCGCAGAACAGGAAGGAGATTCTAGACATGGAATTACAGAAGTTGCTGCAAGCGGACGTAATTGAAGAGTGTGAGTCTCCCTGGGCCGCGAACGTAGTCCTCGTCCCGAAGAAAAATGGAGGTCTGAGACTATGCGTAGACTATCGGAAACTGAACGCGGTCACAGAACCAGATCGTTACCCACTGCCCAGAATAGAAGACGTGCTCCATGCGGCTAAGACCACCAATTTCATGTCAACTCTAGACCTCCAGTCAGGGTACTTCCAGGTGAATGTGGCACAGGAAGACCGAGACAAAACATCCTTCATAACACCCTCCGGGACGTTCCGTTTTAAAAGGATGCCTATGGGACTCAGAAACTCGGGAGCAACATTCCAAAGGCTTATCGAAAGGTTCAAGTCGAATTTATTTGTAGAAAAAAAAGAAACAGGATTGGAGACTGAGACTGGAGCGCCATTTAACCTCCAGAACGGTAGACCAGTCTCTATCCTAGCATATCTTGATGACCTGATCATCCTGTCCAAAACCTATGACCAGCACCTGGAAGACCTGGAAGCAGTTCTGGACAGGCTAGCGTTGTTTAACCTGCGAATTAACCGCGAGAAGAGTTGCTTTGCCTGTGACGCCGTGAAATTCCTAGGCCACATCATCGTTCCCGGTGGACTCCGAGTAGACCCAGAGAAAACCGCTGCTGTTGCAGACATGGCACCTCCGAAGAGTATCAAGCAACTTAAAAGTTTTGTAGCGATGACAAGCTGGTTCCGCCGCTTTATTCCCAACTTCGCTGCCGTCGCGAGGCCTTTGACTAACTTGCTGAAGAAGAACAGCATTTGGGAATGGCATAACGAACAGCAATCCGCGTTTGAAGAGATCAAGCATCTGCTAGTGGCTGCGCCAATCCTTCGACAGGCTGATGAATCGATGCCTTTCACACTCAGAACGGATAGCAGTGGCTATTGCCTCGGGGCTGTTCTGATGCAGGGGGAGGGACCTGACGAAAGACCAGTAGAATACGCTAGCCGATTACTGGAGCCAGCCGAACGGAACTACACTACCACCGAACGCGAAGCCTTAGCGGTCGTCTGGGCAGTGACGAAGTTTCGAGGCTACATTGAGGGCTCTGAAGTAATAGTGAAAAGTGACCACCAGCCATTAAGATGGCTCATGAGCTTGAAGTCCCCCAGCGGCCGCCTAGCGAGATGGGCGTTGACGCTGCAAGCTTATAACCTAAAGATAGAGTACACACCTGGAAAGTCGAACGTCGTTGCCGACGCCCTGAGTCGTCCGGCTTGCTGCGAAGAAAATACCGCAACGTGTGAAGTGTGCGAGGTCATAGTTGATATACCGCACAGAGATGCTGTCGATACTCGCGACAATCAGCAAAAAGATCCCGAGCTCCGGAAGATAATCGACGACATGGAGGCAGAGGACGTCGACTTTAGGGGGAGAGGCTGGTCGAACCGTGGTTACGTTCTCTCCGACGGTGTGCTATACCGCTATGGACCTGAGCCTGACGGAGACGACGAAGCTCGACTAGTGGTCCCCCGGCATGAACGCCAGCAAGTGTTGTCAGACTTTCACGATGCCCCCACTGCAGGACATTTAGGAGTGGACCGGACCTACCAGCGGTTAAGCGCACGGTACTATTGGCCCGGCATGAAAACGTCTGTGATCGAACACGTAAAGAACTGCACTGAATGTCAACGATACAAGGTTGGAAACCGAAAGCCTGCTGGGTTGCTTCAGACTCCAGCTCCTGCCCGTCGGTTCGAAGTAGTCTCAGTAGACCTGTTTGGTCCACTCCCGAAGACTGCCAATAACAACCGCTGGATATTGATTATAGAAGATATATGCTCCCGTTGGGTTGAGCTCTTCGCACTTCGCGCCAAAGTCCTTACTGAAGAGGTTTTTCTAAGATATGGCGTCCCGCGTCGCATGATTAGCGACAATGGTGTACAGTTCGTGGGTGCAGTAATGCAGCAGGTGTGTCACGCGCTCGGTATCAAGCAGAAACTCGCGCCGTTGTACCACCCTGAAGCAAACCCCATAGAACGCAAGAACCGGGATCTAAAGCCGCAGCTCGCTATACTTGTGGGACAAGACCATACCACGTGGGATATGCATTTAGCAGCTGTCCGATTTGCCATGAACTCGGCTGTAACAGGTAGCACTGGTTTTTCGCCTGCTTACCTGACGTTTGGCCGAGAGCTACGCGCACCAGCTGACGTTCTTTCCGATATGAAGGCCATAATGGACGCCGAGACAGTACCTACTGCTTTGACCCCGTATTTGAAATCGCTTTCGATGAGACTTCTCGAAGCGCGTGATATGCACGAGAAAACGCAAGCCCGTTCTAAGCAGTACGCCGATGAGGATCGACGTCCGGCCCCGGGTTACGACGTAGGTGATTATGTTCTCCTAAAGACACTGGGGTTGAACGATGTTGACCGAGGCCAAACCGCGAAGTTCATTCCGCGCAGAGACGGCCCCTACAAAGTGAAGGAGGTCGTAAGTCCCGTCTCGTTCGAACTGGAAATTCCATCGACGGGTAAACAAATAGGGAAGTACCACGTCTCACACATCACTCCGTACATCGGTCCCGTTACATCGCCCGTGAAGGAGAAAAGGCGCCGTGGTCGGCCGCGCACACTTAGACCCTAGTCCGAACGCGAGGTCGCCATGTCCGGACTAGAGGGGGAGTGTGTAATAGTGCGCATACAAAACTAATACGCGACGGGTTGGTAATGGGTTTAAAGTAAGATGCATGCATCGCTCCCCGCGCCTCGCGTCCGCCACCCGCGCGTGCCCTGTCGCTGCCGCCGCGGCTCGCTCCGTAGTATGACTTATACCTCCCTCCGCGGACCCCGCGAGTTCAAGCAGTCGCTCCCGCGCCTCGCCACCGGCGCGCGCGTTTACTATATGCGTAGAATGTACAACCGCCGCCGAGCTGCACGACCTTCCGTTTCTTACACATGTCATTTACCTACAGTGTAACTACAGTACATACCTAAGTAATGTTGTAGTACAGTTGGAATTTAGAACACTGTTATAAACTATCACGGTTGTTCACTAAAGTTTTATGATTATTCACGGGAACATGGTGCATGTAACTGCGCCGAAATATCGGGAGCTCATTCCACAACCTTACCACGGTAAATATCAAGTAAATAATCATAAAACTCTAGTTGCAAACTAGCTCGATAACGGATCGTATTTAATAAGAAAAAGAAAAGAATGTCATGTACCTACAGTAGGTACATAAGTGCAGTTGGATTCTGAAATGAAACACATAAAAAACATTTCATATCAGCCGTGTGCGAGTAGGTTACAGGTAGCAGCGACCAAAAAAAAGGGTCGTGTGATCACAGAGCAGCGGGCCAGCGGTAACTCGCAAACCATTGTAATGACATAAAAAATAACCATGGCAATCGACTCTACATAGGCTTTTTTTTTTTTTTTTTTTTTTAGGTTGGCTTAGCTATTTCACTCCGAAAAGCACCTACAAAATGTAGAGATTTTTGGTGAGCCAGAATGAATCAATCCCTACTACTCATGTCTTTGAATGAAAAATCTAGCGATGCAACTACGGGTGCTGCTGGCGCTGGTGCAATTTCATACACGCGGTTTGCCAGTTCCGCTACTGCTTCCAAGGACACATTTGCTTGAGATGCGATGACAGGCTGAATATTATGGGGCAAGCGACTAGACCATAATGTGCGTAGAAAAGAATCGGGAACGCTCGGTCCTGCCAGCGTTTGTAAGTGCCTAAGAAACTGCGAGGGTTTCCTATCGCCGAGTTCCTCGTGCATAAGCAGCTGCTTAACCTTATTTTCTTGCGAGGCGGACAGTCGTTTCATCAGTTCTGATTTTAATTTTATAAATTTATAAACTGCCGGCGGTGCCATAATAACATCTTTAACCTCCACTGCATATTGTTGATCCAATTACGCTATAACGTGATAAAACTTAGTCGAATCGGACGTTTTACCAGCTATAAGAAACTGACCTTCAACTTGGGCAAACCACAATTCAGGTTCCTCGGGCCAGAATGGGGATATCTTCACTCCAAGTTTGAAAACGCCGGCAGGTTCTCTTGCACTGCCGACTATACCGCTTCCAGAAGTTCCGTCCAAAATTTGGTCTTGTGTCTTTCCTTTGTCCATGGTTTCCTCTTCTAACGTCTAAAATCGGGGTCACCAATCAGTCTTACGCAGGTATTAAAACAATGTGAACATATTCAACATAGTATCTCAACCATTGTCTGATAATGTAGAATAATAACAAACATTACTAAATTGTTAAAACTTACAAAGCACTATAATCAGCTTATAATAAGCAGTAGTTCCACTCTATGAGATGGGTTCGTCTTAAATGAATAAAAAGAACAAAAAAAAGTAGCTACGAAAATCAAAATAATACCTTATTACATATTATTAGAAATAAAAATTAAAAATCCTAATGGGTCATAGGGAGTTACTTATTTGGCTGGCCTGATAGCTCAGTTGATGAGTACAACTCTCTGCGTCTTGAGCTAAAGCTCTAGAAAAACGTAGAGAAACTAGAAATTACTCATCATCAGAATCCTCATCATTATCCGGAAGAATGTCTTTGGCATCATTCTTGCAGCTCAAACTTCTGTAAAACTCATGAGCGCTCTCATGAATGTAGCACAACAAATCTAACAGATCCTTCTTCTTTTCAGTTGAAATAGTAATCTTGGAGTGGTAGTCTTTCGGTACCGTATTTATTGAAATCATGTCGTAAACTTTACCCCTTTTTGACCAATCCTTGGTCATGTACTCGTCATCATGGAATTCTTTTTTGTAAGAAAACCGACATAAGTTTTATTTTGTGTATTAAACAGAACGAACGTCGCCCCACAGGAATTTATCATTGGACGTATTGCTTTTTCTAACGGTAAAACATTGCTTGGAAAATTTGTTGAAATCATAAAACATGTCTAGATTCATCTCGATGACAGTAAATTTTGCCGTTTTGTTTGAAGCTGTTTGCACTAGCTGGTACCAGTCTCTCGGTAAATGAATGTCCATACCTGTGTTCTTCTTTCTACGTTCTATCAAAGCATCGTCGGTGTCAGCCTCCATGTGAGTATGACCGGGTACGAGAAATGTATGTTCAATAGATTGTAATTGTAGGGATTGTTTAGCAACCAGCATCAATATTGTTGTAAACATCGAATTCTTGTTTTGACCTGGGCAACTGTCAGAGTACATGATCAGCTTTTTGGCATTTGGGTTTAAATCATAATCAGCCTTTAACAGTCCACTGCTGGACTTTTAGCCTACCCCCGAAAGGGTGATTGGGCCATATCCACCACGCTGGCCCAGCGCGGGTTGGTTGGGTTTAAATGCGGCAGTTGATTTATGATAAAATCGTCTAGACATGAAGCTATCGCACCCTGAGAACTAAAGTGACTCAACTCAAAACTCAACTCAAAATTGTAAATTTTTGGGTGTAAATGTGTCCGTCGTATTAAGCATTTTCTGTTCATTTTACAATAACACTAAAACATGGTAACAAAAGTTATGAATTTCTGTTGAAATATATTGTTTGACTTAATAGCTTTAGATACATTATATAGTTTTTGCAAAAAAATATGATTTTCCTATATAAAATAACGTTTAAAAAAAACTTGGATTACTTGGTCACTTTAGTATTAGAAGTTTTTTATTTCTACTGACCTTTTTATGTAATGGTCTGTTCATTTATAACATTTCTTTAAAAAATATGTTTTTTTCTAAAAATAAGTCAGTTTTATTCTTAAGATTTTGTATATTTTTTGAAAGAAGCTAAATAAAACAGTGAAGTATGTGTTAAGTGTAATTTAATAAATCACTCCTTAGACATTATAGGAATCAGTAATAATCACAATGAAAAAATAGTATCAAAATCGTGTCATAAATTGGTAGGAAACCAAACATTTACGTAAGTAATTCTTAAATATTATAACGAAACATAATCAATATCACTCTTCTGTAACACTAATAAAGTATTTATCCAAATCAACAATATGCCTTTACTGGCACTAACTTATCAGTTTAACATAGTAGTACTAGTACAATCTTGTAGTTATAGTTCGGTTGTATTACCTAATCAAATTTTAATTAAACTCTGCTTAATACACTAACTCAGACAAACCAAACAATGAGACCTTCTGTTTTCACTGATTTAGATAACTAATTCTTAAATTTAACGAAACATAACCAATATAAAAATAAAATAGTTATTTAAAGTATTTAAATCAAATCAACAACAGTATTAATAGCATAACTTATCTATCAGTTTACCACAGTAACATTATTGTGGTTATAATTCAGTTGTACTTAATCAACTTATTAATTTTAATTAAACTCTGCTTATTACACTAATTCAGACTTAGCTTTTTGGTACAGCATATTTCTTTAAAGTTTGTTATTTTAATATCTCTTAATAGGTAATTGTCGTATGTATCCATGTTCTATTATTTTAATTAAAGTTCCTCACAAAGTGTTGTAAAAACTGGCGTAAATACTAGGTATTACATTTTTTCTGACTAAATCTTTGAGATCCCTTTTTTTATTTTCTTTTAACTCAAGTGCATGCTCATACAGCTGTTTAATTACAATTTCATTGAACCCCATCATTTTTTTTTAAAGTTTATTGCGCATGTCGATTTGAGAAAACATCTCATCGGAGTATGATGTTTTATAATAAAAGTGGAACATCTCCGCTTTGTCAAATTTCAGTACTTTAAGATCATTCCACAGTATTGTTTCTTTATGGAAGTTTTCCTTGAAGTTGTATCCCGACTGCTCTTGAAGTAGTTTGAGATTTAAGAAGTATTCATAATTAACTTCTTTGACTATGAAAGGTTGTCCAGACTTCCGAGCGCTTTTGATCAAGGTAGCAAATTGAACAGGTATGTATATAGGCCCTGCTTTTTCGTTCTTTTTAATTTCCTTTTCAATTAAGCTGTGCACATTATCCGCTTTATTTTGGGTGTGCCCTTTTATAAGATACTTATGGGTTATACTTTCGATGTTATCAAAATAAGCGACAGCATATGAATATAGGCTAGCATTAACTTTATTTTTGTTCTGCCCAGTGCAATTGTCAGAGTAAAATGTTACATGTAACTTTTTATCTGCGTTGTTTGCGCTTAGGGTTCGTAAGTAATCGAAAATACATGAACCTATTTCATTGGCTCCCCTTTGTCCCTGGGTCTCGTCCCAAAAATAACAGTAAACGTCTCCGTAAGACTTTAACATCTTCTCCATTTTTTAATTCTGTAATTGTGAAATCAAGGCAGTTTATTTTTGAAGAATAGTAAAAATAACTTGGACTGGGACATAACATGACGGACTGTAAATCATAAATAGCGCAAATGTGGGTCTCGTCAATGTTTCGACGGTCCGTCCGTTTTTCTTGGCGACATAGTTCTTTTTCTTTGAGGTGTTTATTATAGTTCGATTTGAGCAGTGTTTTAGTACTTTCAGGAGCAAGTTCATACGCAACACACGTTTCACACCTGTCTTTTTTCGGCTGAAAAAAACTTATATTGAATTATTTATTAAAAGTATTCAAGTATAACCAATACTCGCACTGTGTCAGACTTTTTTATTTTTGATCATTGTTAAAATTAGTCCAGAGGTCCCTTATAGTTTTACTGTCAGAAATGTACTCTCTATTTGTAGTCGCTCTTAAATAATGGGATTCTACCCTAGGTATCGACTCTATGTGGTTCCTGATGCTTTGGAGCAGTTCAGGGTCTACCCTTTTTTTTTGTTGTCATGCTTTCCTCTACGCTCAGGCTCTACGATACCATGGCTGTTGGTTTTACTTTTAACCGTTCTTAGCTGTCTGTCCGTTATGTCCAAAGTGTTTATGAAAAACAATTTGCAAACACGGATCTTTTTGCCATCTAGTGTGAAATAAAAGGCGTTGTTTGGAAGGCGAGGGTTTCGAGCATTTGAGTACCTGTACCTAGGTTGCACTTCCATCATGCAAGATCTAATAAAAGCACGCTGCAGTTCCAAATTTGATAATCCCCAATAGGCTTTGAACAGATTATACCTCTCATCCTCTTTTATATTGTCAAAACATTTAAGTCTACACTTGCTCGTACATGTTTCTTTCACATGCCTAGCTGGAATGTTTTTTTTTTTATTTGGACATAGATCTGTAACTTTTTCCGGAGTTTCGTGACATTTTTGCTTGATTTTGTTTCTAGTTACCAGGGTTCCTTTTACGCTTCCTACTTTTTGAAGGATCCGGTTGACCCGAAGAATCAGAAGAGGAAGCGCTAGTACTGGAAACACGTCTACTTCTTTGATTGAAATTTACAACATGGTATGTTGGATCTGAGTCACTGAGATCCACATCACTTTCATTCGGATGTATTGGTGATTGAACGTATGAACGTTGGTTACCTGTTTGAGATCTTAAATTGCTTGTACTAGGGCCCAGAGTAGCTGTATTTTGACATTAATTTGTAACAGAAGTACTTGAAGATGATGAAGTACTGCTACTACTTGAGGATGAAGATGAACTGCTCGTACTGGAACTTCTTGAACGTGGTCGGACAGCAGATGTACTTTCCGAGGTTTTTTCAGTAACTTTTGATTCCGTATTTATTTCTTGACAAGCCTTTTCAGGGTCCTGAAACATGAATAATTTAACATTTCATCATAAGATAAAACTTACATTGAAATGACTACCCATGACTTAAATAAAAAATAATAACTTACATTTAAAGGTTTTGTTTTTTTGCTTGGGATTTGAACATTGTAATATTCCTGGTCCAGACGTGTAGGTGTATTCTCGATAATTGAAGGGCTAGATGGCATGTTTTCTTTGTCGATTTCCAAAGCCTCGTCAGGACTCTGCAAACAAGTACATTAGAGAATATAGAAAACAAATATAAACATTTTTACAAATAATTATAGTACCTAGGTACTAATGAAAAACGAATAATAAATAAACAGTTTTAATAATTACCTTATTCTGCTGTCTCTCTTCCACCAATTGAAGAATTAAAGCACTTCTTTTCATTTTTAGTTTTGGGATTGACGACTCAGTAGGGAGCTTTAAACACTGAAAAAAGTAATAAATTGCACTATTAATCAATAAGTCTATTGAAAATCAAACATTTTTTTTATTTATTGTTTATTTATTCTCTACGGACTCCTGGGTCCGTGCCCTTTGTCAACTTTTAACATATATTTTTAAACTATATTTGATATAACATATAACTAATGACTATACAAAAGGAATATACAAATTATAAAATCTTATGGCTATGTTGCGTGTATACACCGAGCAGTCCAGCTCCCGCAAGCAACACCCGTTCAGGAGTTGACGCGTGTGCCAGCCATCGCTCTCCTCGCCATGTTTGAGGGAAGAGGGCGACCCGCCACACGACGCCGCCGCAAGAAGGAACCTTTAAGTGAGCGTGAGTGCTCTGGGTATACACACATTACTTAAAACTACAATTACATACTTAATATTACTACAATACTTAAAACTACAATATTACAATTGCCTGACCTGTAAACATAATGTTTATTAATAAATTACTTTGACTTTGACCTTACATTTACATAAAGTTATAGCAATTCTGGTCTTCGCTTCAGGGCCTCCACCACCGCTTCGTTCCGGTCTTTAACAGCCATTTGTAAGTTAAATTCTGCAATGGTCCTCGGTGACACTGCCGTCGCTCGCCGCACGAAACGGCTGATGGCATCCCCTTCAGGCCGTGCGCTGCGTTAAGCGGGTACACGGCGCGGGCACCCGCGCGGCGTGATGTTTCATGTAAATTCATAGAGCAGCGCTGCGTAAGGCGGAACGCCCGTCACACGCGGCGCGGGCGACGGGGGTACGCTCGCGTGTCCGTGCGACGGAGCACGCGAGCGGAGATGTTTCTAGAAAATCAGTGAGCGCCGCTGCGTTATCCGTGTCGCACGCGCCGTGCTTGTACAATCAAGTTGATAAACATGAGTGATATTGATACGGAACGTGTTATTTTAGAAGTGCAATGTCGCCCCGCTTTATGGGATTTGTCTAACAACTTGTATAAAGACAGGGATGCGCGTCAAGCTGCATGGCTCGAGATTTGTAAAGAATTATACGAAAATTATGAGGACTTCAGTGACACAGAAAAAAAGTCAACAGGTAAATTCTTACTTTTTATTATGACTTTATAAATTTATTTACTACATACTTATTTACTTCTTTCATTTATTAAGGTGGGTACAGACTATATAACATAACATGTTATACGACATTGCTATATAACAAGTTTCAGATAATGTGGACACTGAATGATATAAAACATGTTAAAATAACATGTAGGTAATATGTTACATAGTCTGTACCCACCTTTAGGCTTAGTAAACATTTTGTATTTACTTATGTTAATTGTTATTTAACTATTGTATTGTGACCTCTTCACGAGCAAATTTTTTTTAACTTAAGTAAATAATCAATAAATACAGCGATCTTGCCACGATACCTTACCGTTTGTGGCAAAGTAATCAGCGAACTGATCTCGTATTGTATACGAGTTTCTTTGAACTAGCCCAAATCCATTTGTGATATCGCGGATATGGCGGGGTGTTATGACAACATCGCTGATATTACCGAGTCCGTCTCTTTTTCGTACAAAATTATGCATTATACAAATTGCTTTTATGAAACAAATGGCATGTTCTCTAGAAACGTTAAGTGGACGATGAAGTATTCGAAACTTATTGGCCATTATTCCAAAGGTTGATTCAATGTAACGTCTAGCTCTTGACAATCTATAATTAAATATTTTCTTTCTATGATCCATTGCAATAGCCCGCGCATATGGTCGCATAAGATGTGTAGACAGTCCAAACGCTTCATCCCCAACTATGACGTATGGCACTGGTGTGGTAGCTGCAGTATTGGTTGGTTTATTATTTTGTAGCACTGGCAATGATTTTGGAGGAGGAATATCTAATAGCTCATCCTGCATCTGTTGAAATAAAGTGCTGTTGGTGAAAACTGAAGAGTCAGATTCTTTACCTTGTATTCCAACATTTATGTAGGTGAATTCATAGTTTGCGTTACACATTGCAAGCAAGACAATGGAATAGTAATGTTTGTAATTGTAGTAAAGTGATCCGCTGTGAGGTGGTCTTATAATCCGTATATGTTTTCCATCTACAGCACCTAAACAGTTAGGAAAATTTGTGTTGCTTAAAAAGCCTTCTGCTATATCTTCCCATCGCATACGTGTAAATACTGGTATACATTCTTCTTTCAGTCTTTGCCATATAATTTGACAGACATCATTAACAATTTTTCGGATGGTAGATTGTCCCGCATGGTACGCCAAGTGCATATCCACGAAAGTATGTCCACTTACTAAGTACCTGTGAAAAATACAAAATTAATTTTTAAGTATGTATTTATTATTTTATTTTATTTTTATTATTTTTCATTTTTCAGAAAAAAAAATACAAGCGCGTTGGAAAACCGCGAGAGATTGCTATACGAAAGTCAAAGCTAGTAACAAGAAACTTAAGTCTGGTTCTGGTGCTAAAAAAGGAAAAGGGTACAGCTATTATAATATTATGACTTTTCTGGACTCTAACAAAAGAGTAGAAGGACAAGAATCTTTGGAAAATTCTCAGGACGACTCTTCGGGTCATACAAGTACACTTGAATTGTCCCAACACCCAATAGTTGACACTAGTGAGGTGTTAATACCTGAGACCAGTACATCTGGAAATGAAAATGACACAGCAAGCAGAGAAACGCAAAAACAATCAAAGCGTAAAAAGGCGTCGTCGCCGACTCCTTTTGAAATACAATTATTACAATCCATACAACACAAAAAGGACGAAGAAAATGATGAAGACTTGTCATTTTTTAAATCTATTATGCCAAACATAAAAAAATTGTCTACATATCAAAAATTATTGTTTCGATCAAAGGTATTAAACTTATTAATTGACATTGAAAGAGAAAATGTTATTACATTGGAGGATTTATCGAACATCGTAGTGACAAATGACACTCAAGCAGAACATTAATCCTATTATCAATTATTTACTGCATTTATACTCTATTTGAAGAAAGACAAAGATTGGAAGTAGCCTTATAATATTGTTAATTATGATAATTACAATGACTGTGATTTTGATTTACTTTACGTATGTACCTACACTACCAAATTGTTATACTTAGTTCTCATTAAAGTAATTGTAGATTAAAATATTGTTAATTATAATAAGTGATAAATCCAATCACTGTGATTTTACTGTTACTTATGATTATGATAAGTCCAATAACTGATTTGGTTGTATACATGCGTGATCTTGACTGACAAAATAAAAATATTTTATATCAAGAAAAACATTTTATTTACTTACCTTGCCGTTATTGCCAACCTCTCTATTGGTAATATAATTGATACACTTTTTACTTTAAGAGTATTAGCACTATGTTTCAAATATGGTTCAAGTTTCGAAAATAATTCATCAAATGTAGACGTTGACATTTTAAAATACTTAAAAAATCTCCTCTCATCTTCTCTTAATAGCGTAAACTTGGTTACAAATTCTCCACACAACAATCTGGACGAGACATATGGGCTGATTGGCTGCCGCTGTTGTCTACGTCGTCTTTTGGCTAGGTAGTATATCAACAAATAATCCATTATGAATCGACTGTACACCCGCACGTCTAAAATTGTACTGGCGGCGCTGCGTTTAGCGGGAGGTCGTTGCGGATACCCGCGACGGGCTATTTGTCCGCGACGGAGCACGACGCGGATGCCCGCGACGGATGCCCGCGTCGGATGCCCGCGCCGTGCACCCGCTTAACGCAGCGCACGGCCTCATCGTCGGCGTAATAAGTGAAGGTCCCGGTGTGCCGCGAAACAGCTACGACTGCGTGCGAGACGCTTTCATGCAGCTTCAGCCCTTCACCAAACTTAAAAATGTTAAATAGACTTTCTTTTAAATAGTACAAAATACAGATGAGTACATTTAAAATTATACGGACCTGATTCAAAATTGGTCCATTATTTAGACTCATTTGTTAATAAATAAGTGACCGAATTTGTTATATGTCACCTAATACGCTAATACATGCAATGTAAAAGGAACCTAAATCTAAATCGGTCAGTTTATGAATATAAATTGTAACTAAACTTACCTCCAAAATTGACAAACAAACAGACACAAAGCGTAATCGGTCACTACGGTACTAAACTTGTCACGTCTTGTCACGACAACTCACGGTGCAACACTGATTTCGTCACTTTGATTCGGGCGCGGGGGGAGGGAACGGTTGAGTGACAAAGAGACCGAAATATACCTCTATCCTTTTCTTACCTTAATTGGCCAGTTTTCTAATATAAGTATGATAGAGTATACTTTTTTAAGTCATTCTGTATACTTAACTCATTTGACCAAAATTTTGAGATCGGTCACTTTCGTTCTCAGCGTGCGCTATGTCGTTTGCTCCTCTATTTCAATCACACTCCGGCCACATGTAACAAAAAGCTTTGTCTGTTTTTAAATCATGGATGCTCGATATGTAGGTCCAAAGCTGTCTCTTGTAAAATACTACATTCGTTTGCAAGTGAGGGGTGGGCAAACATTGAAACTGAGCAAGTTGTTTATCTTTTTTCTTTTCTTCGTAAGCAGCTTTAAATGCTTCTTGGTGCTATTTGAGCGTCTTAGTCAAATGTTCAGCCTGTGCCTCGGATGCGTACTACTTAAGTTTCATATTTATGCGGTCACATTTTGAACAAGTATCTACTGATGGCTTTTTGAAAGACAAATTCATGGTATCAAAAACATTTTTGAAAATTGTTTTGCTAACTGGAGTATCAGTCTTCCGTTTATACAAATCATAAAGAACTTGTATGTTGAGCATAGAATTCAAAGTCGTTTTTTTTGCGGCCGTAGTGGCGCTCTGTGCAAGGGAAACAGGCAATATGAGCTTTTACTTCTTCTAGTTTGAAATCAGGAATTGACTTACCAACTCGACGAATACGTGGTGGAAGGTGACCGCCATTGTTCCGTAGTTTTTCGCAAACCGTTTGAAGATATTTGTGACTTTCGTCGAAATTCTTCAAAAAACATCCTTTACAAATTAGATATCTCGTATGATCAGAACTATTAACGAAAAATCTAAAGCTGACGTTGCGTTTTTTCTTTGGAGAAGACTTTGATGTTTGACTTTGAAAATTGGGCTCGCTATCTTGTATTGTAGCTCATCTAACCTAGGGTTTCGAATCGATAGAAAGGTATCTATCTTAATTTTGATTTTTGTGTCTACATTGTTACAGAAAGAAGAATATATTTAAAAATATATTAAGGGCAGAAGAAAAAGCTACCCATCAAAAAGAAGAAAAGAAGGTTCTATGGTCATCTTTTACCAGCCTGGTGGCATTCGGACGACAGCGGCGCGCAGTTGCCGTCGGCGAAGGCGGTTTTTACATCGATCTGAAGGTTTATAATTCTAACGACGCGCTGACGGGAAACTCTCAGACCCTGTATAAAAGTCATTGGTGGCTCTAAAATTGCAAGCGACAGGGGTGTTCCCCGCTGTGGGAAAAATTACAATCGTTCATGGAAGACGCTTATGCTGTCTTCAAATACACTGATCCTGTAGTGTATAAAGATTAATCAAGTTTTTACTTCCTCTATAACAAGTTTATACTACCTCTATAGTGGTAAAATATTCATATTCATAAGTTTATAGTAGTGCTATCTTAGACTAGATAGATAGGTACTAGATATGTATGATAGTGATGCTATCCAAAATTTTTACCGAAGTATGAGGACGTGTTGGGCCTCTAACTCTTTTAAAAATGTCTCTTTGATGTCCTTAAAGTTTTAAGCGGTAGAAGATTCACGCCGCGGGATAAACTACAAGCATTTATGAAATTTCAAGACACATGCTGTTTCCAAAAACACTAATCCTGTGGTTTATATAGATTTAAACTAGCAAGCTTATTAAAAACTTTATTTTTTTTATATGTAAATATGCCTTACTGCATAGTTTGTGGTGTTCCTGTGCAAGCAAAATCATGGGTAGGCCATTTGCGAAGTAACGCTCATAAACAAACAAATAACAATTTCGTTGAACGTCACAGTGAAGGCGCGGATATCGTATCGTCAGCGTTTCGCAACCGCATTATCACACTTATAGGTTGTTAGCTAGCGAACATGATCTTGGTTCTATGTTCTATTGAAACATTTTACAATACAGTTCGCGACAAAATAAAGACCATTTTATACAGATGTCTCGATAAATTTATACGTTTTAAAATAAACTTTGAGTACTTCGCTAAATTTCATTTGTTTAAAAATAACACGAAGAAACTTAAATCGTTTTTAACAAAAAATACTGTTGAATCTACAAATTATAATTTTGACGTATTTTTTGCAGAGATAGTAAGTTTGTTAAAAGAAAAAGTTCAGTCGTTTGAACACCAAGATTCAAATGGTCGTTTTTATATAACGCTCATTTAGAAGTCAATATTAACCTGCGAGGTTCAAGTTATCTTAAACTACCGAAAAAAAAAGCGTGTGTAAATATACAAAATAAAGACTATTGCTGTTTTATGTGGTGTGCGACAGCGGCTTTATATCCAGAGAAGTCTCACGTGGAGCGGGTTTCATCATATCCCGACTTTCGTACAGTTTTGAACGTAAATGATGTACAATCTCCGGTAACGTTTTGCAAACATATGTTTTTTCAGTGTATGAATTCCAAAAAAAATTGTATCAGCCTAATTATGTTTTCTCGGAAAATGTGTAAATATTTTTTTCGCAATGTAACAATGTAACATAATGTAACATTTTCAAAATTTTAATAAAATGAGCACGTCATGAGTTCCGTAGAAGCTAAACGTAGCTCTATTATAATTTCTGCCGATGTATCTTGTAAAAACCAAAATAATATACGAGACTAATTTTGCATGGGAAGACATAAAAATATTGATGCTTTCTATTTAAATCAATCATATATTAAAATACTAAAACAACTCATTAGAGACAATGCTATTTTCTCAATGCTCATTATTCTTTTCAAACAAGACAATATATTATATTAGAATTGCTAATAGTTGATGTACAAGGCTTCAAGGACATCTATAACAATTTCATTGTGAGTGAATTTGCTTTGGCAACAGAGGATTATACCCAAACATTTCATGGAAAACAGCCATATCAATTTTCGAAATTAATGTCTGTTGAGAAAAAACATGTGTTGTGGATAAAACATAATCTTACGTTACAGTAAAACCAGATCTTTTGAAGAAGCATAAACTACTCAGCTTATCAAAACAGTTTTTCAAACAAAAAGAGCGTTTCTAGGAAAGTCAGTGCTAAATTGATGAAGGTCAAAAAGGATGTTCAAGGTTTTTTGGAAAAGGACGAAAGTTCTCGGTCGTGCCCAGGAAAGAAAGATTTTATAAGGTGTGCGATACCATAAAAATTTGCACAATACAAACTTTCATTTCACGAACAAAATTTCATTAAATAAAACAAATTTTATTTAAAAAACTTTATGACTTGTCTGTAATAATCATTCCCTCACTTTGATTTTTTAATGTCCTCATAACTTACATAAAACGTGATAATTTTTGGGACCACTACATAATTAAATTCTAGTAACATTAGTACTATCAAATTCACATAAAATAAATATCAAATAATTTCATATTTTTTTTGTCATTTTATGATAGCCAATTTCGGAATTTCGTGAGAATTACCCATATAAGAAAAGTATCAAATACGTACATAAAAAAAAACAGTCAAATGTGAAAACGTAAAAATTGTTGATGAAATTGAGAGTCGCAACATGAATACGAGTAACTACAAAAACATGAATTGCAAAATTTGTCTACATTAAGAAGTAAGCATAAGCTTCATACCTTGCGGTCATTTAAGCTGTGGATAATGTATGCTATCCCTGCTAAATAAATGTGAAAATGGTTGAAAAATGTTTGACAAAGTAGTAAGATTATACTTTTAATAACAATTCAAAATTGTTTAATGATTATTAATTACATTAATAAGCTGATTAAGTTAGAGCAACATATATGTCCATTATTAGATTCATATGGTTAGTTTACTTTTCCTATATTTTTAAGTAGTTTAGATTTTTTATTGTATAGTGTGTTATCAATGAAATAAATTCTAAATATTGTCTAAAACCTTTTAATTACAATTCCTAATCAAATAAAATAAAGTTGTGTTAGGTTATAAAATTAGGTTGAGTTTTTAGGAACGAGTAGCGAACGTTCAAGTTCGTCCCAATGCATGATAAGTAAAAGCAAAGTGGAAGTACCCAGAATGCGTGACCTGGTACTCGTGGTGGACCCAGATAACCTTATGGCCTAAGGGATTAGTAGAAGAAGTGTTCACGAGCACCGATGGTCGAGTAAGGAAAATAAAGGTGAAGATAAGGCCTTGTACCTATGTCAGGTCAGTTGCACGCGTCGCTCGAGTACCACTCATAACGTCACAATACGTCAACCACTCACTCCACGAAAGAACTTCCAGAACATTCACTCTCGACGACTCAGGTGCCCCCCCTAAGAAATCTAGAGTCCATCCATTCTTTCAATTGAGAAATGAGAGGGAATCAGGTGCACCACCCAAGAAATCCAGAGTCCATCCATTCTTTGAGTCGAGTGATGAGGATGACTCAGATGGACCATCCAAAATCAATCCTTCCGTTGAATATAATGATGAAAACATCTTTTAATGTCATTAATTTTTATAATTATTTAAAGTAATACTTAATTAGTTTGATTAAGACTATTTTTGTTCTTTTCTGTGGTAACATGTCACCCTTGTGGGCACAGTTTTTTTTTAAATGTCAATAATTCTGCCAAATCTGAAAATAACATCTAGTTTTCTATTGTAATTTTAATATTATAATTATTGCCTAATAAATGAGACTGATAATACATAAAATAATACGTGACAAGTAAACCCGATAAACATTTAAAACATGACCAGAAACAGCTAGCTAATTCGCTCAAAATCTCACAAAACAATTTTGTTGCACTTTGTGTGGTTTTCACCACGCAACTATTTCCTAAACCATATTCATCTTGGATTACGCCGGCTGCTTGCCGTTGTTTTTCCAAACTTAGTGGACGTTCTCCAGGCAGGAGGACTTTCGAAACTTGAATAAGTGTCGGGTTGTGCGACGCAATCCACGTTTTATTTGACCGTGTGATGTAAATTGGTGATACTTTGGTTACAGCTTTTGACGCTGCGTTGTGGATCTTGTCGGTGTGCTTGTCTGCGTGATTGCCTGGATTCCATCCTCCAACTTGTAGTAGTTTCAACTCATATTTTGGTAAGCGGTTTTGCCCGTAAATGTGTAAATTACGTTAAAATTCCATTACAAACATTGATAGTTAAATCCACAAAGTTTAATAATGCCGTTCGTTTGATTTAGTGTCCAAAACAAATTTTGTTGTATGTAATGAAAAGGTAGATTTCCGAAATTGATAAAATATTAATGTTATGAGAAAAATAATTGAGTAGTGTAGAATTGTCTATCTTTTGTACTAGTTTTAAATCATGATATTTGGTCAATTACAGGAGGTGTGTGGTCGGGCCCTGGGCAGTTTCGTGGACGGCTGAAGAGTTGGAGTTCCTAAGCTCCGTGAAGCGTGGTGAACCTTGGCAGTTTATACCAATGCGCCTTAATAATAACGTCACTACTCTCTAGTGCGTTTATTCAAACTATATCACTGTTTACTATTCATTTATTGAGTGGTTACCGAGTAGCGTTGACATAACCATAACATCACTATTCTCTAGTGCGTTTATTGTATGCACCAGTTGAACTGGCAGTAGAGCTGCCACTAGTTGAACTGGCAGTAGAGTTGTTACCAGTTGAACTGGCAGTAGAGCAATTTGGCAGTAGATTTCGTGCAAAACTCAAGTGGCTACCTATTCGACTTCGCCTGAATGCTCACATCCTATCTCTTCTATATAACATCCTATATAATCCTTCTACCCCAAAATACATATAAGAACTCTTTACTTTCTGGCACACCTTCCATATTCGTCCTCTAAGATCAAAGGATACCCTGTCCCTTGAGTCCCCTTCAACGCGTTCCGAAACTTTTTATGGCAAATCCAGATGGTGATGCCAGAGGCTCTATTTATAGAGCATTTTAGGCTCAGCAAAGCCATATTTAAAAAGCTTGACCCATGCGTTGCTAGCAAGATAACGCTTGCATGCTGTATTTTGCACAACATAGCATTGAAGGGTCAGTTACCAACACCAACCAATATCACACGTCTTCAACAATCACTCTCCCACAACACCAGCTCCCGACAACCTATTATACCGAACCCCCCCTTACACTCCCGGAAAACATACACCACCAGCACACCCCTCACACACCAATAACACCAACACTCCAACCACAACTTATTCACTCACAAAATATCAACCACGACACCCAAAACTCAGAAGCATTCACACACTATCTCCACCCACAAAACCCACCACAATACACCTCACAAATCCCACCCTGCTCAAGATGCGCGTGGTTAGAATATACCATCGACTTAAAACAGACCTACATAAATAACCTTGAAGACGAAAGAAAAAATAATCTCAAACAAATAGAATTCCTTCACCAACAGCTCATCGAATCCTCCCACACTATTTCTAAACTCGCCGACAAATGCAGATCAAACTTTAACTCAACACTACACAGCCTACATACCCCCCTTACCCTCAACCCAACATCGCCATTCATCTTAGACCATATGCAATACACCACCCCACCACCACCCCCACCCCAATCAAACGCACCATCCCAAAACACTATTAACACTCCGAACTACTCCCCTATATCTAGCCCCATAGCTTGCCCAATAGCCCCCATTCACAACTCCGAAACTCATCATCCAAACACTGTCACCACCTCCAGCACCACTATCACCAAAACTACCTCAACGCTCGCACACGGTGCGCACAAAAAGGGGGTAAAACAGTGCATCCTGTGCGGGCGTACATATCACGGGTACACCATCAACAGACATTTCAAAACAAAACACCCTAACTACGTCAACGGCCAGCTAACCAAACACCCCGGCTACCCCAAAATCTTCTTCATCCAAGTCCTTGCCCCTAAATTCACCTGCCCCCCAGAAAACAGACCTCCCAGCGCCCTCCTCAGGGGAGTGCTCGGAATCAACCGGAACTTCCTTGGGGAGGGAGACTCCGAAAACTCAGGAGACTCTGACTCATAAGACACATTGTAAATATTAACAATATTGCAACTTGTAAACAATGCAATATTAAATATATTGTAATTTGTAAACTGTAAATTGTATATATTAATTAAGGGAAGGAAAAAAAAAAAAAAAAAACATAATATAATATAATTAATAATAATAATAATAAAAAAAAAAAAAAAACCGCTGTCACGACCTGACGTGTATTTTTCCGTTGCAATTTTTTTATTTCATATTAATTGTTTTTACCTTTTATAACATAATATTACAAGCCATAAAGTTTCATTATAGTCCTATACACCAAAAATCTATATGTATCAATGCCGAAAACAGAATAAAAATGTGTTCAACAGTTTTACAACAGAATACCAAACTGACAGCAATTGTCAAACATTATGGAAACTATGGAAAAATTAAATACAAAATCTAAATGGTGAAATAATTATTGTGAAATGATAACACGGTCAAAAACGTCTGCAGCGGCACGACTGACAAACGCACGCCTTCCACCACCGCCCGCCTCGTCGTCGTCTCCGAGCACCTCGTCGGGTGAAGATGAGTATCACACCACCCGCGAGGCAAGCGGCTCGTCGAGCGACACGAGCGGGCCCGGGACACCGCCGCCACCTCCACCTGCGCGACGGGGACGTCCCCCGCTGCCGGCACGCTTGGGGCCTGTGGGGCATTCTGCCACACGCCCGGCCCCCGCTACCGGTGGTGTAGTGCGTCGCATGCGATGGTCTACAGTTATGAACGAAGACTGCATGCGCGCCTATTACAGGGCTACAGAGGGAGGAACAAACTTGTCAGCGTATTGTGCCAGGATGCTGCCTTTGTTTCAGGCTCTTCAACCAACCATCACCGTTTCCGCCCAGCGACTATCGGATCAAGTGCGGGCTATCCACCGGTGTAAGCTGCTGGATGACTCTGTGCTTGATCAGCTCCGCCTGGAAGAAGTACGTGCTCGCCCGTCTCCTGCGTTGACGCGGAATCCGCCCGTCGCGTCGTCTACCCCGACATTGGCGTCAGTGCCGGCGTCGGTGGCGACACTAGCGGCACCGGCTGATCCCGTAGTCGATGAGGGAGATTTGACGAGTAATAGTGTCTCTGACCAGGTGAGAGAGCAATTGAGGGGGGCTTTGGAAGACGCAATCTCCCAGTATCGGTCCGCACCCGACTCTAGGCCGCGTCTACCACGTTTGCCCACCCATAGACGCAATCTAGCGTTAATGGGAGCCCTGAATGCTTTGCTAGCTCCATATTTGAGGGCTAGCAAAGATTTAGTTGATACCCACTCGATCTTGTACTGCGGTGCCATCGCGGCGTGTCGCGTTGCACGTGTTAAGTTCCCGGACACTAACCGTGCACCGCGAACCGCCGGGGGGTGCCCGCATGGCAAGTGCGGATCGAGCGGCGTATCAGCACTTTCAGGACTCTCATTGCAAAGCTAATCTGCTTCAGGCGGGGGAATAATCGCCCCCGAGTAATGCGTTTCGTGACTCAGGCATTCGCTGGGACCGATATCAGGCCCCAGCACTATTTAGCCAATGTCACGGAACGCATCGACTATCTGAAGCAGAAAGTCTATGCATGGGCAAACCGTATTCGTCGGTACAGAGAGCGTGTGGATAGATACTGGCAAAATCGCCTGTTCCAAAGTGACCAGAGGAAGGTGTACCGAGGCTGGGAAGAAACTGAGCAACGTGTGAATGACGGGCAGCTACCAGATGCAAACGCCATGATTAATTTCTGGCGCGGTATCTGGTCGGTGCCCGTCGGGCACACGGAGGGTGATTGGATGCGTGTTATCAAGCGGGAATGCGAGTCCATCGAACCCATGGGGTCTATTTTAATAGACTCCGTAGACGTTAGTTGTGCGATCCGTACGGCACAGAACTGGAAAAGTCCTGGGCCGGACGGATTGCACAACTTCTGGATAAAATGGATCCGATGCTCGCATGATCGCTTGGCGACACAATTCCAAGAAGCCCTTGAGCTCGGTTCCCTTCCCAGCTTCATGACCACTGGTGTCACCTTCCTGCTCCACAAGTCCGGTAGTACCACGGAAGCTAAAAATTACAGACCCATCACGTGCTTGCCTACCATCTACAAGCTCCTTACATCCATTTTGAGAAATAAAATTAACGCGCACATTGTTGCGAACAACGTTTTGGCCCATGCTCAAAATGGATGTAGGGTTGGGTCCCGTGGTACTAAGGAGCTCCTCCTCATCGACACGGCCATTAGCCAGCAAGTCCGGCGAAATAGAGGAGCCCTCTCCGCTGCCTGGATTGACTATAAGAAGGCCTATGATTCAGTGCCTCATTCATGGCTAGAGAGGGTTTTAGAGTTGTATAAAATTGATGCAACTCTAAAATCATTCTTAGGCGCATGTATGAGGCAATGGACCACAGTCCTTCGTCAACCAGGTGGTGGGGATGGTGCCTCTGGCCCGCAGGACTTGTTAAGGATTGAGCGAGGCATATTCCAGGGTGACAGTTTTAGTCCATTGTGGTTTTGCCTGGCTCTGAACCCTCTCAGCACTTTGCTGAGGGGTTCAGGACTAGGCTATCGGCTTCGAAGAGATGGTCAAGTCATCTCCCACTTGCTGTACATGGACGATCTCAAGCTGTTTACACCAAAACGCCAGGACTTGATGGAGCTGCTAAAAATCACAGAGGTTTTTAGCAGCGCCATCAGGATGGAGTTTGGTGTAGACAAGTGTGCGGTCATGCATGTACAGCGAGGGAAAGTTGTGAATTCTCCAAATTTACAGCTTTCTGAGGCGATGACTCTCAGATCTCTCTCCGAGGTCGAAACCTATAAATACCTCGGTATGTCAGAGTCGTTGGGTATATCGGTAGAGGACATCAAAAAATCGGTGAAGGAGCGCTTCTTTTGTCGCCTAACAAAAGTACTTAACAGTCTTTTGTCTGGCGGCAACAAGGTGCGTGCCTTCAACGGTTGGGTGATGCCTTTGCTGATATACTCCTTTGGCATATTGAGGTGGACTCAAACTGAGCTGGACGCCCTGGACAGGAGGGTCCGTCAACTGCTCACATCACATCGCATGCTACACCCACGCTCGTCTGTTATGAGACTGTACATTCCGCGGAAGTGGGGGGGTCGAGGCTTTTTAAATGCCAAGAACCTACACAACCGCGAAGTGTGCAGTCTCAGGGATTTTTTCCGTAACAGCGAGAGTGGGATGCATCGTGATGTTGTGGCAGTTGACAGGGGCCTCACGCCGCTCTCCTTGGCAAACGAGAACTGGCGTAAACCATCGGTGCTGAGCATCGAAGATCGCAGGGATGTATGGAAGGGCAAGGAGCTGCACGGGCGGTTCTATCGGGCCTTAACAGGGCCCGATGTGGACCTGCTTGCGTCGGTGAACTGGTTACGATTCGGTGATCTCTTTGGGGAAACCGAGGGTTTTGCCTGTGCAATTGCGGACGAAGTTATCAAGACGAACAACTACCGGAAATATATCATGAAGGACGGTACGGTCGACATCTGTCGGGCATGCCACCGTCCCGGAGAATCTCTCCGACATATCATTTCCGGTTGTTCGCATCTTGCTAACGGCGAGTACTTGCACAGGCACAACCTAGTGGCCAGGATCATCCACCAGCAACTTGCCCTTCGATATAACCTTGTCGAGTCTGAGGTGCCGTACTATAAGTACGCACCAGCGCCAGTTCTCGAAAATGGTCGTGCTTTGCTCTACTGGGACCGGTCTATCATCACGGACAGGACTATTGTCGCCAATAAGCCTGATATCGTGTTGGTCGACCGGTCCCAGCGCCGGGCAGTGCTCGTCGACATCACCATCCCACATGACGAGAACCTCGTGAAGGCCGAGAAGGACAAACTCAGCAAGTACCTTGACTTGGCTCACGAGGTTACCGCCATGTGGGATGTTGACTCGACGATCATTGTCCCGATAGTCGTTACGGTGAACGGTCTTATAGCGAAGAGCCTCGACCAACACCTTAAGAGGCTCTCGCTAGATGGTTGGGTCAAGGGTCAGATGCAGAAGGCGGTAATCCTTGACACGGCACGTATTGTCAGGAGGTTCCTCACTCTGCAGCCCTAACCACCGGTAGCTTGGGCCCTGCCCCGCTGCCGGCGGCACTCTAGGTTTAGGTTTTTTTTATAATATTTTGTTTTTGTATATATATTGTAAAAAAAACTTAAATTTAAGAAAGAAAATAAATGTATGAGATAATAATAAAAAAAAAGAAATTAAGATAAAAAATAAATAAAGTGAAAAATAATAATAAAAAAAAAAAAAAATATATATAATAATAAATACTAATACCTTTACTGATTTTTTCTAGCTGTATGTAAATTGCCTTAATAAATTGTTATCTTGACAAATATGTAAATTAGCCTCTACCTAATTGCAAATTGCACGATTTGCCAGTCTTGCCAAGCTTGCCAACCTTGCTAAGCCTCGAAAGTAAATATGGCTAAATGACAATGGCGGGTTTGGCAAGACTGGCAACAAATAAACAATTCTACAACAGTAATTAATCATATCAACATTCACTACTAATACTAATACCTCTACTGTTTTATTCTTGTCTTATGTAACTCGCCTTAGTAAATTGTACTCCTGACAAATATGTAAATTAGCCTCTACCTAAGTGCAAATTGCATGACTTGCCAGTCTTGCTAGGCTTGCCAATCTCGCAAAGCTTGTAAATTGCGATGTTGGCGGGTTTGGCGGGACTGGCAACAAACAAATTTCTCTACAATAGTAAATTGCACAACTTGCCAGTCTTGCCAAGCTTGCCAACCTTGCAAAGCCTCGAAAACAAATAATGGTTTAATGACAATGGCGGGGTTGGCAAGAATGGCAACAAATAAACAATTCTACAACAGTAATTAATCATACCAACATTCACTACCAATACTAATACCTCTACTGATTTATTCTTGCCTTATGTAACTTGCCTCAGTAAATTTACTCCTGACAAATATGTAAATTAGCCTCTACCTAAGTGCAAACTGCACGACTTGCCAGTCTTGCTAGGCTTGCCAATCTTGCAAAGCTTGTAAATTGCGATGTTGGCGGTTTTGGCAGGACTGGCAACAAATAAATATCTCTATAATAGTAATTTGCACGACTTGCCAGTCTTGCCAAGCTTTCCAGCCTTGCAAAGCCTCGAAAACAAACAAGGTTTAACGATAATGACAATGGCTGGGTTGGCAGGACTGGCAACAAATAAACAATTCTACAATAGTAATTAATCATACCAACATTCACTACCAATACTAATACCTCTACTGACTTATTCTTGTCTTATGTAACTTGCCTCAGTAAATTGTACTCCTGACAAATAAGTAAATTAGCCTCTACCTAAGTGCAAATTGCACGACTTGCTGTTCTTGCTAGGCCTGCCAATCTTGCAAAGCTTGGAAATTGCGATGTTGGCGGATTTGGCGGGACTGGCAACAAATAAATAGCTATGTAACAGCAATTAATTACACAAACAATTAAATTCCAATCATCAGCTTGTATTTAACTAAGATTTAACTAGATTATTAAAAAAAAAAAAAAAAAAAAAAAAAAAAAAAAACTTCTTTTATTTTAATCTCCCCCTTACTCCTTTTATCTCCATCTTCTCTCCACTTTCCCCTCCTCCTCCTTTCTCCATCCTCTTCTTATCACCACTTCACTCCACCACAAGTGATGAAGGGTAGGAGTATTCCGTTCGCACCGACCCCTTCATCACACAAACTCTACCCAATAAAACCCACTTTTCACCCAAAAAAAAATAAAAAAATATCCATATAAATAATGATGGTAGTGAATATTATTCACAACCAAACACCTCCAACGCTGACAGCCAATCGGAACTAATTCAAGGAAGAGCAATGCTCAATCATTGATAAACAGATTGTAAAGAGATGTGCTAATAAAAGACCCAGAATTTTAAAATAAGAAGTTTATTTTTATTTATTATTTTTATTTTTATTGTATTTTCTGGTGGCACGGAATCCTCAATGCGCGAGTCCGACTCGCACTTGGCTGTATTTTACCACTACTCAGTATCCCTACTTAGCAAATAGTGCTGGAGAATTGTTTCAGCAATATCTACAAAGCGGCTCAGTAGAATTGTTCTTTCGCGGTCCACCTCTATTCTTCTGGCTTCGTTCTTTATCCGCTCTTCTTCCAACCGAAGGCGGTGCTGTTCGACGGCCACAAACTCACTTATAGCACGGAGTTAGCGTTCGTCTTCGGCGCACAACCAGACGCCTGCGATGAGGAGAAGTGGTGGAAGAGAGTGGAGATGCTGTTGTTGGAGGCTGTTGGATAATTGGAGGAGGGGTGGTAGGCGTAGGCAGAGCGTTAGGTGTAGATGGTGAGCGTTGTGCCGGAGTCGGTGGCGGGAGCTGTTGCAAGGTTAAATCTAAACACAAACTTTTTAAAACTTTAAATCCAAGATAACTATTTTAAATATTTCGTGCGCTTTCAATGATCCGAATTCAAATGACATGTGTTGACAGTAACAAACAGCCCGGGAATTTGACGTTTGACGACGTAAGACCATAGACAAAGAGGTATTTTCGTATTTTTAGCGATCGCTAAGCGAAGGTAACTTTGTCTGCCAATCGAACTTCGTTAACGATAGAGCGATAGCGACTGCAGAAATGGAATCGCCCTAAAGCGAATGCCGTTTGTCTAGGCATGCAGTACTGTCCTGGCAAGTGACGTCGCCGTGAAGAGAGCGATCTGGTCTAGTCCCGGATTCAGTCCATCCAGGTAGAAGCCAGGTCCAGGAGCAGCGTCAGGTGCGCAGCGTATTAGAAGAAGGACGTGGTGATCTCCATCTTTAATTTGAAGTTACGGTGGCCACCGAAGAAACTTCAATTTTTAAATTGAAGTTTGGGGTTTGAAGTTGCGGTGGTATTCAGCCCACCGAAGAACCCTGGAACGTACCATGGATGGAATTAGTAAATTATCCAGAATCCTGAACGCCCAGGGCGACGAGGAAAGCACTGTGAGATGTGTGACACCTCGTGGCCGTTCAGTCAGATTGGATTTACAGTTTAAAGAGAAAAACACTAGTACACCACTAGTTCAACACTTCTTGCCCAATTTTAGGAGTTGAAGTACTTGTTAATTTTAAATTGAAAATTACGGAGTGCGGCCGCGATTTGCGTGCGCGCACTCTAAAATCAAATGGCCGAATGGGCATCGCGCCCAGCGATCTTATTTTTATAAACAGCACGGAAAGCTTCTAGCAGGTTTGCCGACGAGGATATGTACCTAGTGTGCCTATGTATCGGAGTCTTTATTTAAATTTCTCTGTTATACAAATCCTTTGCAAATCATTTTAGCCCTATAAAAGATGAACGTAACTAATAAATTATTATAGTTTTCTCTTTGCTTTTGTCTCAACCAACATATACATACATACATATTTTTAGATAACTGGCGGCATGAAGTACGTGCATAAATTCCTTCCGTGAAACATTGCTTATATGCAAGTAATTTGGACATATTGCTAAATTCTGTAGAAACGCTGAAGTATGCTCAGTGTGTGATGGAAGTCGAGAATTAAAACTGCCTGGTCAATACTGAAAAAGGCCATAATATGTACTAATTTCAAGGGTCACAGCCTTCTCGGCATCTTGTCCAATTAAATAGCAAAAATTGTACAAATTAAAGTGACAACACGCACGGCTACCTTTTCAGACCTGTTTAATGAAAATGCTTTCCCCAAATTGACCGAACGAACACTTGACATCAAAGTCAACAATCTCATGAAATTGGAGACCTTAATCAACATATTGGTTGAAACTATAATGAAAATTATCAACAACAAAGATGCGCCTATATATTTGAGGCTCCTATATAGCCGTGGTAGCCCATTTCCCGAGACCGCTAAAATTGAAAGCGTGAGGTCGCGGGTTCAAACCCCGGGCCTGTACCAATGAGCTCTTTGAAGCTTATGTACGGATTTTCATACCACCGGCTTTTCGGTGAAGGAAAACAATTATTTATTTATTTAAGTCCGTCCACCTACATACACTGTGTACATCAATACAATTTATCAAAACTTTAAACATAAATAAAAATATAACTAAATCTCACAATAATTACAGGTGAAGACAGCATGAAATAATATTGAGCGATAAAATAAAATAATTGCAGTTAAATTAGTTAAACATACACACAAATGAGATACAAAACGAAACAATAAAATTAAAATTAACAGTCAAAGTTTTGTCAGGATTAAAAATTTAAATTAAAATGTCAATTAATAAATAGCACAAAGAAAATACAAATAATTAAAAACTGTTCAGATAGTTAGAGACTTCTTAAAAATAATAACGTTGTCACCAAATATGTCGATATCGGTTGTCTTAGACAGAGTGTTATACTGACGCACCATTGTAGAAGAGGGTGCATTGAATCCCAGGTTGGACCTAGAACTCGGAACAGAGAAAAGATTGAAGCGCGAAACTCTAGGCGACGTTCGAGGATTTGTTAGAGATAGCTGGTAAAGTAAGTCCGAAGTGTCTGAAATTCCGTTAGCGAGTTTAACATTTATTTTATTTTATTAATGAACACCAACATGATGTATGCCCTTGCTTTATTACATGACGGAGACAAGGAACAAGACTTAAACTAAACGCCACCACAATTATAGGTGCAGATTACATGCTATTAAAAAACGGGAGTTTTTGGAATATAAGTTTCATTATACATTAAGAATTCAATAAAAAAAATTAGTAAGTTTTTGACTCATTTGAACATCGTGAGGAAACCTGCATACGTACGGAGAAGAAATTCAATGGCATATGTGAATCCAATCCGCACTGGGCCAGCGTGGTGGATATGGCCCAATCACCCTTTCGGGGGTATGCTAAAAGTCCAGCAGTGGATTGTTAAAGGGCTGATTATAAATAAATAAATAAATAATAATCTTTATGATTATTATAATAATTATGATGATTCGGGGTTTATTATAGATTCTCCAAAAAAGGCTCAGCAATAAACATCCCCCTCCTTCATAACGTATTAATTTAACATAATACAATGGAACGCACGGAGTCAAAATAGTAACAAGCATATAATTACCTTACACACATAACATACATATTGCAATAATATCTGAAACATGGTTTAAACCATTAGATACTGCAATATTGAACGTAATGACTGTGGCAATGATCACAATGGTGTAGCCATTATTATTCATAAGAGCATCAAAACATTTGTGTTAAATTTACAGCGAATAGTAAAGATATTTGTATCTGCAGAATTTATTATTCTAAAATTCTGATCCAATTTTTACTAAAGCTAAATTTGATACATTGGTAAAGTCGATACTAAGTCTATTCTGGCTAGCAGGTTATTTTCAACGCTCGTCATACTTGTTATGGCTGTATTTTATTTTATTATCTTCGGAAAACTAACAGCTACTTAAAAAAATATTAGATTTGATTATATAAATAACTAACTAAAAAAACACAAATATGAAACTGTATTTTGTACATGGTAGACGGCACTAGACGGATATGTACGAAACTTATAAAAAAAAAGGAAAAAATAAGCTAACAACAGAAATTTTTCTAAAAGCTAAACACTGAAGCGATTTATGAGCAACTAACTGCCCTCTAAATACACTCTTAGCATACTCGTATTTAATTTATCCATCACGAGTCAAAGAAACAATTGTTCATAAGTCGCTTAAGTTTGAAAGCTGATGCATAACATAGATCTACATCAATTGTGGTGTGAAAGTGACTTTGTATTTAAATGTGAAGTTATAAATTACACCATCGACTAGGTGAGTGATAAAACTATCTAAATGTCTATCTTGATGTCTATCTCATAATTACCTTGTTATTGGGTACGGTGGACACAATAACAAGGTAAAGGCTTTCCACTACCGTGGCTACCGTGGCTCACGGGCCACGGTAATATGGACAATTTTTATAGAAATAAGCCCTAGTCTGATGGCTATTGTTTATCAAAACAAAAATGGTAACGATTTTCTACAAATACCACAAAAAAAAAGTAGTGAATTTTTACGAAGGTCAAAAATAGTCATTATGTGGTTCCAGAAAAGAGTCATGATGAATCTTACGCGGATATCATGGAACCGAAAAGCCAGACGAACGACCTTCAGCGGTCACCGCCATCAGTGCCGCTGCATCCGGAAGCCGATCCTGTCCTAGAACAAGTGGAACGGAGAGACAGCGCTACTGTCTGCACTAGGTGTGTGTACTTCAGACTCTTGACTTTGGGGAAAGCATACATAACAGCTTAGCTAGCCTATGGCCCCCCTTACTACGTAAAGGGCTGTCTAAAGAGGATAAAGATACCCTCACAAAGGAAAATTTGATACCGTCAAATTGTAAGCTGCTGCAAGCCCCAAAACTCAACGCGGAGATTCCAGCAGCAGTCTCGGACGTGGTAAGAAGCCGCGATAAAAACTCACAACGTTTCAACAAGAACTCGGTGCAGGCATAAAATCGACGAATGGTCACATGCTAAAAACTGATAATAAGGCTTTGGCCCTGAATAACCTGAGCGACGGGTGCCGTATTTAATCAAATTTACATTATTGATTCGCTAAAAATAGAAAGAAGCTAATTATACCGAGTTTGGAAAAAAATTTCCTTACATATATTTCAAGATACCGAACGTGATGAAACATTATTTGGTAATTCGTTGGCCGAAAAAATTAAAGCTTGTAAGGCTATCGAAAAACAAGGCCTCCAAATTCGTAACAAGGCTTATCCGAAGAGTACCCCTCTGAACTATATTTTCAAATTAAGTGACTCATATAATAATGATCGAACTTCACTTAGAAGTTCGTTTGATCATATATAAATTTTTTATTCATTGTTACAGTCTACGCAGAAAATTCCAACGCACGGAAATTTTCAGACTATAAGAAGAGACACCACAATCCAAAAAATCGGCTATCACCAGCAGCTTCCTCAACCGCGTGGCTAACAGCTCACAGCGACGAGTCATAGTCACTAAGGATGATAATTTCATAGACCTTAAAATTGATGTCTCTGAAGATGCTGACTCCACTGCAAGCTTTTTGAAGCTTGTGCGCCAACATTTTATTCGGATAGTGTCTATTTCAAGGACAATTAGTAGGATTGATTTGTATCTACAATTCAAGGTACCTATAATTTGAAAGGTCTATCTTTTCGTCATAATTTTTTTCTTTGTATTGTGTCCTTTTCTCACTAGATAAATTGTTGAGGCTTGCAACTGTCTTTTTCCCTCATGTCCTAGTGTATTTCCTTGGCTATAAAACAAAATAACATAATTTAAATCGCGCGCCACGCGTGTGTCACTGTGGTACGAGAGGGCGCCTCGACTGTGTTCAGAGAACTATAAGTAAAATATAGTAAGTAAATAATGTGGGTAGCTTAGAAATTGTTATGTGGGTATGTACTGGTATGTATGGGTAACACACTCGCCTAATTGAAGTGTCGTCACGGACGGGAAGTGTCGTCACGGACGGTCTTGAGGCAGGTTGCGTTCACGCATACTCTGTCTATTAAAAATATAATCAGTGATACTTATTAACTTAAAAGTTGTTTATTGTTTGTGAAATCCACTCCTGCATGTGCAACAGTATTTTTCCGAGGCTGTGAGCACGGACCTGTGAGTAAAAGTGCATAATTGGGCCACCTATTCGCTCCAATTATTTTTTAAAGTGGGTAGATTTGCCATTCGACGCGATACCGCACGAAAAAGTTACCACTTGCTCACCATGGCAGTTAAATGTAACGCCTGCGGTCGTTTCACAAACACGACTGATGGTGCTAAATGCACAAAATGCGTAGGCGTTTATCACAGAGCCTGCGTTAATATACCCAAAGACGCCAAAATTGCATCGGCTTGGCTGTGTCCGGGATGCAAAGTACAGACTCCACGGAGAGATAATACCGAAAACCCCCTTCGCGGCGAGGGAGCTGATTTCAGCTCTCCACAGGAAAATTCGGCGGCGGCGGGCGGTGACTCTGCGGAGATTCTACGGGAGATTCGTCTGTTGCGAGGGGAAGTAAGGTCATTAAAGGACGCTTTTGGTTCCCTGGAGGCTAATATGAGCGAACTCCGCGAGGTAGTTGGAGGCTTCGGAAGCAGGTTGGACAGCGTGGAAACGCGTCTCGACTCCCTTGAGAAGAGTAGCAGTGAATCACAAGCTGGTCCAGATGTCGATAATCTACTCACTACCATCGAGCTACTTAAGGTCGAGATGAATGACCGAGACCAAGAGTCTTTCCAGAACGACCTCGAGCTTACCGGTGTCCCCGAGGAGCAGACCGAGAATGCGGAGCACCTTGTGGGAGTAATTGCGGGAAAGCTGGGTGTGTCCTGCGACGCGCGCGATATTGTCTTCGTGCAGAGAATGGGAGCGAAACGTGCGCCATCTAGCGGCGACGGGGCGAATACGGCGCGCCCACGCCCCCTGGTGTTGCGAATCGCGCGCAAGCAACTGCGGGACTCGTTACTGCAAGCTGCTCGCGTTCGCCGAGGTCTCACGACAGAGGGCATGGGCCTCGCTGCTGCTCCTACTAAATTCTACCTGAACGAGCGCTTATCTAAGTATAACAGAGTGCTATTTTACAAAACGCGCGAGGAAGCTCGCTCTCACGGATGGAAATTTGTATGGACCAGAGGAGGGCGTATTTTCGTACGCCGCGAGACGGGTAAAGCATGCTTACGAGTACGATCGGAGAAGGATCTTGAGAAGGTTTTTGGGCGCGAGTCCTCGCAGGCAGACGAAGCTCACTTAACCGAATAGCAAGACTTTTGTTTTATATTTGTAGCTTGCTCATATTTATAGTTACACATAGTATATATTATTTAGTAGTTTTCAATATAGGCAGATTTGGCAGGTATAGTATATTACTAACCATTCTGGTTAGGATTGTAACCTTTGTAATTAAATCATTTTATTTCACTCGAATTTTCTCTGCTGTTTCAAAATTCGAACAAAATTATTATAAAATAGATCCTATTTTATTAAACTGTTTAGTTAGTATGGAACGAGACTTTATGTTATTACGTAGATGCAATGCTGATGGAATCGTCATGCTTACATTTTCATGCGCTGAGTTACGTTTCGTATTACATGTCATATTAAATTATTCTAATGGCTACCAAAAACATTAAAGTTGGGTTATACAATGCAGGTTCCTTGGGCACCAACCACGATAATATCATAGCGTCTGTGACCCGGAGTGGGGTGGATATTTTAGCATTGAACGAGACTTGGGTACACGAGGGGCAGGAGGGGCGCGCGCCGGCTATCCCCGGGTACACGCTGCGGCATACGCCGCGTCCACGACACCTCCGCACGCGCGGTGGTGGCGTCGGTTTCTACATTAAGCGGGGGGTCACTGCGCGGTCCTGGCGTCATCCTGTAGACCCGCTGCATGCTGCTGTCGAGCAAATGTGGCTCACTGTGAACCTTAACGGAAGAAAGCTAATAATCGGCACGGCGTACAGGCCCAGATGGGTGAAGGCTGATTTATTTTTTGACGCTATCACAGACTCCGTAAGCTCAATTCCTAAATGTGACAATTTAATTTTATTAGGAGATTTCAATATCGACTTTTTTGATGATAGTAAGACAACTAAATTCAAAATGTTTCTTTCGTGTTTCAAATTAGAGCAGCTCGTTACCGAACCGACACATTTCACAGAAACTAGCCAAACATTAATAGACGTAGTTTGCACTGATTTACGCGCAAAAAAAATTACTTTAGAATTGGTAGGAACTTTATTCGGTCACTGTCTTGTGGTATGTGAATTTAACATAAAGCGTGCTAAAATTGCTCCAAATACTATTACTTACAGGCCTTTGAAAACCATTTCAATGGATGATTTTAGTAATGATCTTCAGGCCATACGATGGGACCTTCTTTTTCATAGTTCTGATGTTAATGAGATGGTGACCGCGTTTAATATATGCGTTCTTACTCTGTTTGACTGCCATGCACCAGTAACATCTGTTGTTATTAAACGCCGCTCTTACCCCTGGATAACTGATACTGTTAGATTCATGATGGGGCTTCGTGATCAAGCCGCAACGGATTACCATAAAAATAAATCTGTGGCAAAGAAAGATTATTACAAGAGCCTGAAATCTACTGTAAGTAAAGCTTTATTTAACGAAAAAGTAGCTTATTACAAACAAAACATAAACAACAATATTAAAGACCCAAAGAGACTTTGGAAAAATTTAAAAAATACTCTACTCCCTAAGAAGGATGTTGAATTGCCACCTTTTTTTAATGACGCTAATGCTATTAACAACCACTTTTTGACTATACTCGGTTGTTCAACTGCTTCTATTTCGCACCTGACGTACTTTGAGCACCACAGATTTGATTCCAGTCAAGCCTTGTTTCACATAGAACAAATCAGTCTAGACAGCTTGATTAGAATCGTTAGAAGCTTAAAATCTAACGCGGAGGGATGTGATGCTATTTCTTTGGAGATGATTATAATGACTTTTCCACACACAATTGATATCATTCTGGCAATTATTAATACGAGTATTGAGACGAGAACTTTTCCTGATACTTGGAAGCAAGCAATTGTGCGTCCTTTGCCTAAGAATGCTAACCCAACTGAACTTAAGGACCTCAGACCGATAAGTATTTTGCCTTGCCTGTCTAAAATATTGGAAAAGGCAGTGTGTACGCAAATGACAGATTATCTTGAGAAACATAATATCTTACCAGAAGTACAGTCAGGTTTTAGAAAAGGGCGCAGCACCACAACAGCACTACTCGATGTCTCTGACAATATACTGAGTGCTCAAGATAAGGGTATGTGCACTTTCTTAGTGTTGCTAGATTTTTCAAGGGCGTTTGATTCTATAAATATTAATCTCCTTTTGTCCAAGTTAAGCTATTACGGTTTTGATCATGAAGCTACGCAGTGGTTTGATAGTTACCTCAGTAATCGTTCTCAGTGTGTGAAGTTAGGTAGTGATGATGGCTCGTCGGAAGTGTCTAACAAAGTAGCTGTAAACAGAGGTGTTCCCCAGGGCTCTATAACGGGACCCATTCTTTTTATTTTATACTCGGCTGACATTGCTTCGCAAATCAGACATTGTAAATTCCATATTTACGCAGATGACATTCAAGTGTATATATCATGTAATCCACTTGATGGTGATGAAGCGATTAGTAAGCTAAATGAGGACCTTGCGAGGATAGCCACTTGGTCTTCAAATAATTGTCTTTTGCTGAACCCATTAAAGACTAAATACCTTATTCTTGGCAGTAACAATCAATTGGCTAAACTCAGTCTTTCTAAGAATGTCATGCTTATGGGTGAACCCATTGAACGAGTTTATGAGGCACGTAACTTGGGTCTGAGCATGGACTGCAGTCTTCGTTACGAGAAACATGTTGGTAATTGTGTGCGTGACTGTTTTTATCGACTCAAAGTGCTATACAGTATGAAGCCATTTTTGGGGGTAAAACTACGCATACAGCTTGCGGAGTCTCTGATATTGTCGAAATTAAATTACATGGACACAGTTTTCGGCCCCAGACTTCTAGCGAAAACGGAAAAATTGATACAGAGAGTCCAAAACGCTTGTGCTCGTTTCTGCTTTGATATACCGTTTAGGTCACATGTGACGCCTTTCTTAAATAAGCACTCGCTTTTGAAGATGCAACATCGGCGTAAACTTCACTTAGCGTATCTTCTTTTCGGTGTCATAAAGCATAAGCAACCGGGATATTTATATGATAAATTATCGTGGAAGTCAAGATCCCATATGGCCCGTCAATGTTCAACGCAGCTCATAACAGAGCAGCATAGCTCAGCTGCCTTCAGAGGCAGCTTCCGCTATGCTGCGACCAAGTGTTGGAACAACATCCCGCCGCCGATAAGGAATCTGCAAAGTATCTATGGTTTTAAAGCAAAACTCAAAGAGTTTTTATATGAACATCAAAAAAGTGAAGAGCTTTTAACGAACGACACCAGCGCAATTTAAACATGATTTAAACTAGTCAATATTACATAATTCTACATTGCATTCTGCTATAATCTTATAGTTTTATTAGTAGTTTATTTATTTAATGTTTTATGTTTAGGTTTTGAGTAGGTATTTACAAAATTGCTTTCGTGTTGGTATGTGTATATCATAGGTAATATAGTATTTTAGCAACGCACACCTGCTGCCTGACGTGCGTGACGTCACCTGTCGGTTCCAACGGAAGACCAGCGCTGGTTGTTTACAACCAGCATCACGCTGAGTTGGGATCGGCTTGTGACAGAAACTATTACTTTGTTGTTTTAATTTTATTCATATAATGTTTATATACTTTGTTTCTGTCATAAATAAATATTTTTTTCTTTTCTTTCTTTCTTTCTTCTTTAATTAAATAATGTACAAGCATACCTACTTAGATATTATGAATACCCATCAAATTTAAGAACTTGCCATGTTTAGCAGAACAAAGGCTCTTTGTTAACAGATCTGCTGGCATATTACAAGTAGATACATATTCTAGTTTCACTTTATTTTCTGCTACACATTCTCTTACAAAATGATGCCGAACATCAATGTGTCTGGTTCGCTTATGAAATATTGGATTTACTGCCAATTTGAGCGAGCTTTGGCTATCACTATACAAACAGATTGGTGTTTTTGTCATAATGAACTAATTCATTTAACAAATTTCTCAAATAAATGGCTTCCTTACAGGCTTCTGTTAAGGCCATGTACTCGGCTTCAGTACTCGACAACGCTATAGTTGTCTGTTTCTTTGACTCATGTGATACTACACAACCAGACATGATGAAGCAAAACCCTGTATATGAGCGTCTTATCTAGGGAACATGAAGCCCAATCTGAATCTACAAAGCCACGTTACAAACAATCATTTTTCTTATATACTAAACTAAAACTTTTAGTTTTCTGCAAATATCTTAACAAGCGTTTTAAGTGTTTCCAATGATTTTCATTATAACAGTTATTAAACTGAATTAAATAACTTACACTGTAAGATAAATCAGGCCGACTTAGAACTGATAGGTACATTAGGCATCCAATCAATTGTTGATAAGGATATTTCTCACTAAAGTTACTGTTTACATCCTTTTCTAACTTCAAATTAGTTTCCATAGGAGTATCAGAACATGAACAATCAGACATATTAAATCTTTTCAAAATAGTGTTCACAAATTGTTGTTGGTCAACAGTAATACAATCTTTGTGAATATTTACATTCATACCTAGACACTGTTAATCTGACCTAAATCTTTTATTTTAAATTTTGATACAAGTTCATTCTTTAATAAAATTGTTCGTAGGTATTCTTACAGTTATAGAATACAAAAAAGTCATCAACAAAAAGTGCAATAAAAACTTTTACATTGTTGAAGCATTTTATGAAGAGACAAGGTTCACACTTTGATTTTTTATAACCTAATGTTAATAAACATTCTTCCACTCTTATGTACCAAGCTCTGGTTGACTGTTTAAGTCCATAAATTGCTCTTTTTAGCTTCAAAACTTTATTTTTGCAATTGTCAAAATGTGAACATTGTGGTATTTCCATAAATATAGTTTCAGTCAGAAATCCATTCAGAAAAGCGGTAGGAACATCAAGATGATTCATAAATAAGGATAGCTGTACACATAAGGCAAATAAAAGTCTTAAAGTAGAATACCTTAACACTGGAGAAAAAGTCTCATTGAAGTCTATTCCTTTCTTCTGGGTAAAACCTTTTGCAACTAGTCTTGCCCTATAACGCACTTCACCTTCACTGTTATATTTCTTTTTTAACACCCACCGATTTTTCACGACTGTACCTTCTTTTGGTCTGTCCACTAACTCCCACGTCTCATTGTCACTAAAAGATTTCAATCAACTCCTCGCTTATAGCTGACTGCCACTGTTCTTTTTCAGGGCCAGTTATTGCATCATTAAGTGACAATTTCTCACCTGAGTCTTCTTCCAAGCATATATTTGAGAAACCATATAATTCCGACTTCTTTCTCAACCTCTTTTGTAGTACATTTGCTTTTTCTGGACTGCTAACGACATCTAAATCATTTGATGACATAGACTCGAAGAGAATATCATCCTGGCTAGACTCACTTGTCTCATCTGCCACATATGTGTCGTCATCATCTCGGCTGCTAGACCCTTCTACCGTTAGGTCTTGATCTGCGTTGGTACTACTGCTTGACCTTTCTTCAATTATGATGGTCGCACTGTCATTTGTATTCTCCATGACTACCACATCTCTGGCTACAGTAATATCACGTGATTCTGGATTGTACAAGCGATAGCCCTTGACATTCTCAGAATATCCAACTAAGCGCATCTTCTTCGGTTTCTTATCCCACTTTCTGCACTTTTCTTTCGGAATATGGACCATAACTGGGCTACCGAACACTCTAAGGTGACTCAAGTTTGGTTTTCTGCCCGTCCATACCTCATGAGGTGTAGAATTCTGGTCCAAGCCTGCTGCCGGTGACCGATTTTTCACATAAACTGCTGTATTTACAGCCTCCGCCCAAAACTGTTTTCCAAACTGAGCATCGAATAGGAGACAGCGTGCTTTCTCTACTAGCGTCCTATTGTATCGTTCACAGGTACCATTTTGTTCCGGTGTATATGAATTTGTCTTTTGATGAACTATACCACACTCCTTCAAGTAACTTTCCATCTGTGAGGAACAGAACTCTCCACCATTGTCTGATCTTAATATTTTTATCATTTTAGACTGCTGATTCTCAACATACTCTTTGAACTGTTTAAAGTACATGAAGGTTTCATTCTTTGATTTAAAAAAATAAACAAAGCACATACGGCTATAATCATCGACAAATAATAGGAAGTATGGTAGTAGTGGTGGCCAGAGAAGTAAATTTCCTGTACTTCTCCCTACACAATGCTTTAGTCATTATGTCTGCTACCATATCATCAGTTCGTAAGTATTTTATGATAATAGTTCCATCATTTACAAATTGTCTTATAAAGTGATGTCTTACATCTATATGTTTTGTTCGAGCATGGAACAGAAATAATAATTTTACATATTTTTTGTGCAGATTGGTTATCATTGTAAATAGTTACAGTAATATTTTTACAAAGTATTTCTTTCAAAAAATTTCTAATAAACAAACTCTCTCTGCACGTTTCTGACAAACTCATGTACTCACTCTCTGTGCTCGACAAGCTTACTGTCTTTTGCTTACGACTCTCCCATGATACGATGGACTTGCCCAGTTTAAATACATAGCCAGTGTACGATCTGCGATCTACATCGTCACCGGCCCAGTCTGCATCAGCATAGGCAGTGACCTCGAGACCACTCTTCTCGAACGTCAGACGGAGATCAACGGTGCCTTGAAGATAGCGCAGGACCCTCTTAGCCGCTTTCCAGTGGATCTCTGTAAATGATTCGTTGAATTGGCTGAGATAGCTTACTGTATGGGCAATGTCAGGCCGACATGAAACAGCTACGTACATCAGCGAACCTACTAAGCCTCTGTAGTCATATCTTGTATCTTTAGGGGTACCTTTTGGCAACTTCAATCCTGTCTCCATGGGAGTATGTGCAGGTTTACAGTCCTGCATTTTGTATTTTTGCAATAAATGTTTGATGTAACTAGATTGGTCAAGAGTAATCTTACTATTCTCTCTGCATAGCCTCATTCCAAGGATTTGATGAGCTGGCCCTAAATCAGTTATATCAAACTCCTTCATTAGTTTCTGTTTTATTTCCAACCTTTCACGACATCTCCGGGTTGAAAATAATATGATATCGTCAACATACAATGCTATAATTATAAGTGAATCTTTATGAGACTTAAAATAAACACATGGTTCAGAAGACGATCTGATGAATTTAAGTTTTTCACGCAAAACATTATCTACTTTCTCATACCAAGCCTTCGAGGCCTGTTTCAGGCCATAAATTGCTTTATTTAATTTATAAACCTTGTTTTCCTGACCCTTCATGACAAAACCGTCGGGCTGTTCCATGAAAATGGTCTCTTTGAGGTCTCCGTTGAGGAAAGCGGTCTTCACATCTAGGTGCTCGATCTCCATATCATACTCCGCCGCTACAACTAACAAAGTACGAATAGTAGAATACCTAACGACAGGAGAAAACGTTTCCTCATAGTCTATTCCATATTGCTGGGTATAGCCCTTGGCAACTTGACGTGCCTTGTACCTCAGTACCTCGCCATTTAATCCACGCTTTACTTTGAACACCCATTTATATTTTACTGGTTTTTGTGATGAAGGTCGGTCAGTCAATGTCCAACATTTGTTGGCAATAAAGGAATTCTACTCACATTCCATAGCTTCTTGCCAAACTGTTGCATCTGGCCTGCTCTGTGTTTCTGTTACTGTCTGCGGCGTATCATCGGTATATGTAGCAGCCAGCATCCCGATCATGGAGTCCATCGTAACATCATAGTCAGTATCTCCTGGAAGGTATGTATCGTCGGCGGGATCACTCTGTTCCGAGGAACTCTCAGAACCATCTATTGTGTTTGGGCTGTCTCTCTGATTGCTTCTTGTTGTAGTATTTGAAGTAATTATGTCATCAGATAAACTCATTTCCACAATACATGTTTCTGTTTGGACAGAAGGTGGGTCAGAAAGAGTCTTACTACCTACAACATAATCATCATCTGCAGGTGATGTATGCTGCTTAGACTCGGAGTTATCATCAAGTGACATTTTTCTCAAAATTTCATTTTCTAAAATGGTCACATCTCTGGCTTTAGTGCAATTTGTCGGGCATGAAGGGTCAATCAATCTGTAACCCTTTGTCTCGTCACAATAGCCGACAAATATGTAGCGTTTGCATTTTGAATCTAATTTGTTTCGTTTAGGATTCAATGCATAGGCTACTGATCCAAAAATACGCAAGTGAGCAATCGATACCTTTTTATTAGTCCATTTCTCCTCCGGAGTAGAGCTCAGGACTGCTTTGGTCGGACAGCGATTTTTCAGGTATACTGCCGTATTCACTGCTTCTGCCCAGTACTGCTGCGGAAGGCCTGCGTCTTGCAGCATGGACCACGCAGACTCCATCACGGTCCTGTTCGCACGCTCTGCGACTCCGTTCTGTTCTGGAGAATGTGGGACAGTTGTTTGGTGCCGGATCCCATTCTCTTTCAGGAACGCCTGAAATTCAGAATTAATATATTCACCACCATTGTCACTTCTCATTATTTTTACCACTTTGCCAGTCTGTTTCCCCGCTAAAGCTTTAAATTGTTTAAATTTACTAAACACCTCATTTTTGTTTTTCAAAAAATACACAAATGTCTTTCTAGTGTAATCATCTATGAAAAGCAAAAAATATCTCGATCCACTGAATGATGCAGAAGGAACTGGACCACACAAATCTGTATGAATCAACCCGAGCACCTCCGTGGCTCTATTGTGAGATTTCTTCGGAAAGGGTAACCTACTTTGTTTTCCTGAAATGCATTCAACACAAGGTTCATACGTTACATTATCATACGTAATTCCAGAAACCATACCTTTCTTTAACAGGTCCATACTTCTTCGGTTCAGGTGCCCGAGGCGGCGATGCCATACCTTTTCTGCCAGTGCAGCCGCTACCTCGCACTCAACCTCTGCAGTGTTCGCTATACAAGCATGTGAAAGAGGAGCTTTAGTGTCACCCTCCACGGTGCATGTGTCGAGCCTATAGACACCATCGACCATGGTAGCGCTTGCAACGACAGTTTGCTCATCTCGCACAACACGACTATGAGAGTTAAATATGACTTTGTACCCTTTTTTCGTCATAGCACTAACAGACAACAAATTAGATGAAAGATTTGGCACATAATATACATCACTAATGTCTCTAACTACACCATTCCTAAGTTTGACTTGTACAGTCCCTCTGCCAGCAGTAAAAAGTGTTTCACCGTTAGCTACTCTCACTGGTATTGCCTTTTCACACACAAAATCTTTAAAAGAGTTCCTGTCTCTGCATAAGTGGCTAGTGGTACCACTATCTGGTACCATACCATGAGTCACTCACCAGGTTGACCGATAATGCTGTAACAGTCAATAGCGCCTTGGACTCTTATGCCTTTTTCGGTTTTTGCTTCCGCTTGGCCTTTGGACAGTTCCTGATGAAGTGGCCTTCCTGTTGACACCCAAAACATCTTGGCTTCTTCTTGACAGCTGTCAACGCTGATACATTTTAATTTTTGTTATCACGACGCATGTTTTCTTGAAGTAGTTTCGCCTTTACTGTCTCGCTATACAGTCTAATATTAGAGTTTTCAATAGCCATTATTAGTGGTTCAAAATCGTCCTTTAAACCACTCAACATCAGTACGGCAACGAAGTCATCATCTAATGAAGCGCCTATATCGCTTAACTGCTGCGATACATCGATAATCTTGTTAAGATAGCTCTCCATGCTCGTGCACTCGTCGAGTTTTGTCGCAAATAGTGTTCGTAATAATCCGAGTCGGCGACACAGTCCTCTATCTTCATATGCCTTTTGAAGATTATGCCACGCCTTGTGAGCCGTGTCGGCGTTTCGAATATGGGCATACGCCGACGGCTGCACTGACAAGGCGATCCGTGCGAGCGCCTTATGATCCTTCTTAACATCTTCGCTCTTCAACGACGCGTTTTCCTTTTCGACGTGGTCCCATAAATCCTCGTGGATCAACACCATCTTGATTTGAAATTTCCATGCGTGGTAATTTTCGATACCCCGCAGTTTGTCGATGGAGAACGTTGATGATCCCGATCCAATACTTGCCGGTGTGGCGGCCATGTTGCGGCGTCGCGGCCACGATGCCGCACACGTTTTATAAAAAAATCTACGAAATCACGCTGGATTATTATTTTGTCACGTTGCTGGGTCCATTACCTGATGTTTATGGATATAAATGATACCAGCTTAGATAGATTTACGTGGATTTATTCAAGTAATAAGTTTAATGGATGAGCACACAAATTATACGTCCTTGCAGGATAGCGATTAGGAGTGAAGAGAGCGAACAACATTTGTCAACTACAGATAACACAAACTTACAGATTGCATTGCGTTTACATAGATATCGCACAGATTATCAAATTCTAACACATAAAGAGAGGCATCTACTGTCATTATCATTTTGGCTCTGGCTTTTCTATCATCCTGCGCATTTAGCACATCAGCGCTTGATAGGTCCACATTTTCCAAGATAAGAAAATTTTCGACGGCAAATGCCCAATCATCGTAATTTTCTCTGCCCTTCAGTTTTGGAACGTTGATGGAGTAATTCCCAGGCATCTTAAAACACTGTGCACTATAAAATAACTAGTCTTTCTACTTTTAAGCGGGTCTGATCCCATAACCTATTAAAACACATTGGTGACTTGCAACAGACTGACTGTATTACTTGGAAGTACATACCCACATAACAATTTCTAAGCTACCCACATTATTTACTTACTATATTTTAACAAGTACATCAGCTAGCATTTCATTAGTTGACAAATACTTAAATACAATAACTTTGTCATGCGCAGCATCTTTAACATAATGGTATCTTATATCCATATGTTTACTTCTTCTGTGAAACATACAATTTGTTATCAGCTTTTGTGCACTCTGACTATTATTATACAATACTACAGAATACATATCAATCAATCAATCAATCAAATCATTTATTTGCTAGAATACATAGCATTAAGGTCTTAAAATTATTTTAGGTACACAGTATTCAGTCTGCACACAGACGTGCGAATGTTCGTATGCTAGATAAATTGTATATTTTACGAAGTATTATTATAATTATCTCATTAAATTATATTATATTAAAAAAATCCACAAATCCCTTAACACTATAAAAACAATGCTTTAGTAGCCAATCAGTTCACGCTTTTTAAAGTTTGTAACCGTCCAAAATTTTCAGATCATTTGGTAGTTGATTATAAATGTATTGTATATGCACATATTATAGATTATATTATATATATTTTTTGGTACAAGGCTTTTCTGACAGGACATATTATTTGTAATTTCACACTGCAAAGCTCTTAAATACATTGCCTCTTTACATGCTTCAGCAATCGACATGAATTCTGCTTCCATACTCGATGAAGCCACTGTTCTTTGCTTCTTACTCTCCCAAGAAATAGCTGATCCTGACACCATAAAGCAAAAATCAGTATAATACTTACGGTCTATCGAATTGCCTGCCCAGTCGGCATCAACATACCTTTCAAGTTCAGCTTTTTATTTACTATATTTTAAACAATAGTCTTTAAGTATCTAAGAATTCGTTTAACATAAGTCCAATGAACATTTATTAAATTGGCTCATGAAACTCACAAAATATGATATATCTGGCCTGGTCAAAACCGAGAAATACATGAGGCTGCCATTCATTTGTTGGTAAGGAATGTTTTCATCTGAAATTCCACCAACATCTAATTTACATTCCATTAGAGTGCTAGCAATTTTACAATCTAACATATTTTTTTAATAACTGTTCGATATAATGCTCCTGAACCAAAGTAACAACATTCAAATCTTTATTTATTTTAACTCTCAAGCCAAGACATTGTCGTACCTGTCCTAGATTTTTGATATTAATCTTGGAACTCAGAACAGAAAGTAACTTTTCAGTTTCGGAAGCATTATTCGAATAAACAAAGAAATCATCTACATACAATGCGACAATAATCTTTACATCATCATAAATTTTAGTAAACACGCATGGCTCCATTTGACTTCTCTTGAATTGTAAGTCACATAAACACTGGTCAACCCTCTCGTACCATGATCTCGAAGACAGCTTTAAACCATAAATAGCCTTTTTGAATTTTTACTGTTGTCACAAACTTTCGGCTGAGCCATGTAAATATCCTCTTTGAGAAAGCCATTTAAAACAGCAGTTTTCACATCTAAGTGAGTTACATCTAGATTTAACTGTACTGACAATGCAAATAATATTCTGAGGGTTGAATGTCTAACTACAGGTGAAAATGTCTCTTCATAGTCAGTTCCTGGTCTCTGCGTGAAACCTTTCGCCACTAAACGCGCTCTGTAACGGACACTGTTATCACTATCAATTTTTCTTTTATATCCATTTGTTCTTGTCAGCGCTACTGAGAGCTTCTTGAACAGAGATAGGATCGCTGGCCGACTCGTGACTCGTTGCTTCCGTGCATAAATGTGTAACCTCATAACGTTCGAGGGGTCGCCTTGTTCTCTTTGGAAGTGTGGTTTCTTTTAAATCTGGACCTCTGGTCTCCTCATCTGATTTCTGTAATGTAGAATCAAGATCACTGTCAGTATTTAAAATACTCTGAATTTAAAGAAGATTGTGTTTTCAAATTTTGATTTTTCCTCTTTTTCACTTCCATGAGTACTTGACATAGGGCTTCGACTATGAGATTCATTAACTGGCGAATTATCCCCCACTGAAACTGACACATCTGTGTTCATCCTAATTTTCTTTTCAGTGTTTTCATGGATTATTATATCTCTACTGGTAGATACACACAAACACGCCCTTTCTCAAGGTCGTACACTCTCTATATCCTTTTATATTGTCAGCGTATCCGACCAACAGATGTTTCATTGTATTTGTATTTGTAAACCTGATGCTATAGACCTGTTCCGCAGATAAACTGCAGTATGAGCTGCCTCCGCCCGGAACTTTTTATCTAATCCTGCATCAAACAACATGCAATGAGCTCTTTCTACAAATGTGCGGTTGTTTCGTTTGCTCATACCATTCTGTTCAGCTGTGTAAACATTCGTCTTCTGATGCACAATACCCGCGTCTTTCAAATAATATTCAAATTCGTTACTACAAAATTCTGTGCCATTATCTGTTCGAAATATTAAAAAAAAAAAACTACGAGAGCTTGAATTCTTTGAAACATCTGAACACCTCACTTTTCGCTTTTAGAAAATATATGAATGCCATCCTGCTTATATCATCAACGAAAATTACGAAATACCTGGAGCCAGCGATGGATGATTCTTCCATTGGACCTGCAACATCAGCATGGATGGTCTGCAACAATTCAGTGCTCCTCGTTCCTGTGTTGCTGAACGGTAGGCGTGACTGCTTTCCCTCACAACAAACTGAGCATGTACCTATTCCAAAACATTCCTTATCAGTATAGGATACACCTGTGACTGCTCCGTCTTTCAATTTATTCATATCGATGCTATTTAAGTGACCCAATCTTCTGTGCCACAATTCACTGTTCACAGTTGACGATGAAGTGAACAAACATTGCTTATATTTCATGTTCAACTAATAAACACCATGAATCAAGAATTACTAGGCGAGTACAAAAAACAATTGCCTTTATTCAAAAAGCATATAGTCAAGTCACTCAAGTCTGTCGTCTCTTGCTCTGCATTACAAATACACTACTTTTCCCGTGCTGACGTTGTAATTATTGAAACTTTTGTTGTTTTTGTTTTGTTTTGTTGTAAATTTGGACTTGTTTGGTCAAGGATTGAAGCTTACATAGTCAGGTCAGTCGTCTCTTGCTCTGTGTTACGAGTCTATTCTAATTTCATTCTAAAATTGGCATTCTAATCTATCATGTTGTATTTTATCATCTTGGTCAATTGATGATAAAGGAGTAAACATTGAACAAAGAACCAGAGTCACCGACATAGCTGTTAAAATTTGCAAGTTGAAGTGGCAATGGGCAGGCCACATAGCTCGAAGAACCGATAACCGATGGGGAAGCGAATCGGAAGACGCAGCGTAGGGAGGCCTCCCACTAGATGGACCGACGACATTGTGAGAGTCGCGGGCATCCAGTGGATGCAAAAGGCAGGCTGTCGTTCAGTGTGGAGGTTAAAGGGGGAGGCTTATGTTCAGCAGTGGACGTCTTCTGGCTGATGATGATGATAATGATGAGTAAACATTGAATATTTTCTGAGCTTTTTCTTCTTCCTTCCAGATATTGATGTCACTATAAAGATTTATCAGATGAAGAAAGAATTAAGGATAAACTATGGAAAGTAAGGCCAGGCCACTGATCGGTGTTTTTCCAAATAGATCCAAGGTTCAAGAAAGAAATAAAGCCAATACATGAAATGATTATTCTCTTTAAAGGAATCTGCGTCTTCAAGCAATACTATCGGGAGAAACCAAACCCTGTGGGGCTAAAAACACTTGTCCTTGCCGATCCCAACAGCTTAGTGTGCGATTTCAATGTATACTAAGGTATGATGACCTACCCTGGTTAAGAAAATACAGATTTCGGTGAAAAAGTTAGTATTATATTAGTTAGTAAGTTATTAGTATTAGTAGGTAAGTCTTAAGTTTGACAGAAAATTTAGTACCCGGTCACGTGATATATTTCGAGAGCTATTTCACCAGCGAATAATTCATTTAGTCACACGTGATATAGGAATTATGTGCGTCGGCACCCAGATAAAAAAACAAATCTGTCAACCATGACTAGACAAAATGCTCACGGTAGTTTTTCCATTCCTTGATTTTGAAGTTGCACAAAAGTCGCCTAACGCACATTACGCAGCAACTAACGCTAGTTGCGTTAGTAAATCTATATTCTCAATGGAACAACGTGTAGAGCTTGTCAATCGAAATGTCATTCATGTGTCGCTGAAACTTGCCGCCAATTCCGCCTAATATTCATCTTGTTATTCGTTTCGGAAAAAGTGTTTAATATAAGTATAAGTGATTAATTTCTTTAGTAAAGTAATGTACCTAAATAATAATTTAAAATAGTTGTATGACTAGAGTTATTGAAGTTCAACGTGAATACTGTAAAATCTAAATTTTACTTTAAAGTTAAATTCTTAGGGCATTAGATAAAATTTGAAGACTTATTTTTATTTATAGATGGAATCCAGGCTACGTTCAAGCTATGAGCAATTTGCTTTGTTGCTGGAGTTTATAGAAAGGTATCGTTTTTTCGCTTCATTTATCCGGTTGTGTATCAATGGTGTTTCTCACTTTAAAAATGTACCTAGCCTATTCATAAGAAAATAGTCACCATTGCTTATAGAACTAAAAATCAAAGGCATGTTTATAGATCTATGTATTCTTTATACATTACTAATGAACCCGTCTTCTGCAGTATCAAATGCAGTAATTTAAAATATGATCTAACATAACAGTCAATACCTAGCTATTGAATCACGCAATTGTTGTTTCTTTACTCCTCACAGAGAAGCCGTGGGCAGAAACTAGTAATATAAATACATTTAATTGTTTAATCAACTGTTTAGAAATGGAGATCTGTCACGGCCGATCTTCTAGGATTACAAGGAAGGCAGACATCGGAACGCCTGTGGCGAGAGCTGACCGACTTGCTTAACTCGGTAGATGGCTGTGGTATCACCAAGGCAGCCGACAAGTGGAAAAGAGTATGGTCAGATTGGAAAACGAAGACAAAAAAAACAGCGTCACTAGTAGCGTGCGAACCTCACGCGAGTGTCTACAGCTGTCACGTCCCGCAATCCAGGGTGGATAGGTTGATTCTCCGCTTGCGTTGAGACTCCCGCCACCCTCGCGATCCGCGCCACGCCCAGCACATCACCACCGTTGGGACCGCCCGCGCGGTCCCAGCTCTCCGTCGGTCTAGACGTTGAGAGCGGGCTCGTGCGAGCCGACGCAACCCCCGCGGGATTTACACCCCCCCACGCGCAGGAGTTCTGCGCCCCTGCATCCTCTGGCTGGCTGGCTATCCGTTTGAGGATCAAACGGGAGCTACGCGACCGAGCTGCAGGGACAACCTCCGTGCACCGCTACGCGACATCTGCCGTCCGCGTTCGTCTCTTCTGTCGCTGATCGGGCTCAGCTGGGCCTTCACCGGTTCGCCGGTGATCCCACCTGGCAGGGCCAGCCAGGTGGGATCGCCACTGACGCGGACGGGCACGGGCACTGCGCACCGCACCACAACCACCACCAGTCGATAAAAAGAAAAGGAGAAAGTTTTGCAAGTACCCACATTTTGCAAGACGTTTCCGAGAACCGAGATGTCGGACACAAGCTCTGGATCAACTCGGAGCTCTTCTCCCGAGGGGGAGGATGAGGCTGTAGCCTCCATACACGAAGGGGGTGTGGAGGCTACCGGACATTCACCAACTACAACCGTCGCCGTTCGATGAGCCGGAGAGGCTGATCGCTTGCAGGTCGCTGTACGACCCGAGTCGATCAGTCATCATCCCGGCATCAGAAATTGGCCTTACCTACGCGTCACGCGCCTCCCGAGCGCGCTCCCGCTCGGCCGGAGGCGCCCCCACAACCACTGTGCCACGCGAGCCGTCGTCGTCGGCCCGTGGCGTAAGCCGCCTTCCCCGTCGCGCTAGCGGAGTTCGCTTGCGCAAATGGGTGGAAGAAAACGGATCAAAATCAGTCGATGTACTTGATTTTCGAGCAAAACCGGCTGACATAGTGGCACTAGTGACATAGTAGACGTTCCCGCCGCGGTGTGTCGCTACTAGTCGGTGGTTTCGTCAGTGCGAACGAGTTGCCTTCTATAAGTCGTCGCAAATGTCTCACAGCTGCGTACATGCATAATAGTTCGCGATCGTACACGCTGTATCGTTGCTGCGTTTCGCTAATTGATTTTGAGAAAAATGCGAGCGGCTTCCAGATGTTGTAAATTTTTTGTTGGAGTACCGCGCCAACACTAGCGTCAGACGCATCCGTCAAAAGACACAAAGGAGCGTTCGGTACCGGATGCGTCAGTGTAGTAGCCTCGATAATGCTTTGGCGGCACTTATCGAATGATTTCTCTGCTTCTGGCGTCCATTGTATCAGTGTCTTGTAATTTTTCTTGCTGTTGTGCAGGTACTTGTTTAGCTCGTGTTGATGTTCAGCTTGGTGAGAAAGGCAGTCACGGTAAAAATTAACCATACCCAGAAATCTGGTGTCCCGGGTGGTCTTTTAAAGATGAGAGCACGCTCACGACTCTACTAGCTAGCTTTCGTCTATGCGTCCGTTACCGTACTAGCTTTCTTTGCCCGCTCTGCGGCTTAGGCTTCTGTTTTAACCACGACAACGCGCCTGCGCACTCAACGCTCAAAACGTGGGACTTCCTGGACAGCATCATGTGACTATTATTATTCTTTAGAATAAAAAATCTACTCAAAGGGATATTGTTGTCATCTTCAAAGATACGCTTACAGCGTTTTGAGGAAGCCGAGGAGATATGACTGAGATGGACTGGAAAAATTATTTTGAAAAAATATATTTAAAAAACGTAATCCATAGAATACTAGCTGAAGCTCTAGCTTATAATGTAAACGCAGTGCGGACCTTCATACCTTCAAATGAGATGTGTCCACTAATTTGGTGGACAAACCCTTGTAAAAGTATTACAAGTACCTGAAATGGACAAATATTTAACTTGCGCTGACAAAATGTGCCTTCATGGCGCTTTAGAGAAAGAAATATTTCCGCGAAAGGGATGCCCGAAGAGGTAAACATACCTAACAGATAGTAACTGGTTGTGTTGTTACAGCAACTACGAGAACCCACCGCCGCTGGTGAAGATGAGCCAGCTGGCGGACACCAAGGAAAGATGGTGAAACGTGCTGATGGGCCTCGTGGACAGCATCCCGCTGCACGATTCACTCGGCCCGTCTACCATCGCCGGCATATTCGGCATATTCCGCTGCCTGCCCGGGACTCCGTCCTACATAATGTTCTCAACTGGCTCTTTACCTAGCAAGACAAACACAAGTACCTAGGGCGGACTCCTTGTTAGCCATCGGTCACACAATCAAACGATGCGATTTCATAGTGTGACCAGTTCTTGGGCTACGTACCAAAATGCTTGATCGTTCTCCGATGGCTGAATGTATGTTCAGCCGATTTTATAAGAAGCTATATAAACAATCGACATAAACTTTAGCACAGACTGAATCTGAATCACGTACGCTTACACGCACAACAACAGCTCCGAAGAAAAAATTCAAATAATTTGGATTTTTGGAGCTACGCGCGGCACAGTTCTACCAGAGGTTACCAACAGTACGAAGAGCTCGGATTCGCATTTGCAGCTTCCTGGAATCGAAGTGTTTCGGAGGAAAAGTCGGGAACATTGGAAAAATACTCCGTCGCAAGGTTAGTGAGAGTCGAACATCAGAGCTGTCGCATAGACGTGTTTTTCAAAATCGGCACGTACGATATCTCGTCGCTATCGCGCAACCTTCACTGACGTCCAACCACTCCGCCGGCACGCATTCCACTGCACGTCTACGGCAGGCGTCGACAACTCCCCCCTTCGAGTCTGACACCACCCCTCCGCTCAAGTCCATCTCGACCAGCAGTGGTGGACCTACCGTGTTTGGTGTCATAGAAATCGGGAGGATATCATCAACAACCGCTCCTGCAGAAGTACTTGGCTGCTGACGTCAGGGACTGAAAGCACAAAGAACCATCCATCGGGTTTTTGGCGCGCTCCGGTGAGGCAGGACGGGAAGAGGATCTCAGACCACCAGCGAATAGGTAAATTTTAGGTACTCAATATTGGTTAAGGTTAATTTTGAGGTACTCGTATTTGGTTATAATTTAGAATAAATTTTAAACAATGTCCGATAAAAAAAATCGCCTCCACCTCCGCATTCACCACCGCCCCGAAAGCGAGGAAGCCCTTAGTTCGATCAGTAGCATCCTCGCTCCACAAGCGCATCTTTAAAACAATACCAAGACCAGCCGGGAGGAAACCCAGCCGACGCGCCCATCATTGAGGGCCCCAGCACGCCACCCCAAGAGCCCGAGGTGGAGTCCCGCCTCTCCCAGTCCCTGCACATTCCTCTACCGCCATCACAAAATGCTAGTGACAGCTCGGCTCCGTCGACCTCGGTCCCGGAGTCAAACTCGACATATGTGGCAGCGGTGGACAGAGTTGAGAATTGGGAGCAATGCGGGATTTTCCCGCCAAAAGAACTAAGGCTAGACGGAGAAGAGTTGGACAGTGTGTCTAAATTGTCCATTCAGACTCCCCCCGACCGCAATAAGAGAGTTAGTATGCTGATCGCACACTGCCCAAAACGGACGAGGGTCGAGATGGACATGGCCACATAAGTTGCCAATGACGCAATGCAGCGGGGAAGGATGCACTCGAGGAGTCGATAAACGTCAAGCGGGAGATAAAGCTGACCGCAATCGAGTCTTGAGACTATGTACGAAATCGTCCTTTCCCTCGCCGACTCAAGACACCGTCACATTGCAGCACTCGAACGTGAGCGGACAAGACACGCCTCGGAATTATTGTCGGGCGGAAGGGGCGCACATAAAAGCCATGACGGCCCTACAACAAAACTTAATGAAGGAGGTAGCTTTAGCCAAGGATAGCCGTGATGAAGAAGGAGACGCAGGCTATCAGAGACTGGCAGAGCTATGAGACCAGGGAGCCACACCAACAAATAAAGGCGACGACAGACGAAGTGTTGGCTCTCAGCGGTCAATTAAAGGATCTAGCGACCCCATGGTATCAATCTGGGACCTCTGAGGAGAGACTGCTCCGCCAAAAACCGGAGTGGAAGCTCTTCATAGGCAGATCGACGAGCTTCGAAGGGAGTCACAATCCGAAAAAGAAAAGACCGCTGAGATCCTTCAACGAAATTCAAAGGCCTTGGAAAACCTCCTCTTGAAACCTCCCCCTCCCCAGCCACAGTATTCGGACTCTATAAAGAAATCCAAAAAACTAAGAGATTGAGAAGAGAGAGAAGAGATAAGAGACATTTCAAAAAGGAAAATTTAACCGTATAGTCGGAGCTCCGAACGATGCGGAAAGAAAAACTGACCCAGCCCCCTCCAGCCGTCAGCATTGGTGAAGAGATATCGCAGGCGGAAATGGGTCGACCACCTACGACGGCGCTTGCCGTCCATATAAATATACGTGAGCACAAGTTCTTAGTTCAACTCAGTTCCGCTCGCACCGCCGCGCCGTACAGACGCCCGCCGCTCGCTGCTCCCCCGCCTTTCAGCTGCCGCCGGAGGCCCTGCCCCCGCGCGGTTTGCATTCCGCCGACGCGTCTATCACGTCAGTGTTCTTAGTTCAGTGTTGTGTTGTTTTGTGCTTGTCCTGTCACGTTGACCGACCGCTCGTCTTGCGTCCTCAGTCGCTGATCGGGTTAAGCTGGGCCTTCTCTCAGGGAACTCACCCGGCTGACCCTGCATCGCCGCTGACGTGCGAGCAGTCGTTCAGAGCAGGTGGCCATACCATCTGGCCACCCCCCGTTGTGCCGCCGCGTGTGTTGGGTGTATAGTGCGCGTGCGTGTTAGTTCATTGTTTAGTTCGCTCCAGCCGTTGCCGTTTTCGTGGATACCAGGTACTCACCTCACGTTATCATTCACTTGTTTTTTCGTGTACTCATCTCACATTGTTGTACTCACTCACCCGGTACTCATCTCCCTACCCCGGTAGGGAGACTACTGTTGGGGGGACCCTTCCCCCCAACCCAATATTGACTTTGTTTTGACTTGTTTAATTAAGCCTTCCGCTAATATGGCGACCAGGAAGGATCTTGAGACCGCCCTCGATGCGTTCTCAGGCCCCTTCCTGGCTCAGCTTATTGCCAATCCGGCAGACGCGGAGAACTTTCTCCGCTCCCCAGCGACCTTCACGGCCACCTTTTTTACCAGGTAAGCTTCCAAAGCCTCCCCCTCCCCGTAAGGCTCCACCCAAGCCCAAGCCTGGGCAGGACCGCACCGCGGCGGCCAAGCTGACGCCTTCCTTTAAAGGCCCAGCCTCTGCTCCCAAGTCCCGGGCTCCCTCAACGAGCCGTTCTCGCTCTCGCTCTCCCAGGCGCATCCGCTCTCGCTCTCGCAGAGGTCGCTCACGATCCGTGGCGCCCCAGGCGAAACTCGACCTCAGGAGCACCTCGCGTGCCTCCCTGAAGGTCAACCAAGAATATGGCCCCCTAGACAGCCCTCTCTCTCCCAACCCCATCCCCTCGCAGGAGATGGACACCGATGGCTTCACCGTCATAGGTAAGGGCAAGAAGCGCCCCGCTCCTTTGGCCTCCCCCCCCCCTCCCCCGCCCAAGGCCCCGTGCCCCTCCTCTGGAGTCATGCCTCCAGCAGCCATTCCTGACGCTCCTCCAGCGCCTACCCCCAAGCTTTCTAAGCCCCCTCGTCCTTTAGTCATACGACAAAAGAAAGATTGGGATCGAGTCTCTCAGATTCTGGACGACCACGAGCTTACTTTCGTGGCCAAAACCACAAGCGACGGCATCAGCGTCAAACTTAACTCTCGGACGACTACCGTCTCCTCACCAAACTTCTCCGGGCTCAGGAAATCCGGTTCCACCACCACCCGCTTGAGGAGGAGCAAGTTCTCCGCGTTGTGATACGCGGCCTCTCTAATGAGATCCCTACGTCATCCATCCTTGAGGACCTTAAGTCCCAAGGCTTCCCCGCCCGCGAGACCCACCGCATGCACAGCGGCAGGGCAAAAACCCCCCTCGACCTCGTCCTGGTCATCCTAGACAAGACCCAGGAGGCTAAGGCCATCTTTAACCTGAAGACGGTCCTCAGCCTCTCGGGTCTTAAGGTGGAGCCCCCGCACCGTAAAGGTATCCCAGGCCAGTGCCATCGTTGCCAGCTCTACGGCCACGCCGCCCGCTTCTGCCACGCTGCTCCTCACTGCGTGAAGTGCGCAGGAGAGCGCGCCACTTCCAAGTGCTCGCGCCAGAAAGGGGACCCCACCCCACCCACTTGCGCTCTTTGTGGTCAGGGTCATACCGCGAACTATCGTGGTTGCCCCATGACCCCGAAGGTCGCAGAGGGCCAGGGTGGGACCCCTCCTCCCCGCCATCCGCCTCGCCACACAGGAGCCGGCCCTAAGCCAAAACTCTCAGTCGTCCAGGCCCCCCAATATGTGGATGCCCCTCCCCCTAAAGTAAATGCATGGGCCAAGCCCCAGCAAGCCCCTCAGGCCAGCCAGCCCCCGACTGCCACTTCGGCCCCTTCCCATGCTCGCGCTCCCGCGAAGCAAACCCGCCCTGCCAACCCGCCCCAGTCAGCTCGTCCTTCTCTAGGCCACTCTGGCTCCCAGTCCAGTCTGAAAGCCGACTTCGCCCTATTAAAATCCAGTACCAACTCCCTCGACCTAGAGGAAGTGCGGTTAGTCGCTCGATTGGTCCGAGAGAAACATGACCTCCAGTCCATCTTGGAGGATCACATGGGTCTCTTTGAAGCAATTGAGCGCTGTCATATAACATAATATATTTTACTCCTGGCGGCAAATTGGCGCTTGGATATCTTGTGACTTTGCTCTTACAGAAACGCTAGGAACTATTTTAAAATGGAATGTTACTATTTTCACTTATATAAACAAAACAATGTACATAGATTTACATTTAGGCATTTATTTTGGAATTGTGAACTAATATTAAAATCAATATTTAAATTTACAATTAATCGGATAGCTAAAAACAATATTGTATTTATTATCTGTTGAACGTTACATTATCATGATGACATCTTGTGCGCCGACTCGCTCGCACTCAAGCCATTTTTCTGTAAGCAAGAAAGAGAAAGGAGATGCAGGAAGCCATTTTGATGGCTGGCATTCTCACGACGACCAGCAGAGAGGCTGATCCAGTGGAATCACATTTTATTCATTTCTTCGTTTTTTAACATGATAACTTGAAGAAGATTACCGCAGTTTCCCTACGGGAACAAAGGAATCAAATTTTCAGCTCGAAACCAAGATGGGCACTATTTTGAAAACGTTTTTTGAAGACCACGTCGCGGCCACGCCTTCGGAGGAAATTAAATGATTTTTTGAGATGAAGATTGGATAACTTATACTCCAGAGCTACATCGAGTGTTCCTGATCCAGCTTTAGATGATCTTGTGGAAGCCACCTCGCACAAGCAGGAATTCAGACAGATAACCTATTTTCATTATTCACTTATTTTCCACGTCGTAGTTTTTTTCCCCAATTTTGATGCCGACGCGCAGAAGTGCGCCAGCTTTCCCTTAACCAATCGCCATCAGCCATCACAGGATTATGATTAGTTTGTAACAGTTTGTAATAGAATATTTTAGCAAGTAAATGCATTGTAACCTAAAATATAAAAATTAGTTTATTTTCCGCATCCCCTTAGCACAGGATAGGTACATTTAAATCATTCAATTCCATCAAGAGGACCCTTGTACTCCAGAGGTCCGATGATTCTGGACTGATTCGTATCCAGGCAACGTTTCACCACAATCCCACACTTTGTCATTTCCCTCATTTTCCATTTGTCGCTCATTCCACGCGACAAATGGACTTTTTTTTATTCCATATGACAGCGCCTATCCTCCAACACAAATTTTGGTAACTATCGAGGATAGTACACCAAAACGCATCAAACCTCGATCATTATCGTTGGCATTGTTCAATGCCAACGGCCTTGCCACTGAATCAAGGGATCAGCGGCAGGGTATCTGGGGATCCCCCTGATTCTGATCCCCAGATTTTGTGACGGCACGTCCAATTTTTGTTGGTGTTTGCAGAGGAATAGCGGAGACAGTCTTTTGCGAATAAAGATACGCCGCCTGCGCGACTTTAGTGATCGATTGGATTTGTCAGAAAGACAATTTATTGCACATTTTCGTCTTAGTAAGACTGGTTTTCAACACGTTTTAGAAGAACTCAGTCCACGCCACCAGAAAATCGACGAACAACAGCCGTTTGCATTGAGCTCAAAATCTTGGCAGCTTTAAACTTTTACACAAATGGGTCGTATCAAAGAAATGTGGGTGCTTCTTTTCTCTTCAACATGTCTTCTCTCAACCCACATTTAGTAAGTGTCTGCATGAGATTACTGATGCACTCAATACTCGTGAATTGCTTCTCAAGCACATAAAGTTGCCTTCGTTCCAGCAAGAGACGGAAATCATTATGAACAAATTTATGGAAAAAACCCAGTTTCCAGGCATTATCGCGCATTATGACATACATGTCATGTATGCCTTAATCCGGCCCAATAACCATAAGGAGATATTTTGAACGCCCGATTCTGGGAGGTTTTAGGCCCTTGCAACGCGTTTATGAAGTGGCACATCTGTACTGCACATGTTGAATAACAAAATTACTCGGTAAAAAATGGGTCTATTATGTTCCTTGCTCCACGCTAAACGAATGCGACATGCATCAGTACCTATTCTTACCACATGGTACCTAGCTGATATTGGCTTATTGATTAAAAAGAAAGATGGAGAGATTATTGGCTCGAGATTTTGAAGTTAGTATAATATATTCTTTTAGTTTTATTGAATTGCAATTCATACAATAGCCGTTTGCATTCTTCTTGCCTAGTGTTCATTCCTAGAGATTTAACAACGTGTTAGTAAATTTTTGTATTGATCAGCCTTTCAGAAACCGGGTGGAAATCGGGTAGTGTAATTTTGTTACATATGTAGTAACATTAATTGTCGAATATGCAAAATGTAGAGCGGATGTCCGGGCGCCCCCCTCCGTCGACAGTCGTCTCCTTACCACGACCCGAGTCGCCTGGTGTATGTTTAAATAAAACAATTGGCATTTGTAAAAACTAGTTTATTAATACTCCGAACCTAACAAATAATTAGATAGATTGGAGAGGTCAGGTAGCCAAGCTAGGCAAACCTCTCCAACACATACAACAATACTTATCACATTCATATGGTTTTTTCTCCAGTATTATATCTAAGGATTGTAGCGTAGCTACATTTTGTAACACACCTAATACAAATAAAGACTGTTTTTTGATAATTAAAATCATTTCTGATTTTTATATAGTTATATTCTTTTACGTTATTTTCACAAAACGACTTCAATTTGACATTGAGATCACAAGACAGTGACAGTTCATGTTTATCTGTTAACATTAGTCGATTGAAGTTTTATTCGATTCATTAAAGTAGTCAATTTGTTTTACTTTCCGAGATAATACGTGATAAGAAACGTAACATTACAATCATAACATTAATACAAATCATAATATTAATCAATGGTCTATATTTGTACTCTTTCAAACTGACGTTTAGCAAAAAAAGCGTTAGTAAATAAACAATAATTAGTAATTTGTTAAAATAATAGACTACAAATAAAATAAATAAGAAATTGTGGGGTAATGTTACAAAATAACTGCATGAAATATTGGCGGTCAAACGGATGAATATTGTGTATAAAAAAGCGCACTGTGTTCGTAAGTGCTCGGCATTACCCCTGCGCACGAGTTCCTCTCGGAAGACGAACACTTTGTAAAAATGGAGGCTTGTAGACTATAAAAAAAAAATTGTAGACTATATCTGGCGAACGAACAACTTCGTGGCACGTTGGAGCCCGGTTATCCAAGAAAATTATAAGACCCTAAAACTAGCGGTTTTTTTTTGATACCCTGTCATATAACATAATATATTTTACTCCTGGCGGCAAATTGGCGCTTGGATATCTTGTGACTTTTCTCTTACAGAAACGCTAGGAACTATTTTAAAATGGAATGTTACTATTTTCAGTTATATAAACAAAACAATGTACATAGATTTACATTTAGGCATTTATTTTGTTGTGAACTAATATTAAAATCAATATTTAAATTTACAATTAATTGGATAGCTAAAAACAATATTGTATTTATTATCTGTTGAACGCTGCATTATCATGGTGACATCTTGTGCGCTGACTCGCTCGCACTCAAGCCATTTTTTTGTAAGCAAGAAAGAGAAAGTAGATGCAGGAAGCCATTTTGATGGCTGGCATTCTCACGACGACCAGCAGAGGAGCTGATCGAGTGGAATCACACACATCACCCATCAAACGTCCACTACTGGACAAAGGCCTCCCTCTTAAAGAGGGGTGTTGCCATAATCCCCACGCTTGGCGGGCGGCTTGGGGATCGCAGTAAGTTCACCGTGTACTAATAGGATGCTGCTGCCCATCCTCCGGTGGTTCTGGTCGCAGTTTTAGGACATACCCGGGTCCAATCAGGCGAGTGGAATCACATTTTATTCATTTCTTCGTTTTTTAACATGATAACTTGAAGAAGATTACCGCAGTTTCCCTACGGGAACAAAGGAATCAAATTTTCAGCTCGAAACCAAGATGAGCGCAATATTGAAAATATTTTTTTGAAGACCACGTTCGCGGCGGTCACGCCCTCGGACTAAATTAAATATTTTTTGAAATGAAGACTTGATCACGCATCGGGAACTTATACTCCAGAGCTCCATCAAGTGTTCCAGATTCAGCTTGAGATGATCTTGTGGAAGCCACCTCGCACGCGCAAGAATTCATACAGATAACCTATTTTCATTTTCACTTATTTTCCACGTTGTAGTTTTTTTCCAATTTTTGATGCCTACGCGCAGAAGTGCGCCAGCTTTCCCTTAACCAATCGCCATCAGCCATCTCAGGATTATAGTTAGTTTATAACAATTTGTATTAGAGTATTTTAGCAAGTAAATGCATTGTAACCTTAAATATTTGCATTACTTTATTTTCCGCATCCCCTTAGCACAGTATAGGTTAACTTCAATCATTCAATTCCATCAAGAGGACCCTTGTACTCCAGAGGTCCGATGATTCTGGACTGATTCATATCCAGGCAACGTTTCACCACAATCCCACACTTTGTCATTTTTAATTCATTTTCCATTTGTCGCTCATTCGACGTGACAAATGGACTTTTTTTAACATCATATGACAACCCCAATCTGATAACTGCGCAAGCAGTGAAGATTTGGCCAGCGGCACTTTAGTCTACTTTCGCCAACTTGGTGCGGCACGTGCGTGGAACTTTTCATCCAACAACTCTGCAGCACCCGCATGACGATTTTTTTTGCATATAAATATTTATCACATTCATATGGTTTTTCTCCAGTATAATATCTAAGGTTACCACAACTACGAGTAGCACCACAGGAGAAAATAAATACAGAGCAAGTAGCACATCGATTTTCATAATTAACGAGAAACAATATAATTATATGCCCTAGAACCACATCCACAAAATTGAAATATTAACTATTCTTAGAGTAAAAATAACAAAACCATAATTATAAAAAAATACAAATAAAATAAAGTCGCGTTGTGTATTCTTTTGCATAAACGTATTTATGACATTCATATGGTTTTTCTCCAGTATAATATCTAAGGTTACCACAACCACAAGTAGCACCACAGGACAAAATAATTGCAGTACAAGTAACACATCGGTTCCCATAAGTAATGAGAAATAATGTACCTGCCTTAGAACCAAATCCGCAAAATTGAAATTTTAACTATTCTCAGAGTAGAAATAACAAAACCACGATTGAACATAAAAATACAAATGAAAAGAGTTCAATTTGTGTCTTTTTTTTGTTGCACAAACATATTTATCGTGGTGGATATGACCCTTTCGGGGGTAGGCCAAAAGTCCAGCAGTCTGTTAAAAAACTGATTATGATGATGATGATTTATAAAACTTATATGGTTTTTCTCCAGTATACTCGTAGTATCTAAGGTTATTCTCAGAGTAGAAATCTAAAAACCATGATTATAAAAATTAAAAAAACAGTCGGGTTTTTATTGCATAAACATATTTATCACATTCATATGGTTTTTCTCCAGTAAAATATCTAAGGTTACCACAATGTTTAAAGGTTAACGCAATGTTCAAAGGATGTGTATAAGAATATACAATAATATTCCATTCCGTGTTTCTTCAGCTAATTTTATGCAGGTAATTTTGGATTTAATATATAAATGTACAACATTGTAGTTGCCCGCTGACACCTCCAAATATATATTTATCACTAAGAGGAGCTCTCTCCGTGAGGACCGAAATTCCGGGTTCAACCCACTTTCAGGGTACGACCCACTTTTCCGTTAAATTATTTTACTTCACAACGTTACAATACAAACACTGGTGTCATTTTAGTGATGACGTTACACAATGTATCTACTCGTACTATTGCATACCATTTAAACAATTTATTGAAATCGCAATATCACAATTATACAATAATATGAGACAAAATGCTATTAATTATAGGTAAAATGGAAACAAATGCAACTTTACCTATATCAAAATCACAATATTGTTTGGTTACATGAGATAACTGCATTCTTTTGGTCCGAAATACACAGACATGTCTATTAGGGTGGATCGCACTTGTATGGAACTGCTAGTCTGTGGAATTCGCTGCCTGAATGGGTTTTCCCCGTTAGTTACAATCTGGGTGTCTTCAAGTCGAGAGTGAATCGGTTTCTTCTAGGCAGAATGCTCCATCGTAGACCGCATCGTCGCTTAACATCAGGCGAGATGGCAGCCAAGCGCAAGGCTATTTACTATATTAAAAAAAAAATTTTTTTTGGTATTTCGTTTTAGGGGTATGCGGGAAATATGCTCTGACACCTATTGATTTTGACTATAAAATATTATTTAAAAATAATAAGTAGAAGTACTGCCCCAAAGGCATTAAAGTTTTTGAAAATCAACGAAAATATACATTCAAACAGATCAGGTTTATTTCAATAATACAAACTTATAAGACAATTACCACTTTGACGACCAATGAATTTCTAAACTTTGATAAATGTATTAGCGTCTCGTTTGACGGTCGAAAGGATAGAACGTTAATTACTGAGGACAATCGCAGAAAAGTTATTACTGAAGAACACATAACTTTAGTAAAATAACCTGGCTCACAATATATTGGCCATATTTCCGTGGCATCAGGTGACGCTAAACCAATATCCAATAAACTATTTGCATATTTACAGGCTAAATCAATTAATTTGTATACGGGTTGCTAAAATAGCTTGTTCAGATATAAAAAAGTTTGCAAAACTATTAGACAAAGTAAGACATTTTGAAACAATGGTGAAGCACAATCAACCTAAAGATACCACTGAAGACCAGCTAAAGGAGAACATGGAATAGAAAAAAGAAGTGAGACCAGTCTGTTTTGCAGCCGGAAAGGGCATACCGCGGATATTTGTCGCTATGGATTGGCCAAAATGGGTCCAGTGTTTCGTAGTTAATACACGTTTACGTGACGACCGCGTTGATTGAGTAAACGTCAAACTAAAAGTATACGTGAAAACTGCGAGTGCGAGCTCAATGGGTTTTTTACGCTCTCGACGACGTTTACTCGCGAGAAGTGTGGTGCACTTATTTTATAAACGCGTTCTATTGTTATTTCCGTTACTTTCTATGTCTATTTTTATTTTGTAATGTTGCCTATTTTGATTATTCGACCAAATTGCAGAGCATGGTGGTAATTGGTAGCATTTGTTAAATTGTTATTAATTATTATTGTTTGTTTGGCTAAAATCATTACATTGCGTCGGAATCGGATTAGTTTTGTTTGGGATAATTTTCGTTTTTGTTTTCATTGTTTTCGTTTGTTAGTTAATTATAATAGCTACAATGGTGCGGACAAGTCCCACGCAGTTTGATATGATGTTGACCTTTATGGAACAGTAAGTAAAATATACATATTATCTTAAGCACAAGTGATTCATGGAGGATTTCTACTTTTAGATCTCTAAACTATTTACCTACACTTGTTTATTATCTTTGTTCTTATTTTAGACATGGAGACCTTACTAAACCGTCAGATGATGCAAGGGGTAGCTAAAACTTACCAGCAGTGGGGAGAACTTACGAAGATATTGAATAGTGATGCCAGTGGTGGGAAGAAAACCGTAGAACAATGGAAAAAGGTACGTAGATCAGTTTTTAATTTACATGCAATTTCAGACTATGCCATGCCTTATTCATATGTTATCTTATAGTACTACAAGACGTGCGGACCTGGCCGACGGACCGCCGTCCAATAAACGGGCGGGAAATTGAAAATATTTGCTACCCCAGTCCTTCACTTTGTTAGCTACTTTATACTTAGGAATGGTTGTGTGCTTTATTTGATTTTGAATTTTTAAAGTGTGGCGTGACCTTAAATCAAACAAAAAAAGCTGCTCGCATACAGCTATCAGCTATCAAAACTGGAAGTGGTCCTGCATTACAAACCAGCTTAACCGATCTGGAGGAAAGAGTGCTCAGGGTAATGGGAGTTGAGGCTGCAACAGGCCTAATAGGAGTTGCTGAAGCTGTTTTTTCTCAGGTACTGAAGTTGGGCTTTATTATTATAAATATATTTTTAAATCAAATTGATCTATTTTTGACCACCAATGGCCACCTGGTGGTAAGCGACAGTGTGGCCGAGGATGGAACACGTTGATCTAGAAGAAATCTATTCACTCTAGCCTTGAAGATGCCTTGATTGTAGTTTTTTACCGTAGACCTCAATAGGGACTGTGTGCCTTGGTGTACAGCTACCCAAAAGGGTGCCCGTATGAGGTGTTATGTGTAAGCACTCCGTAGTTTAGGAACGTCCGGCTGGTGGGCCTTTGGGGCAGGGCAGTGGCCGCTCGACTGTCAGCTGATGTTATTAATCGTTAAAATAATATTTCCTAGGTGAAGATATCTCTCGTGACGATCTATTATATAAGTATACATACATACTTAGGGTTGTTTTTTATTTTTTTTCACTTACAGGCACCGGCTGACCTCGTAGCTCGTGACCGATCACCACTTGGACGCACTGTATCTCAAATGGATATATTAAGTACTAGCTGCGCCCCGCGGTTTCACCCGCGTAGTGATGATGATGATGATGAAAAGTAGCCTATGTCACTCTCTGGCTCTTGAACTATACCCATGCAGAAAATCAGGAGACCCGTAGTTCCGTTGCAGCGTGAAAGAGTAACAAACAAACACACTTTCGCATTTATAATACTAGCTGAAACCCGATACTTTGTATGCGTATATAGAGCTCGGCCTTCGGCCTCGCTACTGCAACCCGTTATAGCCTATGTGTTATTCTAATGTCTAAGCTATATTATTGTAAACTTTCATTAAAATCCATTCGGTAGTTTTTGCGTGAAAGAGGAACAAACATCCATACATCCATGCTTGTTGATAAATTTATATGTAGTTTTTAATTAAAAGATAATACTTTTGACATATTTGTAAATTAATATAATTTTGCACGCCCTTACCCTTTGGGCTGTTAATGGATGAACATGTAATATTTTAAGACCTTTTATACCCATTGGCAAGCAAATAAAAAACTTTGACTTTGACTTTGACAAACTTTCGCGTTTATAATATTAGTAGGATAAATATGATTACTTTCTGATTGGTCCCATATTTGTTTTATCAAATCGTGCCTTTTACTTTGATGACAATATTATGTCACCTGAGGAACCGAAATTGCATAATTTACTTATTTTGTGAAGTCAGTTGTTTAATTTTTTTTATTATTATTTTGGTTAGATGTATAATATGGTAATTTCTCGTCGTTGCAGGTTTTTAAACAATTTGCGGCAGTACAGCGGCGACGTCGAGTACCTATCTCATAACACGCCGCGTCAAAACCAGCACTGTCTGCGGTCATTCGACCTCGACTCGTACAGAGTGGTGCTCAACGACATTGCTATAAGGATTTACCAAGGTACACTCTACCACAGAACACATCTCTATCTCTTCTCTAAATAGTATAAATTAAAGTCGCTTTCAGTAAATTAAGTCGCTTAATGTAAATGAAGTGTAGTAAAATGGTTGTAGTGTAGTAATTAAGCAATCGATTTCAAAAATTCGAATTAAATGTTATAGACAATAAATGTAAGGCATCAATTGCTTAATATTTTTGTGTAACTACAAAAAAATTACCGAAATATAATATAATATATATAATACCGAAAACTTTTTGATATGTATCTTTTTTTATTACTCCACCTCTACTTAAGACTGTAAGTTTTTTTGTTAAGTATTGAAATACCTTTCATATGATACCTCACACGTCCTAATAAGCTTAGTGCTTATTGAGTAAATCAATTAAATTTGAGACTAAGAGTCTTCGTTTGCGATGTCATAATACGTTACTCCACCAATTAAGAAAGCGACAACGTCACTTTTCCTATTCAGGAAACATCACTGAATCCAATAATATATAATATAATACTTGTTGGTACTACTCAGTCCAACGAATTTTTTTTTTTTTATATACTTAGCCTACTAGACAGTGTATAATAAATTACTATAAAATCGGTTGGGAGGAACTGCTTCTAATTCACGCAAGCAATTGCAAGCTTAGACTAAACAGAAAAACAAACATTGCAAATTAAATGAAAGCCTTTAGAAATGTTACCGCAACCATTCCCACAACCTATAACCTTCCATTCCAGGTCTAATCACCCTGCTGGAAACAAAAATTGAAAAACGTATAATCCCTGCCATTCTGGAGAACGCGGACACCAGCGTGCTGTCGGGCCTCGCCACGGGTCTTTCGCGCCTCACAGATGTAATGAACACCATCCAGGAATGGCTGTATAAATTCCACGTGGATGAGTGTTTGAGGGTCAAAATCTTCAAACAAGTGAGAATAGTAAGGAAGCCTGACCCGTCAACGAGTTTTCACCGCCGTCTAATAATATATGTCTAGTAATACACCGTCTAGTAATAGTGTGAAATAGTCAACAACCCTCTTGAAGACAACTGTATACATGCCTGTCGCCGTATTCTAGTTACTCTGGCTTCGCCTCGACTGAAAGACTCAGTGCTCTCCGCTGTGCAGCGGTTTAACAAAGGCCATCCTAAGGACCCTTTGAGCTCCCGGCATATAGGTATCAGCGGAGAAACACACAAAATATATGTAGTCGAACATCTCTCACCAGAGTGTAAGCAACTGCATGCTGCTGCCCGAAAGTTTGCAAGAGACAAAAACTATAAATATGTTTGGGTAAAATACGATAGAGTGTACTTGCGTAAGGATGATAATAGTGGAAGTATCTTTATTAAAAACCACGTGAGCCTGGATGGACTCGATAACCTTTAATTTTACTTATTATTAATGGTATCTTAGTTTTAAGGATAATTATTAATTGCTATAATGTTAAAGTTATAATTTTATTAGGTTACGATATGTTAGTATTTTATCAAAATGTGAATAGAATTCGTTCCAAAATCTCGGATATATATCTTAATACACTACCTACTGTCGGGCCTCGCCACGGGTCTTTCGCGGCTTACAGACGTGATGAACACCATCCACGAATGGCTGTATAAATTCCACGTGGATGAGTATTTAAGGGGCAAAATCTTCAAACAGTGGTACCGACACTTATCCACATGCTACAAATAAAGTAGCTTTTAGTATCTGTCTGTATCTCCAAACCAAATTACCAAATTATTGTACAACAAACCTATTTATTTGGAATTTTGTATTTTATTTGATATTGTTATGTACGACTTTCATTATAACTACATGAAAAATAAATTTGATGATATTGCACTCCTTTATACAGACAGTCTGATTTATCAGATCTTCACACAATACTTTTACAAAACTATCCACAGGTTTGATTCATCCATCAAATAATTTATTTGTGTTTCCTCTTCTTAATAATAAAAAATATATTATGTAATTTAAGGATGAAAATAATGGACTTTGTTAGTTTGAGATCAAACATGTATGCAATGTAGGTAGAAAATAAAGTCACCACAAAAGCTAAGGGTGTAAATAAATGTGTAACTAAAAACTATAAGAACTTTGTTTAACAAAAATATTCAATTTTCAAATTAGTTCAGGTTCAAATCGTTAAAGCATGTAATTTTTACCCAGAAAATTAACAAAATAATATTTACTTAATATTATTTAGGGACACTAAACTTTTCATTTTACTTGATTGAGTAAATACTTTACTATGGGGTCAGTACACTTTGAGAAGCTATGTAGAAGTAATGTTTGTATTTTGTTTTCATTGCCACGATGGTGGTGATATTGCATGATTCAATTTTATATTTTATGGCAAACCGTAAACCAACTTGCTCCCGGCCGATGCGAGCCTCCCGCTCCCGTCCCGCTGCGCGGGGAGGGTTGTGCGGTGCTTGCTAAGCGCCCGCGCGCCACGTGGCAGTCGACCGCCCGCCCGCGCATATACAAAGCACCCGCGTGTCGCCGCACGCGCCGCGCAACCCTGTCGCGATAATTTTTCACTTCCTTGATTTGTCCATCCAGTTTAACAATTGCACAATAAACTCTTTTTCTAACCGGAGTGGTTTTAATTCCCGTCGGATCGGACGCCCAGAGGCCCCGGCCCGATAATTTGTAAATAAATAAATAGTTTGTATTTATGTAAATACAAACTACTAACTAATAACAGACACGATATCTATGTAAGAACCTAATAAAATGTGTATTTTTTTTCTTCTTCAAAATATGTACTTTAGATTAGTAACCAATTATGATGTGTTTTTATTTCTATATATAAATCATGTAATTTTTATTTTGTAATGCAAAGTTATTTTGCAGATAATGGGGTCATGTTTTTTATCAGTATCAATATAAACTGTTCAATCATTTTTTTCGTTAAATGAGTAGCATTCATTAGTTCTTCCACACTCCATGTGTTTTAGGGTTCATCTTGAACTCCTATAGCAGTTTCTTTTCCAATTTCAATATTATCTTCACCGTCTCTATCACCAACTTCTTTTACTTGAGCCATTTCATCATAATCTAGATCAACTTCTTCGTGAAGTGTTTGTCTAATATCCAATGCGTAATCTTCGTTATTATCATCATCAGATGGTTCTTCATTAGGATTTAAGTCTTTGGTCAGTCTTCTTTGTTTTATAGTAGTCTCTAATACAACGTCCAATTCAAACTTTCCAATGCGGGTCGTATGAATCTTTTGGGATTACGTGCTGAAAATAGTTTTTTCTAATCCGTCCATGGTAGAATGTTCTACAATGATTTCAAAACAATACGTGCTGTTATAAAGCAAGACGACGGCCTAATGCTACTTATGTTGTACTTTTATACATTGAATTAATGTCAGATTAAACAGTGTACCTATACCTACTATTGGATTGGTCTATCAAAGGAACAATTTAGACAGTTCTACGACTACTTAACAGAAAAAATGGACAACTGGCTTTGGCTGCATATTTATTGAAATTGCGCACAGGTGACGGTGATGAAAGAATTTCAAAGTTACTTAAAGTACCACGTGTAACATTGATGAGTCTAATGACGGAGGCCCGGATACGGAATACTCAATGAAGATTTTCTCCATAGAAACTCGGGAATAAATCATATTACCACAGCTGAAATAACTTCGAAAAATATCATGATTCCAAATGGATTATTATTGGTGAAGGTAGAACATATTGCGGAACATATTTGCATGTACTCTAAAAAACTCTAATTATTGTATGTACCAAATAGACACTTACTCCCTGCACAAGTATAGACCTAATGAAACCGTTTGTAAAGATATAAATACAAAAATATTTGTCTTATAGATGGATATATAATTGATGTGTTGCTCACGCCACAACATCTGATGCACAAATAATTTAAAATTCATTCAATTATGAATCTAAGCCTGCCGTTCTTCCAGTGTGAAGATGTTTTTATACTGGATCGGGGCTTTAGTGACTGGGTGCCTTTATTAGAACAGCTACATTATTATGTTCACACACCTGCATCTTAAGAGAAAGGTGAAACTCAACTAGCAACGCTTGTAACAAACCAATCAAGAACTGTTACAATATACCGTTTGGTGGTAGAAGTAGCCAACGGTATACTCAAATAGCCATACAGGCTTCTAAGAAGAGTTCTTCAACAGGGCCTCAAAGCACGTTTAAGCATAATTATTAGTAATTTATTATTTGTAAAAGAATTTGAAAATTAAAGTTTGCTGGAAATAATACTTTGACAAAATTATTTGTACTCATAGAATACTTAATTTTAAACAAATTGTCTTATTTTACATGCAATGAGGTGTAAGGTGTAAAGACAACTTTATATTATTAAATAAATAAATAAATCTAGGTGACACACATCAAGGCGACCGCGCAAGAAGGCGCAGGGAGCGGCAATGTACAAAGCTATGTGCAAAGTGTCGATACAAAGATCTTAGTTTTTTCGATACTTATTACCTGTTACCTGAACTATTGTGTATATCTATAAAATAAATATACAATCCAGCCGAAGATTCAGAATCAACGATCGAATATAACAGCATTAGAGTCAGATTCTGTACTGAAGACTAGCGATGATCTTTATGTTGAATTATAACCACGTATTCCAGCTGCAAGGTATACTTAGTATAGTATACCTTATGCATATGATGAAATACCAACTGAAAATACAAGTCGGGCAAAATTTAGTTGCAATTGAGTACAACTACATAAATTATGGATTTTATCCATAAGAATGCGTAGACGCAAAAAAAGCTAGGTCTACAACTTGTTTTAGACCGAGACGCTTTTAATAACGATTGGAACGACAACACGGATGGTGCTTTAAGTACCGGCGCAGGACACTATAGCTTTTGTTCCGTTAGATGGAAACCTCAAAGAGCGAGTCCAAATAAAAAAACAAGAAAAAAGTTGAAATATTGAAAGACAAACTTAACTTTGTAGTGGATAAAGGGTTCTTCCATATATTCAAACTACAAAATGTAAGTTTGTAATAGCAAAACAATATTTTTTATAAAATATGATGTAACTTCAAACTAAAGACTTTCGGATTTTTTGCTTCATATGTTCTGTAAGACCTTGCCTCTTGCCAAATTTCATGATTCTAGGTAAACGCGAAGTACGCTATAGGCTTTGATTTCCTTGTGAAATCGCAAATATGCGAAAACGGTCATTTCTTTTAATCGCGTTAACTTACAAGTTTAACTTATTTACAGCTAAAAGAAACCGTAGACTTGAGTATTTGTTATAAATTTACCTTTACGCGTTCTTGAGAAAACTTGTCTTGACAGACGAACAGACAGACAACGTGGATCCTTCGATCAGGACATTGAACCCGCACGGCGTAAGCGCCATTTTGTACGCGTACGTCTAGTAATTACTTTCTCAAATCGAACGTTTTACGTACGTTCTATCTATAAACAATGTCAGATAAAAAGATTAAAATTAACCAGGCAAAGAGAAATGCTATCTTGAAGCAGTTAACCTCTTTTCATTCAACGGCAAAAAGGGCGACACTTGCCGACACACGCACAAAACTTCTAACATAGACTCTCTATGATCAGTTCGACGTATGAGGAAGACGCAGCGTAGGTAGGCCTCCCACTAGATGGACCGACGACATAGTGAGAATCGCTGGCATCCAGCGGATGCAAAAGGCAGGCTGTCGTTCAGTGTGGAGGTTAAAGGGGAAGGCCTATGTTCAGCAGTGGACGTCTTCTGGCTGATGATGATGATGATTAGTTCAACTACACGATGAGTACAATACATTACAATTGGACATAATTCCAGACTATGAAATATATTATAAGCAATGGTTGTCATTTGAAGACACTGCAGTCAAACACCATAGATAGATCCTTGATTTCAGTCGAGGAAAAAACTTCAACGTCGTCTCACGCTAAAAGTCATGCAAGTGTTAACATTAAGTTCCATAAGTTAAATCTACCTACTTTCGACGGCAAACCGGAAAATTGGACATTATTTTATGAAAGTTTTAAAACTAATATTCATGAAAACCCAAAATTTGGGGACGGCCAGCGTGTACAGTGCCTTGTGGGTTTTCTTCAAGGGAAAGCGTTAAGAGTCTTTGCAGGCATCCTACCAACAGAAAATAATTATATGTCAATCTGGCTTACATTAACAGCTAAATTCCAACACAGAAGAGTATTAGTGGCTTCATATTTGAACAGTATTTTTTTACTTAAAAATATATCCAACAATGCTACACAATTAAACGACTTTATAAAAATGTTTGCCTCGGCTATTAGTGCTCTAAAACAACTGAATATTGCAGATGTGCCTGACTTTATATTCCTTTATTTTGCTCAGAAAAAGTTAAGACAGTGGTTTAGTTGAAAACTTTGAGCTGATGGTTTGTGATAAAGATATACCTAAAAGTTATGATCTTATGGGCTTTCCTCGCCACAGTGTAGTGTATGCTAGAATAAGTTCTATAGTAATAAACGATCGTCCGGACTACAGTCGTTTCACTGCCTCGACCCCTCGCCCCGTACCACCTCACCTCATGGCGACCCGGCCAGTAAAATTATTAAATACCAGCGAAAAAGAATTACAAATAAATATATTCAAACCAGATGTAGTGTACGTTAAACATCGATAGACTATCGATAGTATCGATAGTAAATGGCTATCGATACTATCGATAGTTTTCAAAACAATCGATCGATTGTTTACTCAAGTATTACTTATACATCCCTAGAGTCTAGGTATGCGTGTATGTGGTTATTCCCCGGCCATAGTGAAAAATGCGTAGACGTAGATTGTTCTCTATGGTAGGGGAATTACCGTGCGTATTTCATTCATTCAAAGGTGTAACCATTGAGATTATTCTCTATGGTAGGAGAATTACCGTGCGTATATCATTCATTTACAAGACAAAAGACAGTCAGTTTTTTTATTGTGGATGTTTTTATTGTTGAGTGGAGTGGCGTAACAATAAAAAATGAGTAGCAAGTCACGTGCGTGGGATTACTTCAAAAAGACTAATGAAAAGTTTGCAAAGTGTTCTTTGTGTAAAAGAGAGTTTAAACTAAGTGGAAATACTACGAACTTGATAGATCATATGAAGAGAAAACATAATGAGGTATGGTCATCCAATGTTTCTGTTACTCCAGACGTAGATACCACTGAGCAAAATGAGCAAATGGGCCCAACCCCTAAAAAGAGAAATACGTTAAAAAATTATTATGATAGAAGTAGTAAATATCCAGATGGGAAAACAAAGAAAAATTTGGATAACAAATACGTGCGCATGATTGCTGTTGACATGGAACCTTTGCGAAAAGGAGAACATGAAGGATTTCGGGACTTTGTAAATGCTCTCGATAGTAGATATGAAATTCCTGATACAACAACATTGAAGAAGAAATTGCTGCCGGAATATTATGAAAACGTGAAACAGGAGCTCGTCATAGCATTATCGAAAGCAGAACATGTTAGTGTGACTACTGATTTATGGACATCAATTGCAAATGAAGGCATCCTTGCAGTTACTTGTCATTTCTTTCACAACGAAAAATTAATTGCACCATTATTGGAAGCCGTGAAGATGGAAGGAAGTCACAACGCAGAAAATATAGCCAGTGTAAGTATTTTAAATTTTCATTGCCTTAATAATACCTAACAATTCAGTGTTTCTTTATCATCGGACATAAACTGTTATTATTGTTTTCAGGTGTTGGATGCTACTCTTTCAAAATGGGGTGTCAGGTCAAAATGTGAAGCAATAACAACTGATAACGCTCAAACCATGATTAACGCCGCAGTTAAACTGCACATACGACATATACCCTGCTTTGCGCACACACTAAACCTGACGGTGACTGATTCGTTTGCTGTGCCCTGCTTTGACCAGATTTTGAAAAAATGTAAATCCATTGTGACATTTTTCAAGATGAGTACTCTAGCTAGCGATAAATTACGAGCTATTCAACGTGAATTAAACAAAGCAGAACTGAGAGTGATCCAGGAAGTGCCTACCCGCTGGAACAGTGCATATCAGATGCTGCAGAGACTTGTTACAATGAAGACAGAATTAACTCTCGCACTTAATGAATGTAATCGGGCTCCACCAGGAGTCAATGCTGACGAATACCTAATTATTCAAGAAACAATTCAGATTCTGGAACCTTTCGATCTAGCTACGACAAAAATTTCCGGAGAAAGCTATATAACATTGTCACTGGTAATACCATTGATTCGTGGAATAAAAACGAAATTGGCAGAAGTTGAATCTCAAATTGTTACTGAAAGCGGAAAGAAAATATTAGTATGCGTGAAGGGATCAGTTGACAAAAGACTAAGTCCGTATGAAAACAGGACACCTGTTGTACTGGCTACAATATTGGACCCCCGATTTAAGAAGAAGGGGTTCAAAACAAGTGACGAAGAGAAGCGAGCTGTTCAGTGGCTAGAAAAGGCTTATGCTAGCCATTTATCTAAAGAACGCTTGGCTGAAGAAACCCAACAACCAATACCATCCACGTCTTCAGGAACACCTGATGACCTGTTGGGGTTCCTGGACGTTCCGGACGTATCGACACCGTTAAGTAACTCGTTGGTAGATATCAGGCAATATCTGGAGAAGCCAGTAATTGACAGGAAAGAGTGTCCTATAACATACTGGAAATACAATAACAATAAATTAAAAGAACTGTCGATGCTCTATCTGTCTATTCCAGCATCTTCTGTGCCTTCGGAAAGGATTTTTTCGAAGGCCGGACAAATCTTAACCGAACGGAGAAACAGATTAAAAGAAAAAAGGTTAAACGAATTGTTGTTTATAAAACAAAATAGTAAATATTTCAACGTTTGATTTGTTACTTTAATAATGATGAAGGCTGATTTTTTATTGTTATTTCATATTTAATTGAAAATAAAACTCTTCGTTTCTTATAACTTTTGTTATTTTATTGATGTCCTATAATCTTTTAAACTATCGATAGACTATCGATAGCTTTTAGTAAAACTATCGATACTATCGGATTACCAAACTATCGATGTTTAACGTACACTTTAACGGCCCGTTAAAGGGGAAGGCCTATGTTCAGCAGTGGACGTCTTCTGGCTGATGATGATGATGATCAGTTCAACTACACGATGAGTACAATACATTACAATTGGACATAATTCCAGACTATGAAATATATTATAAGCAATGGTTGTCATTTGAAGACACTGCAGTCAAACACCATAAATCCTTGATTTCAGTCGAGGAAAAAACTTCAACGTCGTCTCACGCTAAAAGTCATGCAAGTGTTAACATTAATTTCCATAAGTTAAATCTACCTACTTTCGACGGCAAACCGGAAAATTGGACATTATTTTATGAAAGTTTTAAAACTAATATTCATGAAAACCCAAAATTTGGGGACGGCCAGCGTGTACAGTGCCTTGTGGGTTTTCTTCAAGGGAAAGCGTTAAGAGTCTTTGCAGGCATCCTACCAACAGAAAATAATTATATGTCAATCTGGCTTACATTAACAGCTAAATTCCAACACAGAAGAGTATTAGTGGCTTCATATTTGAACAGTATTTTTTTACTTAAAAATATATCCAACAATGCTACACAATTAAACGACTTTATAAAAATGTTTGCCTCGGCTATTAGTGCTCTAAAACAACTGAATATTGCAGATGTGCCTGACTTTATATTCCTTTATTTTGCTCAGAAAAAGTTAAGACAGTGGTTTAGTTGAAAACTTTGAGCTGATGGTTTGTGATAAAGATATCCTACCTAAAAGTTATGATCTTATGGGCTTTCTTCGCCACAGTGTAGTGTATGCTAGAATAATTTCTTTAGTAATAAACGATCGTCCGGACTACAGTCGTTTCACTGCCTCGACCCCTCGCCCCGTACCACCTCACCTCATGGCGACCCAGCCAGTAAAATTATTAAATACCAGCGAAAAAGAATTACAAATAAATATATTCAAACCAGATGTACACAGTTTACAAGATTATGATGTAACTGAAGTAAATGCTGAAATATTTAAAAATCTTCTTTCTTTGTTAAAATTAAACACATATTTGAATAAATATGAACAAATTTCAATTGAAAATATTTGTGCAAAATATAATGATATTTTTCATTTGCAAACTGATAAACTGATAAACAACAGCAGTATACACTAAACCATAAACTAAACAGCATCAAGGTGTTAGACAGAATAAATGATAATAAGTGCCCATATCCAAAGCAGTGCAGAAAGAAACTTCGCACACTTTTACATTAGTGAATGATAAATCAACGGCAGAAGTGGTCTGCCCATGTTGTAAAAGTAATAGTCATATACAAGTGTACACGTGCCCCAAATTTAAATCAATGGATGCGAGTACACACTTCAGCTATGCAAAAACAAACCATCTTGTACAAACCGTCTTGGTGCCAAACACACAAGTTTTGCAAATCAAATAAGACTTGCCGATTGTGCAATTTGCATCATCATACTTTTCTATGTTTAAAAAACCAATCACACTTAAACAAGAATGAATCTCATGATAACACCATAAATTTGGTGACAAGTGATCCTATAGCGGTTCCGTTTTTTTCCTTTTGAGGTATGGAACCCTAAAAATTATACTATTTTTTTACTTTGATATTGCCCAAGCTGAATGGGTACGCATAGTTTCCCTCAGAGAAGCTATTGGTTTCTTTAGACGATGAAGATAATGATTCAGATCCAGCTGTGGTGTCCAAAAGGCCTCATTTAGATAATGAAGTGATAATGTTAGTTTCAAAAACTCATAAATTATTCTCTGTTATGAAAAACCTACGACAGCAACACAAAAATAATTCCACTGCTAACGAAATCACCCACTACATTACCACTGCAAAGGCTCACAGAAGTATAACTGCATATTATGATGGTGGGCTTAGTAAATAAAAGAATTAATTTTCCATTTTAAGCTTGCTAAACAATTTTTAACCACACCAGCACGCTCTGTTTGTATAGAAAGACAATCATCTGAGGCCGGCACACACAAAAAACTAGAACAGGCTGGAGACCCCAAACATGCAGAAAAAATATTTCATCTGCCACACAATCTGCACCTTGTGGACTTTGAAAAAATTATAATTAAAAAGACCTGAATTCACTTGTCAAAAAATAAATCAGTCGGATGATTAATTTTTTAACTTTTTAAAAATAACTGTTATTGGATTGTTATGCTATAGATCGTACATAACATTTTTGTCTTTGTGGCTTCTGTATTTTTTTTCCATTGTCTTATGGGCCAAGTGCACATGCTGATGACGAAACAAACCCAATCAATGAATTCTGATAAATACCATTGACACTAGAACTTGAATATAAACTTTAATTGGTGTGAAACCAGGATAGATCCTAGACATGAAAGATGCATAGAAGCGAGTACAATTAATGTGCTTTTACCTCCTCCAAATTGCAGGTTAAGAATGGTTATTAAATGGAAGCTGCCATTTAATAACCATTCTTAACCTGCAATTTTAACTTATATACCTTAGAGTTAATGCTTTGAACTGACGTTAGAACAACAAGAGAACGACGCGAGAGGAAGGCGATTCAACGCAGAATACTATTCCCAATTCCAAACTTTCGAAGACCCATATTTTCGTCCATATATTAAAGAATTAAAGAACGTCGGAACTGTTTGCACTGCACGTTGCCATTATTGCACACAACTTCGCTCCAAATACCTTCAGATTATTTTGCAACAAAATGGCCTATTCATTGAAACGACGTAAGGCCATAATATTGGCATAACTATGCCTCCTTTATGTACGGTAAGTAATTTATAGATATTAGTTAAGGTGCAGTCGTAGTCAAACAAAACAATATCAAAATGAATCCACAAAACTAGCAACAAGATTCCTTTGATTTACATTGCCAAAACAAAATTCACGGAACGAAAATTATTGACACCAGCCCAGGCCAGAGCTTGTGAATATAGCTAAACACAACACGTGCTCTCAAATCTCTAGATTTGTAAGAGAAACCACAATATAACAATTTTAGAGAAAAAATGCTGAGCGATCACAAAGAAAATAACAATCAAGAAAGACCAAAAATGGCACGCAGCGCAACCACACAAGACAAGAGCAAAGAGGACAGGAGGAGGCCAAACAAACAAATGAAACAAAATGCAAAACCAAAGAGAATAGAATGCCCAAGCCAAAACAAAACAAGCAATCGACAATCCGCAATCCCATTTTTTATTTTGTTAATTTATTTCATGATCATAGATACAAAGTCCTTCAGTCATAATACTATTCAAGTCTTCGTAGTATTAAACAGCGTCAAACAAGTTATAGTCACAATCAGAGTCAAGAAAAGTAAATCACGGTCAAATGAAACTCATACCCCATTAAAGTGGTCAAGGCTTTACAAGACGCTTCTAGGGAGTTTTGGAAACAACACCAAAATACATGTTTCACCTCTTTATATCACTTCTCCACACTCAAACACCTTCACGAGCACTTACAATCCACCATCACTCCAAAATACATAAGTTTAGGAAAATAATACAACGAGGCAACGTGTTTTTTTCGACGTTGGCGCCAAAAAAACGGCATTTCCAAATCCCACCCCTTATATTTTATTTTATTCACCAGCATTCTGTGAACACCATATAGTGCTAACAGACGCTCGTACGCGGCTGACCTCAACCACCGTCTAACCAATGGGAGAGAAAGAGAAGTAAATATGAAATTCTCACTCTTTCTCTCCCGTTTGTTGGACGGCGGTCCGTCAGCCGCGTTCGAGCGTCTGTTAGCACTAATAGAATTAAGTTTTTTTTTGTTATTTTATTTCATGACCATAGATACAGAGTCTTTCAATGGTAATATAACACACCGTGATAACACCATGTTTACTACTATGAAATAACGTTAAACAAGTCATATTCACGGTCAGTCGAGTCAAACTCATGCCCTACTTTGGGTAGTAGGGTGTATACCTTGGTAGTAGGTATTATGTGCCCTACTAAAGTGGAGGATGCTTTACAAGAGACTTCCATAGAGTTTTGGAAACAACATGAAAATAAATATTTCACCTCGTTATATCACTAAACTTGTCCACTCGATCACGTTCACGGGTAAGTAGTAATAATTCACCACATTAACACTCTGAAATATACACATTTGAAAATAATACGAGTTCACATTGGCGCCAGAACTCCACAAGATGGACTTTAAAAATAAATAAATATTGGAAGCGTTTTATTATCATCAGACGTGTGTATTTGGCTAACGGGCCACCGTCCAAACAACGGGAGGGAAAGAGAAAATTTTCTTCTTCCCTCTCGGTCGTTGGACGGCGGTCTGTTAGCCAAATTATCTTTTACTTTTGAACAACAACCAGTCGCGGTTGCTTTGCTCTCGATGACTAGGCGGTATGGCCTAAAAAGCTTATGCCTGCCCGGTGTTACAGAGCGAAAAAAAACTTAAGATAAGAAATTAAATTATTATTATAATTAATGATTGATGTAAACTGTAAATAATAAACATAAACAAAAAAATACAAAAAAGTAGTATTATCAAACCACAAAACTTCTATGTAGTATAGTGTACAAAACAAAACTACAAGTCAACAAACAAGCCTCTCGTAGAATATAGCCGCCAAGAGTAATAGTGTTCCGTGTATAATATAACATGATTAGAACCATGCGTAGAACATACGGAAAAATCTGTTGAAAATAGTGTAAAAAAGCGCCTTCGAAATGCTGCTAAAAAGAAACCTCCTCGAGAACCTAACGATAATATCGAGCAGTGGAACTGTTATATGCGTTTTACTGAACTACATCACCAGCATATCCCTCTTATCAGGAGTTTGGTTTCCTCTCTATGTCATTACTTTATTTATTGTGTCGGTGCTTCTTAGTTTCAAGTGTATCCAGTGGTTATTGCACATAAATAAGCCTTTAAAATATGATGTGGAGGCTTTTATCAAAACATATCCATACTTGGCGTTTTTGAAGCGTTATATGCCTAACTTGAAGAAACCGTTGGCTCAAGAGTGGAAAGAGTATGACACAACCGAGCTGAGTGTGATATCGACGGTTTTGGAGCGGAATCTTGTATCATCATGGTATTTGCCGTATATCTCACAGGATATTGGGTTCCCATTTGCTTGCAAACAAATGCTAGACCAAATGATTGGTAATGCATTTAAGGTAAATTGTTTTTTTTTTTAAATAAATAATAGGCTTGCGTTTGGCCACCATCACGCCTGATGTTAAGCGATGATGCAGTCTACGTTGTAGCACGCTTGCCTAGAAGGAACCGATTCACTTGTGATTTGAAGACACCCAGATTGTAACCATCGGGTACACCCATTCGGGCAGCAAATTCCACAGAGTAGCAGTTCGCATAATAAATGTGGAATCAAAGTGCTTCGTATGGGTTTTCGGAATATCAACCATATCAACTTTCAAATAGGTACATATTTATACATAGAGTTACAGTCAATGGTGGTGGAACAATTTTTTCTATGGGACCAACTCTGAAATTGGAAAAAAATGTGTTCAATACATTTTAGTGAAAATGTATTTTTTAGGGTTCCGTACCCAAAGGGTGTAAACTGGACCCTATTACTAAGCCTACGCTATCTCTCTATCATACCTTTTAACGGCTGTATCTTACAGACTGTAATACATAGCTAGATGAAATTTTCACAGAATATGTAATGTTACAGCGGATTAACTAAGAAATAATAATAAATTACATTAGCAATAGTTTAAGGGGGGGTCCCCATACAACAAACTTTTAAACATATTTTTGTATTAGCTCTAATGCAAAAACGGTAATACGCACAAGCGTCAAGCGTGGCATGATTATAGTACACACTCTAAGTAAAACAACAAATAATAAATAATGGCCAAAGATGCGAGTCGGTGACAATTTTCTGTTCACCACCAAATTAAGCAAAATAGGGCGTAGTCGGCACTTGCATATGGGAATTATGGGACCACCTGCAGGCCTAGCACGGGCCGTGGACAAATTGTCTTTCCACCGTTTTTATCCCATGAGAAAAAGACAAACATATCCATATTCTAGCTTTGACGCGTCTAGGCGTGGATAAAAACGGTGGAAAGACAATTTATCCACAGCCCATGCTAGGCCTGCTGGGCATAATGTTGTCTTTTTGCACTATTTTTTGTATTTTGTGGTGATAAGGAATCCTCAGTGTGTGAGCCCGGCTCGCACTTGGCCGCTTTATTCAACAAATCAGCTAATTGTTTGACTTATTTATTTTATTTTTCCTTGATGTAGCATGCTTGCCTAGTACAAACCTTTTAAGATGCTTAAAGGTTGACAACATAGTAGGTAAGGTAGTTGTGATGCCTCTGGTTTTACAAGTGTCCATAGATGATGGTGACTGCTTACCATCAGGCAGCCCGTCTACTTGTTTGCCAACAACGGCATTAAAAAAAAGGTATAAGCACATGCACAATTGAATTTGTGGTTAGTGCAATTAAAGCAACTGTTTTAGTGTGAAGTACCGTCACACTTTTGAGAGTATACCCAACCACATTAAACAGCAATCACATTGGTTGAAATCCACATATTGAGCAGGGTAGAAATACAGCGGAGTGGGGTGAGCCAAAATTCATCCCAGGTCCGCTACTTAAGTCCCCTTGTTTCTGCTAAACATGTCCACTAGTCTCTGCTACACAAGTCTGCTCGTCTCCTCTTAAATGGAAACACCCACTTCGTTTCATAGCTTCTTTCTGTTGCAGTGGAAAAAGTTGAATACAATGAACTCTTTTCGGCTTAGTACCACCTTAGTCTATCTTCCTTGGTACCACCACACACTAAAATAAGTAACTGTTTAGAACTACGTAGCTTATCAGTTACTTACTTATTAGAGGAAAAACAAAAAATAAATTATTAATGTTGGGTTTCATTGTTCCACTTTGCATACAACAATTTATTTTAATAATAATAATCTTGCTATTTCATCATCATCATCATTTCAGCCATAGGACGTCCACTGCTGGACATAGGCCTCCCCCATCGATCTCCAAAAGAGCCGGTTGGAAGCGGCCTGCATCCAGCGTTTCCCTGCCGTCTCTTTTAGGTTGTCTGTCCATCTTGTGGGTGGACGTCCTACGCTGCGCTTACCGGTCCGTGGTCTCCATTCCAGAACCTTTCGGCCCCATCGGCCATCTGCTATCTTGCTATTTACTGCAACCTAAAACTGTTTATTCTTACAGATTTGCCACAAAATTGAATCCAAAGACGTTTTCATAGACATGTGCACCATCCTTATTACACATTTCAAAGAATACAAGAAAGCTTTAAAACGACAAGAAAAAAGTCCAGGCTGTTCTATAGTAACTTTGTATAATATGTCACATCCGATTTCTGAGGCTAACACAAAGTACACAACAGCTGATCATTGCACGAATGTTGTACGTATCCTCATGAAAGAACTTATACCATACGAGCTTTGGGACACTCCACATTCAGAATTACTAGTCAGACTATTGTCAAAGAAACTTGATGTGTACATTGAAAATACCCTGGCAGACCCCATCTGGATAAATGATAGAATTGTGACGTATCTAACTGGTGATGAGTATGTTGAACCGGAAACCCTACTTAAAGAAGGTTTGTTCTCACAAATAACTGTATCTTCTATCTTCAAAGAATCTATCTTCTTATCTCTTCTCTATCTCTATCTCTACATAGTATAAATTAAAGTCGCTTTCCGCGTCTGTGTGTGTGTATGGCTGCTAACTCCTCCTAAACAAAACAACGGATTTTGATGCGATTTTCCCCATCAGGTAGATACATTTTCACGGAAGGTTTATATATATATATAACTAGTGACCAGCCCCGGCTTCGCACATAAATTACACCCGTGCGAAGCCGGGCGGGCGGGTCGCTAGTATATGTATATAAATATGTATGTATAAAAGTATATATAGAATGAATTCCTATTTTTTTAATTATAGATGGACTTGCGCTTGGCCTCCATCTTGCCTGATATTAAGCGACGATGCGGTCTACGATGGAGCACGCTTGCCTAGAAGAAACCGATTCACTCTCGACTTGAAGACACCTAGATTGTAACTAACGGGGAAAACTTATTCAGGCAGCGAAGTCCACAGACTAGCAGTTCGCACAATAAATGTGGAATCATAGCGCTTCGTACGGGTTCTCGGAAAGCATGTAAGCAGATGTCTTGATAGCAATATGTAGTGTAAAGTGTGCCTTCCAGTGAGGACATCTCCTTTTATGTATTTTCTTGATGACCAAATGGGGTCAATCGCTAGAGATAACGTGCTCCCTTTTTAGTCTGGGTTTGTATCTTTGTTCTGTGAGTTCAGCAGCCAAGCTATTAGGGTGTCTGAGCAGGCGATGTCTATAGTTTTTGCTGGTTTTCTCAATTTCTTCTTTAACTCTGCATAATGTTAGTGTGTTTTTAAACTATATTCGGGACATTCGGGACATTTTTGCACACACCGTCACTTAACCCCAAACTAAGCAAAGCTTGTGATATGGCTACCAGACTGATATACTACATACATATATATTTTTAAATACATACTTAAATAGATATTAAACACCCAGTTATAGAACAAACACAAATGTTCATCACATAAAAGTTTGCCCTAGGTGGGAATTGAACCGACACCCCCAAGCGCAGAAGGCAGGTTCACTACCAACTGGACCAAAGAGCTATATTTTATTTTTAGAAGCACCGGATGAATTTCCTGACAAAAGGGAAGCAACACCTGAACCTACACAGCAAGTGGAGGTTGCTGAGGAGATACAACCTCAGGAGGATGTGATAATGGAGAGCATTGTTGAGGAGCAGGCGGTGAATAGCACTGTACCCCTGGACATAAAGTCATCGCCGGTGCTCCGGCAGAAGCGGGGCAGGCAGGGCCGGAACGAAGTGAAGATATATGACAGAATAATTGAAGGTAAGATGCTAGCTATTTCCAGACACTTTTCTGACCTGAGTTTCCACCCCTATTGCGCCAGATGTATTTAAGTGGGTGGTAGCTGAAGGTGGTATTAAACTAACCTTAATTGTACGTCTTCTTCTGTCTCATTTTCCTGTAGACAGCGTCGTAGGACGCCCTGAGATTCATTGGAGTGACAATATAGGTACGGAAGCTGGCTAGAAGAGAAAAGCCGTACACGTAAGAGCTACCTTCCACGGTGTTTCCGAGAAGCTACAACATGGAGTTCTTCAAAAGGCGAGTTAATAGAGTCCTTAAGGGTCGGCAACGTATTTGGTGTTTCCGAGAAGCTACAACATGGGGTTCTTCAAAAGGCGAGTTAGTATTTGTGATGCCTCTGGTGTTACAAGTATCCATAGGCGACGGTGACTGCTTACCATCAGGTGCCACCCCCGCTAGTTTGCCACCTATGGCAAAAAAAAGTGCCGAGTGGCCCTCTTATTCTTATTCTTATTCTTATTCGAGATGGGGGCGATAAGTCTTGCACTGACGTCCCGCTTGGGGTGTATTGTGCATTTTCCCCTACCAGCACCTACCCGAGCCAACCCAACTCCTTGAAATACCGGAGTGAGGCTGCTGAGTGGCTTTGAAGTCTTGAATGAAGCCTGATAGGCCTTGGTGAAGCCTATGTCAAGCAGATGACTAAAATAGACTAAATTATTATGATGACAATGTGTAACCAGGGTATATCAATTTGCAGGAAGCGTGAAGACTTGGGAGACAGACATGGATCTCCAATGCATCAGCCTCGGGCAGGACCTGCTTGCAAGCCTCGACGGAGAAATCACTCTCAGGTATTCATATACACTCATTTTTACCCCTGACGCTAAAAGAGGGGTGTTATAAGTTTAACGTGTATCTGTGTATCTGTCTGTGTATCCGTGTGCCTGTATATGGCATGGTAGCTCCCAAACGCCTAAACAGATTTTGATTTAGTATTTTTTTTATTGTAAGGTGACATGATCGCGAGTGTTCATAGCAATATAATATTATCTTTGGTTCAAAGCTTGAAAATAGGATTAACTGTTTGAAGGTTATCAGCTCTTTTACCGGGGCATTCTAAAGTTTTTCAATTTATACTTGTGTTGTAAATAATCAATACAAAAACCGACTTTTAAATCAACGGCCTCTAATACCAAATTTGACGGTTTTAAATCAATTTTATTCAGTTAAATTACAATATTTGAGCTGAAAAAAAATACGTCATGTCACAGATACTTCTGTGTTTGAGTTTATGATTTGGTTCAAAACACGATAGAATAAACTTTCCACGATCAAAAAAAAAAAAACTGAAACAAAGTCATGAACACATTTTTTAATGGTTATTTCCGTTATATAATTGTATTTCTATTTTAATTCTATGTTAAATGTTGTTTATTATTTGTATATATTTCTTATATAATAATATTACAATTGCCTGACCTGTAAACATATGTTTATTAATAAATTACTTTGACTTTAAGTTTGTTTTTTTCGGTGTATTCCAGCCGGCTGTGGGGGCAGGACGGCGAGGCAGAGAGCAGCCCCGAGCGTCAGGGCGGCCGGTCACCGCAACCCTTGTGGTTTGGTAAGCGCTTTTGTACACTCTTAGCCATTGGAGCGAACAAGCGACCTGCGGCCGGTCGCGTAGCAAAGGTCTGCATGCAGCAAGCGGCCGGGCGCAGGTCGAACGGTCATCTGTTTTTTTCATTCTGCCACGCGCGGCCAAATTCGCAAAATTGCGCTTGCCGCCTGAGTAATTATATAGGCATGCGCTTGGCCGCCAACTCGCCTGATGTTAAGCGATGTAGCGGCCTACGATGGAGCACGCTTCATTTAAGTATGTATATTTAAAACTATATATGTATGTATATCAGCCTCTGGCAGCCATATCACAAGCTTTGCTTAGTTTGGGGTCAGATGACCGTGTGTGCAAAAATGTCCCGAACATTTATTTAGTTTAGACTAATGTAAGGAATGGTACCCCTTGATAACTGTTGTTAGTCATATTATTCTGCATCTAATTACTAAGTTTGGTTAATGGCCATGAAAAAAAAGAAATGACGTCCATATTCATATTCATTTATTCCTCAAATTGGTACACCACTGTACACTTTTGAACGTTAGAATAACATTTTTGGAGACAATTATTATAACACTAGCGGTCCGCCCCGGCTCCGCACGGGTATAGTTATACTATTAAAATAGCCTATATTAATCAGTGACAATGTAGCATTCAAATTGTGAAAGAATTTTTTAAATCGGTCCAGTACTTTTTGAGCCAATACGTTACAAACATATTTACATACAAATCTTTCCTCTTTATAATTTTTTTTTTTTTTTTTTTTTTATTGAAAGACCACAAAACTGGAAATACATTATGAACTACCATTAAATTAACAAACAGTACTTAATATCTAACTAAATATATTTCCTTCTAGATGTGGACCTAGCACTCATGTTACATCTAGGTATGAAATTAATAAATTGAAAATTTATTAATTACTGCTGTCACTAGCTACAAAACATGAAACAAAACAAAATAAAATCAAATAACAATAATGCTGCAAAAAAGCCCAAAATACAATTATTACTATAGTAATACATTAAGTTGGTACTTAACTGAGGTTACCGAACTATGGTGAAAAATGTCGAAATCATTTTTTATATCATTGTACCTTTCACACATACGACAAACCGGTGAGTGCAATATTGTATAGATTACCTGATAGGCTATGATGTATTTAACATACAAATCTTTCCTCTTTAGTATATTAGGATAGATTCCATTTTGGTCATTGCCGTCGATTCTGTCATACTACTCACTAAACTAAACCAATCTGACAGGACTAAAATTATCTGCGTCCCTTTTCATTTCAATATGTGAGAAAAGGATGACGACAATTTTAGGGCTGTCAAATTTGTACAACAGTACCATTGGCTTTTGGAAGGCCTGCAATTGACTTGTCGACATGAACGTGTTTCAGGTGAAGAGGAGGGCCTGGAGTTGGAGGAAGGGGTCGCAGGCGCGGGGGCAGGGCCGCGACTCAGCCCCAAGGCGGCGGACGTACTCAAGGAGCTCAGCTCGACCGTCTCGCAAGCCAAGAACAAGATAGGAGACCTGCAGGTCCGCCCGCCTCTGCCCTGTCGTGCTGTATGTTGCATGTTCTGTCTACTATCTTACACACACACTCGCATACTCCACACACACTCGCACACTCCACACACACTCGCACACTCCACACACAATCGCACACTCCACAGACACTCGCACACTCTACACACACTCGCACACTCCACACACACTCACGCGGTTCTTCTACTGATTAAGGGTCCTATCACATTTTTTGACGAAATAACCATCGAAAACTGGATTTTTGGTGTTTTTTTTTTTAATTTATTTATTTCATATTTTTATATACACATAATTAATCTAAATTAGTATCGAAAAACTAAGCTGTTTGTATCGATACTAAGATTCACTATACGCACTGACATAATAGCGCACCTAACTTTTTAACTGTTCGACCGACCACCCGCATTCTTCAGTCTTCCCGTGAACATGGTGCATGTAACTGCGCCGAAATATCGGGAGCTCATTCCACAACCTTACCACGGTAAATATCCCGTAAATAAACATATAACAGACTGGAAAAACTCAATTATACAGTAGACAGATAGATAGAAACTCTTTATTGTGTACACCAGTTTTTTTTACAAACAGATAGAAAACACTTACGAACTAGTACCACAACTGGCGGCCTTATCGCTAAAAGTGATCTCTTCCAGGCAACCATTGTATGAAACACAATTTTCAGAAGTGGTTAATTGGACTTACAATTTTCCTGCATGTGTTTAAGAACGCTTTTCCAAATTACGCACTATCTCGCTCGCACATTAATTATTTTTATGATACAATATTGTAGAGTATGTCCTAAAACTGCGACCAGAACCACTAGAGGATAGGCAGCAGCATCCTCCTACTTGAATGGTGGAACCTCCTGCGATCCCCAAGCCGCCTGCCAAGCGTGGGGATTATGGCAAACCCCCCCTTAGGGGGAGGCCTATGTTCAGCAGTGGACGTCTTCTGGCTGATGATGATGATGATGATATTGTAGAGGTAATAAAAAGAAAATAAAAAAAATATACGGGAATTGCTCACTGGAAATTTAACTGCCTTCTCCGAGCATAGTTTCAACTAAATTAGGTGGTATTATTCAAGGTAAGAGCGCGCGACGTGCTTACAGATAAACCGCCGGACGCGGTTAAAACAATTGTCTGAGTTGTTGTTTGTTGTTGTTGTCTGTGTTGTTATATTGTTGTGTTGTGTGTGTGTTGTCTATTGCGGCCTAATCTTATGTGAGTATTTCCTCTATAATAAAAACAAAAGTGTGGAAACCATCTCAAATTCCATAATAAAATTGAAAACATATTTTAATATTGCTCCATTTTTTATTATGACACTTTAAATGCTACACATAAATTTTCTTAGCAATTAAAGCACTATTTTATCATTAATTTGCATCAATGAAAACTTGTTTGGGACAACATGTCCACATCGTCGATCTATCATCCTCCTACATATATTATATATATAAAAAAAATCATCCCTATTTACCTTGGTCACGCCATAACTTGAGAACGACTTTACCGATTTCATTCAATTTGTTTTTTTTTAATTTTTCATATATTTTGTAAAAGGTTCTAACGGGAAAAAAATAAGAAAATTGCGCAGAAAATTAGAAAAGTTCAGAAAACTTAACGACGATTTTAACTTCGCGCGCTTGACAGTTCTAAGACAGGACAACGTCTGTCGGGTCAGCTAGTGATTTTGTAATTATACAACAGTAAAATTTTGAATGAGCAAAGGCGAGAAGCGGTTTCATCCTCTTAACGACCTATTATCCGAGTCGCGTAGGCAACAAAACGCTCCCTCAGCCCCCGCCAAGTTATAGCGACGATGTATTTTGCCACGCAAGAGTTAGGACGCCCGCGGGGGGAGTGCAACGACAAAAACGAACATAGGTCCGACCTCGATGGCGCCTGGCGCGGTACTGAACTTCTCAAATTCTCGCGACCTTTTTACGCTTTTAATTTCACTAAAAAACGAAACTATTCATTATCAAAAATCTATCCAAATAAAAAAAATAGGATTGCCTTTCAGAATATGCGATTTCCAGGTTGTTACGAGCTTTCATTAGACCATAAAACGAAAAAAAAACTAAATCGACTTTGTTTCAGATTTTTTTTTGATCGAGGAAAGTTTATTCTAAAGAAAAAAAAATTTTTTTTTTTTTTTCTTCTAAATAATTACTAAAGTTTATTCTATCGTGTTTTGAACCAAAACTCAAACACAGATGTATCTGTGACATGTATTTTTTTCCAGCTCAGATATTGTAATTTAACTGAATAAAATTGATTTAAAACCGTCAAATTTGGTATAAGAGGCCGTTAACGAGTGTAGCATGCCCTGATTGTGATGCATGACTGGTGTGAAGCAACGCGTGAAATGTGTTACTGTTTTTACTTTATTGATTTGAAACTTTGCTCCAGATAAAGAATTTGGTGCCATCCACAGAAAATAAATCCACAGAAGAACCCGTACGTAGCGCTTTGATTCCACATTTATTATGCGAACTGCTAGTCTGTGGAATTCGCTGCCTGAGTGGGTGTTCCCCGTTAGTTACAATCCGGGTGTCTTCAAATCGAGATTGAATCGGTTTCTTCTAGGCAAGCGTGCTCCATCGCGGACCACATCGTCGCTTAACATCAGGCTAGGTGGCGGCCAAGCGCAAGCCTATCATACTTCATCACTATCACTATCACTACATAGTAAAAAACAAAGTCGCTGTCGCTGTCTGTCCGTCCCTATGTATGCTTAAATATTTAAAACTACGCAACGGATTTTGAAGCGTTTTTTTTTAATAGATAGAGTGATTCAAGAGGAAGGTTTATATGTATAACTAGCGACCCGCCCCGGCTTCGCACGTAAATTACACCCGTGCGAAGCCGGGCGGGCGGGTCGCTAGTAATACTATAAATGCGAAAATGTGTTTGTTTATTACTCTTTCACGAAGCAACAGAGCAAGGCATCGAGCAGATTTTTTGCATGCGTATAGTTCAAGGGCTGGAAAGTGACATAGGCTACTTTTCATCATCATCACCATTTTTCATCACTACCGCGGGTGAAACTACGGGGCGCAGGTAGTCTACAATAATAATAAAAAAACAACACTGGCTGCCCGCGACTCTCACAATGTCGTCGGTCCATCTAGTGGGAGGCCTACCTAAGCTGCGTCTTCCGGTTCGTGGTCTCCACTCCAGAACCTTTCTTCCTCATCGGTTATCGTTTCGGCCGGTGCCCAGGGCCGGATTTAGAGGTCCAGAGGCCTCGGGGCAACTTGGAGTGAACAAATATAGATCAATGATTTCTGTTATTTAAGATTAATATAATCAAATAATCATGTATGTATAAAGTACTGTAGGCTGTAGGTAAAGGTGAAAGAGCAAAAAAAAAACAAATATCAAAGGAAAAGATGCTTACTAGTGTTAACTAGTTGGAATTTGAAAGATTTTTTTTCCGAAGTCTCTATTGTGGAGGCCCCCCGTTTGTGGAGGCCCCGGGGCTTTCGCCCCGGTTGCCCTCCCCTAAATCCGGCCCTGCCGGTGCCTGTACTAGTATAATTATTCATTTATATATTGTATAAAGGATGAAGCAGCGGGCATGATGGAAGGCTTGCTGGACTTTGGCATCGCGGGGTTGAAGAAAGGCCTCCGTTTCACCGGCCTCAGTGACGACTCACAGGTACGTGCTCAAACTTTATTATAAACGTAACAAATTCAAATTCAAATTCAAAATATTTATTTGTCAGAACATGGTAGGTACACATACATATAAAGTAGCATACATGGTCGTAATAATGAAGACGTATCTCATGTCCTTGCCTGTTACAGCGTACAAATGTTAGTTTTTTATAAATATTATTATTAGTTTTTGTTAAAGTTAAAAAAATAGCAAAATTATGTCTAAGTTATAATATTGTTAGAATCATATTTTGGTTTGGTTGTATTTTATACCTTAATTAGATGTTTATTACTACCTATATAAGCTATTATTATCATTTTATCTTTTCCTAGTACCTAGTCTCGATTTTATGTCAATTATTTAGTCTACATTACATATCAAAACATTTTTATCATTAAGGAATTCTGAAATTTCATAGTAGCAACAAAATATTTTATTTATATTACACGGGAATTACTCACGTAAGATTAAGCCGGTCACTCTGACTATAGTTTCAACTGCATTAGGCGGTCTTATTTAAGGTGAATGCACGCGCGCGGCAGCGTCTCGCTTGGCAACGCTTGCGCTTGAAACTATAGTCGGAGTGATCGGCTGAATCTTACGTGAGTAATTCCCGTGTAATATAAATAAAATGTGTGAAAACCACGTCAGTTTCAAAAGTAACAAAATATTATTGTGCTCAAACTATCGAGATACAATACATAATATAGAGTCACCAATTGTGCCAAAAAAACTCGGCGCACGCAACGAATTGCGCAGACTTTTTGGTTAGTTACAAGCTAACCGCGATCCACAACGCCGCACGATGCCAGAGCAACGATGACATGGCGGACAACTAACGTTGAACACTATGCAAGCGACATAACATCTAAATTGGAGTAAATGTGGCATTGTGAAGTATATAATTGATACAATGTATGTGCAACGCTCGGATGTTTTTTGTCTGTTTTCACTGAGAGATTGTGACTCTATAGGAATTGTATCTCGGTGGCTCAAAGTACGAATAATTGATACGTAAAATACAATTCATTACAATTTTCAATTTCATAACTTTACATTTGTATAGAATTCGATACGTATTTCACGTATTGAATATTCGTACTTCGTCCACTATATTTCAATAAAAAAATAATACAACAGATTTCACGGGATTCATTCCCAAATTTTCCACTCTTAGAAGTGGAATATTTTCGTTAAATTTTGAATGAAATTGCTTCTTCTTATACAGTTTAAAAGGCGATGTGTGTATACAAGTGAAATGTAGTAATTTTAATAAATTATCCAATGTAAATGTACCTAATATTAATATAAATTAATAATCTAGGGAAAAAAAATATATTTATATTTTTACATTTGAGTACATCGTCACTTGGCCACCACAATACAGGCCATGAGCCTAGTGTGAATAGCCTAGCCTAGTCCTTGTTAAAGCCGACATCTTAAATATTTTTAAATATTTTTGAAATTTCTCATTTTTTAATATTAAGTCTTAGTAGTTTGTATTAGAATTAATTTAAGATTACACAGCTTTTAGAAATAAAGATATACTTACTTACAAGTGTCCGGTCTTCGATATCCGTCTTTAAAGTACTTATACAACAAATTTTATCGATAAATCATCTATCAAATGTTTTTTTCTTAAAGCGGATTTAAGTCCAATCCCAAATAAAAGTCATCAATTATAAATATTATCTCCAATTATAAAAGTATGACAGCACTTAAAAATACATTGTCAATGCACCAGCGAGTGTGTTAATTTAACAATATTTACCCAAGTAGGAGTCTTTCAAACACAAAAGAGGTCTCATATTTATGTTAGCTAATAATGTAGGCAATAAAGCTAGAAAATAGTAATAATAAATGAAGTTTTTTTCATTCATAACTTATTATTATCCAATGAGTTAACCATTTTTTTATAATCTATATACAATATTATAATGAGGAAAGATTTGTATCTATGTTTGTAACGAATTGGCTCAAAAAGTACTGCTATTTGAATGCTACATTATCACTGATTAATATAAGCTATTTTAATAGGCTATATATAGCCATCTATAGATAGCCCGTTGGTTGAGTTGGTAGTGAACCTGCCTTCTGAGCTTGGGGGCGTGGGTTCGATTCCCACCTAGGACAAACATTTGTGTGGTGAACATTTGTGTTTGTTCTATATCTGGGTGTTAATATCTATTTAAGTATGTATTTAAACCTATATATGTATATATATCAGTCTCTGGCAGCCATATCACAAGCTTTGCTTAGTTTGGGGTCAGATGACCGTGTGTGCAAAAATGTCCAGAATATTTATTTTTATTTATAACTATACCCGTGCGAAGCCGGGGCGGACCGCTAGTACTAGATATTTGCTATATATGCACGTTAAAATCTTAGCTCTGAGTTAGTTTACGACGTATGCTAATTTGAATGTGACTGACTCTTCATGTGAACTACCCGGTCCAGAGGGTAGGGTAAGATATTTTTTTTTCAATAATTCAAGGAATCGTAAGCAAGCACAATGGCATTCTTTGTGCGAGCAGGTAAAAAAACGATCTGCCATTAGTGTAAGTGAGACAGAATAAGGGATTAAGGGCTGCTTCCAGGTAAAAAGGGAGCAGCGTGCACATGAGCAGTCGAAGTCGACCAGTCGACCCTTGCTCTGCGTTGTGATAACATTCCTTTGCTGGTTTAAATTTACTGTGTCGTTATTGTTATTTTTGTTAGACTTATGTTACGTTTTTGTTTTCCTGTTGAAATGTGGATTTTCGTGAATGACAATGGTCGAGCACGAATCTAGATTTATTGCCCGCTGTTTTAGCTAACATATGAGACCTCTTTTGTGTTTGAAAGACTTCTACTTGGGTAGATATTGTTAAATTAACACACGCATCTGTGCTTCGGCAATTTTTTTAAAATGCCATACCATTTTACTACAGTTGGACCATTTACTACTATTTTTGTACAGTTGGAGATCATAAAAACATTTATGATATCATCGATGATTTATCGATAAAATGTGATTATTTGTATTTTAACCCCTTTAAGTATCCAACATCGAAGACCAGACACATTGTATATGTTCCCTATGAGCCAACAGCTGGACCGATTTTTACCGAACTTTCACTGATAGATCTGGTTTCTCGGCAAAGATTACTTGTGACACCACAAAAAAAAAAGGAAAAAAACAGTCGAATTGAGAACGTACTCAGTCTGTTGAAAACTCATAGTGGTTGTTAGCTAATCATCACTAACCCCGTATATTACATTTTCAAGTAATAATCTAGTAACATCAATCTAGGTCCGGATCTGGTGGTTTTAGTTTGTCCAAAAAATCGCTGAGTAAAGTCCTCACACCTAACTCTGCCAGGCTGGTCAGGGTATGTTTCATGTTGTCAGTCTGTTGACATAGTTGTTGCACATTCTGGGCTAGGAGTGGGAGTTGGGAAGAGGTCGCTACTATGCGTCGTTGGAGTTCGCTTCCCGTCTCGGAGCTGCAGTAATTATTGGCATGCCGCACTGGCACCTCTGTCAATCGTCCGGATTTCAACAAATCCCCAATGTTTTCAATTTCCATGTTCTTTACAGAATCGAACACGCTTATGATTATTTCCGCGTACTCTTTGCTGAATTCCATGAATTTGTCCTTGCTGCGTTTAAGGAGGTCTAAGACTTCGTCTACGTTGCCCCGATTGAGGTTCAGTTGCGCGCTGGAGAGAAAAAGTTTTACTATATTCTTAAGGCCGTCTTCGAGCGCGTCTGTCAAAGGAGTCTCGCTGGGTGGTCTGTCACCCTCTGACACATGTCTGTCCTGCTTCAACAGCAGCTCGAAAACGACCTCCCTGCACAGTTCAGTCTTTGCCAGCTCCGCTAAAGCGTTATCGGTCTGCAACTTGTAATCAAAAGCTTTTCTTACGCCCGGTGGTGCGTTGAAAAGCAGGATGTTTAGTATCGATTGCCAGAGAGACGCGTTCTTAAAAGGGTTTTGTTCACTATCTTTGGCAGCTTGCTTCATTATATCCGTCAGATATTCGACTGCGAAGTATTCAGCGAACACTAAGTGTGCAAATCTAGGAACCTCGTTCACCACGCAGTTGACGAGACTGGACCGATCCTCCCCGCTCTGTATTTTGGATATGGTGCCTCGTATTTCGTCAATTTCGTCGGCCTTCATAAATTTGGGCAAGTCTTTCTCTCTACATATCGTGAACAAACCTAGCTTCTTGTGCTTATCTAAGAATTCTTTTCTAGTTTGTTTAAACGTAGATACGACAGAATCGTCGTCGGTATCTTCTTTGTGAAAAATTCTTCTCATGTGAGCTTCTATGTATTGTTGGTATAAAGTGAAACTGTTCAGAATCAAGTCCCACTTGTTTCGCGCTTCCTGGCCGCTCAGACGAAAAGTAAGGCTTTCCTCTATACGAAATTTGAAGTAGTTTGCTGCGATGTATAGATGAAGGGGCGTTCCGGAGAGCTCCAATTCTTCGTCGTCAGGCGTCCTGCCTAGTATCTCGTCTACAGGAGAATACTGATCCAAGTCGATTTCAAAGTTTTCCCTGACCTTGGCTCGGAGGGTGGCAGACGAGGCTCGGTTTATTTCGCTCTTGAAGAACTTCACCGCCAGTACGTAGAGCATGTGAAACAAGAGGCTGAAGAGAGGCACTATCTCGCGGTCAGGGTCGCTCACCACCCGCATGTTCGTCACCTTAGACATATATTTCAGAAATGATCGAACGTTCTCGAATTGATCGTAATTGAGTCTTTCGAGCTTCAGGTTAGTTCTGAAGAACCGCTCGAGATATATCTTCTTTTCTTGAGTTTGGAGCGGATCCAGTTTGTAATGATTTCCGAATTCTTTCACGAGTGGCGTTTTCGTGTGTTTATAAGGGCAAGTCATTATCCACATTCGTTTTCCCTCTTGTTTTAGTAATTTCAACATTTGTAGCACTTCAGTCTCATAATGTGGACATATAGCATTGAAGTCATCGAACAGTATCACGACCTTTTCGCAGTTGTAGAGATATAAAAACAGCTCTAATTCAAAAAGTGTTATGGGATCTATGTCCTCTTCAACATGGGACAATGTTACTTTATCTGTAAAATGGTCGAGTTCTATTTTAATTCGAGTGTCAACGTTTTTGAGCGCAATCGTGCAAAGAAAGTTCAAAACAAGTGGTATATTGATTGTTAAATTTTTTTGTTGCCACCGATTGAATTCTTTCTCATAGTCTGGTAAGTTAACGCGAACTATCCATGGCAAGGGGCCAGTCAGTTTTGTGTTCAGAGAAAGGTAAGAGAGTAAAGCAGACTTGCCCATGCCTGGCCTGCCGGTCACCACCACGACATCATCGTTTATATCTTCAAGAGTTTCCACTGAATACGTGTCCTCTTCTCCACTTAAACTTCTACTAATAAAATTATTTACATCTTTGTAAATTTTATCCGTTAATGAATGTCCTATTTCATGTTTTTCTTTGTTCATCATCTTTTGAAATATTTCCGTTCTGATTAAGCTTCGTGCGTTTCCGTGCAACACAGATTCGAAAGATACCTCGTCTCCTTGAAACACAATTATCGATTCCTTTAAAACTTTAGTTTGAGACATTTCGGTTAGATCGATTAAATATGTTTTGTCATCTCGTATTGATCGGTATTTGTCCCCGAAATAATCTTTAATTTCTTGGGCGAGAATGTCATCGGTTACTACGATTATCTTACTCCCATTGAATATTTGTATGACTTCCTTCAACTTGTTGCAAAATCCTTCATAATATTTAAGTTTTTCGTAGACTACAATCAGGGTTTCAATCTGAGTTTGTTGCAGTTCTTGTCGCATAGTATTGTAGTCGTTTAGAGGAAGACTCAATACATAATCGAAGTCAATAAACGAATGGCGGTCCTGCTTTTCAAAGTGCTGCATTATCTTTATGCCGGTAAAAACAATCGCGTCAGTGATTACGTTGTACAGTCTTTCAGTAGTTTTACCAAGCTCCAAATCATTTATGATGTCTTGATCAAACTTAATTCCGAAGTTTTGTATTTTTAGATTATACATGAAATTGAGAACTGTCAGCAATGGATTATCAATAACTGCTTGTTTTGCACGTTCGAAAAATTCACTCGCTCGATTTAAATAAACTGCATCACCTGTTTCCATCCACCATTTCTGTATTTCGTCGTGTGATCTCAAAAATATGGCATCGGAATGTATTTTAAATTTAATATGATTTTCTTCTTTCTCTTTGTTATAGAGCTTGTTAATATCGTTCTTTAAAATACGTTCTACTTCGTCCTCTTTGGCCTGATTAGCGTAAAACCATAGTTTGCTTAAAAAATCTCTTGCTTGTCTTTTATCGTATTCGTCTCCATTAAATGAATCTTTCGGGAATCCGTTAACATTAATCTTAACTCTGTAGCTGTTTAATTTTTCGTTAACAGGACAGTGCCTAGCGTCTTTTAATTCTTTTAAAAATAAAGCTGCATTCTCTGGCAACACTTCATTGTCAGAGTCAAATTTCAGCATTTTGGTATCTAAATCTAATACGAGTAGATTTCCCACGGCACCTCCAATGCCGCCATTTATGTCTATAATGCCTTGTTCTATTATTTTTCCTGGACCAACGACGTCGTCGTTAATGTCAAGAATCATCGTGTTTTCGTTTGTTTTAATTAAATCAATGAGTTTATCTGCTACAGCTTTTATTCTTCTTTGTACCTTAACCTCACTCCCACGGAAGGTCATGTCTAAATTTCCAAATGACAACGGCAATTTAAACTTCATTGTTGATAACTTTATTTGAATGGCTTCGCGTATGACATTGTCATTAGTTTCTATTTTATTACACTGATCCAGTAATGCCTTGAATTCATCTGGTTTGATTTTTTTTCTAAAAGCTGTGACTTCTACTGGTAGTAACTTTTTAGTTTTATCATTGTAGGTTGCCAACTTCCCGATTAATTTGCTGATTGTAACTGCGCATGGATCTTGCATAGCTTGCTTGAAGTTATCTTGGTCTTCGTTAGTTATTTTGGATTGATCACAGCGTTTTGTTGATATTTCTTTGACAAATGTTTTCTGCAAGGCGATCAAATACTCGCAGTCGCTTTCAAAAAATTCAGGCTGAAACTCCCACATGCGATATTCCTTATTTGCTTGTTGTATCTTGCACTGCTGTAAGACTTCCCGTGCCATGACCACGTGGTATCTCGCTATTAGTTTATCCACCAATATCATTTCTGATTTATCTTTTTCAGACATGATCATTTCTAGAAAAACTGCGCCCAATTTTTTGAACCTTTCTATAACTGTCATTTTGGTTAAATTTTCTACGTCTTCTTCGTCGTAGTCGTATTGGAATACCTCTGTTTTATCTCCTGTATTTATGAGGTGATGCACTTTTTCACTCACCTGGTGCTCGGTATTTTTCTTGGTGAAACATTCTTTGGCCGGCGTGTAGATGACCAGATTACACCTGACGTCCCCGAAGTCTCCTTCGAACATGGGGTCATCGCTGTCTTCTCGGAACCGGTCCTTGATCGTAAGATAACTCTCAAAATACTTCCGCAGGCTGAAGTCCCCGGAGGCGCTCCGTACGTCCTCGACAGTGAGTCTCCCCTTCTCGCGGTCCTCCCTGTGTTTCGCTTGCACAAACAGCACGACCGGTCTATCCTGGCCCCTCACTCGATACCGCAGGCAGATGTCGTCCATGTCGCCGATGCCGCGGATGTTTGTACCGAGAAGGAAATCCTCTATTTGCCCATCGTTCAGCGCTCGCATCAGCACTAAACTGAGCAGTTTCGTCTCATAAAGCTGACCGCTCACGCCGGAAGTGCCGGCTCTTTTTGGATACTTGAATTCTGGTTGCTCCTTATTGCTTGCAATCACTACATGTTTACTTTGTATGCAGGTAGTCTGTAATCGATCACTACTGGATATAGCATTATCGTTCGCTGCCCTCTCGGCAGTTTGCAGTAGGTCTACAATCTCTACGTCTGTATGTAGTGCTCGAGCGATGTCTAGAGGCGTTTGTCCGTTCAAATTTTTACGCGTGACGTCGGCACCTTTGTGCAGCAGCAGGTCAGCTAGGGACACCTCCCCGCGGCGCGCCGTCACGTGCAGCGGCGTGTTGCCGTCATCGTTTCTGTCTGACGCGTTCACGTCGGCACCTTCTTCCAGGCAACTCCTCACCTTTTCTAACTTCTCTTCGATAGTTCTATTCTCACGCACGAATATAAACAGCAGCGAGTTTTTGATCAGTTGCTCGTCATTCGAAATCATATTATTAATTCACTTAATTCTGTTGTTTATTTTTAGCATTATCACTGGTTATCACGGCATGTTACCGCGTACCACACTACGTAATGCGAATATTTATATTTCTTATCGATACGTGATAAATTTATATTGCAGTTATCTTATCCTCTATACGACACGACAGCGGCGGTATTTAACTTCGTGGATTTGTTTAAAAGCTTTTTTAACGCACCGATTGAACCGAGCGTTCCAGCCGAAGTTTATTTTTAAATCAGAATGACTAATGCAAACATGATTCCGGAGTAATATTGTTGTTATTCTGACCTTGTTTATCTTGAAAGTTATGTCGGTCTCTGTCGCACTTGAGTTTGTATTTATATCGGTATCTCTGTCGGGAAGAACACGTTATGCATGTGTTTTTTCGTACAGTAAATAAAAATTATAAATTAAATTCAGAGGCCGTTTAAACAAAGCGTCGATGCTCTGAGTCATTCATCATTCAATGTTTGATTTTAATCTTTAAAGTTAAGAACTTACAGTCTATATCGTGTTAGTAAGTATAAATGCGCGTACGGCTGCGTCCGGCGCAACGATGACTAAGTCAGTAGAATACACAACTTGATTGCAAGCAGTTGTACTTCATCATCATCATCATCATCATCAACCATTCTCCACCCACTGCTGGGTATAGGTCTCCTCTTCAGCGCGCCATCTTTTCCGGTCCTGTGCTAGTCTTGTCCGCTGCTTTCCTGCTGTCCTAACGATGTCGTCCGACCAGCGGGCTGGTGGTCTGCCCGGTGGTCGCTTTCCGTTCCGCGGCCACCATTCTGTGACTGCTTTGGTCCACCGTCCATCTTCCCTTCTAGCCAAGTGTCCCGCCCATCTCCACTTGAGTCTCGTGATCCGTTTAACCACGTCTTCGACCTTTGTTCTTCGTCGAATTTCCACGTTTGGTATACGGTCCAGGAGAGAGATGCCTAACATAGCCCGTTCCATCGCCCTTTGTGCCACTTGGATCTTGTGCGTGGTCTCTTTAGTGAGCGTCCATGTTTCAGCACCATATGTGAGGATAGGCAGGACACATTGGTTATACACCTTGGTCTTAAGGCTTTGCGGGATCTTTGATTTAAATACGTCATCGAGTTTTCCAAAAGCAGCCCACCCCAGCTGGATTCGTCTAGCGACCTCCTTCACTTGAGAGCCTCCTTGTACTTATTGTTATTTAACCCATCAGCGCGTCCACTAAGGTATCCGCTCCCAACCTGGTGCGCTATCGCTTAAAGCGCTGGCTCGTCGATCAGACGTTCTACAGTTTCAAGGATTTCCTTGAATGCATAACCTATACTTGTATTATAAAGAGGAAAGATTTGATTGTTTGTTTGCATTGAATAGGCTCCGAAACTACTGAACCGATTTGAAAAATTCTTTCACTGTTGGGAGCAGTTATCCCCGGGTAACATAGGCTATATTATATTTTCAAAAAAATAAAGATCCTTACTAAAACTCCAATAATGTAACCCAAGGTGTAAAAAAATAAGATTTACAATTATTTTAACTTTGCGTGTTTGACAGTTCTAAGACAGGACAACGTCCTGTCAGCTAGTATAATATGTACACTATATGTATCAATATTGTACATATTGTAAAAACATTCCATAATAATATTACATATAAATAATACGAAATAAATGAATATGAATATCAATTGGTCAATAATAATTAAGTCTTTTCAATTAAGATTTACATAATATACTGCTGCCCAAAAAAAGTACCGCAATCATGTAATATTTGCGACAAATTACTTAAATAAACCGGCCAAGTGCGAGTTGAGCTCGCGCACTGAGGGTTTCGTACCACCACAAAAAAAACAGAAAGTAGTGCAAAAAGACAACATCACGTCCAGGCGGTCACCCATCCAAGTACCGACCGCGCCTGACGTTGCAAAACTTGGTGGTGAACATAAATTTGTCACCGACTCGCACTTGGCCATTATTTATTATTTTTTGTTATACTTTAAAGTGTAGTTATAATCATGCCAAGTTTGACGCTTTACGTATTACTGTTTTTACATAAGAACTAATACAAAAAGACGTTAAAAAAATACGTTTGTTGTATGGGGACCCCCCTTTCATTTTAACCCTTTGGGTACGGAACCCTAAAAATTCAGGACGTTTTTGCACACACGTTTATCTGACCCCAAACTAAGCAAAGGTTGTACTATGGCTGCCAGAGACTGATATACATACATAATATATACATTTTTAAATAGATAGATAACCCAGATAATATTAACACCCAGATATAGAACAAACACAAATGGTCATCACATGAATGTTTGTCCTAGGTGGGAATCTAACCCACGCCCTTAAGCACAAAAGATAGGTTCACTACCAACTGTGCCAACGGGGCTATCATCATCATTTGAGCCATAGGACGTCCACTGCTAGACATAGGCCTCCCCATCGATCTCCAAAAAGGCCGGTAGTAAGCGGCCTGCATCCAGCGTTTCCCTGCGGTCTTTTTTAGATCGTCTGTCCATCTCGTGGGTGGACATCCTACGCTGCGCTTATCGGTCCGTGGTCTCCATCCATCTACGGGGCTATCAATAACGCGTAACGCATTATTGTTGGCAGGATAAATCACCATCGCACAGAGAGAAGGGTGACAAAAGCTCCCCCGAGAGTCGTCACAAAACGTACCCAGAACTGGGACCTTGCCCTTTGACGCAGAAAGGTGAGTGATACTTGCAAACTCAGATCAGACAAACAAGGGAGATGTGGTAAAGTGGCGTGGCTGGTGCTAACGAACCTTGCCTAAATCAGGCTTGATGCCTTTAGTTAAAATCTCTGCAGAAAACGCTCCGCCCATTTTTTGCATGTGTACTATTAGTTAGTTCATTGGTGTCGCTGCAAGTTTCTTAATTTGTGTGAGTTGAGAACTTCTTTTTTTGAAGTCGTCAAAATGAGTTCATTCGCAAATAAGTAATTTTTTTAGAATAAGCCTTTTAAAGCAAAAGTCCCTTTAAGAATAAGTCATTTTAAGAATAAGACTTGTTAAAAATGAGTCTTTGTACGAATAGGGCGTTTCCCGAATAATGCATATTGCGAACCTTCGACCAAAATAAAATGAATGGACGGGCCCAGAAGAAGGGCATTTTTTGAAGATTACAAAATGATCGCCGGCGCTCACTTCGTTTCAGTCGGTCTCTAGCCGTAGGAAGTGCAACACGAGTCTATTGTTACATGATAACGAAACATTGACAAAATTATGCCTGTTGTGGACTCAGGGCTCGTTCCTAATGCGTTCTTAAGCCCACTTTCGTTCAGTGGACTGTATAAGGGGTTCTTCGGTGGTAGGTCAGAGAAACGTCTTGCTCGGTGGATACAGAAACAATGCGTGCTTTATTCAACCTTACATCTATATTTATACAATGTTAACTTTATTATACAATATTCTATCCTAACCACTAGTGCACCCTACGCGTCGGCCATTGTTCTCGCAGCGGCAGGCGGGCAGCGCATACCTGCTCGTGCGCACCCCCGTCTCGGCCCGCTGTCGCCTCTTGTCCAGATGTGGCTCGACGTCCGCAGCTAGTATGCCTATCCTTTGCCTATTGTTCTCGCGGTGGCCGCAGGCGGTCGGCGAATACCTGCTCTGCCGCACCCCCGCCTTGCCTCGCGTCGCGTCCCTCCGTCGCCTATCCTCCGGGAAGGGCTCGGCGTCCTTAACAATGCCTTCGTGTGCTTTCCCGTAGTGTAAATAGACTACAAAAAACCGCTATCTAATTTTTGTAATAAATGTGTTGTTTATGGTTATAACTAGGTGTTGTAGCATATGTCCGATGGGTTTGACTCGTTTTTACTGAGCAATTCAATGATTATGTCCCGTCCATTCATTTTATTTTGGTCGAAGTTGCGAACAGGTCCTTATAAGACTGTAGGTCATTTTGCGAATAGGTCCAATGTCGACTAAACCAATAATTAGTACCTAAGTGTGCTGTACTAACAGTTTTTGCGATAAGTAATTTAGCAGTAAGCGTATGAAACATGGAGACATTGGAACATAACGACAATAAAATTGTTCTAAGGCAAATGCTTTAAGGGTACCATACACGAGAAGTTTAACCTTCAGTTTCGCCTGGCCGGACATAAATCCGTGCCGTGTATGGACGAAACGGCCCCAAGGCCATCGCGCTTCATCATTTCGGCCATAGGACGTCCACTGCTGGACATAGGCCTCCCCACTGAACGAAAACCTGCCATCTGCATCCACTGGATGCCCGCGACTCTCACAATGAAAGCGGGATCAGAATTCACGGGTGAATTCTGATCCAGCATGTCTGCAGCGACCTGTTCACGATACAGTTTTTGAAGAACATTCAGCTCTATCAGAATGAGCCGAGCGGTAATAGTACATTGTTAACCTAGGGGTGAAAGTAACTTATTTAGTCCCGAGACGGGGTTTGGCTAATAGTTCGAGGGACTAAATAAGTCTTTAACCCCGAGGTAAACACTGTGCTTTTCATTACGAATACAAGGAAACTAAAAATAAAAACATGAACTGACTAAACAAAATATGAGTGAATTTTATTTTACATTGTGTTTAGTACTTAATGTAGTCTTTAACATAGAATACACGCTCCACAATGTTGGAGATTATATAATTCATAGTTGAGTCATAGTTTTATAGTTGAAGTCTTTGATAATTCGTTGAATTATATTAGCAAAACGTTTTCTGATAACGATTTCACTTATTTCTCAGCGCGCCATTTCATAAAATTGTCGTATGATTTTAAGTATCTTTCTTTTGATTTAGGTGGTAAAAAGTTTTCCACTGCTGCTTTAGCCTCTTCTCTTATGAAATCAGGCGTTAAATCCATATCGGAATCAGATAAACTCATTGTGTTAATACAAATCTGCTATACGGAAGTATAAACAAAACTCTACAATGAAGATCGGGATCCGGCTAATATTTTTTTGGAACACCCTGACACTGGCAAATGCACGATGGACCATAATCCTTTGAGAACAAAAAAAAGTTAGAACTTGGTTCAATACAAATGTGAAAATAGAACTAGTTTTTTTTTAAAAATAATGTGAGTGTCTGTCACTGTCCGTTGAAAGTGATTCTCCCTAGGGCTGAAATGTATTACTTTCAACCCGCTCTTCAGGCAACTTCAGACCTATTTTCCGAGTATGAGCAATGAAAAATAGATAAAAACACTTAGCGCGGCAATTTAAATGAGAATTTCCGGTTACTTTTTTGTCAGAGTAGTATGTGATTTTCAGATAGCGAGACGGGGAATGGTGCGATGCCGCAGCTGGTGAAACAACACCGTGTCACTTCCCAGGACAGTGTGGTGAGTTAAGGCGCGGTCTGATCACGATTTCAATTTCGTTTTTCACCCGCTTACGCCATGATCTATTTGCTATCTAAAACGGCTTTGCTTAAAGTCGAAAATCGTATATCATCGTATTTGATGTTTATGATGACTTTGTGCTTGTGTTTATATTATTTTGAGGGTTTTTATTTAATTTATCAAAATATATAAATGAATTTCAACAATTAACTGGTTAAAGTTTTAAAAGACTAGTCTGGCTATATAATTCGTACAAAAAAATATGTTGTTGTCGCTGAAAATTCAGAGTTCTTTAATTCAGAAGCTATTTTTATTGCGCAATTTGTAATATGTTTTTTTAAGAGTCTAGACAATTTTTCAAAATTTTATTCGGTTAAGATTATTGCCAAGGGGTTTTTTCTACTTGTAGTATTTTTTTTATCTGATCAGCTAATTTTGTCACGTTACACAAAGCGTTTAAAAACACTTATTTTGGTTAATTTTGCGATTGTACCGCGTCTTAAAATCAAATCAAAATCAAAATATATTTATTGCAGTTTGTTGGTAAACTTAGATGTAATACAGAATATATTCTGTTGTTAAGAGCTCCGAAAACAAACTTGTCTCTAAATGGACATGCAATATTGGCACTGGCATTTTCTAATTATAAATTATTCGTATTGTTAGTGTACAAAGAAAATGTCATAGTAATAGTATAGTAAAATGTCACAATAATAGTAGTAAATAGTATAGTAGTTATGTCAAGTTAATTAGGTACAATGTCTACAATGTTATAATGTCACTATTAGCTCTAGTATAGTATAATTATTTATATATGCTATTAGTTAGTCAATGTTAGTATTCCAATTTAATTTCTTATCATTAATAAATTCTTTTACAGTGTAATAGCACTATACAGTGTAATAGTTACTACATCATTCCTAAGGTTGCCTGCAAGATATCGCTTTTGGCAATATCAAAACTGTTATTTTCACGGATAAACCCGTACGAAGCGCTTTGATTCCACATTTATAAAGCGAACTGCTAGTCTGTGGAATTCGCTGCCTGAATGGGTGTTCCCCGATGGTTACAATCTGGGTGTCTTCAAATCACGAGTGAATCGGTTCCTTCTAGGCAAGCGTGCTCCAACGTAGACCGCATCATCGCTTAACGTCAGGCGTCATAGTGGTCAAACGCAAGCCTATTATTAATAAAAAAAAAAAAAAAAAAAAACACCTTTGACCACCAACTCGCCTGGTAATACGAATCTCTATTGTATTTCAGCTTCTAGCTGTAAGTTTTTTTTTATTCTATAGATATTTTTATTTTACATGGAAAACAAACCGCTGCTTATTAACACAGTAGATAATTATGAGGTAAATAGTTACAGAAAAACCAAAAACGTATACATAAATAGTATTCGGAAAATTCTTTAACATGAGAGATAAGTTAATTAACAGAGAGAAAAATAACAACCAAATAACTTTTTTTTTTTTTAATATTTAACTTTTTATGGGTTCATTTTTTTTTTGGAAAACGTATTTTTAAATGTATTTTCATCATCATCATCAACATCAGCCAGAAGACGTCCACTGCTGAACATAGGCCTCCCCCTTTAACCTCCACACTGAACGACAGCCTGCCTTATGCATCCACTGGATGCCCGCGACTCTCACAATGTCGTCGGTCCATCTAGTGGGAGGCCTCCCTACGCTGCGTCTTCCGGTTCGTGGTCTCCACTCCAGAACCTTTCTTCCCCATCGGTTATCGGTTCTTCGAGCGATGTGGCCTGCCCATTGCCACTTCAACTTGCAAATTTTAACACCTATGTAAAATAATACAGCTAATGTATTTTGCCTTATCATAAATAAGTTAACGTTAATAAGCCAACGTTGGTTGAATAGTTGCTGTTGAATTTAATTAATGTGCGATTAAGATGAAATTTTTACGATAATTAGTTTTGTAGCGCGGAGTATACAGTCAAAACCGTTTATGGCGACATCGTTTAGAACAACATACCGGTTAAATGGACCAAAATCCAAGGTCCTGGCTGAATGTTATATGACCGCCTTATCGGTTGTTACAACTATCAGTTTTTACGACTCAATATGAGTAGTCCCTTCGATGTCGTTATAACAGATTTTGACTGTATATACATCTGAAGATTATGTCTACGAGAAGCTGAGCGTAGAGGAGTCACAACACATAGCTGAGACAATAGTGAGGGGCAATCGATCCTATTAGATAATATATTGAACATGAGCTACACCCGGACCCGGGTATGTCCTAAAACTGGGACCAGAACCACCGGAGGATGGGCAGCAGCGTCCTGTTAGTACACGGTGAACGTACTGCGATCCCCAAGCCGCCTGCCAAGCGTGGGGATTATGGCAACACCCTTCTCTAAGAGGGAGGCCTTGTTCAGTAGTGGACATTTAATGGCTGATGATGTGAGCTACACCCGCGGTCTCAACCCCGAGATAAAAGCGTCGTTAAGTTTTCTGAAATTTTCCAATTTTATGCGCTATTCTCTTAATTTTTCTTTCCGTAAGAACCTTCTACAAAGTATAAGAAAACTTTAAAAAAGACGAATGAAATTGGTAAAGTTGTTCTCAAATTATGGCGTGACCAATGTAAATAGGGATTAATTTTTATCTATACAGGGTGTGAGGGGAACACTCTCGAAGCCAAAAGAAGGTAATTGTACTCATCATTATGAACCACTTTTAGTATGGGATCAACCCTGAAATCGCGAAAAAAAAATCAGCTGTTCCATACATTTTGTTGAGTGTCAATGACCGTTTTCTATAGAACAGCTGATATTTTATAAAAGAAAGAAAGAAGAAAAGAAAGAAAGTGAAAAAAAAGAGATAAAAGAAAGTCATGTTTATTTACACTATTTATATAACTCAAGAAAGGCAGAACCGATTTAGCTGAAAATTGGTGGGGAGTTAGCTTAGAACCAGGATACGGACATAGGATACTTTTATCATCATCATCACAATTTTTCATCACTAAGCGGGTGAAACCGCGGGGCGCAGCAGTATATAGATAATTCATAACTGCATATAGCCTTTCATCTATACTAATATTATAAAGAGGAAAGATTTGATTGTTTGTTTGTTTGTTTGCATTGAATAGGCTCCGAAACTACTGAACCGATTTGAAAAATTCTTTCACTTTTGGGAAGCTATACTATCCCCGGGTGACATAGGCTATAATCTATACCCGTGCGAAGCTGGGGCGGACCGCTAGTCATAGATAAAGTTTCATAGTAGTAAAGTATGAAACGTTGTATGCAGTCGGACTGCAGACGGACTACAAATGGACTGCATATACGGTGTGACTCCTGACTAAGAAATATTCTATGAAAGCATAGAATTTTTCTTAGTCAGGAGATTGCCGCGCGTACCTCTTGATGCAACTTCGCGTACCCCTAGGGGTACTACTAATTAAAAATAAAAACAGCTTTGTTGAACCCGTTTCCGTCAGTGCTAAGCTATGAAAATAAAGGTTTCTTATTGGTGGATGTCAAACACATCCGTAGCTAGAAAAGAAAAAAAGAAAGAAAGAAAATAAATTTTATTCGACACTTGTACAAAAAGTTATATCTAAAGGATACAATCAGTGTGGAATGGGTCCGTCTCGGCATTAATGCTGAAAGTCAAGGACTATCAGCGTCGGACAACAGACGAACCCTTGAGTTTACACTTACATTACACTTAACACAAACAGCTACACAGCGTAGCAGATATATCTCTGGTGGAAAGGCAACCTTAATGGCTATGTCTGTATATTTATTTAATACTTTATTGCACACTTACAAATTAGAGCTGGCTCATTCCTCGCGCAGAGAATTTATTTAGCAATTCAACGTGGGAATGCAGCTAGCGTTCTTGGCACTTTACCACACGGACAACATCTTGTTTTTGATTGTTTATTATATTAGTGATAATTAGTAATAAGTAATAATTAATGCTTTTTTATTTTCTTTGTTTCAAATTAAAATAAAAACAAATTAACTAAACATGTATAATTGGAGGACTTAATGCTAAACATTTTCTACCAGTCATCCATTAGGTTGGAACAAATAGTACGTAGGCGTGCATCAAAAACACCTTATAAAAAACAAAAAGAAATAAACAAAAAGATCAAAGTTTTACAAGATAATAATTATACATAACTACAAATTACAATAAATATGAATCTAACCTAAATTATATATCAATACAAAATTATATACGTACACAAATTATAATTAATATTAGACGTATAAATAAAAATTATAATAAATATATATAGGGCTTGAGCATTTGGATTGTCTTGAGACCTTCAACGGTCTATGGGCAGTCTAACTGTATTTGTAGTTTTAGTTTTAGCTTGTATTTTGTTTTGTTAATAAAGGCATAAGCCCAGTAAAAAATTATATATATATGAGTATATTTGTAGTATAGATGTAAAATTGTGGTTATTTCAGCCAATTGGGCGGGGGGACGAGGGAGGCGTGCCGATCGTGGGGCCCCTGAGTGAGTCTCCCGAGCCGCAGTACGAGGAAGCTGCAGACCTTTCCAGTAGCATCGCCAAACTGCGCTGTTTGTTGCGGCAGCGAGAGCCTCCACCCAGGTACATGTTGGACCCATAAAGAAGACGCTACACCGGTAGCAGTAGGACGATAAGGCGGCAGAAGTCTGTCAGTTGCTAACGGACAGGCCGGAAACGAAATAAATTATTTATTAAAAAAAAAGGTTTTAGGCGTCCGCTCATTATCTTATATATCTTAACTATATATCTTATCTTTATCTTATTCGCTCTTATATATGTATGTATATCAGTCTCTGGCAGCCATATCACAAGCTTTGCTTAGTTTGGGGTCAGATGACCGTGTGTGCAAAAATGTCCCGAATGTCCCGAATATTCCCGAATATTATCTGGAACCAAAGTGCTTGGAAAGACAAAATTAAATCATAGTCATAGTATCTACGTTTAGAAGTTCATATGGCCATCTTCTGTCTCCATCATCAGACCAGGTCAATGGTACCATAACATTGCATTGTCACAGAACTTACATAAGTATGTCAAATTTCAGCTCAACAACGATGTGGCCTTTCATGGTTGATATTCCGATAAGCGGAACGAAGCGCTTTGTATCCTCTTTTATTGTGTGCACTGCTAAACTGTGGAATGCGCTGCCTATATGCCGAAAGTTACAATGCTTCTAGGCAAGCATACTCCGTGTTAGCCCTGGCGCCTGGTGGCTCCTCACACTGTGCAATTCACACGATCCTTCTTGCCGCATGCATACCTGCAAAATGTGGAATGAGCTACCTTCCACGTTGTTTCCGAGAAGTTACAACATGGGGTTGTTCAAAAGGGAATTTAATAGAGCCCTTAAGAGTCGGCAATGTATTTGTGACGCCTCTGGTGTTACAAGTATCCATAGGCGACTGTGACTGCTTACCATCAGACAGCCCGTCTGCTTGTTTGCCACCTATGGCATAAAAAAGATCCCGTAGCCCTCTTGTCAAGTCTAAGACTGGTTACCGGGAGGGTTTTACCGGGTATAATACCACCTAACCTGGCTGCACCACATGCAGCTGGGTATCTTTGAAAGATTTCCCCTCGAAGAAAAACAAAAAAAGGCTAGCGTACTCCATCGTTGATCGTACATCGCTTAACATCAGGCGAGGTTGCGCTCTAGAGCAAACTATACTAATATTATAAAGAGGAAAGATTTGATTATTTGTTTGGTTGTTTGCATTGAATAGGCTCCGAAACTACTGAACCGATTTGAATAATTCTTCCACTGTTGGGAAGCTACACTATCCCCGGGTGACATAGGCTATATTCATTATCAGCCTTTTAACAGTCCACTGCTGGACGTTTAGCCTACCCCCGAAAGGGTGATTAGGCCATATCCACCACGCTGGCCCAGTGCGGATTGGTGGATTCACATACGCCAATGAATTCCTTCTCCGTACGTATGCAGGTTTCCTCACGATGTTTTCCTTCACCGAAAAGCCAGTGGTATGAAAATCCGTACTTACATAAACTCCAAAGAGCTTATTGGTACGGGCCCGGGGTTTGAACCCGCGACCTCACGCTTACAAGTCAAGCGGTCTCCCAAATGGGCTACCACGGCTCTCGGAGGCCATATTATATTTTCAAAAAAAAAATAGGGATACTTACTAAAACTCCAATAATACCCGTGCGAAGCCGGGGCGGACAGTCTTTCAATAAAAATAATATGATGTACATTTTATTTATATTACACGGGAATTACTCACGTAAGATTAAGCCGGTCACTCCGACTATAGTTTCAAACGCATTAGACGGTCTTTTTCAAGGTGAATGCGGCTGCGTCTCGCTTTGCACTACGGGCCGCCGCGCGGCGCGCACGTGATGACACCGGCTGCTTGTCGGGTGCGGGGGTGGGGGTGCGTAGAGAAATATGTTGCGACGGCGCACAAACTATAGTAGGAGTAACCGGCTTAATCTTACGTCAGTAATTCCCGTGTAATATAAATAAAGTGTGTGAAAACCACGTCAGTTTCAATAGTAAAATTTTATGTACCTTGTTTATAGGGAGGAAGAAGTGTGGTGGGAGGGCGCGGAGGAAACTCGAGGCAGGACGCAGCATCACCACTCAGAGCGGCCTGTCGACACCGCCACTCTCGCAGGTATAATGTGCAGCTATCACCTTCGCACCTTCCAGCCCGATGGCCCAATTTGGCGGAATATAGTGAAACGTGAAAGACGATAACGATAAAGTATTTTTTTTTTTATTGTAGGTTCACCAAACTGGTCATACACTCTTATCTTAGGAATAAAGACATTTGCGATGTTAAATGCGATGAATGTACAACCATCTAGAGGTAAACACAGCACGCTACAAATCATATAACACTCACAATGATATATATATACATACTAGTAGGCCGCCCCTGCTTCGCACGGGCAAAGCCGGGGTATATAGCCTATGTCAACCGGGGATAGTGCAGCATCCCAACAGTGAAAGAATTTTTCAAATCGGTTCAGTAGTTTCGGAGCCTATTCAATGCAAACAAACAAACAATCAAATCTTTCCTCTTTATAATATTAGTATAGATTTTGATTAAAATAAACTAAATAATAAATAATAATAAAAAAAAAAAAAAAAAAATTGTTTGAAACAATTGAAGTTGTCACCGAAAATGTCAAAGTCATGGCATATTTTGTTGTAGGTTGAGCACATCCGGTGTAACGGAGAGTGCTGACCATCATCATCGTCAACCATTCTCCACCCACTGCTGGGTATAGGTCTCCTCTTCAGCGCGCCATCTTTTCCGGTCCTGTGCTAGTCTTGTCCACTGCTTTCCTGCTGTCCTAACGATGTCGTCCGACCAGCGGGCTGGTGGTCTGCCCGGTGGTCGCCTTCCGTTCCGCGGCCACCATTCTGTGACTGCTTTGGTCCACCGTCCATCTTCCCTTCTGACCAAGTGTCATCAGTCTCGTGATCCGTTGAATTTCCACGTTTGGTATGCGATCCAGGAGAGAGATGCCTTATTAAAGATAATTTATTTGAACAAAAAATTTATTTAAATTAAGTAAGTTAAAATTTGCAAGTTGAAGTGGCAATGGGCAGGCCACATCGCTCGAAGAACCGATAACCGATGGGGAAGAAAGGTTCTGGAGCGGAGACCACGAACCGGAAGACGCAGCCTAGGGAGGCCTCCCACTAGATGGACCGACAACATTGTGAGAGTCGCGGGCATCCAGTGGATGCAAAAGGCAGGCTGTCGTTCAGTATGGCGGTTAAAGGGGGAGGCCTATGTTCAGCAGTGGACGTCTTCTGGTGATGATGGTTTCTGATGATGATGATGAAGATTTGCACAAAACACGAGTAAATCATACACACATTTGAAAACGCATGCACAATGGGTAGGTTAAAATATTAGTCACTTTGTATCATGTTTTGCCTAGTTTGTAGGCGTACAAATCTAGAGAGATGGTATAAAAATAGCGTAAGAATTATTTATATAAAAAAGTATTAGTTAAATTTACTGTAGAAATAATTTCAATGGTTAAGATATGATGTTATTAATTTAAATAGTTAACAGATAGACATTACTATAATTGTATGATGTGAAGTGATTTTTGCGATGTCAATAATGATTCCCTCCTGCCCATTTTTCTATCGGACTGCCAGAGTGGGCACGAGGAATCGTCACCGCTTTATGGTTGATATTCCGAGAACCCGTACGAAACGATTTGATTCCACATTTATTGTGCGAACTGCTAGTCTGTGGAATTCGCTGCCTGAGTGGGTTGTTCCCCGGTTGTTACAATCTGGGTGTCTTCAAGTCGAGAGTGAATAGGTTTCTTCTAGGCAAGCGTGCTCCATCGTAGGCCGCATCATCGCTTAACATCAGGCGAGTTAGCGGCCAAGCGCAGGCATATCACTATCACTACATAGTATAAAACAAAGTCGCTGTCGCTGTCTGTCCGTCCCTATGTATCCTTAAATCTAAAACTACGCAACGGATTTTGAAGCGTTTTTTTTAAATAGATAGAGTGATTCAAGAGGAAGGTTTATGTGTATAACTAGCGACCCGCCCCGGCTTCGCAAGAAAATTACACCTGGGCGAAGCCGGGCGGGCGGGTCGCTAGTTTATAATAAAAAAATAAAAAATGTTTAATTGTACATGTTCCAGATGAATACGACATGAGCATGGATCGGAACACGTCGCCCAACCAAGCCGCGAACAACATGCAGCGGCTTGACAAGTGAGTGTACACACTTCCACTCACACACTCCACAAGCTAATGAACAGGGTGCTCCGCAACAACATAATTTTGGAGGGTATTCAGCATCATCATTTCAGCCATAAGACGTCCACTGCTGAACACAGGCCTCCTCCATCGATCTCCAAAAGGGCCGGTTGGAAGCGGCTTGTATTCAGCGTTTCCCTGCGGTCTCTTTTAGGTCGTCTGTCCATCTTGTGGGCGGACGTCTTACGCTGCGCTTACCGGTCCATGGTCTCCATCTAGAACCTTTCGGCCCCATCGGCCATCTTTTCTGCGTGCTATGTGCCCTACCTACTGCCACTTCAACTTGCTAATCCGGGGGGCTATATCGGTAACTTTCGTATCTCCTCGTTCCTGTTTCGATCTCGTATAGAAACCCCGAGCATAGCCCTCTCCATAGCACGTTGTGCGACTTCACACAAATATATGTATAAAATCGGACCTTAGACATTGACGAAATATTGGTCCAGTATACATGGCCGCGGAACGGAAAGCGACCACCGGGCAGACCACCAGCCCGCTGGTCGGACGACATCGTTAGGACAGCAGGAAAGCAGTGGACAAGACTAGCACAGGACCGGAAAAGATGGCGCGCTGAAGAGGAGACCTATACCCAGCAGTGGGTGGAGAATGGTTGATGATGATGATGATGATACATAAGTCAGTATTCCACACCCGCTTACGTGAACAAGTTGTCTGATTTAGACAAAATTAATTTGAATTAAATTAGTTAATTATTATTAATATTGAATTAGAGTCAAATCGTTAGGCCCGTTTCCGAGATACGCGAAATAAATAATATTTTTATAGTGCGTCCGTTTGTATTTTGCGGAACATCGACTCGAAAGAAGAAGAATAGTGCGTCCGTGATTAGATAGTTATACTTGTGATAAATCATAATCCAGTTCTCTTTTTTGTATAACTTTATTCATATTCTTAATTTTTATTCCTACTTATTACAGTTTTCAGACCAATATGATTTCGCTATGAACGCTTAAGCCAGACTAAAGTCCCTCTTGCCAACCTCCTACCGCATTATCTTTTTCCCATCCCCACTATTCGCACTATTGCCGAGACTCCCGAGTCAATCCAACCGCCATTTTAAATATAATCTATACTAGTATATTATAAAGAGGAATGATTTGATTGTTTGTTTGTTTGTTTGCATTGAATAGGCTCCGAAACTACTGAACCGATTTGAAAAATTCTTTCACTGTTGGGATGCTGCACTATCCCCGGTTGACATAGGCTATATATCCCGGCTTCGCCCGTGCGAAGCAGGGGCGGTCTACTAGTATATAATATAAATAAAGAGGAAAGATTTGATTGATTGTTTGTTTGTTTGTTTGCATTGAATAGGCTCCGAAACTACTGAACCGATTTGAAAAATTCTCTCACTGACGGGAAGCTACACTATCCCCGGGTGACATAGGCTATAATCTATACCCGTGCGAAGCTGGGGTGGACCGCTAGTTTTAAATAAAAAGACTGTTAGTCAAATTAGATACTAAATGGTTTAAAACCAAGAAATCACAAAGAAACAATTGAAATAAGTTAGAAATCATGACATACTTATCTGCAATTTTGTTACTTTAGTTATTCACAACACAGGGAGAAGAAAGTTAGTTAGATCTTAAGCTAAGGTTAAACAATTTGGTCATGTTACTACTAGTGTAAAGGGGGAGGCCTATGTTCAGCAGTGGACGTCTTCTGGCTGATGATGATGATGACTACTAGTGTTGTATTTATACCGCGAGCAGACCAAGGGGTCTAGACAAGAGCCAATTTCTGTCAGCGTTAACGCCTGCGGAAATATGAAATTGTATGAAAATGACATTGACAATGACATTAGCTAGAGAGAAATAATCTCAAGCTAAAGTAATTTTCATACAATTTCATCTTTCCGCAGGCGTCAACGCTAAAAGAAAGTGGTTCTTGTCTAGACAAGAACCACTAGAATAGAATGAAAAGTAGAATGATGAATAGAATGTAGGTAGTGGGTCTACCGACCTTAATTGTAGATCGCAAGAAAAGCAACAAAAAACTATCGCATAAAAATTTTCGTATCTCAACGGAGAACCGAGTTATGATGAAAAAACTGAATTTAACCCTTTTTTCAAGATGGCGGAAATTGCACAAGGTAGGTCAATTTGAAGTTAAGCTTTTCTAGGGCCTCCCCACGACATATCCAAAATTTGGCTTTCTCGGATTTTTCGCATTTCTAACCCGTTGTTTTCGACGTAATGACTGGACCAGTATAACAGTAGACGTGTGCGTCAGACTGTTCCAGCGCACGGTGACCGGCGTGTTCAACTCGCTGAAGACGGCGGTGGGCGGCGAGGAGGCGGCCGCCGCGCCCCGCGGGGACTGGAGCTACGTGGCGGGGGGCGGGGGGCGCGGGGGCGCGTGCGGCCGGCTGCTGGCGGGGGCGCGCCGCGCGCCGCGTGCCCCGCGCGCCCGCGCACCGCCCGCCCGCGCGCCGCGCTCGCGCCCCGACACTGACGACCTCGGTACTCAACATGATTCCTCTAATTTGTACATCAGCAGCTTTAAACGTCCACTGCTGAACAAGGCCTCCCTCTTAGAGAGGGGTGTTGCCATAATCCCCACGCTTGGTAGGCGGCTTGGGGATCGCAGTATGTTCACCGTGTACTAATAGGACGCTGCTTCCCATCCTGCGGTGGTTCTGGTCGCAGTTTTAGAACATACCCACCCTAAGGATTTTAGTTAATCTATTTTCTCTATAGATATTTGTGATGCTAATTTGAACCTAACCTGAATTTAAATATTAATTACATAAAAGAGAAAAATTAACCTAACCTGAAACAAAAAGTAATTAAATCTGTAACGCCAATTTTGACAATGCTAAAAATGCCATCATAGCCTATCCGAACGCACCTTTAGTCGTTTCGCTCTTGGCAGAGCGGTCGTGGTCGTCATCTATAATCTATACTAATATTATAAAGAGGAAAGATTTGATTGTTTGTTTGTTTGCATTGAATAGGCTCCGAAACTACTGAACCGATTTGAAAAATTCTTTCACTGTTGGGATGATGCACTATCCCCGGTTGACATAGGCTATATATCCCGGCTTCGCCCGTGCGAAGCAGGGGCAGCCTACTAGTAATATTATAAAGAGGAAACATTTGATTGTTTGTTTGTTTCTTTGTTTGTTTGTTTGCATTGAATAGGCTCCGAAAGTACTGAACTGATTTGAAAAATTATTTCACTGACGGGAAGCTACACTATCCCCGGTATACCCGTGCAAAGCTGGGGCCGACTGCTAGTGTAGTAGTATTGGACGGGGCAGATAGGATGCGCTTCACGATGTCTCGCCATCTCTCTCTGCCGGAGGTCATCCTGCTGCACTCGTTTAAGAGACCACCCACTGCAGACTTGATCTGGTCGGTCCATCGCATGGGTGACCTCCCGCGCGGTCTACTGCCTTCCACCTTTCCCTGGACAACGAGGCGTTCTATGGACTGATCATCTCGTCTTGAAACGTGTCCGAAGAAGGCTAGTATCCGAGACTGTGGAAAATAAGCGCTGCTTGATGCCAAGATCTTGGAGTATCGAGACGTTCGTGCGAAACTCAGTCCACGATACCCCGAGCATTCTTCTCCATTCGTCGCTTTATCTCATCTATGCATCTGCCATTGTTTTGATAGCCCGTTGGTCCAGTTGGTAGTGAACCTGCCTTCTGAGCTTAGGGGCGTGGGTTCGATTCCCACCTAGGACAAACATTTGTGTGATGAACATTTGTGTTTGTTCTATATCTGGGTGTTTAATATCTATTTAAGTATGTATTTAAACCTATATATGTATGTATATCAGTCTCTGGCAGCCATATCACAAGCTTTGCTTAGTTTGGGGTCAGATGACCGTGTGTGCAAAAATGTCCCGAATATTTATTTTTTATTATTTTATTTTATTGTTCGAAATTAAAGTTCCAAGGTATATATAGGACTAGCTGAAACCCGCTACTTCGTACGCGTAGAGCTCGGCATTCGGCCTCGCCACTACATCCCAATATAACCTATGTGTTATTCTAATGTATAAGCTATATTATTGTAAACTTTTATTTTTTTAAATAAATAATTGGCTTGCGTTTGACCACCATCACGCCTGATGTTAAGCGATGATGCGGTCTACGTTGGAGCACGCTTGCCTAGAAGGAACCGATTCACTCGTGATTTGAAGACGCTCAGATTGTAACCATCGGGGAACACCCATTCAGGCAGCGAATTCCACAGACTAGCAGTTCGCATAATAAATGTGGAATCAAAGCGCTTCGTACGGGTTTTTGCGTGAAAGAGGAATAAACATCCATACGTACAAACTTTCGCGTTTATAATATTAGTAGGATTGGACCACGTCGCAATTCGCGATCTGGGTCACTTCCGGTGAGTTTTAAAAAAATATATATATATAAATATATATTTACCATGGACAAAATCGTCGATACCTTTATTTGCTCATTTAAAAAAATATAAATACAAGTATGTATTTTCTAATAAAAAATACAAATATTTTTTTATAAAAGATATACATATTTTTTACTTATTTTTTTTTTCTTAGGCGTAATAACAAGACTTAAATTAAACTTAAATACTAATGAGTCCATCTTTATTGACAATTTATAATTAAATATCGTTTGTTTGTTTTTCTCTCTTCCTTTCTCTTTTACTTCACATCACAACTTTCTCTTAAATTATCATAATATGTAAGCTGTGAGTTATTGTCGCGCGGTCGACAATCATCATCTTAGTTTGGCTTCGATTAATCTGAAGTCCGAACTCAAAGCTTCATCATCATCATTAACTGTCATCATCATCATCATTTCAGCCGTAGGACGTCCACTGCTGGACATAGGCCTCCCCCATCGATCTCCAAAAGGGCCGGTTAGAAACAGCCTGCATCCAGCGTTTCCCTGCGATCTCTTTTAGGTCGTCTGTCCATCTTGTGGGTCCTACGCTGCGCTTACCAGTGGTCTCCATTCCAGAACCTTTCGAACTCAAAGCTTACTCATAATACATTTATTTTATCTTTTCTATTTCCTTTTCTGTGGTACAGAGGAGTGTGGGGGCGCGTGGAGCGGGGTACTGGGCGCAGCGAGTGCCGCCTGTCCCGTGCCGCACGCCGCCGCCAGGCTCGGCACACTACTGCTGGCGGGTAACTATCACGTGACGTATTTAGAAAAACGCCAATACTTCCCCGCAGCCTGAAACGAGCTGACTTATACTCCGTTTTTTAATCTCACATTTTTTTTTTGTAAAAATTTTCATGAGCGTGTATTTAATGTCCTTTACTCGTAATATTAAACAGTTTTCATCGTCTTAATAGCGTCAAACAAGTTATAGTCACAGTCAGAGTCAAGCTAAGTAAGTCACGGTCAAGTCAAACTCATGCCCCTGTAAAGTAGTGGAGACTTTACAAGAGGCTCCAATGGAGTTTTGGAAACAACACGAAAAGACATGTTTCACCTCGTTATATCACTTGTCCACACTCGAGCACGTTTACGAGCACTTAAAGAATATTAATTCACCATTTAGAACACATTAACACTCGAAAATACACAAGTTTAGGAAAATAATCCAACGAGCCGACATGTTTTTTTCCACGTTGGCGCCAAAACTCCACATATTTTATGTAAACAAAGGGGTTACCAGTGCAAAAAATATCTTCTGGTAGTTTACAATATTTAACCAAAATAGTATTTTATTACGTTTTTCTAGTTGTAATATTAACAATTATATAAAAATCGTGTTGTACTATTTATTTTAACGTAATATCTGTTCTATACAATGTTACGATTAAAAAAAAACATATTTTGATAGAAAATATTTTATTAGACTGGTAGGGCAGTAGGGATTCTAAACATTTCTGGCCAACGTTTGATTTTACCTCTATTTCCCCTATCTTATTAGTCAACGCCTCTATAATAACACCTATTACAATCTTTTTTGTTTTTTATTAATTTGTTGAACTATCAGAATATCTCCCATTGTACCGCGCGAGAGCAAAGCCGAGGAAACTAGAGAATAAAATATTGATCATAAGTGAAAAATGTTTTGAGCAACTGTCATGTCACTTTGACAGTGACATTTCGTGACATTTCTTTGTTTACATAAAATATCTAAGATTTAAAAACGGAGTATAGTATCGTTGAGGCACAGAATATCGTGCCGCTATCTTACTCGCACGTTTGGTTTTTAGGGATCCGTACCCAAAGGGTGAAAACGGGACCCTATTACAAAACCTAGGATGTCTGTCTGTCCGTTCGTCTGTCCTACCTATTAACGGCTGTATCTTTCGAAACCGTAATAGATAGCCAGTTGAAATTTTCACAGAATATGTAACGTTACGGCGAATTTACTAACAAATAATAAAAAAGTCTAAAAGTAAAAACGAAAAGTGTCCCCATACCACAAACGTATTTTTTTTAACGTATTTTTGTATTATCTCTAATGTAAAAACGATAATACGCACACGCGTCAAACTTGGCATGATTACAGTACACACTCTAAAGTATAACAACAAATAATAAATAATGGCCAAGTGCGAGTCGGTGAGAAATTTCTGTTCATTGTCAAGTTATGATTGTGTTATACTCGAGCGCCTGTAGCAAAATAATTAACTGTGGCTGCGTAGCAATTGCTTCGACAATTTTGGAAGGCGATATAATAACTGGTAATTCAGTTACTTGGACAACCTTATTATATTTTGACATAAAATAAAGACTAGGTGCTAGGAAAAATAATAACAATAATAATAGAAGGAGAGGAGAGGCTTAAGAGGCTCTCGCTAGATGGTTGGGTCAAGGGTCAGATGCAGAAGGCGGTAATCCTTGACACGGCTCGCATTGTCAGGAGGTTCCTCACTCTGCAGCCCTAACCACCGGTAGCTTGGGCCCTGCCCCGCTGCCGGCGGCACTCTAGGTTTAGGTTTTTTTTATAATATTTTGTTTATATATTTTATTGTAAAAAAAACTTAAATGTAAGAATGAAAATAAATATATGTGTATAATAATAGCTTATATAGTAGTAATAAACATCTGATTAAGGTAAATAATACAATTAAACAAAAATATGATTCTAACAATATTCTAACATAGTTCTGACTTCTATTTCGTTTTTTTTTTTACTAACAAAAACTAATAAAAATATATATAAAAACTAACATTTTAAGTTGTAACAGGTAAGGACGTCTCCATTCTTACGACCATGTATGCTACTTTATATGTATGTGTACCTACCATGTTCTGAGAAATAAATAATTTGAATTTTTGTGGGGGTACGGAACCCTCAGTGCGCTAGCCCGACTCGCACATGGCCGGTTTATTAAAATTACTGAGCTTTGTATGAGACAATTAAAATAATCAGTTTGGTAGCATCAAAACTTGCGTGAGGATTCGTTATAAATTATATGTTTTTATCGGTCGAGACGATCGACCGGTTTCGGAGCCATTAGAGCCCCTTCCTCAGGGGCTCTAATGGCTCTTTCCGCGTATTCACGCGGTACGCGGGCGACCTTCTCCAGAATCGCGCGTATTCCCTGAGGAAGGGGCTCTAATGGCTCCGAAACCGGTCGATCGTCTCGACCGATAACATAATCGTGAGTGCAAGCCGGTGTTATAATAATTTGGTAGTGTATTGTCGTGTTGTTATGTTCAGATGTTGTGGAGAGCATGGTCACCGCGTGGCTGCACGACCTGGGGGCGTTGCTGCGGGGGCGTGCGTTCGCGGGCGCCCCCCCGGCCGCGGGGGCGCGGGCGAGCCGCCCCCGCGACCACGCCCTCCTCGAGCGACTGCTGCTCGACCGCGCCACAGGTACAACACCACACTATTTTTAGGGTTCCGTACCAGAAACGTAAAAAATAATGAGAGCAAAATTCAAATAAGCCAAACGCAAAACGCAATGAAACGTGTGAAAAAAAAAAATTGCTGCCAAAAATCTGTGTACCTTCTCAAAGGTGCGACAGCAGGTACCTCACGTCGGAACAGTTGCTAGCATTGTACAGTACCCTTAGTACAAGTTTTGATAGTATTCGAAAACTTTTTTCGTTATCGTATTGTTCCATACATTGCTGGGCTAAAAGGTATTCGAAAACTTTTTTCGTATTAGAGTGAAGCAATCTATACCGCATATATCATATATATACAATGGCGTATATGAATCCACCAACCCGCACTGGGCCAGCGTGGTATGGATATGGCCCAATCACCCTTTCGGGGGTAGGCTAAAAGTCCAGCAGTGGACTGTTAAAAGGCTGATTATGATGATGAATCTATACCGCCGATTACTACCAATTTTAGTTCCTCCACGTTTCCGATAGAGGCGCTTTACTAAAATGTATGGAACAATACGTAAACGAAAAAGGTTTTCGAAAACTATCAAATCTGGGACTAAGCGTACAGAGCACAAGTTTGTTGATGCATGGAGTACTAATATTATGCCATATCTCTACATTTGTTCGCCTTATAGGCAAAACATGATATAAAGTGACCAATATTACTTTAACATCTATTTATTGCGCATCAGTCTATAACGTGATATCATTTACTCGTGCAAACAAATTATTTTATACCATTCCCCCTCTAAAAAACTTATTCTATTCACTGAAAACAGTGAATAAAAATCACTATTTTGGTGTTCAAATTTAGAACACACCAATATATTCAACTTCCATCTCAATGTTTTAAACTATCACGGTTGTTCACTGTAGTTATATGATTATTTACGGGATATTCATCGTGAGCTCATTCCACAACCTTACCACGGTTAATATCCCGTAAATAATCATATAACTTTCCATCTCAATACTCCACCTTGTGCAAAAAAGAATTCGATACAAGATACAAACTCCTTAAACCTTTCTTTTTCTCGTAGTCATGGTATAAAGCATAGTATGCAACTCTTGAATAAAACGCATTTATATTGAGGGCCATGAATCACTCGCGTCGCTCAGGATTCTAACACTTGAATCATCATGAATCGCTTCCTACGGTCGTGATTCAGTCGTTAGAATCCTTCACTTGCATGTGATTCATCTATGGCCCTCGCTTTAAATCCGTCCTTTATTCAATGACACTTCTCTTTTCTTAGTCTTTATTCATAAATATACAATTATTTTATCGGTTGGTTAATATCTCGGTCTTCGTCGAGCGTCGATAAAAGTTGTCAACTTGCTTAGTACGGATCTACATTTAAATTATTACTTACATTCCCGTGAATACTAATTTCAATTGAGTACACTTACCTCTTACCTGTGAAAGTTTAAGTGTTTTGACGTGTGTATTTCAGGTGTAAACGATAAAGAATTTAACTACCTATCTGTCAATTCCAGTGCTTCAAGTCCTGTTCGGTCGCGAGACTGTGCGATCGTGCATCGCGATCGTGGCGGGCAGCACGGCGCATCGTGACATCACGCGCGACCTCGCGCATCGCGCGCTCGACATGTTAGCGCTCCACGCTCGCGCCGCCGCGTCCCACGCTGCGACCGCCGAGTGACGTCACAGTGTCAGCCGAGTGACGCCAGTATCAGCCGAGTGACGCTACAGTGTCAGCCGAGTGACGCCTGTATTAGCCGAGTGACTTCACAGTGTCAGCCGAGTGACGCCAGTATTAGCCGAGTTACGCCACAGTGTCTGCCTAGTGTCACCAGTGTCTGGCGAGTATCTCTACTGTGTCTGCCGAGTGATGCCACTGTGTCTGTCGAATAATACGAGTGTATCTGCCTAGTGATGCCAGTGTTCGTCGAGTGAGCCACAGTGTTTACCGAGTGCCGCCACAATGTCTGCCGAGTGTCGCCAGTGTCTACCGAATGTCGCCACAGTGTGTGCCTATCGACACCACAGTGTGCACCACAATGTACGAATAGGAGTCTCCACCACTTTACAGGGGCATGAGTTTGACTTGACCGTGACTTACTTTGCTTGACTCTGACTGTGACTATGACATGTTTGACGCTATTGATACTATGTAAACATGATTAATATTACGACTAAAGGACATTGAATCCACGGTCATGAACATTTTAACAAAAAAAAAATGTAATAAAACTGTACTTACATGATCCATTTCACCTTTATGGCACTAGTGGTTAATTAAAATTCAACAACTAAGAGATTCAGCATGACGCCACGAAGTAGGAAACAGAACAGAGTTAGTGGTCCGACTCTTCATCGTTTTATGGGACTCAAGGAAGATAGACTAAGAGGAAAGACAATAGCGGAACATTAGAGCGTAGCTCGAAAATTTGCAAAAAAACGGTACGAACTTAGATGGCGCCGTAATTTGAGCGTGCTATAGGTTGTCTCGAACTTCCGTAAGCGCTGCAGTCAGATAGCGTAGGAAAGGGTTTTACAAATTACCGTAGCGCTAGTATCGCAGTCAAGTTTCCAACGCTCAAATTACGGCGCCTTCTAAGTTCGTACCGGTTTTTTGCAAATTTTCGAGCTACGCTCTAATGTTCCGCTATTGTCTTTCCTCTTAGTCTATCTTCCTTGATAGGACTCCATATTGCCATTTTCATGTCCAGACGGCGTGAACGCAGATGCCTGCGATTGGTTAAATAAGCAATCACATGCACCGGCGGCGCCACCGTCCGCGTCTATTATTGGCTGTTTCAAAATTACCCGCGAATCAGACCACGTAGTCGGTTGTTGTTCCAATATCGATTGAGACATTTATCTGTACTTCTATACTAATATTATAAAGAGGAAAGATTTGATTGTTTGTTTGTTTGTTTGTTTGCATTGAATAGGCTCCGAAACTACTGAACCGATTTGAAAAATTCTTTCACTGACGGGAAGCTACACTATCCCCGGGTGACATAGGCTTTAATTTATACCCGTGCGAAGCTGGGGCGAACCGCTAGTCTATACTAATATTATAAAGAGGAAAGATTTGTTTGTTTGTTTGCATTGAATAGGCTCCGAAACTACTGAACCGATTTGAAAAATTCTTTCACTGACGGGAAGCTACACTTTCCCCGGGTGACATAGGCTATAATCTATACCCGTGCGAAGCAGGGGCGGACCGCTAGTAATATTATAAAGAGGATATATTTGATTTTTTGTTTGTTTGTTTGCATTGAATAGGCTCCGAGCCTACTGAACCGCTTTGAAAAATTCTTTCACTGTTGGGAAGCTGCACTATCCCCGGGTAACATGGGCTATATTATATAATTAAAAAAAAATAAGGATCCTTACTAAAACTAAAATAATGTAACCCAAGGTGTAAAAAATAGGATTTTCAATTTTAACTTTGCGTGTTTGACAGTAACATATCTGTCAGGTCTGCTAGTATTAAATATGATTAAACTAAAGGTATTGTATCTTAAATATTAGTATTTTTAACAGTTGTTTGTTTATAAGTAATAAGTTATAACGTTATAAGTACCTAATAGTGTACAAGTACCTACCTAAGTACCTACTTATAAACAAACCTTAACAAGTAAGAAACACCTACTCAAGCTATTGGCAAATTCTTAGGCAAGTATACAAGTTCGTATTTAGGTAGGTATACAAAGTACAACAAAATAGTCAATATCTTTCGGAATATTAAAAAAAGATACAATACAATGACTCTTTATTAAAATACCACAAAACAAGAATAACATAAACATTACAATAAAAATAATTATTATCTAGTAGTAAATATTAGTAGTAGTAGTAGTATTATTGTTTTATTATTAATTAAATATTATTTAATTTCCGATTCCTTGTTCTTCCTTTTATTTAACCATATTCCAAGTATTATAAGATTGTTTAAAAGTCTTCATTGCAAAAATCACTGAAAATATGCTTAATTGCGCGCGACGTGCCTAGCGTAGCGTACCGGCCGGGAGAGAGCCGAGCGCCCACTGACTGCCCTGCTATGGCCCTCTTGGAAAGGGCCACCGGCCGAACATACCTAAAGTGCGGAGTGCGCCAGGCCTGCTATAGTGTCATACCTGTGGTCATACTCAAATTAAACTTGTAAAAAACTATTATACATTACCTAGGTAAAGTATTTAACGGACAATAATATTCATAATATTTCATACATTGCATGGGGCTTTACTCCCCTTTCGTTATTAATTTTTCCCCTTTTTTTAATTATTTCTTAGTTAATCCGCCGTAACATTACATATTCTATGCAACTGTATATCTATTACGGTTCGAAAGATACAGCCGTTTAAAGGTAGGACAGACGGACGGACAGACAGACATCGTGCTTTAAATTTTGGATTCATATGGAAGACTTTTAGCTAATTATTATTATATTCACGTGTAAATTCTATCTTTTTATGAATAAATGACTTATGACTTAGGCTTAGTAAAAAGTAAAACAAAAATATTTTCAAATATAAATCTAGTAACATCAATGTAGGTCCGGATCTGGTGGGTTTAGTCTGTAAAAAATATAATTGAATGCAGTTTTCACGCCTAGCCTGGCCAGGCTGGTCAGGGTTTGTTTCACGATGTCAGTCTGTTGACATAGTTGTTTCACATTCTGGACTAGGAGAGGGAGTTGGGAAGAGGTCGTGATATCGGCTATGCGCCGTTGGAGTTCACCTCCCGTCTCGGAACTACAGTAATTATTGGCATGTCGCATTGGCACCTCTGTCAATCGACCGGATTCCAACAAATCCCTGACCTTTTCAATCTCCATGTTCTTCACAGAATCGAACACGCTTACGATTATTTCCGTGTACTCTTTGCTGAATTCCATGAATTTTTCCGTGCTGCGTTTAAAGAGATCTAACACTTCGTCTACGTTGCCCCGATGGAGGTTCAGTTCCGCGCTGGAGAGAAAAGGTTTTACTATATTTTTAAGGTCTTCGAGCGCTTCTGTTAAAGGAGTTTCACAAGGTGATCTGTCTCCCTCTGACACACGTCTTTCGTGCTTCAACATCATCTCGACAAAGACATCCTTGCATAGATTGCTTAAAGGGGTATCATCGGCATCCAGCTCATTACGTATGTAGCCAATGTGATACACGAGGCTTATTAGAGCCACTATCTCGCGGTTCGGGTCGCCCAACACCCGCACATTCGACACCTTAGATAAGAGAAACCCCACAAGTGATCGAAGGTTCTCGACTTGCTCGTAATTGAATCTTTCCAACTTCAGGTTAGTTCTGTAGAACCGCTCGAGATACATCTTTTCTTTAGCTTCGAGCGGATTCAGTTTGTAATGCTTTCCGAATTCTTTAACGAGTGGCGTTATCGTGTGTTCATAAGGGCAAGTCATTATCCACATTCGTTTACCCTCTTGTTTTAGTAATTTCAACATTTGTAGAACTTCGTTTTCAAAATATGGACATATAGCATTGAAGTCATCGAACAGTAACAGGACCTTTTCGCAGTTGTAGAGATATAAAAACAGCTCTAATTCGAAAAGTGCTATGGGATCTATGGCCTCTTCAACATGGGACAGTGTTACTTTATCTGTCAAATGGTCCAGTTCTATTTTAATTCGAGTGTCGAAGTTTTTGAGCGCAATCGTGCAGAGAAAGTTCAAAACAAGTGGTATATTGATTGTAATTTTATTTTTTTGCCAACTAGTGAACTCTGTCTCATAGTCTGGTAAGTTAACACGAACTATCCATGGCAAGGGGCCAGTCAGTTTTGTGTTCAGAGAAAGGTAAGAGAGTAAAGCAGACCTGCCGATGCCTGGCCTGCCGGTCACCACAACGACATCATCGTTTATATCTTCAAGTGTTTCCACTGAATACGTGTCCTCTTCTCCACTTAAACTTCTACTAATAAAATTATTTACATCTTTGTAAATTTTATCCGTTAATGAATGTCCTATTTCATGTTTTTCTTTGTTCATCATCTTTTGAAATATTTCCGTTCTGATTAAGCTTCGTGCGTTTCCGTGCAACACAGATTCGAAAGGTACCTCGTCTCCTTGAAACACAATTATCGATTCCTTTAAAACTTTAGTTTGAGACATTTCGGTTAGATCGATTAAATATGTTTTGTCATCTCGTATTGATCGGTATTTGTCTCCGAAGTAATTTTTAATTTCTTGTGCTAGAATGTCATCGGTTACTAGGATTACGTTACCATTGAAAATTTGTATGACTTCCTTCAACTTGTTGCAAAATCCTTCATAATATTTAAGTTTTTCGTAGACTACAATCAGGGTTTCAATCTGAGTTTGTTGCAGTTCTTGTCGCATAGTATTGTAATCGTTTAGAGGAAGACTCAATACATAATCGAAGTCAATAAACGAATGATGGTCCTGCTTTTCAAAGTGTTGCATTATCTTTATGCCGGTGAATACACTCGCGTTAGTGATTACGTTGTACAGTCTTTGAGTAGTTTTACCAAGCTCCAAATCATTTATGATGTCTTGATCAAACATAATTCCGATGTTTTGTATTTTCAGATTATACATGAAATCGAGAACTGTCAGCAATGGATTATCAATAACTGCTTGTTTTGCACGTTCGAAAAAGTCACTCGCTCGATTTAAATAAACTGCATCACCAGTTTCCATCCACCATTTCTGTATTTCGTCGTGTGATTTCAAAAATATGGCATCGGAATGTATTTTAAATTTAAACTGATTTCCTTCTTTCTCTTTGTTGTAGAACTTGTTTATTTTGTCCTTTAAAATACGTTCTACTTCGTCTTCTTTGGCCTGATTAGCGTAAAACCATAGTTTGCTTAAAAAATCTCTTGCTTGTCTTTTATCGTATTCGTCTCCATTAAATGAATCTTTCGGAAATCCGTTAACATTAATCTTAATTCTGTAGCTGTTTAATTTTTCGTTAAAAGGATTGTGTCTAACGTCTTTCATTTCTTTTAAAAATAAAGCTGCATTCTCTGGCAACGCTTTATTGTCAGAATCAAATTTCAGCATTTTGGTATCTAAATCTAACACGAGAAGATTTCCCACGGCACCTCCAATCCCTCCATTTATGTCTATAAAGCCTTGTCCTATCGGTTTTCCTGGTCCAACGTCGCCGTCGTTAATATCAATAATCATGGTATTTTCGTTTATTTTAAATAAATCAATGAGTTTATCTGCTACAGCTTTTATTCTTCTCTGCACCTTAACCTCACTCCCACGGAAGGTCATATCTAAATTTCCAAATGACAACGGTAATTTAAACTTCATTGTTGATAACTTTATTTGAATGGCTTCACCTACGACATTGTCATTAGTTTCTATTTTATTACACTGATCCAGTAAAGCCTTGAATTCATCTGGTTTGAATTTTTTTCTAAAAGCTGTGACTTCTACTAGTTGTAACTTTTTATTTTTATCATTGTAGGTTGCCAACTTCCCGATCAATTTGCTGATTGTAACTGCGCATGGATCTTGCATAGCTTGCTTGAAATTATCTCGGTCTTCGTTCGTTATTTTAGATTGATCACAGCGTTTTGTTGATATTTCTTTGACAAATGTTTTCTGCAAGGCGATCAAATACTCGCAGTCGCTTTCAAAAAATTCAGGCTGAAACTCCCACATGCGATATTCCTTATTTGCTTGTTGTGTCTTGCACTGCTGTAAGACTTCCCGTGCCATGACCACGTGGTATCTCGCTATTAGTTTATCCACCAATATCATTTCTGATTTATCTTTTTCAGACATGATCATTTCTAGAAAAACAGCGCCCAATTTTTTTAACCTTTCTATAACTGTCATTTTGGTTAAAATTTCTACGTCTTCTTCGTCGTAGTCGTATTGGAATACCTCTGTTTTATCTCCTGTATTTATGAGGTGATGCACTTTTTCACTCACCTGGTGCTCGGTATTTTTCTTGGTGAAACATTCCTTGGCCGGCGTGTAGATGACCAGATTACACCTGACGTCCCCAAAGTCTCCCTCGAACATGGGGTCTTGGCTGTCTTCTCGGAACCGATCCTTGATTGTAAGATAACTCTCGAAATACTTCCGCAGGCTGAAGTCCCCAGAGGCGCTCCGTACGTCCTCAACAGTGAGTTTCCCCTTCTCGCGGTCTTCCCTGTGTTTCGCTTGCACGAACAGCACGACCGGTCTATCCTGGCCCCTCACTCGGTACCGTAGGCAGATGTCGTCCATGTCGCCGACGCCGCGCATGTTTGTTCCGAGAAGGAAATCATCTATTTGCTCATTGTTCAGCGCTCGCAACAGCACTAAACTGAGCAGTTTCGTCTCATAAAGCTGACCGCTCACGCCGGAAGTGCCGGCTCTTTTTGGATACTTGAATTCTGGTTGCTCCTTATTGCTTGCAATCACTACATGCTTACTTTGTATGCAGGTAGTCTGTAATCGATCACTACTGGATATAGCATTATCGTTCGCTGACCTGTCGGCAGTTTGCAGTAGGTCTACAATATCTACGTCTGTATGTAGTGCTCGAGCGATGTCTAGAGGCGTTTGTCCGTTCAAATTTTTACGCGTGACTTCGGCACCTTTTTGCAGCAGCAGGTTAGCTAGGGGCACCTCCCCGAGGTGTGCAGACACGTGCAGCGGCGTGTTGCCGTCATCGTTTCTATCTGAAGCGTTCACGTCGGCACCTTCTTCCAGGCAACTCCTCACCTTTTCTAACTTCTCTTCGATAGTTCTATTCTCACGCACGAATATAAACAGCAGCGAGTTTTTGATCAGTTGCTCGTAATTCGAAACCATATTATCAATTCCGAGATTAAACTTTTTTATTTATTTATTTTTAACATCATAATTATTATATGTTTTTAACAAGTTATTATAACGCAACAACTGAGCCAGGCGTTCCAGCCGAAGTTTATTTTTTAAATCAGAATGACTAGTGAAACATGGTTCAGGGGCAATATTGTGGTTATTAACATTTTATACCGACATCGTTTATCTTGAAAGATGGGTGAATCAACTTTTAAGGCACTCCTTTTGTGTCCCCGACATATAAGTTGCAATAAAAATATTTTTTAGGAAATTGTTTACCTTAATAATTGTTTGTATTTGCAAGTTAAAACGGCAATGGGCAGGCCACATCGCTCGAAGAACCGATAACCAATGAGGATGAAAGGTTCAGGAGTGGAGACCACGAACCGGAAGACGCAGCTTAGGTAGGCCTCCCACTAGATGGACCGACGACATTGTGTCGCGGGCATCCAGTGGATACAAAAGGCAGGCTGTCGTTCAGTGTGAAGGTTAAAGGGGGAGGCCTATGTCCAGCAGTGGACATCTTCTGGCTGATGATGATGATATAAATAACAAATATGAAATGATATGGTATAAAATTTTCTCCTGCGTTACCGATAACCTCGGATAAAATTTCTCTAGAGTTACGGGTGAGGGCCGAAACACATGCAATGGGACGGTACGACGTCGCGTCGTACTTCGATGCGACATCGAGCTCGACACGATACGGATACGAAAAGCTACGACGTTCAGCGCATAATTTGATGACAACGTCATCGTGTCGTGAAACATGTGTCAGCGCCACATTTATGCGTCTTTTTAAGAAGAATGAGTTTTACATGTTCTCTTACTGTTATTAAAAAGAAGCATAAATGTGGCGCTGACACATGTTTCACGACACGATGACGTTGTCATCAATTTATGCGCTGAACGCCGTAGCTTTTCGTATCCGTATCGTGTCGAGCTCGATGTTGCATCGAAGTACGACGCGACGTCGTACCGTCCCATTGCATGTGTTTCGGCCCTCACCCGTAACTCTACAGAAATTTTATCCGAGGTTATCGGTAACGCAGGAGAAAATTATATACGAATACGAAAAGCTACGGCGTTCAGCGCATAAATTGTTGCCAACGTCATCGTGTCGTGAAATATGTGCCAGCGCCATATGTATGCGTCTTTTTAATAACAATGAGTTTTACTGGTAATGTTTTCTTACTGTTATTAAGAAGACCCATCAAAGCGGTGCCAATTAGCGTTGCCAGATATTTTTTGCCAAGTCGGGATTTTGAACCTTTTTGAGTGAAAGAAGCGGGATTCTGTCGTCGAAAGCGGGACATAGTAAAATAAAAAAACCGACCAAGTGCGAGATGGACTCGCGCACCGAGGGTTTCGTACAAACTTGTCCAAGTATTATAAGTTCAATAGTTCGCCCATCGAAGACTAATTCCGTTTTTCCGATTAACTATCTCAAAAACATATATTACAACTAGCTTCCGCCTGCGGCTTCGCCCGCGTTATTCAAGGGAAAAACTAAGGAGTTCTCTGCAAAAAGCTTTATTTTAGGACGCTACTAAATACGTTTTATGTATTTCATCCTGGATATTGATGGTCGGTAGGTACACGGTGCTTTATGAGCAGGAGATCTAAAGTTGAATTCCTGGCCTGGCTGGGCCGCTTGAGGCCCAGCGAACCACGCGACCTACAAAGTTTTTTTTTTCTTTTTTGTACGTCACTTGTGCTTGACACTCGCCCTCGCGGGCCGCTTGCGGCCCAGCGAACCACGCAACCTAGAAAGTTTTTTTTTTCTTTTTTGTACGTCACTTGTGCTTGACACTCGCCTTCGCGGGCCGCTTGCGGCCCAGCGAACCACGCAACCTAGAAAGTCTTTTTTTTCTTTTTTGTACGTCACTTGTGCTTGACACTCGCCCTCGCGGGCCGCTTGCGGCCCAGCGAACCACGCAACCTAGAAAGTTTTTTTTTTTCTTTTTTGTACGTCACTTGTGCTTGACACTCGCCCTCGCGCCGCTTGCGGCCCAACGAACCACGTAACCTAGAGTGTTTTTTTTTTATTTTTTGTACGTCACTTGTGCTTGACACTCGCCCTCGCGGGCCGCTTGCGGCCCAGCGAATCACGCGACCTCAAAAAGTTTTTTTTTTTTTTTTGGTAAGTCACTTGTGCTTGACACTCGCCCTCGCGGGCCGCTTGCGGCCCAGCGAACCACGCAACCTAGAAAGTTTTTTTTTTCTTTTTTGTACGTCACTTGTGCTTGACACTCGCCCTCGCGGGCCGCTTGCGGCCCAGCGAACCACGCAACCTAGAAAGTTTTTTTTTTCTTTTTTGTAGGTCACTTGTGCTTGACATTCGCCCTCGCAGGCCGCTTGCGGCCCAGCGAACCACGCAACCTAGAAAGTTTTATTTTTATTTTTTGTACGTCACTTGTGCTTGACACTCGCCCTCGCGGGCCGCTTGCGGCCCAGCGAACCACGCAACCTAGAAAGTTTTTATTTTTTTTTGTAGTTCACTTGTGCTTGACACTCGCCCTCGCGGGCCACTTGCGGCCCAGCGAACCACGCTACCTAGAAAGTATTTTTTTTTCTTTTTTGTACGTTACTTGAGCTTGACACTCGTCCTCGCGGACCGCTTGCGGCCCAGCGAACCACGCAACCTAGATTTTTTTTTTCTCTTTTTTTACGTCACTTGAGCTTGACACTCGCCCTCGCGGGCTACTTGCGGCCCAGCGAATCGCGCGACCTAGAAAGTTTTTTTTTCCTTTTTTGTACGTCACTTGTGCTTGACACTCGCTCTCGCGGGCCACTTGCGGCCCAGAAATTTTTTTTTTTTACGTCACTTGTGCTTGACTAACCCTCGCGGGCCGCTTGCGGCTTGCTAAATCTGTTAAACAGTTACGGAGTTGAATGATTGAAATTATCCTACAGGAACTTACATTTTATTGGTTGGTTTGGTTGGTTGGTTGGCCTTAGTTTTAATCCAGGGAATATGCTACCTCCATACCAAATTTTATCGAAATCCGTTAAACAGTCACAGAGTTGAGTGATTGATGATAACATCAAGCAAAAATTATGGTTCCTGTAGTATAAACTACAGGAACCATAATTTTTTTTCGGGGTAAAAAGTAACTCATGTGATAATCCAAAGAATATGGTACCTTCATTCCAAATTTCATCGAAATCTGTTAATTCAGGGAATATGCTACCTCCATACCAAATTTCATCTAAATCGGAGCAGTAGTTTCGGCGGTGACTTCAGCCAAACATACACACTTACACACTTACACACAAACTTTCGCATTTATAATATTAGTAGATAAGATTATTATAGTGTAGCTGAAATTTTATTGTGGTTAGTTTCTATAGCAGTATTACTTAAGTAAAAAATAAAAATGTTATTTGATTAATTGCTTATGTTTTAAATTTTAACAAAATCTGTAGGAGGTGAACGAAAAAGGAATGAATAGTGCCGCATTGCATATCGAAGATACAAGAAAAAGGGTCTTGACAGACGGACAGACAGACAGACGGACAACAAAGTGATCTTATAAGAGTTCTGTTTTTTTCCTTTTGGGGTACGGAACCCTAAAAACGAACTGAAGTTGAAATATTAAAAGACAAACTTAACTTTGTAGTTGACAATTAGGCTCTTCCATACATTCCAACTACAAGATGTAAGTTTGTAATAGTAAAATAATAATTTTTAAATGATATAATTTCAAATTTGTAACTTTCGGATTTATTCCTATATATGTGCTATGTGAACTTACTTTTTGTAAAATTTCATGATTCTAGGTTAACGGAAAGTATCCTATAGGTTTTGATTTCCCTGTAAAATCGCAAAATATGCGACATAAACGTTCATATCTTTTGATTGAGTAAACTTACAACTTTTATTTTTTTACAGCCGAAAGAAACCGTAGGCCCAAGTATTTATTATAAATTTCAACTTGATACCTTTACGCGTTCTTGAGAAAAAGGGTCTTGACAGACGGACAGACGGACAACGAAGTGATCCTATAAGGGTTCCGTTTTTTCCTTTTGAGGTACGGAACCCTAAAAACGTATATAATCAGAAGTGTTTAAATATTTATCTTTTTATTTGAGTTCAAATTATGTTTACGTGACAATAGATAGCAAAAATAGCCATAGAAAATGTATTTTAATAAAAATATGATATTTTAAATCAGATTTACCCCAACGTTAAATAGGTGAATCGGTTTCTTCTAGGCAAGCGTGCTCCATCGTAGACCGCATCGTCGCTTAACATCAGGCGAGATGGAGGCCAAGCGCAAGCCTATCTACTATATAAAAAAAAAGGTCTTATTCGTCTTCTGAATATCGAGTTATCCCCGAAAAGCGGGACTGAGTATGTCCCGGGCGGGACATTTAATTTTGATTTAAAAATCGGGACGTCCCGCCATAATCGGGACGTCTGGCAGTGCTGGTGCCAACGCAAGATTGCGTCGATCGCGCAAATCGCGACGCGTGTTTGGAACTAATGCAAAAGACTAAGCGGGTTAAAAACTTGACTATGAAATCAATTTAGATTGTTGTTTTGCGTATGAGACCTATATTATAAGATACAGTAGGTTTTAATTTTAAGTCTCAGGTCTAGTTACTAAAACCAAAAGGAAACATAGAACTTACAGAAAAAAAATAACGAAAAGGAAACGTATGATGGCGAAAAAAGGCTATAAAACCTTTTAATGGACAAAACCCAGAAACAAATCTTGAAGAACATTTCAACGGTATGTTATAAATGTTTATCGGGACACAGCGCATATTATTTTGTTAGTCCAGATAAATATATAATAAATAAAATGGCCGAACGTTGCAAAAGCAGCGCCTTAAAAGTTGATTCACCCAATCAAAGTGAATGAATGAAAATGAATCTGACCGTGAATGAATATTCACGGTCAGATTCATTGACGGTCTCTGTAGCACTTGAGTATATAATATATTCTATTTATATTTAAAGTATGTATGTAGTATTGTGTATTTATTGTACCTATAAATAAATGTAGGGATATATACATTTATTTAGGTACATTTTATGTACACTCATCATCATAATCAGCATTTTAACAGTCCACTGCTGGACTTTTAGCCTGCCGTTCATCCCCATGACCATGAGGCCCGGGGTTTGAACCCGTGACCTCACGCTTTCAAGTGTAGCGGTCTCCCAAATAGACTACCTCGGCTACTATGGTTATATAGTTAGGTATTGGTATTGTACAGTTATATATAGGTAGGTAGGTGGTAGCCGATATCATTATCTATACTATCTATACTTCTATACTAATATTATAAAGAGGAAAGATTTGATTGTTTGTTTGTTTGCATTGAATAGGCTCCGAAACTACTGAACCGATTTGAAAAATTCTTTCACTGTTGGGAAGCTACACTATCACCGGGATACATCGGCTATAATCTATACCCGTGCGAAGCTGGGGCGGACCGCTAGTTAGTATATTTGATGGGTAGTATTTATCTGACTATCTGATTGTTATCTGATTGTTATTGTTATCAGTTGGTAGTGAACCTATCTTCTGAGCTTGGGGGCGTGGGTTCGATTCCCATCTAGGACAAACATTTGTGTGATGAACATTTGTGTTTGTTCTATGTCTGGGTGTTAATATCTATTTAAGTATGTATTTAAAAATATATATGTACGTATATCAGTTTCTGGCAGCCATATCACAAGCTTTGCTTAGTTTGGGGTCAGATGACCGTGTGTGCAAAAATGTCCCAGATATTTATTTATTTTTTATTTTATTTATCTGACTTAGATTTGATGTAGAAGGTATGTGTTGCTAAACAGTGTGTGTTGGTAGGTAATTGAAACTCCGGTAGATGGATTAAGTAACTACGTGCGCTTTATTTGACCGCCAGCGAATGACATGACTGTTAAATCCTTGTTGAATCATTTAATGTCGGTGCGCTTCATCAAAAAATGTATAGTAACAATCTGTGATGTAGGTGGGACTTACAGGCCCTATATACTACTGCTGCTGGGACACTGGTCTTTTAGAAAGAGAGGATGGCCATAATATCCCTCCATGCTGGCCCAGTGCATGTGGGTAAATGTCACCCGTACGGCCAAAGATTGGATCAACGTGCCCGCTTCCTTGTTTCCTGAGAGATATAATCTGGGCCTTCTCAAGGCCATAGTGAATAGGTATCTTCTTAAGTCTGCATCCTTCATCTTGGACCACATCGCCGCTTACTAACAGGCGAGTTGGTGGTCAAACGCGGACTTATCCGCGATAAAATAAAATAAAACTTATTATTATAAAAACAGCGGCTAACAAGCTTGCGGCTCGCCTGATGGTAAGCAAAAACCGCTGCCTATGGATACCTACAACACTAGCGGTGTTGAGGGTGCTTTACCAGCCCGGAGAGGTAGGTACTGTTTCGAGAAGCTCGGCGGGAAGAACATTGCGGGTAAGACATTCCACACCTAACCTTGCAGTTCCGCGGAATAAAGGAGCGGAAGAATCGGACGGTGCGAGATTTCCAGCTTTGCAAGATGTGGAGGTGAACTTTTTGACGGTGTCGGGATGTGTGGTAGTGGAAGTCTGGCGCAGGGATAACATCAAAAAGATCTTCAGAGCATTCCGCGAAAAACCATCGATACCAAAAGATGCAGAGGGAACCCTAATCTCTTCGGAGGTTATGTGGAACTATGGAAGCCATGTCCTTGAACTATTTGAGGTTGCCGGTTCCCTCACGATGTTTTTCTTAACTGTTATAACACATGGCACATGTTTATTGTTGATGCTAAAAGAAACTTACCGAGTATAGTTTGCTTTTGTGAAGAGACTTAAGATCTTGGCCCACTACACCAGCCCACACGCAGAGCAGACAATCAAGATAGATATGCCTTGAAATTTAATGATCTAAGAATTGAAAGTTAAAAGTAAAAAACAACGAAAATCTAATGATAAAATTATCTCAATCTATTAGCCGTGGTAGCCCAGTTGGCAGACCGCTAGACTTGAAAAAACGTGAGGTCGCGGGTTCAAACCCCGGGCCCGTACAAATGAGCTCTTTGGAGCTTATGTACGGATTTTCATACCACTGGCTTTTCGGTGAAGGAAAACATGAAGAAACCTGCATACGTACGGAGAAGGAATTCATTGGCGTATGCGAATCCACCAACCCGCACTGGGTGAGCGTGGTGGATATGGCTCAATCACCCTTTCGGGGGTAGGCTAAAAGTCCAGCAGTGGACTGTTAAAAAAAGGCTGATTATGATGAAGTTTTACCGTCCCCTAAATTGTGCTGCTCTTAGGCCTGGACCTACTCGGCTTACAGGAAAATCCGCCTCTGGACAGAGTCCTCCAGAAGGTATCTCGACTCTTCCGGCTAGAGTTTTAGCGCTAGCGTGAGAAAATCATCTCGTTTCATAATATTTTTCTTGTATATATTTCTTTCTTAAAACTTGTGTATTTTCGAGGGTAATATGTAACAATGAAAGATTTATATTTAACTAGCGACCCGCCCGCACGGGTGTAATTTACGTGCGAAGCCGGGGCGGGTCGCTCGTTATATATATAAACCTTCCGTGAAAACGTATCTTACTGATGGTGAAAACCGCATCAAAATCCGTTGCGTGCGGTCGTTGGTAGGAGGAGTTAACGGCCATATAGACAGACAGACGCGGAAAGCGACTTTAATTTATACTATGTAGAGATAGAGAAGAGAAGAGAAGAGATGAGTGTTCACTTGACTCACTCGAGCACGTTGATTTAAGAGTCATTCATCTCCGCGGCAATAAACTTGGCCATATGGCCGAGCTAACCCTGTTTTATATTAACTTGAATTTACTATACTAATATTTACTAAAAAAATGGAATACTAGACCACTAGAAAGCTAGTAAAATAAAGCTTAAATAAAACAGGGTTAACTCGGCCGCGTGGCCATGTTTATTGCCGCCGAGGTGACTCCGACTCAGTCTGTTTAAAAACAAATTGGAAGCCAAATAGGTAGGTACCTAGTTCACAATAAAGACAGCTGTAAAGTACTAAGAGTACCTATTCTGTATACCTACTTAGATGACTACTACGTGCTCGAGTCTTTGTCAAGTGATAGGTACCTATAATGTAAAATGTGTCATTTCCAAGACTCTGTAGAAAGCTCTAGTAAAGTTTCCACCATTTTCCTAGGGCATGACTTGGACTTGGACCGTGACTGACTCACGTCTGATTTTGACTTGTTTGATCATTTTAAAACTTCGCCGGTCGAACGCAAGCCTACTATTAAATAATAATAAAAACCTAAGAATCTGTCATTGGACAGGTATCTTATGAGGTACTAGGTATACCTATATAATAATATTATAGAGGTCCGCTAATGAACGATTTTGATAAAGACCCGAAAGGGGCTTGAAAGTTTATTTGAAAGTCTACGCGTACCTACTCTTCGACCAAAATAAAATGAATAGACGGGCCCTAACCATTGAAATTGCTCGGTAACAACGAGTCAAAACCGTCGGACATATACTTTAACACCTATTTACCTACAGTATATTTGTTACAAAAAATAGATACCGGTTTTATTTGTGTATTTACAATTCGGGAAAACATACGAATGTATAATTTTGTCAGATGTTTCGTTATCATGTAACAATAGACTCGTGTTGCACTTCCTACAGCTAGAGACCGACTGAAACGAAGTGAGCGCCGGCGCTCATTTTGTAATCCTCAATAATGCGCTTCTACTGGGCCCGTCCATTCATTTTATTTAGGTCGAAGCGCGTACCTACGAAGTCGCTGCAACAGCTAGTATTTAGGTACATAAAAACGAAATAACGGTTATGTATAAATATTGGTTTTCCTGTTTTTGTGAACTAAAACCACGGTGGTATATAGATTATAGGTACCTATATACCAGCCACAGGAAATTACGAATACATATTATGCATTACATGTAGTGCCTAACAAAACAGGGTTATCTTTAGGCACCATAATAACTTGTAGCTTGCGAATGATTATACATCATCATCATAATCAGCCTATTGTATATTCCCACTTCTGGGACACAGACCTTCTCTCAAAGGGAGAGAGAGAGAGAGAACATTTAATCGAATGATTATTACTTAAGACGAAATAAAGTTATATTATTATTTACGGGATATTTACCGTCCCGTATATTTGTCGTCCCGTAAATAATAATATAACTTAAGTGAACAACCATGATAGTTTAAAACAGTGTTTTAAGGTGGTTCGATTCACAAATGGCGGGAAATTCAAATTTCAAACAGTTTTCTTGTCCTTGTAGCTAGGCCGGGTAATTATTGTAAACAACCATGATGTTTGCGCAGATTGATTATTATTCTTTACAAAATCATGTAAAGCTATTTATCTCTAATGCCCATTATTACTTACATTTGTGCATAATCAAATTTTTGCTGTTTCAAACGGTTTATTCACAAATGTAAGTAATATGGTGCGTTACTGTTAAATAATTGTACATTATAATGTAAAGAACAGCCAACATTTTGCGCAAACACTGTGTTATTTAAAAATAATTACCTGGCCTGGCTACTAGGACCAAAAAACTGTTTAAAATTTAAATTTCCCGCCATAGGTGAATCGATCCACCTTAAGACGAAATGTTGTCCATACGAAAATAAATGGTAGAATACGAGTTTCAGAAGCGCTAATACAGGAGTAATCGGTAATCGGTAAAAACCAAAATCAGTAAAAAACTAAATCAATATCGGTTCAGCCGTTTGGGAGCTACGATGCCACAGACAGACAGACAGACATAAGTAGATACCCACGTATACACTTTAAACTTATAACACCCTCTTTTTGCGTCGGGGGTTAAACATTATAATAATAATAATAAAAGTCATTCTAATTATAATACAGATCATTATTCTAGTTTTGGAATGCATTCCTCTATGCTATACCTAGTTGATAACCCATTGGTGACCCCTGCCTTCTGAGCTTAGGGGCGTGGGTTCGATTCCCACCTAGGACAAACAAATAACAACACAAAACAACACAACACAAGCAACACACACATACCACAAGCTTTGCTTAGTTTGGGGTCAGATGACCGTGTGTGCAAAAATGTCCCGAATATTTATTTATTTTTATTGGTGCAGTTGGTAGTGAACCTGCCTTCTGCGCTTGGGGGCGTGGGTTCGATTCCCACCTAGGGCAAACATTTATGTGATGGACATTTGTGTTTGTTCTATATCTGGGTGTTAATGTCTATTTAAGTATGTATTTAAAAATATATTTATGTATTATATCAGTCCCTGGCAGCCATATCACAAGCGTTGCTTAGTTTGGGGTCAGATAACCGTGTGTGCATAAATGTCCCGAATATTTTTACCATATCTGTAAGAAAGATAAAAAATAACACTCCATAATTATACTGGGTTACGCGGAAAGGGTTTACCTACGCTAAAATGGGTCCATGGTACTCATTGTTATAAAAACTTTTAATATAGGGCAACTCTGAAATAGCGAAAAAAAAATCGTTGTTCTAGAAAACGGTCATTGATACTTGAAATATGTATGGAACAGGTGTTTTTTTTTTTGCGATTTCTGGCTTGTTCCCATAGTAAAAGTTGTTCCTATGGCGAATATAGAGGACTTGATAAGCCGGTTTTTGCAAATATTTTATCTCCCTTTTCCAAATGTTGGTGGACATGGTGCTCACCCACGGACTTTATTTTATTCTCGCCTTTAAAGATACTTATCATTTCTTTTCATTTATTCAATAACATACAAAACAAAATGCAATCATTTTAAAATGTCATTCGTAAATCGGTTTGTCTCTCTGGCACGCTGCGTATTTTGACAGTACGGTAAGTACTGGGCCCTGATTCCGTAACTTTCACACGCACGTAACGCGCCGCATTAAGTTAACCTCTTTAAATTTGGACTCTATTCCCTAGGAATAAAGACTAACTTTTAGAGGTAAGCTTGTACCGAGACATCACCAAACGGCTCCAACGGAAGACCAGCGCTGGCTAACAGCCGGCATTATGCTGAGTTGGGGCCGATTTGTGACCTTATATTATAACTAGTCAATAAGCTATTTTTAAAAAAAAAACCTAATTTGGTCACAAATAAACTTTTTCTTTCTTTCTTTCTTTCTAACACGGCGCGTTACGTGCATGTTTGTAGTTACAGAATCAGGGCCCTGAGCGTTGTGTACTGATATCTGTGAACTGAGCATACTTATCCAACTTTGAGATTGCATAAAAATATAGCACGTCCCTTGTAATCTAACTACATAGATAAAGGTATGAAATACATTTTTACAACTTTTGTACTATTGAGATAAGGTTGAGAATGAAAGAAACTCAGAGCGGTTTTCATATGGAATGCGTGAGTGTGCGTCGAAGATAAATAAACGGTCCTTTAGATAACCTATCCTGTGTCTTCTGTGTGGAATTGTCGATATCACGTTTCCAATGTCAATGCCTAATAATCTCTACATAGTATAAATTAAAGTCGCTTTTCACGCATGTCTGTCTGTATGTCTGTATGGCCGCTAACTCCTAAACCACGCAACGGATTTTGATGCGGTTTTCACCATCAGTTAGATACATTTTCACGGAAGGTTTATACATATAACAAGCGACCCACCCCGGCTTCGCACGTAAATTACACCCGTGCGACGACGGGCGAGCGGGTCGCTATAGTTATAATGATAATGTACTTACTTCATGCATAACCAATTTTGTTACTTTTATTTCTTGCGAATTCCATTGTGTTATTACCTACTTACATAATTATACTACAGAGTTACAACTACAAAAGTTTAGTAAGTAACTAGGCTCTTTAAACCTACTTCAACTTTTTGTAGCAACTTCTAGAAGCACCTGTCGTGAATCTATTATAATATAGTAAGTGTTGTTGTATAGTTGTTTGTGTTTTTGTTGTATTTAATTGTTGTTTTGTTAAGCTCTTTTCGGCTGAAACACAGGATTACCTAGTTCAGGCTCACGTGTTTTATAGACCTAATTATGTTTACTTATGTTTTGTATTTTTGTCAGACCTTTTTATATTTTTGAATTATAGTTGAAAATTTAAGTTGTATTAGGTTTGATATATTTGTAATTTGTATGCTTATTTGTATGTAATTTTTTTTTCTGGTAGGTAACAAATTTATTATCTCTTATGTAAGACTTCGAATGTCTGTTTTCCAATTACTATTTATCTACCCAGGCCCTAGTTGGTGTTGCAACGGGGCATTTACACTATTTCTAGTTTGTATTAGTGAAAACATATTTTTGGTTTTTGAAAACTGTTTATCTCATATCTACTGTATTAATTAGCAGCTGTATGTTTTCCTTGTAAAATAAAATAAAATAAGTAAGTGTAACAAACGTTTGGTGAATCGTGTTTCCTGACCTTGGTTGAACGAGTAGTTATTTGGAGAGTTGCGGCTACGGCGCGTGCGCGGCGTCTGCTGCACAGCTGGGCTGGGTGATCCGTCCGATGACGTCACTTACGCTATGAATCACGCGCGCCGCACCGCCGCGACACATACTATGTTAATTATTATCAGTCTATAAAGTCCATACATACATTTCAGTTAGTTCGGTGACCATTAAGTGTTCGCCCGCACGGCGCGTGAGTACGCGACTCGACATAAAAATAAACAAAACGACAATTCTGTACCACGTGATGAGAGTGAATGACTAAAAGAAACATGGCTTCGAGAGCAAAAAAATTTAAAAAAAAAGTTATAAGGTCAAACTACAAACACAGCTGGCTGTTGGAATGCACCAATGTCGCCAGGCCCGATGCAGAAAAACAAATGAACGTAAGGTGGTGCCTGGAGCACGGAGCCGACGCGAACGTAACCGGCAGCTCCGGGTGCACGCCGCTGCACGTGGCCACGCGACGTGCCGAGCCGCAACTCGTGCACATGCTGATCAGATTTAAGGCTGACGTAAATACGACGGACCGCAACGGCGAAACTGCGCTGCACTTAGCCGTGCGCTATGGAGACGGTACAGCTCACATACTGGAGCCCTTGACTCCCGAGGAGACCGAGGAACGTAGAGAAGACGACACGCCCGAGCTTCAAGCGCCGCACGAGAGAAAGGTGCACATCGTAGACATGCTGCTGGACGTCAGCGCTGACACCAACAAGACGGATAACTTCGGCGACACACCACTGCACGTGGCCGTGCGCAGCGGGGAAGAGTCTGTCATAAAGCAGCTGCTGAAACATGCTACTGACGTGAATATAAGAAACAGCGTAGGTGACACGCCACTGCACCTGGCAGTGCACCGCGGGGAAGCGCCCATCGTCGAAGCAATTTTGACCCGTAGCGCTGCTGGCGTCAACACGCCAAATAACACCGACAATACGCCACTGCATTTTGCGGCGCATCGCGGGGAACCGTCCATCGTAAACATGCTACTCAAATTAGGCACTAAAGTGAACTCGATGAATAGCGACGGAGACTCGCCGCTGAATCTGGCAATCCGTAGTGGAAAGACAAAAGTCGCGAATATGCTGCTGAAACACAGCGCTGAGGTGAATACGAAGAATAACTCTGGCTTCACGCCGCTGCACGTGGCAGCCGACAGCGGAAAGGTGGCCATCGTTGACTTACTACTAGACTCAAGTGCTGAAGTGAACGCAACTAATAACGCTGGTAACACGGCTCTGCATATAGCGGTGCTCCAAGGACAGGCGGCCACTGTGGTCCTGCTGCTGAAACATGGCGTTAACGTGAACATAACTAATACCGCAGGAGACACGTCGCTGTATCTAGCGGTGCTCCACGGAGAGCCGGCCACCGTTAAGCTGCTGCTGAACTGTGGTGCTGACATGAACACCACGAGTAGCGCTGGCAACGCGCCGCTGCACGTGGCGGCGTACCTTGGGAAGGCGCGCATCGTAGACTTGTTGCTGAACTTCAAGGCCGATGTGAACAGGAAGGACAGTGGTGGCAACACGCCACTGCACTTGGCGGCGCGCCGCCAGCATGTGCCCGTCGTGCATTTACTGCTGCGCCACGACGCTGACGTAACGATCAGAAATTCAGATTGGAATACTCCTCTTACAGTCGCTCGAGTATTCCACTCTGAAGGTAACGACGAGGTGGTGAGCCTACTACAAAAATCCTTGGACTCACATGTTTTATCAAAAAATGATCAATCACAACCTCCTTCTAACATTTCTCAAAATAATGATCAGGTAGCGATTATAGATAATCATTTGCAAACAGATACACCATTAAATTATTTGGAAACTGATATACCATTCAAGTTTCTGAAAAACACAGACACTGAAGGACTGTCCGGCCAGCTGTATGAGACAAAACTGCTAAGTTTGGTTCTTATACGAGCACTGAACGACGAGGAAATAGATGATTTCCTTCTCGGAACCAACAACAGCGGCGTCGGCGACATGGACGATATTTGCCTGCGGTATAAAATAAAGGGCCAAGAGAGACCTGTCGTGCTGTTCGTACAAGCGAAGCACAGGGAGGATTGCGAGAAGGCAAGACTCACTGTTGAAGACGTGCAGAGTGCCTCCGGGGTCTTCAGCTTGCGGAAGTATTTTGCGAGTTATCTTACAATCAAGGACCGGTTCCGAGCAGACAGCGAAGATCCCATGTTCAAGGGAGACCTCAAGAACGTCGAGTGTAATCTCGTCATCTACACGCCGGCCAAGGAATGCTTCACCAAAAAGAATACAGATCACCAGGTGAGTGAAAAAGTGTACCATCTCATAAACACAGGAGATGAAAATCTTATAAATACAAAATATAAAACAGAAGTATTTCAATATGACTATGACGAAGATGACATTGAAAATTTGGCCAAAATGATAGTCATAGAGCGATTTACAAAATTAGGAGCAGTTTTCCTGGAAATGATCTTTTCTGCTAAATCAGATATGATTTTGATGAATAAATTAATAGCGAGATACCACGTAGTCATGGGACGGGAAGTCTTACAGCCGAGCAAGAAGCAAGAAGCGAATAAGGAATATCGCATGTGGGAGTTTCGACCTAAATTTTTTGAAAGTGGAAGCGAGTATTGGGTAGCTCTGAAAAGAACATTTGTCAACGAACTATCAACAAAACGCTGTGATCAATCAAAAATAAAAAATGATGACCCAATTAAGTGCCAACTAGTTTTAGATAATCCAAGCGCGGCCAACATCAGCAAATTGATTGGGAAATTGGCAACGTACAATGATGAAACTAAAAAATTACAACTTATCGAAAACAAAGACTTCAGAAAGAAATTCAAACCAGATGATTTCAAGGTCTTACTCCAAAAGTTTAATGAAATAGAAATCAGTGAAAATGTTATACGTGAAGCTATTTACATCAAGTTAGAAGAAATGAAAGAAATTAAATTGCCGTTATCATTTGGTAATTTAGATATGACCTTCCGTGGGAACGAAGTCAAGGTACAAAAAAGAATGAAAACTGTAGCAGAGAAACTAATCGCATTATTTAAAAAAAATGAGGAATCTATGATTATCGATATTAACGACGATGTTGTTGGACCAAAAAAAGACATAGAACAAGGTATTATAGAAATCAACGGTGGCATAGGAAGTGCCGTAGGGAATATACTTGTTTTAGATCCAGTTACAAAAATGCTGAAATTCGACTCGGACAGTAAAACTTTACCACACAATGCTGCTTTATTTTTAAAAGAATTAGAAGATTCTATAAACGACCCAGTTAACAATATTAAACAAAAAAATATAAACAGTTACCGAATTAAGATCAATGTTGACGGATTTCCGAAAGATACTTTGAATGGAGACGAATATGGCGAGATGCAAGCAAGAGATTTTTTAAGTAAACTTTGGTTTTACACTAATCAGGCCCAACAAGATGAAGTAGAACAAATGGTAAAGCACGATATAGACAAATACTACAACAATGAGAAAGGTGCATATCAGATTCATTTTAACATGCATTCTAATGCTATTTTCCGGAGTGCTCACGGCGAGATACAGAAATGGTGGAAGCAATCAAGTGAAGCAAATTATTTAAGTCGGAACAATGACTACTTTCAAAAATCAAAACTGGATTTGTTTATCAATCTATTGCTGACTGTCATAAACCACATATACGAGTCTAAAATGTACAGCGTCGATTTTAAATTTAATCCAATGGTCCATCAAAATGCGTGTTTACAAGCACCTGCCGCTTTTGACATAGTATTTGGTCAAAAATTTAAAATATTTGAAAAACAAAGTATGCGAATCAATACTGAGGGTAGCCAACAAATTAAAGACTTAGTGCAGTATGCCGAGGAATTAGGAAAATATTTTTTTATGGCAAGCAGTGATCCATATATGATTAATAATGTATTGAATCATACAAAAAGAAAAGGAGATATAATAATGAATTTTTTAAAAAATAATGTAGAGCATGAAATCGAGGTAAGTAAGTACGCCAAAAGAACCGGCACATCTGAAATGAGTGGACAGCTGTATAAAACGAAGCTGTTGTGTCTGGTCCTTATTCGAGTGCTGAACGACGAGCAAATAGAGGATTTTCTTCTAGGAACTCATATTCGCGACATTGGCAACATGGACGACATATGCCTGAGGTACCGAGTAAGAGACCAAGAAATGCCGGTGGCGCTGTTTTTGCAAGCGAAGTATAAAGAGAAGAGGAATCTCACCGTCGAAGACGTGCGGAACCCAAAAGGGGACTTTAGCTTACGGAAGTATTTCGAGAGTTACCTTAAAATCAGGGACCGATTTCGCGCTGACAACGAAGACTTCTTGTTCCAAAGAGACTTCAGCGATGTTGATTGTAATTTTGTCATTTACACGCCAGCCAAAGACAGCTTTAACAAGAAAAAAGTAGAACAGGAAGTCAGCACAAAGGTGCATGATCTCATAAAGAAAGATGATATAACAAAAGGTTTTCAATTCGAACACGAAAAAAGTGACATCGATTCCTTAACTGAAGTAATAGTTCTAAAACGGTTAAAAAAATTGGGAGCAATTCTTCTCAAATTTATCTTATTTGAGAAAGAAAAAGTAGATGAAATTTTGGCGAATAAACTAATGGCGCAATACCATGTTGTCATGGGACGTGAAGTGTTGCAACCGTGCAAAATACAACAAGCAAACATTGCCTGTCGCATGTGGGAGTTTAATCCTGATTTTTTTGAAAAGAATCTTGAGGACCCTCTAAAGAATTTTATTGTCAATGAACTATCAACAAATTGCTGGGATCAAACCGAAATCACTGATGAAGACCGAAATAATTTCTATCTAGTTTTACAAGATCCGTGTCCATCTACGATCAGCAAATTAATCGGGAAGTTGGCAATATACAATAAGAAAACTAAAAAATTACAACTTGTCGCAAATTTCAAAAGATCTTTAATGTCAAATGACAAGTTCAAGATGTTAGCGGATCAGTTTAATGAAATTGAAACTAATGAAGATGTTATAACTAAAGCCATTCAAGAAAGGTTGGAAGCAAAGCAACCATTTAAACTGCCTTTATCATTCGGAAATTTAGACATGATTATATATGGGAGTGAAACCACTAGTGTAAAAGAAAAAGTGACAGGACTCGCAGATAATCTGATTAAATTATTAGAATTAAATAAAGAAACGAAAGTTGTTGATATCAATGATGTCGTGGATCAAGAAAAAACTACAGAACAAGGCATGTTAGATTTCTATAACAGCATCAAAAGCGCGTTCGGGAACCTACTTGTTTTAGATCCAGACACAAAAATGCTAAAATTTGACTTGGACAATGAAGCCTTGCCAGATAATGCTGCCGTATTCTTAAAAGAATTGAAAGATAATAGATACAAGCCTATCAACGAAGAATTAAACAGTTACCAAATAAAAGTCAGTATCAATGAATTTCCGAAAGCTTCATTTCATGGCGACCAGCACGATGAAGCCAGTCAAGTGAGTCAAGCAAAAGATTTTTTGAGCAAACTTTGGTTTTACCCCAATCAGCCCAAAGAGGACGAAATAGAATTGATATTAAAGGATGAAATAAATCGATACTACATCAAAATAGGCCAAAATGACAATCTTCAAGAACTCATTTACTCAATCTCTCACGACGATATCCAGAAATGGGCGATGCAAACGATTGAATCACCATACTTAACCCAAGCGAGTGAACTTTTTGAACGTGCAAAGGAATCTGAGATCGGTACCCTATTGGAAACTGTCATAAATTTTATGTTTATTTCAAAAACTTCTAGCGTTGATATAAAATTCAAACAACCCGTCAGTAGGTACTTCAAGTTTGTAAAAATGCATCAGATTTTCAATAGAATGTCAGGAATACTGTTTGGTTTATTTGACAGCAAATACAATGATCCAATCAATATCGAATTACCTGACATTAAAGAGCCCTCGCCATACAGCAATTATACCAGTCTCGGGGAATTAGTGTTTAGTTTAGAAATTCATCAGGGAATGGAATGGGTGGCTATGAAACTGTGGGCACTTTCTACGTACACTCAGTATTTTCTTCTTGCCAAGGCGGGTCCGGCACACCAGTATCGTAAGGCGAGAGACGGATTTTTGCTTCAACAACTTTTTAATGGTCGTAACGGTCATATAATTGAAGGAGAGACAGACCCTGACGACATTTATTCCTCTGTTATAACTAAGTTTTACTGAATAAAAACTCTTATCTACGTATCAACATCAAAAGTGTTGATTGGAAAAATAAATAGGATTTAACCGTGTCAAGGCCCATTGGTTTGGATTTATCCAGTGAGCTACTGTTTCTTAAAACTCTGTTTTAAACTATCACGGTTGTTCACTAAACTTATATGATTATTTACGGGATATTTACGGTGGTAAGGTTGTGGAATGTGCTCCCGATATTTGGGCGCAGTTACATGCACCATTTTCACGGGAACACTGAAGAATACGGAATGCGAAATATCCCGTAAACAATCATATAATTTTACTGTTTCTTAGTTATAAATTATTATATTATATATTAGGTTAGGTTATTCTTATAGGTATATTCTAATGTAGAATCAATTTAGAATATACCTAAGTACTTAATATACTTAGATTGTTTACAAAGTTTTGGTACAAGTCATGTGATTTTTCCTTATTGATATAATAATTCATGGCGAACTAGTCATGTGTCTCGGTTTTCTGTTAGAGTTTTCTCAATTTTGAGCGACATGAAATTTGCCTTCCCCTTTATTTGGTTTGCCTACGTAGTATGCACCTACACTCTTCGACCAAAATAAAATGAATGGACGGGCCATAACCATTGAACTTGCTCAGTAAAAACGAGTCAAACCGTCGGCCATAATTATACTGCAACACCTGATCATTACCGTGTACAGTAGGTACATTTATTTCAAAAAATAGATAGCGGTTTTTTAGTTGTGTTTTTACACTTCGAGAAAGCACACGCGAAGGCTTAACTTTATCAGATGTTTCGTTATCATGTAACAATAATCTTGTGTCCAATTTTCAACGGCTAGAGACCGACTGAAACGAAGTGAGCGCCGGCGCTCATTTTGTAATCTTAAAAAATGCGCTCCTTCTGGGCCCGTCCATGCGTTTTATTTTGGTCGAAGGTTGTGTGATCAGTTATGTATGCTATCAATTTGGCGAGTATTTTTGTGATTACATATATTTTATCAGGTTCTCATAATATTGTACCTACTTGTTAGCTCAAATAAAATAATTATTAGATTATGTTTTGTAGTAGGTACACTGTGCACCCGTGCATAACACTTCTTTGTTTTTTCTTTATTTTATTACCCACGATGCTTTGCCCAGCCCGGAGAGGTAAAGTTAAAACCCAAATTTTCACTCATTCGCGGGCCGGATTAGGAACTTTGTCGTGCCGCATTGCGGCCCGCGGGCCGTATGTTGGACACCTATAAAGCATATCTCCCTTGTTGTTATGATCGGAGAGCACCACTAATTAGGTAATCAATATGGACTAAAATGATCCAAGATCATGAGTAGACTCAGTCAACGACGAGATAGACTAAGCTAACACACAAACTTTCGCATATCTGTTATAATATTTTATCATAGTGTGTTTGAAACATATATTGGCACGCCTGGGCCTGTGTGCCTTGGCAGTAAAATCAGACTCGTACCTACCTATGCCGTGACAGCAAACGACATGACGCTCTGCCCAGTGGCGTAGCTAGGTCACCAAAGGCATGGTGCAAAAATGAATAAAATAAAGAAATAAATATTCGGGACATTTTATCACACACGGTCATCTGACCCCAAACTAAACAAAGCTTGTGATATGGCTGCCAGAGACTGATATACTTACATACACATATAGTTTTAAATATAGATACTTAAATAGGTATTAAAAACCAGATATAGAACATACAACAAACACACACACACACAAATGTTCATCACATAAATGTTTTAACTAGGTGGGAATCGAACCCACGCCCCGAAGCTCAGAAGGCAGATTCACTACCAAGTGGACTAACGGGCGAGGAATTGGGGCTCTATCTGAAATGGTTAAGTTTTATCAAGTATATAATAAAAAAATTGGTGCAAATCTACTTACGTACGTTCATACATACTATACGTACATGTATGTGTAGGTATGAGTTATATTCTGAAGGTGGAAGAAATTATCGCAAGTTTAGTTTGAGGTTTACTGGTCAGGGTCCGAGGGCCCCCTGAACTTGAGGGCCCCGGTGTACGGAACCACCTAGGCCTATCAGCCTGTCAGTTTTGAGGCAATACTTAAAAAAAAATATGAAAAAATTACAATTTAAAAACAATTTGTTTAGGAGAATCGCGGGCCTGTACTTGTCTCCTACCAAGCTGGAGTAAAATCTTGAAATAAAAATACTTTAAAACAGTGCCCTCTAGTGACAGCATGGGTAATTATTTGGATTCATAAAAATGCATACACATCGCACTGTCGTCGGTTGCTAAATTTCTTTTTTTACCGGCATCGAAATTAGTTATAGTTCAACATCAAATGTGTAGGTGGCGCTAAGAACTTACAATAAGTTTTTATCCCCCGACCGAAGCAAACACGAGGGGTGTTATAAATTTAACAAAATTTGTGTGTATCTCTGTGTGTCTGTCTGTGGCATCGTAGCTCCCAAATGGCTGAACCGATTTTAATTTAGTTTTTTCTTGTTAAAAGATGACTTAATCGAGAGTGTTCTTATATTATGGCTACCCACGGCCCACGTCTACCTGTTTTAAGCGGTGATGAGAAAAGTTGCGCGATCGCAAACCGTATCTCAGCGCGTTAAGGTTCACGTTCGCGTGAATTTCCGAACTGCTCTGTTTGAGCGTTAATTCGAGCCCACCGCGGGACCTCTTTCTCAGCTGTTCTATAGAAAACGGTAATTGACATTTTTTTTCGCGATTTCAGGGTTGGTCCCATTGTAAAAGTGGTTCATAATGATGAGTACAATTACCTTCTTTTGGCTTCGAGAGTGTTCCCCTTACACCCTATTTATAGCCAACCTGTATAGCAGCCATATTACAAGCTTTGCTTAGTTTGGGGTCAGAAGACCGTGCAAAAATGTCCCGAAATATTTATTTATTAATCACAACTACCCAGACTGAGCTTTACGAAACCCAGACTGGGCTTCATAAAAGCCAGATTGCAAAGGCTTCAGGGTGAGTAGCAGAACGGGATGAAAGCTGCCTGAGTGGGTGTTCCCCGATAGTTACAATCTGGATGTCTTCAAGTCGAGAGTGAATCGATTTCTTCTAGGCAAGCGTGCTCCATCGTAGGCCGCATCATAGCTTAACACCAGGCGAGTTGGCGGCCAAGCGCAAGCCTACTTAAAAAAAAAAAAAAGCGAGCACTTGTTTTTGTGCACATAGTATCTAAGCTAGGCAGAACTAAATGACGTATGAAAAGGTCTAAGTTCACATGATGTGAAGAGGTTTTATCATTAAAATAGATCTACGCAAAGAATAACCGTTTTTAAATTGAATATTATCCTGTTACTCATTAATAACCGCAAGCCAGTTGTATTTTTATCTCTGTTAATGTGCCGCTCATCCTGTTAGCTCTAGATATACCTACATACTCTCCATGTGTAATCACACTCGTGTTAGAAATGCGAAAATTTGTGTGAATCTTTTTTGCGTCATCTCCGTAGGTCCGCTGAAATGATTGGCTATTCTACTTTTCCCACCTTGAAGGGAAAAGTGGCTTTTATTTTCTACTATTCCGTTCTAGGGTAGAAGTGGAATCAGCTATTCCACTTATCCCCCCTGCTATCCCACCTAGGAGGGAAAAGTGGCTTTTATTTTCTACTATTCCGTCCTAGGTTGCATAAGTGGAATCAGCTATTCCACTTATCCCCCCAGCTATCCCACCTAGAAGGGAAAAGCGGTTTTTTTCCACTATTCCGTCCCAGGGTGATGAGTAGAATCAGCTATTCCACTTATCCCCCCTGCTATCCCACCTAGGAGGGAAAACCGGTTTTTTTTCACTATTCCGTCCCAGGGTGATGAGTGGAATCAGCTATTCCACTTATCCCCCCTGCTATCCCACCTAGGAGGGAAAAGTGGAACAGCAGGAAAGGATTGGGATTAAATTGGGCGTGGAGAGGAGGTAGTCAGCACTTGTTGTTCCAGCTAGAAAAATTATTAAAGGACCATTAGGATCCAAGTTGAAGAATCATGGTTGCAAATGCTACTCACGGTCACCAATCCAAAATCTTACTCGGCTGAAAGTTTTTTATTACATTTGAGTGATGGTGGCCGAGCGGTAGCATGTGCGCTTAACAATCCTACAGCACCCAGTTCATTCTTTGGCCCTGCATGTATTACTTATTTAGTACTTATGTAAATTATGTGCAGTTTATGATGCCATCGCTAAAAGCGGTGAAGAGAAACATCGCGAGGAAACCGGTATGTCCAAGAACCGTGGGTCACCAAGTGGGGAACCAAGGGTCTCTCTGTATCTTTTATCGCATTTACAACGGGGAGTGTTCTGAAGAACTATTTGATCTGATGCCGGCGTCGCGGTTTTACCATCGCACTAGCCGCCACCGCCTGAAGGCTCATCCACACATAATAGATCAGTGGAAATCGCACACTGTGCGTTTCACACGATCCTTCTTGCCTCATACCTGCAAAATGTGGAATGAGCTACCTTATACGGTGTTTCCGAGAAGCTACAACATGGGGTTCTTCAAAAGGCGAGTTAATCGAGTTCTAAAGGGTCGGCAACGTATTTGTGATGCCTCGGGTATCCATAGGCGACGGTGACTGCTTTCCATCAGGCAGCCCATCTGCTTGTTTGCCACCTATGGCATAAAAAAAAAAAACTCAATAGTTCAAAACATGATAATAATATAATAATAATAATCATTTATTTTCAAGTAACATAGACTCATACAAATCAAAAAAAAAAACAATATCAATGGAAAATAATAATAATAGTAGCTAGTCACATTACATTAATAATAATTATTACGAATTGAAATTGGAATTGAATTTGAAATAATCAAACTAAAAATGTCAACATTACATGATGATCACCACCATGGACTGGGCCAGTATGGGGGATTACGGTCCATCCTCTGTCTGTCTCTGATTTGGGAGACCGCTAGACTTGAAAGCGTGAGGTCGCGGGTTCAAACCCCGGGCCTATGGAGCTTATGAACGGATGTTTTAAAAAATAAAAAAAAACTTATGTACGGATTTTCATACCACTGGCTTTTCGGTGAAGGAAAACATCGTAAGGAAACCTGCATACGTAAGAAGAAGAAATTCAATGCTGTATGTAAATCCGCACTGGGCCAGCGTGGTGGATATGGCCCAATCACCCTTTCGGGGGTAGGCTAAAAGTCCAGCAGTGGACTGTTAAAAGGCTGATTATGATGAAAACAGAAAATGGCGGGTAAAGACAGGGACGTAGCTAGTCCAGCTATCACGTCGCATTAAGTGCTATCGCTCAGTGACTGGTGTTATCACTGAGCGCGCTTTATGTCTTCCGCTTCCGTTGCAGCGTTCAGCAGTTGCCAGTTCGCCACATATTCACAGACATACCAATATTTATAAGGGTAATAATGCTGCTCAACACCTAACACAGTAGCTGTGACGCAGATTAAGCTATAGTAAAATTATTCACTCGCTGCAAACTGGGGGCTACGTAGTTTAATCAAATCACCAAATATGACACTCCACTAGCCCTCCTCCTTTCGTCGATTCCCCAATGCGGGTCATGACCCATCACGTCCTCAACTTCTCCCTTATGATGTTCCGCCATCTGTTCCAGCTTCCAGCAGCGTGAACCGTTTCGGCAACGTTGATGTTGAGGGTGGTGCGGATTTGATCTGTCCAACGCATTGGGCTCCTTCCTCTCGGTCTCTTGCCCTCTATTTTTGCGGTAACGATTAGTTTTTGGAGATCGTCACCAGGCTTACGGGCTATGTGGCCAAAGAACTCAAGAACTCTCCAAAAGCATGTGTTGGAAAGTCTTGGTTTCTTATGTAGTTTGAGTTCTTTGAGTACAGATTGGTTGGTTCTATGCGCAGTCCATGGAATACGAAGCATTTTCCTCCAGCACCACATTTCAAAGGCGTCTATGCGCTGTCGGTCTTTAGCTTTAAGAGTCCATGTCTCAACCCCGTATAGAAATATAGAGAAGACTAGGGTGTTGACATTTTTGTCTTTTTGCTGATGCTATGATCCTTCCATATTTTATCTAGTTGCGACATGGCATTCTTGGCCATCTTCACTAGCCCAAAAGTCCCCTTTTAATCAGCTCTTACGATAGGTAGGGGATACCGAAGATTTATTGCAAGATCACGGTCGTTCCAGGGTCAAGGGACGTCCAGGTAAGATGCCAGCTTATCAGGTTTTGATTAAATCAATAAACTGCCTACTTAAACAATGTTAGCGAGTAGTAATAAAGTTTTCGATCACAGCAAGCTTTCGGTAACTTCGCATTGCGATGCTCAAATAAGTTTATGTAACTTCCTTGGTTGCTATTACGTATAATTATGGAAATATAAAAATATTAGGCATATTGTGTCCTAATAATTTTTTATTATCTCAAAAAGGCTGATCATAAATATTGACAATAGACAATAGACAATAGACAATTTTTATTTATGGAAGAAAATAAAACATTTTAAAGAATTAATAGAAATAAATACACACATTACAAATTGTATTGTATTGCCATAATATATATATATATATATATATTATCTAAAACAAAATAAAAGTATGTTCGAAAATATATAAATGTTGTATTCAGGTTAATGGTTTAAAATAAATAAATACACATGCAAGATTTTTCCGACAAGAACCAACTTGGGAGTTGAAATAGGGTTGTAGAGTACCACAAAACAATGATTTTGCGATAGGGCATAATTAAGTGCCCCCTTAATGGAGGTTAAAAAACTATATACATAAAAATGAATCCCTATTTACCTTGGTCACGCCATAAGTTCAGAACGACATTACCGATTTAATTTTTTTTCTTAGTTTAGAAAACTATACTTTGTAGAAGGTTCTTACGGAAAGAAAAATTAAGAAAATTGCGCAGAAAGTTGTAAAATTTCAGAAAACTTAACGACGATTTTAACTCGCGGGTGAAACCGCGGGGCGCAGATAGTTTATAGTTTATAACAAAAGTAAAATTTTCTTGACTTATTCATTTTTTTTTTTTAATATTTTTGTTTTACACGTTTTTTATATCTTTACTATTCATCGTGAAAGGCAGCTGCTTGCCATTATTTGCTATGACACGTAATGGTTGCCCGTCCAGTTGTCGACGATTGCCCGACAAGGCTGCGCAAGTTTGTTCATTAAGCCACCAGCTGACCTGTACTCAATGTGGAAAGTTTCTTTGTACTCCAAGTTACAGTTTACAAGCATCACTGACTTTTATACAAGAAAAAATTACATCATACTAATCTATATATATAATAAAATCGTAGACATAAAAAAATATGTACCTAATTGCGAGATATCAACAAAAAAATCACACAGGGCGTCTTACAATAAGCAGCTGAACACGTTAAGTTTTTAGAATTTTTGTCTGTTTGTTTGTGTAGGCACATCTTTTAGACCACGGACGCACGGATTTAAATGCGGTGAATATGCTTAGCTATGACCAGCTATGGTATTATGGACGTCCGTTCGTGATTCGGATTGCGATCACAATCGCGTGCCATCTCACTCACGCACGTGGTGCGAGTAAGTTGATGCGAACGGGACGGCATGCAATCTCGATCACAATCAAACTTCTATAATAATCCCGCAGATTGAAGTACAGGCTATGTTGTGTACTAAAATTATGAATGCGAAAGTAGCTCAGTCTCTTTTTTCTGTTTGTTCACTTTTCACGACTAAACGGCTAAGCCGATGTTAACGAAATTTGGCAGGGAGATAGTGTGCATCATGAGGACTGACATAGGAGACTTTTCCCCCAAAAAATGTGGAAAAACTGGAAAATCGCGGGTCTGTTGACTTTCTAAAACTTTGTTAAAAAACTGCACTACCTAAAAAGCTAGCGACATTACCAAGTCATCATCATCATCATCATCATCATCAGCCAGAAGACGTCCACTGCTGAACATAGGCCTCCCCCTTTAACCTCCACACTGAACGACAGCCTGCCTTTTGCATCCACTGGATGCCCGCGACTCTCACAATGTCGTCGGTCCATCTAGTGGGAGGCCTCCCTACGCTGCGTCTTCCGGTTCGTGGTCTCCACTCCAGAACCTTTATTCCCCATCGGTTATCGGTTCTTCGAGCGATGTGGCTTGCCCATTGCCACTTCAACTTGCAAAGTGGAACCAAGTGGAATGGCTAAACTTATTCGTTGGCCGAGGTAAGCGCCATGCAGCTAATCTAAACTTATTCATGGTTATGCATATAGACTGTACTAAGCTGACAGGAGGTCATTGTACTCATCATTATGAACAACTTTACCTATGGGGCCAACGCTGTAAGCGCGAAAACGAATCAGCTGTTCCATAGAAAACGGTCATTTATTCTCGACAAAATGTATGCCTTTTTTGCGATGCTTTTTATCCCGGTACATCCCGGTAAAAAAGCATCCTGTATGGTGCTAGCGGTATAGTGGGTGAAACAGCACGACGCAGCTAGTAATAAAATAACAAGTGAAATCCTAGCAACGGCCCTGGTGTGCCGATCTGAGTTTCAAGACGCATAATTAACTAAGAAAATAACGGGCGCTCGTTCTCGTTATTTTTTCCGGTATTCGTTACCGGCGTTATGTTATTCCGTTATTTTTTACGGCCCAAAAGGGTTGAATGGTTATGGCGGGAAAATAAGAGTTATGCGGAGGCATCGGTCATTAGGAGGGCATCCGACTCAGACAGCTGTCCATAAGTATAACGTCTACGTCATAAGACTTCAGATGAGTATAACGTCTACGTCACAAGACTTCAGATGAGTATAACGTCTACGTCTAAGATTTCAGATGAGTATAACGTCAACGTCACAAGACTTCAGATGAGTATAACGTCTACGTCACAAGACTTCAGATGAGTATAACGTCTACGTCACAAGACTTCAGATGAGTATAACGTCTACGTCACAAGACTTCAGATGAGTATAACGTCTACGTCACAAGACTTCAGATGAGTATAACGTCTACGTCACAAGACTTCAGATGAGTATAACGTCTACGTCACAAGACTTCAGATAAGTATAACGTCTACGTCTAAGATTTCAGATGAGTATAACGTCAACGTCACAAGACTTCAGAGGAGTATAACGTCGACGTCACAAGACTTCAGATGAGTATAACGTCTACGTCACAAAACTTCAGATGAATATAACGTCTACGTTATAAGACTTCAGATGCTAGTTGATTTCAACCAGGATTACCTCTTTTTTTAGACAATCTTACTATCTCCAAAGTTATATGATTATTTTCGTGATATTTACCGTGGTAAGGTTGTGGAATGGAAATATTATATGAATAATCATATAATTTTAGTGAACAACCGTGATAGTTTAAAACAGTGTCTTACTATTTCCTCCTTTACTGTTAATGGCAAAATTGCCCCAACAACAAATGGGGCCGTAGCCAAGTAAAAAAAAAACTTGGCTGGCGGAGTTTTAGCGCCAACTTGAAAAACATGCCGCTCGTTGTATTATTATCCTAAACGCCTCTTGAAATGGCAACACATGTGTCAAGGAAGTGATTTAAGGATACAATTAACTTGATCTGATTTGATTCCAAAATCCTTCAAGGTTGAAGCGGAAATATACTATATAAAAATAAGTCGGGTTTTCCTTCCTGACGCTATAACTCCAGAACGCACGAACCGATTTCCACGGTTTTGCATTCGTTGGAAAGGTCTCGGGCTCCGTGAGGTTTATAGAAGACATCTGGTGGCGAAACGGAGTTCGCCGGGTTTGCTAGTATACTATAGATTCGACTAAAAAGATGAAGTTTCGCAAACTAAAGCTAGATTCAACTAATTATATTCATCTGAAGTCTTATGTCCCAACTCGGATGGGCAGCGTTCGGGAAATTGCGTGACATCTTCTCGTCCAAAATACCACAGTGCCTCAAGACGAGGGTTGTTGCCAGTGATGACATATGGTACTGAGACGTGGTCCTTAACTGTTGGCCTTTTGGAAAAACTCAGAGTCACTCAGCGGGCAATGGAAAGAGCTATGCTCGGAGTTTCTTTGCGCGATAAAATCCGAAACTTGGATATTCGCCAAAGAACCAGAGTCACCGACATAGCTGTTAAAATTTGCAAGTTGAAGTGGCAATGGGCAGGCCACATCACTCGAAGAACCGATAACCGATGGGGAAGAAAGGTTCTTGAGTGGAGACCACGAACCGGAAGACGCAGCGTAGGTAGGTCTCCCACTAGATGGACCGACGACATAGTGAGAGTCGCTGGCATCCAGTGGATGCAAAAGGCAGGCTGTCGTTCAGTGTGGAGGTTAAAGGGGGAGGCCTATGTTCAGCAGTGGACGTCTTCTGGCTGATGATAATGATGATGATGATGAAGTCTTATGACGTAGACGTTACATTTAACGTCTACGTCATATGAACAGTATATTAAGAAGGTAGTATAACCCTTTCCTTCTTAATATTTCTGATTTCCTAGTACTTTGTTGTAGAAATAGCAGTCGCCAAATCCTTTTTTTCTTTATTAATTTTATAACAATATGATTGATTTTCAAATAAAAATCATTTGAATCTCATTGGGCCCTTCACTGTTTTAGATAATTATTCTAACATTATATTCACAATGTACTAGGAAACGGTCAATAATATTTTAGCTGAAGTGTCTGCTTAAGGGTCCTGTATACCCTCTGCAGCTCTCTCGCTCGCACATTTTAACATTATTGAAGATATAAAATCAATGAGTGTGAATTTCCAAAAAGTAACAAAATCATGTCATGGATTCTATCGTAACATTTTAAACAAAGAAATGTTTGCTTTGATATCTTATAATTTGACGGAATAAAATGACACGAGAAATAAAAATTACTTGTTACCATTTTACTGTGTCAAATTAAAATATATCAAATTGACAATTTCTTTGTTTGTAATGTAAGGATAGACACCATGACATGATTTTGTTACTTTTTGGAAATTCACACTCATTGATTTTATATCTTCAATAATGTGAAAATGTGCGAGCGAGAGAGCTGCAGAGGGTATACAGGACCCTTAAAAGTGACACACATAATTGAATTGCATGACTGCGTTCGCTAACTAGTCCGGTCCATCTGTAGACCGGCGACGGCCCAAGCCGAGGTTCGTACCTTCGAGGTGCCCTTGTGCTAGTCGCCAAAAAACTTAAACCATCAAGTTATGCCGAACGCACTCTGCGTTCGCTAACTAGTCCGGTCCATCTGTAGAGGCCAAAAGGCCAACATTACAAGTCAATATAAAAAAAAAAAAAAAATATGAATTGCATGACTGTACTAAAATATTATCAGTTGGAGCACGAGGACTTGTAAGTACCCCGTGTTTCACCCAGGTGGAGAACATAGGTGGAGTAAGGGGCACCCCAAACTCCTAACTTAACTTTTGAGTATAACTACTAAGCACGGTCTAAGCACGCCATCTCAACTCTCTGTTATATCTAAAATATCTGAAGGTCAAAGATGAATTTTATTTCGTCCCTGCTAAATAATTTAGTGTAATTTTGAAACTCATTTGAAGACTCGGTAATTACTTTGTAAATTAACAACTTTTCATAATTACAAATTAACAATTTTACAACTGCCCCGGGAGCGTTCCGGCGAACCGGAAGTTGACGTCATAAACTAGATTAAAGATGAAATATTTTTGACTAAATAATTAGAGAAGGCTGGGAATGTTACTAAGTTAGGATTAAAGTAGGATGTTCCTAATTAAAAGATTGGTAGTGCTTGTTCTGACAAATAAAACTTTACTAATGTGACTTGTAGGTAGGTATATAAAAAATATTGAAGCCGAGTGAAATGTAGATTATAATTATAGATAGATAGAAACTCTTTATTGTGTACACCAGAAATAAAAATTACAACACGATAGAAAACACTTACGAGCTAGTGCCACAAGTGGCGGTCTTATCGCTAAAAGCGATCTCTTCCAGGCAACCATTGGATGGAAAAAAATTACGTAAAAGAATCGACGGGGGATCCCGAGGGGGGGGGGGGGTCGGGGGGGGGATTATAGACAATTTATTAAAGTTTAAAAAACTCTGTACCTAACTTATATCTGCTATGCTGCCAAAAGTCAGGTCGACCAAAAACTAATGGTAAAAAAAACTATGAATTTAAAGTTTCCAAATTATACTCTAGATTATACTTAATCTTCGTTTGCTATGCTGACAGAAGTCTGGTCCACCAGAATCTCATGAAAAAAAACATGATTTAGAAGTTTACAAAGTATACATACATACATACATACATTATCAGCCATTAAATGTCCACTGCTGAACAAGGCCTCCCTCTTAGAGAGGGGTGTTGCCATAATCCCCACGCTTGGCAGGCGGCTTGGAGATCGCAGTACGTTCACCGTGCGTGTACGTTTACAAAGTATACTTTAGTTTAAACTTGACTCTCGTCTGCTAGGCTGGCAGAAGGCTGGTCAACCAAAATCTCATGGCACAAAAAATCGACGATTTTGAATTTCACAAATTATACGCCATCTATAATTCTTGCTACCAGGGCCCCGATTCTACTATAGAATTAAATTTTATTTTTTAAACGACTGCCTTATAACTGACAGTTAAAAAAAAATATACTAGAAAAATACCACCACCTAATATTATAACTTAGTATTAAAAAAAACTGTCAATTTTGAGGCAATTATGTAAAAAATTAAATTGAAACAATTACAAATTAAAAACAATTTCTTTAGTAGAATCGGGGCCCTTGAAGTATCTATTAAGCTAGAAACCTTTACAGCTTCCAAAGCTGACTGAAAGATAATTTAACCTATATCTACATATAGCATATATAAATAGTAAATCCTAAAGCGCGGAACAACACTTAAAAAAACTATATTTTTTTTACTAAAAAGAGTTTGGAGTACTCTACTACATGCCTTTTAAATTGAAATTAAACTAACTAAAGTTATTTTGAGCTAGTAATATTGTAAAGTAACGCGAACTAAAAGAATTCTAAACTACTAGCTGCGGTGGGGACTGTAGCACCCGCGTGGACAATCCCATAGGAACCGTGGGCAATCCCATAGGAACGTGGACAATCCCATAGGAACGTAGACAATCCCATAGGAACCGTGGGCAATCCCATAGGAACGTGGACAATCCCATAGGAACGTAGACAATCCCATAGGAACCGTGGGCAATCCCATAGGAACGTGGACAATCCCATAGGAACGTAGACAATCCCATAGGAACCGTGGCCAATCCCATAGGAACCCTGGCTAATGCCATAGAAACGGGGACATTCCTATAGGAAACGTGGACAATCCCATAGGAACCGTGGATAATCCCATAGGAACCGTGGATAATCCCATAGGAACCGTAGACAATCACATACCTAGGAACCGTAGACAATGACATCTTTTTCAGGATAAAATTATCTTCTGTCACGTTCTGGCCCTTCAACTTTTTTTATGCAATTATTTCGTTGTTTTCTTTTCTTGAGTCGTTGTTTTGTGAAAGAAGGACTAACAAACCAACAAACACTGTTTCGTGTTTATATTATTAAGGATTAAATATATAAATGTCTGATGGAAGCTTTTCCATTCGATACACCCTTCAAGGAAAAGACTGGGGAAGGGACGATCGAATTGAAACATTAGAATAGAACCCAAGAAAAACGATACCCAGTTTCGCAGCACAGAACTAATGTGCAATGAATTGGAGTACTCGGCCTGCAAATCGCATACATTGAAGTACCAACCCCTAGAGCCTTTCCACATGTACAGTACAAGTAGGTACGTATGAAATGAACCTTAGTTCAGTTCAATCCGCGCCACGGCAGCGAGCGGTCGCGTCGCTCCCCAACCCTTCATAAATAATAATCGAATCGACATTTGAAAAATTAAACGAACTCCCGGAGTTGGACCGTTGCGTGCATAAAAAAAATAAAATTCTAATCTCGAACGAAAATAAGTATTGTGGAACTTTTGCGTGTTTGCGAAAGTTTTTGCGTGTTTGTGTGAGTGGAAAGTGTACCTTATTATGTAGGTACGATAGTGGAAGTTAATGAGAAAAATTTAGTGTTGTTATAGTGTTGTGCTGTGGAAATTGTTTTGGATGAAAGGTGAGTGGAAACTTAAAAGTTTGGATTTCTATATCGATGTTAAAAGTTTTAGAAGTATTTTTAATAAAGTCAGTATTAACAATTAAGTAATCTATATATTTATATAAAAAGGAATCCCTATTTACCTTAGTCACGCCATAACTTGAGAACGACTTTCATTCATAATTTTTTTTTAGTTTTGGAATACTATGTAGAAGGTCCTTACGGAAAGAAAAATTAATAAAATTGCGCAGAAAATTGGAAAATTTCAGAAATCGACGATTTTATCTTCGCACGTTTGGCATTTCTAAGACAGGACAACGTCTGTTGAGTCAGCTAGTCTTTCATAAAAGTTATATAAGACTAGCAGACCTGACCACAGAAGAGAAAAATTTACTTCTCTTTTCTGTGGACCTGACAGACGTTGTCCTGTCTTAGAACTGTCAAAGACGCAAAATTCAAATTGTAAATCTAATTTTTTTACACCTTGGGTTACATTATTGAAGTTTTAGTAAGGATCCCTTTTTTTTTTGAAAATATAATATAGCCTATATTACCCGGGGATAGTGTAGCTTCCCAACAGTGAAAGAATTTTTCAAATCGGTTCAGTAGTTTCGGAGCCTATTCAATGCAAACAAACAATCAAATCTTTCCTCTTTATAATATTAGTATAGATTATTAGATGTATTATACCTAATAATTTTTAATTATTATTAGGTAAACTTGAAATTAATTCACAATTTAAACATCAGATTAGTTCTACTCTAATAGTGAACAAAGTACCAATGAATAATTTGTTTTCGAATGTGAATGAATTACGTGTTAAATGTCGCATAAATTATTTTTTAAATTTAATCTGTATAGAGTTCAAAGTAAGCATTTGTAATGCTTATGAATATTTTTGATTTTCTTTTTTTTAATTTCGACAGCGAATGACTTTGATAATCTAATATGTTACTTTGACTATTTAATATTATTATTCTGTTTTTGTATGTGTTATTTTTGTATTATTGTTATAATTTTATTGTGTTATCATAGTGGTAGGTATGTACTATTTTTGTACCTACCATTGTTTTTTTTAAATTTCTTTATGATGTATAGGTAACTACAATTTGTTTTCATTTTTTTTTGTGCAAAGTGCCTTTATTAACTAAACAAAATTCAAGCTAATACTAACACTACAAATACAGTTGGACTGCTCATAGACCGTTGAAAGTCTAAAGACAATTCAAATGCTCAAACCCACTACCAGTTGGCAGCGCACCCAGCATGCTGGCGGTATTACCACGTTGAATGGCAATGCTTATGCGTTGAGCCAGAAACACGCCAGCATTTTGGTCACGCGTCGCATTAACCAGGCGCTTAAAGATTTTTGAATAATAATTATATTGTTTAAAACACTGTTTTAAACTATCACGGTTGTTCACTAAAGTTATATGATTATTTACGGGATATTTACCGTGGTAAGGTTGTGGAATGAGCTCCCGATATATCGGCGCAATATCCCGTAAATAATCATATAACTTTAATTATATTGCCATTCAACGTGGTAATGCCGCCAGCATGCTGGGTACGCTGCCAACTGGTAGTGGGCTTGAGCATTTAGATTGTCTTTAGACCTTCAACGGTCTATGGGCAGTCTAACTGTATTTGTAGTTTTAGTTATAGCTTGTATTATGTTTAGTTAATAAAGGCACTTGCCCAGAAAAAAAAAAAAAAAAAAAAATTACATTGTTGTCAATGAACTATGCCTGCGAATTTAATTTGCGGTCACGCATCCAAAGTTTGACCATGTTGACAGTTACCTGACCGTGTTGAGGCGGCCATAACTTCCACCCTCCCTCCACCCCCCAGCCATTTAGTCAAGCTACGTCACGAACTTTACATTTATAACGTACCTTCCGACATTCATAATTTAGCCTTTAACCCGTAACTTGGCTGGAAGGAATATAAAAAAAACAGACATTTTGGTAAAAAGTTCGCGTGACGACATGAAATGTCTATGGTAATTATCATGCGACCAAATTTTGACTTTGTTAGTTTGTCAGTTTGTTAGTACATCTCCCTTTTTTATTAATTCTTCTCAAGAGAGTTACGGATTGACTTGTTTTTTATATCTAAGACTAGCTGACCTGACAGACGATGTCCTGTCTTAGAACTGTCAAACGCGCAAAGTTAAAATTGTAAATCTTATTTTTATACACCTTGAGTTACATTATTGGAGTTTTAGTAAGGATCCCTATTTAAAAAAAAAAATATAGCCTATGTTACCCGGGGATAGTGTGGCTTCCCAACAGTGAAAGAATTTTCAAATCGGTTTAGTAGTTTCGGAGCCTATTCAATGCAAACAAACAAACAATCCAATCTTTCCTCCTTATAATATTATGTAGTATAGATAAGGTTTTATCACGTTTTATATGTACTATATTTTAATTCGCAAAAACATGATTGGTTACTCAATATGTGCGTCTAATATTGTATTTGTATTGTATTGCCACCCTTGTAGTACAATCTACTATTGTATGCCCCTGTCATCGAGATACAATACATATAGAGTCACAATCGTGTCAAAAAAGAACCGAACCAAAACTCGCTACAAATTGCGCAGACTTTTTGGTTAGTTACAAGGTAACCGCGATACCTAGTACCGGTGCCGCTTGTTGCGCTTATAGTAATAAAATTGTAGTTATTATTTTATGTAGTATTTTAATATAATATGTGTTTCTAATAATTCTATTGTATGTTCTATATGAACACAACTGTTGTGACTAATTACCTAATAAGCCTAAGACCTTTGTACACAGTTGAACAATAAAGTATTATTCTATTCTATTCTATTCTATCCGACTACAACGCCGCGCGATGCCAGAGCTACGATGACATCGCGAATAACTAACGTTGAACACTATGCAAGCGACATAACGTCTAAATTGGTGTAAATGTGTTTTTTGACTGATTTCACTGAGAGATTGTGACTCTGTAGGAATTGTTATCTCGATGGCCAATGTGTATCCAAATGAAATAACTACCAATTAACTTTGAAAAAAGAGGTGGAAAGTGATATTATGATACCAAACTATTTTTCCCATAAAAATACGTAATGCACGCGGGTGAAACCGTCGGCGCAGCTATTATCTAATAATTGTAGTACGTCGGCAATTCCTTGGAAGCAATTTCGAATTTGGAAAAACGACAATAGCCAGTTGATTTATAATGGCGGTGTTCAAATAACGAACGAATTTCATATAACGAACGGAAGAAGTGTTCCGATTGTGAATTATTAATGAAGGGACTGTTTTTATGAGAATATTTTTGAATTAATTTAAATTTAATCCAGGAAATTTTCGTTGAAAAAAACGATGTAGATATGGATCTACGAAAATAAACAAGAGTGCACAAAACACAAGCACATATATACACATATATACGTAGAAGTTTAAGTTAGATTTATTTTAGTTACTGGCTGCACCTCGCGGTTTCATCCGCGTTATAATCCTCCTAAATTGTGTAAATAAATCCTCTATAAATGTATTTCTTAGATAGTTAAGTGCACATCTTAGTTTGTCTTTGTTTATTTAGAGTTTATTGCTTTTTTCTTTGTTTTAGTAATATTATACATCTATATTATTTTATTCACATGTTTTAGTGATCATATATGTACTCTGTTTTTTATAAGTAGAAACTTTTAAATGTCCCCTTTTTCTCTAGCTAATTATTAACTCTGGTAATTAAGACCGTTAGTTTCTCTAAGATAATAATAAAAAATTTTTTTTTGTAATTCCGCTAAATTTTTCGTGTAATCTCTACATAGTATAAAATAAAGTTTCTTTCTGCGTCAGTCTGTCTGTCTTCCCACTGTCTTCACACACGCAACGGATGTTGATGCAGTTTTGACCATCAGTTAGATAGTTTCTCGCGGAAGGTTTATATTATATATATATTTATATATTATAGGTTATCAATTCGACTGTAGGTATGGTTTTTTCTGTGACGTCAAGACGGCAATTAGCAAAGAAAAAAAAAACAACAAAAAACGGGCCGAATTAAGAACCTTCCTCCTTTTTCGAAGTCGGTTAAAAATGTAAAAAAAATACATAAAAGATGTTTTCCTTCACCGTTTTTGAGCGTTGGCATCGATGCTGCACTTAATTTTCCTAAAGTACAAAATAAATCATTGGTGCAAGGGCGAGAATAGTACCGAGTACCGTCAGATTGTAAAGCGCACATGCCCAGCCAACATCGTCCCTACATTTACCTTTTTTTTGCACATCCTATGTTTTGCTGTCGGTATGATGCTCGTTGGTTTTGAGCTCCGAAATGGCTGAACGGATTCGGATGAAGTTTGTAGAGCTACTTGAATTATGTATTGGAATATTAAACCATACTTTTTATCCTTAAAGACTAAGGGACGAGGGACTACGGGGAGTGTTCTGATCTGAAGAATTGTTTGATTTGATGCCGGCGTCGCGGTTTTACCATCACACTAACCGCCACTGCCTGAAAGCTCATCCACATAAATATCATATATCAGTGGAAATCGCACACTGTTCAATTCACGCGTTCTTTTTTGCTTCACACTTGCAAAATATGGAATGAGCTACCTTCCGCAGTGTTTCCGAGAAGCTACAACATTGAAGGCGAGTTAATAGATTCTTAAAGGGTCGGCAACGTAGTTGTGATGCCTCTGGTGTTACAAGTATCCATAGGTGACGGTAACTGCTTACCATCAGGCAGCCCGTCTGCTTGTTTGCCACCTATGGCATAAAAAAGCTACCGAAGACGATGTCAAGAATAGAGCAAAGTGAAATGAAATAGCGTATTGTCCTGATTTCCATCCAAGACTGATACAAATCTTCTCTTATAATTATATAAAAAGCGTTGTGTGTATGTATGTGCATGTTTCCGATGGACTCCAAAACGGCTGGACCGATTTTGAAGGGACTTTCACGTGAAGATAGCTGATGTTATAAAAAGTAACTGAGACTACTTTCATCAACATAAATCATCGCCTTTTTTGATCCGATTTTCGGTGAAACCGCGGGGCGCAGCTAGTAATATTTAAATTATAACTAATTAATAGAGAAAAAAAAAATAATTAAACTTGAGTGAAGGAGAAAAGAAAAGAAAGTTGAAACCAACAATGGAATTCATAGCTGGGACGATTTTTTTTAACCCCAACGAGTGAAATTAGAAATACTTTTGGTGGGTAGTTCTAAATAAAAAACATGAAATATTTTCTTCAGAAAGCAATTCGCGTGATACAAGCCGTCCGTGTTCGAAGATGCCACACAGGCGTATCATAAACGCCGAAATATCTCCGAGTATCAAAACCGCGCGTCACGCTATGCTCACATTAGGGGTGTTATCGGTTGCCTATGATACTCGCGTGGGGTTGCCAGACAACGCTGTGAAATCTCCCTATTTTCATAACTTAAACTCTCCTACACGCTTGAAAAGACCAACTGTCCTTGAAAATTATTAACATGTGGTTGAAGCAGAAAAAAGAAGGTCGAAGCAGCAAAGTTACATTTTACATAATAGCTATAATTTGTATATGTCGAATTTCTAGCGTAATTCGATTGTTTGTTTCGTGTGTGTAGTGTGTGTAATGTTTGCGTAGTGTTGGACTTCCGCAAAGTAACGCCTGATTCAATCAACTATCATAGCTATACTTTTCGAAATATAATAAGAGATAATATAATATAATAAATAGATGTAGCAAAACGCACCACTGCATGTAAGCGCCATGATGAAGCGAATTTAATACAATAAACCAAGCCTTATGGTCATCTGTAGTAATAAGCGTTGCTTAAAAGTGGGAAAACCTCGCCTTAACATTGGTATACCTCGTATTGCTAGGCTCAATTTCTGAGTGAAATATACGCCAACTCTGAGCTCCCCTGAGGCGAGGGCCAAAATATATTTTTAAGAGTTTTGTATCTTTGCAGACACAATTCTCGACGTGTTACTTACTAAATCTGTTTGACAGCTTTGCGCAAGTGTTATTGATTTTTTTGAGATGTGACTCGTGTTTTTTTTTTTTGTTTTAATATTATGTGTAATTTTCGTGTTTTAATCAATGTTCCAACTTTTAACGTTACTGAATCACAGTCATCATCATTATCATTGTCAGCCATTTGACTTCCACTACAGAACATAGGCCTTTCCCTTATAATGCCACACTGAACGATTGCCTTGACTTAACGAACGCTTGCCATCTGCCACTGGATGACTGTACCTCTCACGATGTCGTGGTCTCCACTCAAGAGCCTTTCATTCCCATCTGTGATCGGTTCTTCGAGCGATGCGACCTGCCCATTGCCACTTCAACTTGTAAAAGTCATAATTATGTCTATTTATTGTCAATTAATAGACTATTTGTATAAAATAACGATAACTGTCAGAGGAAATGTATAGATTTCGACCCTCCCGAAAATTAATGAGCTGGAAAAATACCAATTCAGGGTAAATTTCTAAGCTGGCAACACTGATGCTACCGTTAACGTCGACGTGGGCGCGTGTGTTTGGGAATTTAGCACGTAGTTCAAATCGATTCCTTATAATGGAGTAGCGACGGGAAACGCATTGACACGGCGATGGGTTGACTTCATAATGCGATATGAAGCGAACATATTCTTGATCATAATCTTGTCTCATTTTTTTGTTCTGGCAACATTTAAAGGAATTAATAAATAATAAAGTTTCAGACTCAATAATATTACTTAGAGTAGATATTCAAGTTCATCACTCAAACACCGGGATTGAACTCGGAACGTTCCGCTTATAAAGCTAACGCGCTTTATGCGCGTTTGTATTCTAGCCTCGAGCATTCATGCTCACCATCGAAGGTACCTTCTTGCGGCGGCGTCGTGTGTCGGGTCGCTCTCTTCCCTAAGATATGGTTGAGGAGGGCAATGGCTGGCACATGTGTCATACTCGTGATCGGGTGCTGTTTGCGGGTCGCTGGTCTACTCGCGGTATATACACAACACTAGTACCGATGGCTGGCACATGTGTCATACTCGTGATCGGGTGCTGCTTGCGGGTCACTGGTCTGCTCGCTGTATATACTCAACACTAGTACCGATGGCTGGCACATGTGTTTAACGCGTGATCGGGTGCTGCTTGCGGGTCGCTGGTCTGCTCACGGTATATACACAACACTAGTACCGATGGCTGGCACATGTGTCATACTCGTGATCGGGTGCTGCTTGCGGGTCGCTGGTCTGCTCGCGGTATATACACAACACTAGTACCGATGGCTGGCACATGTGTCATACTCGTGATCGGGTGCTGCTTGCGGGTCGCTGGTCTGCTCGCGGTATATACACAACACTAGTACCGATGGCTGGCACATGTGTCATACTCGTGATCGGGTGCTGCTTGCGGGTCGCTGGTCTGCTCGCGGTATATACACAACACTAGTACCGATGGCTGGCACATGTGTCATACTCGTGATCGGGTGCTGCTTGCGGGTCGCTGGTCTGCTCGCGGTATATACACAACACTAGTACCGATGGCTGGCACATGTGTCATACTCGTGATCGGGTGCTGCTTGCGGGTCGCTGGTCTGCTCGCGGTATATACACAACACTAGTACCGATGGCAGGCACATGTGTCATACTCGTGATCGGGTGCTGCTTGCGGGTCGCTGGTCTGCTCGCGGTATATACACAACACTAGTACCGATGGCTGGCACATGTGTCATACTCGTGATCGGGTGCTGCTTGCGGGTCGCTGGTCTGCTCGCGGTATATACACAACACTAGTACCGAATTGTTTTAACCTTAGATTAAAATATAACTAACTTTCCACTCCCTGTATTGTGAATAACTAAGTAAATTCGTTTAAGTTAAAAAAAAATAGTCAAGTATAAAAGTCACAGACCTTGATGTCCGTGGAATTGCATTTTAAATAAAAAAAATAAAAAAAGCTAACGCGCTTTCTCTAAGCTGTATTGGTCATCAAGTATTTGTTATTAACCGACTTCCGGAAGGATATTCTCAATTCGGTCCGTATTTTCTCGTTATATGTAAACTACAACCTATTGAATGTGTATATTTTAATATGAAACTATTGTACAGTATTATTGTGGACTCTTGCGCACACTTGTCGAAATATCGGATACATACAACACATAGAAAATAGCCTGATGTATCTTTTAATCAAATGGAGCTCGAACAAAATTATCTCTATACTAATATTATAAAGAGGAAAGATTTGTTTGTTTGTTTGTTTGCATTGAATAGGCTCCGAAACTACTGAACCGATTTGAAAAATTCTTTCACTGTTGGGAAGCTACACTATTCCCGGGTGACATAGGCTATATATCTATACCCGTGCGAAGCCGGGGCGGTTTGCTAGTTAGGAAATATAAGAATACCAAGTGAACATTGCATTCATTCGTAATCTTATAACCTAAGCCGTTTGTATTTTAATGGACATTTTATTTATTCATACATTTTCCATGAAAAAGTCCAAATAAATATAGAGACAGTAAAACAGAAACACCTATTGGTTTCCTTGGGTTTATCTTCGAACTTTGATTGAATGCGAGTTCCGTCACATACGTCACAGAATACAAAACAATACCATACCAATACCGTATAGTGCGCGCCAACATTTATAGCTTTTATGGATAGTACACGCTCTTCACGAAACGAATGTATGGTGAATCTCAACTTTTATTTATTTATTAAAACATTACTTCTATCATTACAGGTTAATTCCTAATACAATAGAGTAGTTAAATATAGGAATTAGAATTAGTCCAAATAATTACAATACTAAAATATACATCTATCTAAGAGTTAGTCAAAAGAATTACAATAACTTAACTTAAATATACAATCAATTAGTCAATTATCAATTATATCAATTAATTAATCACAAGCATCACTACAACATAAATATTAAATATACACCAATCTAAGAATAAAAATTAAACTTAGCTGCAGTAATCACGGTCCATGAACGGAGACTCTGGAGCAAAAAAAAAACGATTATATTATAAAGACAGCATTGAAACTGAGACGACTACAAATTTTATTTACAATTTCCGTCAGCCGTTTCTAGAGCTGCATCTATACCCGTGCATTCTACTTCATCAACGACAGGTAGCACGACCGATCGTACTACTGATCGCTGTCACTTTTTAGATCTAATAAGTTTGCTACGCCTCGCGCTGCTTTTTACGTATACTTACCGCTCAGCGCTACTTTGGATACCAGGGCCCTGATTCTGTAACTACAAACACGCACGTAACGCGCCGTGTTAAGTTTCCCTCTAAAAGTTGGTCTTTATTCCCAGGGAATAGAGTCCAAATTTTAAGAGGTTAACTTAACGCGGCGCGTTACGTGCGTGTTAAAGTTACGGAATCATGGCCCAGGGGGTTAGACAACCTTCTGTTCGCGTTAACGCCTGCAAAAAGATGACATTGTATGAAAATGACATTAGCTGTTCTCTCAAGCTAATGTCATTTTCATATAATTTCATTTTTCCACAGACGTTAACGCGAACAGAATGTGGGCCTTTCTGTTTGCGTTGCTTTAGCTTGAGAACATCTCTCAAGCTAATGTCATTGTCAATGTCATTTTCATACAATTTCATCTTTCCGCAGACGTTAACGCTAACAGAAAGTGGGTCTTGTCTAACCTCCCAGGCCTCATAACAGTTCACGGCGGCCAAGAACTCTGGCTCGAGCTACACCTACAGCATAGTTTTGTTGCGTTTTTGTTCAGCCGTTGATATATTGTATTCTCACAAGCGTGATAGTTACGATCGTAGTTTCGTTTTGGAAATGTGAAAAGAAAGTGACGCTGTTGGCAAACTTGGAATAGACGAAACATAACAACTATCTATACGTATCTTGCGACTACCTTATGTGATTTAACCGACTTCAAAAGGAAGGGAATACAATACGGATATGTTTTTTTTAAATGTTTGTTACCTCAGAACTCGTTCGTTTATAAACCGATTTAGAAAATTATATTTTTATTTGAAAGGATATCCTTTGAGATGAATTTCATAGAAATTTGATTTAAATTAGATCAGTAGATTTGTTTTTAAATCTAAATAATCAGAATAAAATATGTCATCCAAGTAAACGAAATTGCGTAGGTATTTACTTATTGAAGGGTCCACTGCAATAATGATGATGATCCTTTATCTTTAGTTTTAAGATAATTGGGTTTTAAATTTAAAAACGGTGTAAAAAATTATAATTTTTGTCGTGAACACCTGAGACGTTGAGCGTTCTAGCCGTATAGCCAAAATATTTAAAACATATTTATCACGGCACTGCAAGCGATATTGCTAAGTTTGCTAACAAGATTTCTAAATATAATTTCATGTGACCGAATGGTATTACTAGTTATGATTTACTAAAATTGGATATTCATCATTATTGCAGTGGACCCTTCAATTGTGAAGTCGATTTTTTTTATTGATAATTATTTTAAGTATTTTTTAATGCAACAGTGCATCTGGACGTTGCGCCCGGCCCATAATCTAGCAAAACATGTTTAGCTAACATTGGCCTTGCTGCGGATGTTCGTTGGTGATGCGAATTGTGAGCCGTGACTTGAAAACATCCAAACATTATCTTGTTATCACAAAGTGCCTTTATTAACTGAAAAAATGTGTGTACATCGGATGTGCATGCTCTAATTCTGTCCTGCCCATTTTTCTATCGGACTGCCAGAGCAGGTACGAAAAATCGACACCGCTTTATGGTCATATTCCTAAAACCCGTACGAAGCGCTTTGATTCCACTTTTGTTATGCGAACTGTTAGTCTGTGGCATGCGCAGCCTGAATGAGTGTTCCCAGATAGTTACAATCTGGGTGTCGTCAAATCACGAGTGAATCGGTTTCTTCTAGGCAAGCGTGCTCCATCGTAAACATCATTGCTTTACATCAGGCGCGTTGGTGGTCAAACGCAAGCCTATTATTTATAAAAAATAATAAAAATATATATATATTATAATTTTTTTTTTTTTTTTTATGCCATAGGTGGCAAACAAGCAGACGGGCTGCCTGATGGAAAGCAGTCACCGTCGCCTATGGATACTTGTAACACCCGAGGCATCACAAATACGTTACCGACCCTTAAGAATTCGATTAACTCGCCTTTTGAAGAGCCCCATGTTGTAGCTTCTCGGAAACACCGTAGAAGGTAGCTCATTCCACATTTTGCAGGTATGAGGCAAGAAAGATCGTGTGATATTCCTTAAATTACCATTAAAACTGAAATGACTCCTCTGAAATAGGATTCGCATTCATCATTCAGTGAGGTTATCGGACGCAATCAGTCACTGTTATCTCCCGACCACACTGCTTATATTACGGATCCAATAACTCTGACCGGATCAATCTTCCCCTTAATAAGCTATTTTAGGAATCTCTGCGGCTGCCAAACTTTTATCGGAGGCGACTTTATTAACGGTCTCATTCTTCGATCAAAATAATGATTTTTAGAAAAAAAGAACTGACTTCATGACTATACCTACATTAACAAACTGAAACTAAAAAGTAGAAAATATTGTTTAATATTACGACTGAAATACTTTGTATCAATGGTCATGAAAAATTTAACGAAAAACAACAGGGCCCGGCCGCCATGGAGACACTTCTTTGTTTTTTTGAAGTTCTGTTCTAGGAACAGTTCCTCTATGTTTGCCACCGTAGAGGGAGAAATATACTGAATCTATGTTTGCCACAGATATTTGCTGTTCAGTTGACAGCGTCGCTAGTGGAGAACAAAGTGAATAAAAAATTCATCAAGAAATAACTGTAGTTCCAATTTTGCCCACCTCAACAGCTAAGTTGGGGCACTGTACAATATATATTGAATCGTTGCTTATCGTCATGTTTTTGTAGATTTTGCAAAAAACGCTGAATCAGTGTCGATTAAAAAAATATGGGACCACCTATGAGATATGACCTACCAACCAAAAAAATAATCATCAAAAACAATTCTAAATTGGCGGAGTAATCGCGTAACATACATACAAAAAAAACATACATTCGAATTGTTACCTCCTCCTTTTGGAAGTCGGTTAAAAATACAGATGCCACAATGACGTGCTAACCACGGTAATACTCAACTGGTCCCGACTCAATACTGGGACAAGTTGGACCCACAGTCACGCGACAGTTGCGCAAGCTGATAAAATGATAAGCGGTCCGTGAAAAATTGCAAGAATAACAAAATAAATGTAAAAAAAGATGGTGGAACATATCATCGGTAGATAAATACTCCATACATAATTATAGTAGGAATGCGTGGGCAAAGCAATATAATTGTGGTCACATTCTTAGTTCGGAAATTGGCGGTTAAAGAAATATTCAAACAAACGAAATTCTGAGGACTCAGAAAAAAATTAGAGATAGTATTATCTCGACATAACACATATTTTATACTAGCTGTGTCTCGCGGTTTCATCCGCGTAGTGATGATAATGAAAATGTAGCCTATGTCACTCTCTGGCTCTTGAACTATACCCGTGCAAAAAATCAGGTCGATCCGTTGTTCCGTTGTTCCGTTGCAGCGTGAAAGAGGAACAAACATCCATACATACAAACTTTCGCGTTTATAATATTAGTAGGAAGTAGGATGGTTTAGTTAAAAAGCTACTTCAGAAAAATTCATAGTCAAGATTATTTTACGAAAAGGCTATGACTTTTGAGCTAGAAAGTCTTGAAGTCTTGTCTTTATTAGTTTTATTGCTATTATTCGAACATTTTGTGATTTAAAGTTGTAATCACAAAATGTTTAGAGAAACATTTGATAAAGGTTATTAATACAATTTTCTATATCTAATAGCTAACTAAAGAAAGAGGGAGCGGGGGGAGGGGGACTCTGCCACTTTGGCTGTATTTCACAAATGATACACTTGATAAAAAAATGTTGTATGAACATTTACATGCATACATTTATTTGAAAACTTGCCCATTTTAATTTTCTTTACGTGCAAGCCAGAGACCGCGAGAAGCGGTAGCTTCTACTTAATTAGCTATTGAAGACATTTCTGTGGTAGCCAAAGTTTTGCGAGGCGCGATGTTATTAAATTCTTATTCATTCAAAATTACAAATCTTGGTTGTTTGTCGAGAGACTAACTAGTTCTATTGCCAGAGCTCTAAGTGCCATGTTTCTGAACGGCTGAACTAATAATGATGAAATAAATAAATAATGTTTCACACTTGTATCCCTTTTGTTGGGTGCATGGATCATACACAGCGATGACAACTAACACTCAGGGCAGTTATTTGAATTATTCATTCAAACATCTACACAACCGAGAACCGAACCCGTGACCTTTGGCCCATGAGGTAGAAGTGCTACCACTGAGCCAAACTGTACAATTTTGCATTGTGATGGGGAGATTCAGTACGGGATATTTGCCTGTCTTAACTGTAGCCTGAATGATTTAGATTTAAAAATAAATTGTTAAATATATTATATATATGATAAATTGTTATTATAAATTGTTCTGATGTTAGATTATAATTATAATAGAGTATTTATAAATTTTGCATGCCATGATGCTAGAGCATGGTGTTTCTTTAAATTATGTGATTACCATCTGCATGTTACCCATGTTTCCGCAAAATAAATATTTTGAATTTGAATTTGAATTTTCTGTAAATTATCCAACTCATGGTAAAATTACAAACGTGTATGTTTGTTTGTTCCTTTTTCACGCAGAAAAAAACGAATTGCCATGATTTTTTTTTGCATAGAGATAGTTGGAAGGCCAAAGAGTGACATAAGATACTTTTCATCACGAATAGATTTACGCTTCCTTAAGGAATTTTCATGCGAGTGAAACTGCAGAGTCGAACTGGTAAAAAATAAAGACTAAAATACATACATAAACGTACTATATTACATATTAGAATCACTAAATAAAATAAAAATAAACCTAACTGTATTATATTAGAAATAAGAACTAAATTAAACTGTCTACCCAAACTATAAATAAAAAACTGTATTGAGGTCGCTGTCTTCGGGTAGTGACCCATGGTTTCAACTCCAAACGGAAGAAATATGTATCCCTCGCCGAGAGATTCATATTTCCTCCGTTTGAGGCTTTCCGCCAGTTCCGCTGCTGCACCAGCCGCTCTTGATGTGCCCTGGAGGTGATAGGGCGCCAGCGTGTCAGCGCAAGTTGCGTCCCACACTAACGGCCTCCCACGACTCCAGGGAACTAACGTCATGCCATCAGGTCTCTTGCCATCGTCACGTGAAATACCGTTCGGCTCTAAGCAAGCCGGCACGTTAACGGTGGCAAGAGCCCGACGGATGACGTCGTTGAAAGCGGCGTGGCGTGAGAGACGTCCAGCACTGCGGCGGCAAGATAAGCCATGGTGCCGAAAGCGATCAACCTCACCACCACAGCGACAATGGTGGGCTTCATACATAAATGTAGATAAAAAAAAAACAAATTGAGCATAAAACCGCCATAATACTCTTAGTATGATTCTGAAAATACTTTGTAAGTATATTAGAGCAATTAAAAAAATATTTATTAACTTTTGGCACTTAAAATTTTTCCAATGTATATTTATTTAACCTGCATAATCTGAAAACTTTATTAACTAACCCACCAATTATAGAATTAATTTAAATTTTGCTTGCGGAGAGAAATGCGTCCAACTGAATTTGTCCCTCTAAATTTGACGCAACGCAGAAGCGAAGGACTAATTGGTTTTAGGACAGAATGTTTAATTACAAACAACATTGAAATCACACTACGTGATAACGACTTTCTACTTTAATTAAAGCGTGGACGGAGTTAGTTTAGTACGCAGAGATGGTGAAGTGCGGCCCGCTGTCATTTTTTGCAAGGCCCGCAAGCAATATTGAGGCAGAACACAGACGATTTTTTTTATTTGCCTGTTTTATTTATTTCGTTACTATGATATTTTATTCATAATTAACAGACTAGTCGTTTGACCTCAGCTCACATGATTCTACTTGAAACAGTGTGGTCTAAGATGGTTTTAGCAAGCCTAGCCTGGAATTGGGAACTGGCTCTCGAATTAATAATATAAAATGGTATGTTTTTCCTCAAGTATTTTTATTGAAGTGTTCCAACCTGTCGAAACAGAAATTGAAAAATACTTGTAATTTATAAACAGCTGAATACTTTTCATCTAACATAACTAAGACATAAAGCGATTAAAGCCGATTTTAAATGAAAAAAAAATGCATGCAAATCAGTCCATCAGTTTTCAAGAAAAATTAACAACAGACGTACACACTAAAACGCTTGTATCTTCCATCGTAAAAAGTTAGTTCAGATATAAATAAAATGCACGTCACTTTTCAGCAGCTTTACAATATATTCTATTAGTCATTAAAATTTTACAACAATTCCACACTAATTACACTCCTTAACACTGGTTCGTAATACTATTTTACACGTGTTTCCTCGTTAGACGCTCAACCAAGACTGCTTTGTCTGCTTTCACCCGCAAGTATCGCCCGATTACGTCACAGGACCATGTGGTGGTGGTGAGCAAACAAAGTGGGCTGTGGTTGGCCGACGTTCCAGATTGGCGTTCGTAAATAGTGGTAGTCGTTATTCACCTTAACAACTGAAAACGAACATCAGAATAAAATTATTAAAATCTTTTTATCAGTAAAAAAAAACTATCACTAATTTTTATGATTAAATAAATAACCAATGACTAACCACTTAAGTAGTTCTGTACTACAGTATCCAGTATCCACGCATAGATGGCTCTGGACATCGCTGGACACTACAGTAACCAACCCGTCGCGCACAGTGGTGCCAAACTCGCCTTATCCTGTTTTTTCTTGAACAACTGCGCATATGAAACTATTTCTATCCTATTCTACTTGAACTAAGGTACAAAAGTATTAATCGCTACAATACCTAACAATAGTTCATATAAAAAAACCTCTAAATTATTATATTTTTTTGTTTATTTATCGCAGTGAAAAACATACATCATAATAAAACACTGTTTTAAACTATCACGGTTGTCATTAAAGTTATTTGATTATTTACGGGATATTTACCGTGGTAAGGTTGTGGAATGAGCTCCCGATATATATGGTTTCTTTTTATACATTATAATTACAGAAAAGTAAAGTAAAGTAAATTTTATTGAATAAACTGTGTACAATGGATCAAATACTTAGTGTTTCAACAGTCTGTCCTAGCGGACGTGCAATATTTTTGTATTATAGGAACATAAATCAGCAGTAGGTACTACTGTTTAACCTACATACCTACAAAAAAACTTATTTGTTAAACAGGTTGAGCATCCCTGTCTTGAGAATTGTCACTTACGTAAACTTAAGTAGGTGCTTATCGTGACTTACTGGGGTACCTCCTCTTAATAGAGATTTACTTTGTTTCTTCCAAAAAAAGACCGAATAACTTTTCTCGGAAGATTCCGAAGAAAGATAATTGAAAGATATTTTTGAAGATTGAAAGATATTTTATATCATTGAATAATGTTTTTTTTTTTTAAGTTGTACATTGAATATTCAAACAACCTACACTGCGAATCTTATCATTTTACTTAATAAAGTACCTACGTAAAAATTACAATGTCATTTACCCCAAAATAAAAATTCACTACTCCCAAACTTCGGGTTATTGTTATATTTTTATTATAAACGTACTAGTTAATATTTTTACAGCCTGCTTGGCTGATTATTATAAAACTTTGCGTATTTAATATTAAAAGTAAATACGCAATACACGCGCGAATGCAGCCAGCGTCTTGGTATTTTACCACACGGTCAACATCTTGTTTTTGATATTTGATTATATGAGTGATAACATAGAGAAATATACTATACTAGAGGTGATAATTAGTAATCTCTATCTCTATCTCTATCTCTTCTCTTCTCTTCTCTACATAGTATAAATTAAAGTCGCTTTCCGCGTCTGTCTGTCTGTATGTCTGTATGGCCGCTAGCTCCTCCTAAACCACGCAACGGATTTTGATGCGGTTTGCACCATCAGTTAAATACATTTTCACGGAAGGTTTATATATATAACTAGCGACCCGCCCCGGCTTCGCATGTAAATTACACCCGTGCGAAGCCGGGCGGGCGGGTCGCTAGTAAGTAATAATTAAGGCTTTTTTATTTTCTTCGTTTGATATACCTACCTTTGTACTTAAATAAATAAAAGTTCACCATTTGTATTATAAATTCATATATACTTACTTATATATGAATTTATAATACAAATTCTATTTTTTTACTGTTTTAAAGTTCACTTACCTCGTTTTAGCTTTAATTAAGAAATTAATTTAATTTAATTTAAAAAAATTAATTAGTTTAATTGAGAAAAAGGCATAAAATAAATATACAATTTAGTGTTATGGTATAGTGCTGGAGACATTTACTAAGATGCTTCAATAGAGTTTTGAAAGCAACACCTAAATAATTATTATGTTTCATTCATTATATCCCTTTCCCACACTCGAGCACGCTGTTCCCACCCACCACCTCCACCTCCACCGTCCACCCACAAGATGAACAGACGATCTAAAAGACACCGCAGGGAAACGCTGGATGTAGACCGCTTCCAACCGGCCCTTTTGGAGATCGATGGGGGAGGCCTATGTCCAGCAGTGGACGTCCTACAGCTGAAATGACGATAATGATGTAGCATCAAACGTGCAATAAACCACGTCAGCTTTCTTGGTGAAATGATTGAACAATATGCCTATCCACACCTTCCTGTTTGAAAAACAAATAGACATTGTGAAAATCCCTAGCATACACATTTCGACGCCTTCGGCTCTTGTCCGTACTCCTTCTATTTGTCCATCTGTCTAGACGCGAGGTGACGAGGGCCAGTGCAGGGCCGGACAAAGGATGGAAGGTGCTAATGAAAATCACTGAAATTAAATAAACTTCCACGAAAATCAATTTTCTGTCTTTACTGACCAAAATATAAAATACAAGCAAACTAAATCTACCTAAATTATGTAACCTATAATACGAAAACAATTGTATTACGATTATCTTTGAAGATCTAAATATATTTCAAATCATAAATTGTTAGTGTTTGTTAATTATAATTATTATAATTAATGATAGCCCGTTGGTCGAGTTGGTAGTGAACCTGCCTTCTGAGCTTGGGGGCGTGGGTTCGATTCCCACCTAGGACAAACATTTGTGTGATGAACATTTGTGTTTGTTCTATATCTGGGTGTTAATATCTATTTAAGTATGTATTTAAAACCTATATATGTATATATATCAGTCTCTGGCAGCCATATCACAAGCTTTGCTTAGTTTGGGGTCAGATGACCGTGTGTGCAAAAATGTCCCGAAATATTTATTTATTTATTTATTTATAATTAAAGTATTTCAATTAAATGCTGAAAGTTCTTGGTTTAGGTCAAAATATGATTCTACTAGTAAGTCAAGTAAAGCTAATGATTCGACCAGTACGTCAAGTAAAGCTAATGATTCGAACAGTACGTCAAGTAAAGCTAATTATTCGACCAGTACGTAAAGTAAAGCTAATTATTCGAAACTGTATTAAGGGAAACAAAACAAACCGGCCAAGTAATTTTTGAATTTTTGCGAGACTAACACACGGCTATCGTCTTTTATGTATATAGATAGATAGAAGAAGAAAATAAAAAAGCTGACCATATGAAAACAAAAGAGGGGGCTGCCTCATAACTGACATTATAGTGTTTGTGACAAAAAACAGTGTATTATAATTCTTAAATTAGTTATTAAAACCTTCAACGTATAACGAGACCAATGAGAATTTTTAATGATATGCAATAAATTGTGTCACTTTATTGACGTTTTTCCATTTTTATCAATTTTTGAATTTACAAAGATAGCTTTAAAGGTTTTATGTTATTCGATAATTTAGTGTTGTTGTCACAATGTTGTTAAAATGTAAATTTGCTACACTATCGCATTAGGTTATAACCTGTAATGATGGATCTAAGTTGAAAAAAAAACAGTATGATGATAAATTTTTATTATTTTCGTACCCCAATTCGGAATTCTGGCTTCGTACCTGCACAAAGACAAGGGACAACAACCCTTTATTCTGTTCCTCTGACATTTATACCGATTGCTGTAGGTTCCTAAACACGGGCCGTCCCTTTTACTGGAATTAGCCAAATTTGTAGAACCTCGTAGTCATCAAAGGAGGACTTTTATCTTTAGGAACTATAATAAAAAAGTCGATTCAGCAATAAAAGCGGAATCCTACCGAAGTTGTGTTAAGCAAGCAAAGGTAGCCAACGCACAGACAATGCCCTGAGTAATGTAGGTTTATAAGCAGTGGTACCTCCTACCATCAGGTGGCCCGTAGCTTGTTTGCACATTATTCTTGAAAAAAACGTCAGTGTGTCATATGAACCGACTTTAGGAGTAGGAGGTAGTTCTCAATTCGGTGCGTTTAAAAAAATATACACCGCGATTACTTCGAAATTTTGTTTTGTAAAGTAAGCTCTTGAGGCGGTTCCACAAAAAATCATTATCATTGGCTCATTAGTTTTAAATTTTTCGAGCGCCTGTTGATTTGGCAGTATCAATCATTTTGTTCGAGCGCTTACTAATACTAAAGTCGGTATGAAACAATAATCCTACTAATATTATAAACGAGAAAGTTTGTATGTATGGATGTTTGTTCCTTTTCACGCTGCAACGGAACAACGGATTGACCTGATTTTTTGCATGGGTATAGTTCAAGAGCCAGAGAGTGACATAGGCTACTTTTCATCATCATCATCATCACCATTTTTCATCACTGCTCGGGTGAAACCGCGGGGCGCAGCTAGTAACTATAATATATATACAGAGACAGTAAGTAAATTAAAAAACTGTATTTTTTACCTAGAAAAAAACCGTTTATCTTTACTAGGTGAACATATCGCCACCGTACGGCAGAGTCCCCAGAATGCTGGCAGCATTGCCCCGCTGGATTGCGAGGCTTAATTTTTGAGCGCAATATTCGCCAGTTCTTGGATCCCCCAAGGCGAGAACCAATCTGGTCGAAATGTTTTTATAAAAGTTTTTTGTATGGGATAACTACGGACCTAGTGTTTGTACAGCTAGGCGAGAAACTTGTGTACTAAAACAATAATTATCAATATTAAAAAAAAAAAAAAATATTATAAGTTGTTAAATTATTATAGCACCGGTTTGCACTCACGATTATGTTTTTATCGGTCGAGACGATCGACCGGTTTCGGAGCCATTAGAGCCCCTTCCTCAGGGAATACGTGCGATTCTGGAGAAGGTCGCCCGCGTACTGGCGATGCCAAGGCCGCAGCGGCGGTGCGCGCACGCGCAGAGCGTGCAGCCGCTACAGTTACAGTACAGTACGCTGTTGTATACAGTTCATTACATATGATTATTAAAGGGATATTTACCGTGATTAGGTTGTGGATGGAGCTCCCGATATTCTTCAGTCTTCTCGTGAACATGGTGCATGTAACTGCGTCGAAATATCGGAATTTTCACAACCTTATCAAGGTAAAATGCATAATTTTTAATTTTTCTCTTTAGACAAGCAAATATTGAAAAAAAGGATCGTAATTGCGAATGAATATGTTGATTGTGAAATTTTCTAAACTAAACCAAATTCAGAACAAAAAAACTTCAGAATTGGTATGATCCTTTTCCCAACGCAATGAAATGAAAAAAAAAATGCAAAAAAAATGTACTGCCTGATTACTTTAGAGAATGTTCCGTTTATTTGGTACTATTACTAATACAATAGGCGTTTGATGGACAAACGTGACTAAGCTAAGCTGTAGGAAGCTGAGGCACACATAACGTATGTCCATCAAATAAAAAGTAAGCCACCGATTATATTAGGCCCCCATCAAGTTATGCCGAACGCACTCTGCGTTCGCTAACTAGTCCGGTCCAACTGTAGAGGCCAAAAGGCCAACAATACAAGACAATAAAAAAATATTAAAAAAATATATATATTAGGCCGAGTAAATGACGAAGCAGAAAAAAGCTCTTAACGGAAATCCTGTAAGTTCTCTAATTTCGATGTAAAATGTACCCAAAACTAATCAGTCATTTGTTCAAACCTGCCGCCGTAAAGTAATCCAACATGACATTAATTAATAACGACTCGGAAAGCTTTCTGTTCTTGATATCAATTAATTAACTTGCTTAACGTCTCCCGCGCACTCGCTACGAACTGCTTACGTGTCAGATTGTAACAGAACCAAGTTCATCGTTCATAAATAAATAATTAAATAAATAGATGTTTCGTTTAAAATTCTAACACATTATTAATTTGTACATGGTGCATGGCAAATACCTAAATCACGCGAATCTAAAAAACCAAGGAAAAATAAAAACAAAGTTTTGTAATGAAAAGAGGGTCAGGAATTAAAATAAAGATGGAGTATCAAATGCTGTCTCATATTATAAAGGATTTTGGTAACTAGATGATAATAAAATAGGATTAATAGTATCCTTACTTCATCATGCCTAGCTAAATGGGGAACAGGCATTCTTTTAGTTAACCTTCAGTACAGCAAGTTACGTACATTGTCCGATGTTTGCATTGAGTCAGGCGTTAAGAAAGAATGCTTTAAAACAACTTAACTGCTATAAATTAGTTCTAAATATTAAAACCCGGAATTTTCTACATCTAAGGTAATACTTTTGTATCAAACTAATCGGAAATATCAGCGAAATTCATCTCATAAACAAAATCACTAAAGACAAATGGTTCAACTCTTAATAAATATAAGATGATTGCTTGGCTGGGGTTTTCTAGATTTAGTTTGTTAGACTGCAAATAAGTACCTACATCAACCGGTAATTTTATTGGTTATCTAAAACAATACGCGTGCGAAAACTAATAAGTTGGAGGTAGGTAGAAAATTAAAACATACGATAATTTCTCGGAAAATTGATGTTGGAGAGGGAAGGCTCTGTGCGCGAACAAAAGGGCGGCGTAGAGTAGCGTAGGGGCATTCGTTCTCGGGGATCGGTCGAGAGCGGACGAGTACTTTGGATAGGTAAATTCAGTGACTTGTGTTCATATATTTGCTCAATCGTTTTGAAATTAAAATTGATTTTATTTTATAAAATTTTAGTGCCTGGACTAGCCTAGATTTGTAGATGGTTACGCGTCTACGAATTTCGGTGTCGTTCGAGTACCTTTGTATGTCCGCGATTTAAATTCACGCGTGTTTTAATTTTATAAGGAGTTATTCGACAGTCAAATTGTACTACCAAATAACTCTGAAATAATTTAACGTTTTAGGATCTTTTTGTGGGTAAATAGTGATTTAGTGTGAATTTATGTGAGCCTCGGTTCCTTTCTTATGTTGCATGTCTGGGAACGGAACCGTATTTGATTATAGAGTCATTTAACCCGTTTCGGATTATAGTGTTGGTTTGGATCCTTTTTCCGTTAAAAGTTTGGGTATGCGCTTGGACGTATTCACCCATTGGGATGGTGGTCATACCCCTAGTGGTAGACTAGTGCCACCGTCCCGGCTTTTGCGGGGGAATGGATTTGAAACAATACCTTTATCGCGAGGGGAAAGCTTGAAGGAGGAGAGGGCTTAGGGAACACAACGAATTAAATACGTTTTAGGATCTTTTTGTGGGTAAATAGTGATTTAGTGTGAATTTATGTGAGCCTCGGTTCCTTTCTTATGTTGCATGTCTGGGAACGGAACCGTATTTGATTATAGAGTCATTTAACTCGTTTTGGATTATAGTGTTGGTTCGGATCCTTCTTTCGTTAAAAGTTTGGGTATGCGCTTGGACGTATTCACCCATTGGGATGGTGGTCATACCCCTAGTGGTAGACTAGTGCCACCGTCCCGGCTTTTGCGGGGGAATGGATTTGAAACAATACCTTTATCGCGAAGGGAGGGCTTAGGGAACACAACATCTGCAGTTTAAGGAATGGTGGTTCCCAAAGCAACCAAATTCCGGCGTAAAGTCACTCTCCGAGTGGTGTTGCGTTTTTTCCCGTGGGTTTTAAATGTCGGTGGATTGTGACGCCACCGGGGTCGATGTGCTCACTCCGTTGTGGGTTTTTGGCCTTCGTCACCTTCGGGGGTATACTCCTTTTCCTATGGCGATGGGACGATCTACCTGGAGCTGCGGGAAGGTACTTCATGCATTGTGTCACCATCGTATCTGGATTCAGAGTTGCTTCAGTTGTCCCGGGCGGAGTGGGGCGATGTCTGTGGAAGCCGGCGCGAGGACCAATTGTAAGCCTTATGATTATTTTGATATTTGATATTATTTACTTGCATAGAGTAATTGTTAACCGACTTCTAAAAAAGAGGAGGTTATAGTTCGAATGGATAAATGTTCCTAATCGAATTGAAGACAATGTAGTCATTTTATTATTTGATATTATTTACTTACATAAAGTAATTGTTAACCGACTTCTAAAAAAGAGGAGGTTATAGTTCGAATGGATAAATGTTCCTAATCGAATTGAAGACAATGTAGTCATTTTATTATTTGATATTATTTACTTACATAAAGTAATTGTTAACCGACTTCTAAAAAAGAGGAGGTTATAGTTCGAATGGATAAATGTTCCTAATCGAATTGCAGACAATGTAGCCATTTTATTATTTGATATTATTTACTCACATAAAGTAATTGTTAACCGACTTCTAAAAAAGAGGAGGTTATGGTTCGAATGGATAAATGTTCCTAATCGAATTACAGACGATAGTCATTGCTATTTTCTTATATTAACATAAAGTAAATTTAGTTGCAAAGGTCAACTTGTTTTATAAATAAAGGTTCGAATGGACAAAGAGGTTCCGTAACTAATTATTAAAGTCATTTAACTGCTTTGAGCTGATTGTGCTGGGCTGCCAGGTCATACAGGTTCTATCAAGAGAAAATATAGTTCTCAGAACCGAGACGATGACGAAAGAAGTTGATTTGTCTCTTCGAGTTGAAAGTCAATATAATGGGCTTACTTCAACATCACACTTTATTATGGCTTCCATAGAAGGAACCTTAGGCTAAGTATAGCTGAAATATACATGGAGCGATTGTCTCTGGGTTACCCCTTTAGTTATAAAAAACAACAAAGGGCGCCTTTTACTAATGTCACTGAATTTAGTGATACTGGCCTAATTAATATAATCTCACTTGAAGGAAGGTCCTGTTTGAGATGGCCAATTTGAAGAGATAACGGGAAAAGTTATTAACTTCATTACACTAAGAATGTGTATGACTTGATTGTCTAGTTCATCAGTATTCGGTAAATTATTCCGAGGTCTGCATCATCAAATTATGATAAAGTTATGCGGTCACTTAAGAATAAGATAACATTATTCAGGATGATCTTCTGTTTCAGGTTTAGGTAGGGTTGGGCGTGTGCCTAAAGAGTACCTTGATTTCCTAATCTTGGGAACTCATTATTTGACCCTTTTGCTGGGGTTCGCTGGGGTTGCTAAAAGATTATGCCCTCTTGTCCCACCTTTTGTTAGACACACAGACTGACTCCGAATTTTGACTATTAGAGTTCTTTATTTAAACGAGTATTTATACTCGTATGGGGGAGGTGATGACCAGTAAGGATGACGAAATCAATCGGTCGACGCGGTGGAGGGGCGCCGATCCTTAGCCCCATACGAGTTTGTTTCAATTAATATATACGTTACACAAAATATTAACCAAAAGATCACTTAACAAATATCTTAGTGATACGTTTAGTATCCGCATTTAATATACACATAATCCATTTTACTTCTATTTCTAATATTATCTACTTACCCCCGTTTTAGGTCATTTTCTACATCATTCTTACATCTTCATTAATTTATTCAGTAGTACGGATATTGCAAACCTAATAACATTTTAATCATAATATTAGATTAGGACCTCGTCACACAGCTCATACCTATTCGTATACTTGGGTTCTATGATCACAAAGTAGGGTTCTTCCACTAGACAATCACCTGGCCAAAACGAAACATGTAGGTAAATATTAAATCCGCAAGTAGGTAGGCATACATTAGGTAAAGTAACTTATTCGGTGTTAGTAGGTCTTTTACGATTCTAGATTTCTCGAACGGGAGTAGCAGTTATACTGTAATATTTTAAAGATAAGAATAACATAATAGTCATACTCCAATATAGGTTTAATATACGCAGCTAATATTTAGGCAACCAAATATAAAACAATTAATAAAACATTTAATAAAAGTTAATTAAAAACAAGTAAAGTTAAACATTTAATAAAACCATAAATAAAAATATAAAAGATACAAAAATAGAAAATAAAAAAGAAGGGCAGAGGGCGGGGGTTTTTACAATTTGGTGCCGTGACCAGGATCATTATCATCATCAGCCAAGATTTTAACTTTGTAGTGACTTTGTAATTAAAAACGCGTACAACGATGGTAATTTCTAATAGGATGTTTATGTAGATAACAGTTAGGATTAACTACATTAGTACATATAGGTCAATGCAGGATCGATGTTTCTTAATACTCTCACTAGAATTTATGTATAGTATTTGTTTTGCTTAAACGCGTAGAACCGTCATAAGAAATGGGGTCGTTTAGAATTAAATTAGTTATTAGAAAGGGATTATATTTAAGAGTGTTCAAGTTCGCTTGAACACAATTTGTTGTTCGTGCAAAGGAGACGAGAATTGGTATGAGCTGTGCAAAAATATTCATCACCATCATCAAAAATATCAAGGTTAAATCATTAGAATTTCTTACATTCGGTACTAACGTAGTAGGTTAATAGGTTGGGTAACGCATGTGGTAAGGTAAATGGGTTCAAAAATAATAGAAAATGTGAATTTAATCTTATATATTACATCCTTTATCATAGATTCCAAATTTGTTCTAAAAATTGCTAACGCTGGCTTGAAAATATTTGTAAAAATGGGAAAACCTAATGTATATAATCCGTGTGTTTCCATTGTTGTGTAATATTGTTTTATATTATGGGTTTCCACTGGGGTTGAAAAATACTCATAAGAAATGGGGTCGTAATAAACGGGGTCGTAAGAAACGGGGTCGTGAGAAACGGGGTCGTAAGAAACGGAGTCGTAATAAGCGAGGTCGTAAGAAACTTTAGAAAATTTTGCTCTAAATAAATGTCAAATATAATAAATATTATTACTAAAATATAAATGGGCTGACTAGGGAACTAAAATGTTAACTTGGATAGTAATATGCATATTTAAATGTAATAGGTAAATCAAAACTTGAACACACAGTGTGAAATACTTTAATATAATGATTAGTAGAAATATGAACAAATAAGTTAAATTAAAGGGAATGTAAAATCTTAAACTATTCTATAACTAGGACATAATTTTGACCCTGATAATGCAATATTTAGTCTAATCAAAAGTCATAATGGTTTTAGGAACTGCAATATTTAAAGTTACAATCGGATTGATCTAAATTATAGTAAATTTCTTAAATGCTCTTAAATTAACAGGTAGCTATTTATATTTGTACACATCTTTCTAGTAGGGTATTGTAATGATGTTAAATGACGTTGTAAAATTAAACATTGTGAATTTCGTACAAGTAAGGTCTAAAAATCTATCACTATAGCCAACTAAAAATATTGTGTGTTAGCATGTCACAAATCAGGGTTAAGTAGGTTCTCAATAGGTTTTAAAATAGGGATTGTGGCACGTGGTATCTCGTTGATGTCTTTACGATAGAACAGGCATTTCTTAGAAGAAAAGAAATCTTCATTGGAATGCTACTGCTACAAATATTAAGTTTATGCCAAGTCTTATCTATGGGTTTTCAAAGATAATTTATTTGCACAATAGGTCGGTTGATATATTGGTCACTTTGTGTCTTGTTAGCCGGGTTAGTAAGTATACATAAAAATAGTAATGATATAATAGAGGTGACATAGAAATACCGTTGGTATTATTTATGTAAATATTTTTGAATTAAACTAAATACTCGAAACAATTTCAATAATTAATGAATCGATGAACACGTCTATAGTTGCAAAGTAAACAGTTTGACCTACTATCGTTATAACTATGATGTGTCATTTATAAAATCATTGACTTTGATGTGACATTTCGCGAATAAAAGTGTAGTTTTATCTTATATAGGCTCGAATTTTGAATTATCGGATTTGGTAGTATTATTGATGAAAAGGTAGCATACACTTTTTACTGAGGTTCGTTGGGGTAGTTTTAGGTGGGCGATTGTGACGTTTGTTTTGGTCTTACTGCCAGGACAGATGTTACCGATATTATAATTCTGTAATAATACGTGATAAGTCCCGATAAACATTTAAAACATGTGTTCAAATCGCGAAAGTTTAAAAATTACGATTATAATTCTGGTTTGGTTTTCACGAATAAGGCCGGTTTAAAAATATAGGGACGGTAGCTTTAAATTTAGTGTTCTGTGAAGTAAGACGCGCAACTATTAATGTTTC